>OU015500.1:135892566-136115066 GCA_907164885.2 Dolomedes plantarius
CATGAAGTTCCCTTTTGACAGTTTTTGTTGAAACGGGGTCCAGGAGATTACTGTTCATTTCGGATGTTATCTCGGATAACGATTGCTTTTGCTTTTGGGCTACTATGCGCTTCAAGACCCGTCTATCCCTATCAGCAAGCTTGGACTTTAAGCCACTGTTGTGCTTTGAAGACGTCATCTTACCCTCTTTCGTGTACGCTGTCATAACGGCTGATACCGTACTCCTTGCAAACCCCAAAAGGTTTGTTGTTTCCGTAATCGATGCTCCACTTAAACGCGCTCCAACTGAAACTCTGACAGGTCTGACATTTCAACTTATCACAGACAGTTCGATAGAAGCATGCAACGTAGGTGACTGCTGTTGAGAGACTGATACCTTCCTCTTCACGCTCACTAGGTGGCAGACTTCAGTTGCAGGAGGCGCGGCTGTACTGCAGGTGTGAAATACGTCACACTTTTTCACAGGTGTTCGTATTATTTTGTACTCCATCTGTATATATATGTATGCATATATATACGAGTAAAATAACAATAACTTAATTTAAAATAACAATTAAGAGAACATTAAAACATCAAGCGACACTTTTATAACACGAGAACAATATGAATAAAAAAATTTCAGTCACATATATTTTTTTTTTCAATGCGGAGCTACTTGTCGCGAAGACTTTCACCTATATTTCACCGCAGTTTCGCTGGCCATTTTATTATGGGGCCACCATATAGGCAGACCAGCATTGCCCCCTATGAAGGGACGATACAAACGGAGGCGTTTTAGTGGCGCTTCGTCAGGATTCGATCTGAGCAACCTGAGCACCGAAAATCAGTGCGCTGTACCACAAGGCCGCCACGGCTGTGTCACAAATCTAATCTTAGAGGCATCTTGATGATACGTCCCCTTCTGGTTGTTTTAGTCTCTTGAGTGGGTATGAACTCCACCTTGTGACCATCGGATCGATTCATTACTGGTGGCTTATCTACAGTTTTAGTAGACAATCTCTCTGTAATAAGGATTGGATCAGCAGCAGATATTTCAAGCGGGTAGAGTCGTTGAATGGGTCGGAGGTTTTCTCCGCCTGCAGTTTGAAGTTTTACAAGTCTTTTAACACCTTCTTTACCTGGAATAATCACAATAATTTTTTTCCGATAGGCCAGTTAATGCGCTTAGCCTTATCATTTCCAATCAAGACGACGTCACCAACAGCTACTTTTACTGGTATCTTGCTTTCTGATCTTTGAAGTAGAGCTCCCAGGTATTCAGGACAAAATCTCTTTCTTAGATTTTTTTGTAAATTTTGTCGATATTTAACTCATTTGTTAAGACTCTGTCTATCAATTGCATCACAATCGGGAACACCACTTACTCGAATAACCTGAAGAAACATCGACGGACTTAAAGGTAACAGTTCTGCGTCATATATATATATATATATATATATATATATACAGAGGTTGTTCGCACATTTTTTAGACGATTTTGGTAAGCGGTAATAAAAAGTAGTTTACTGCAAAAAAAAAAAATAATTGCAATTGTACTATGTTTTTAAAAGTCAAAATTATCGTCTGCGGCTTGAAAGTTTTGTTTTTATTCAAAATGGCGTTTTTAACAAAGCAGTGGTTCGAAGGCTACATTTATGCTTATTCCGAAGAGAAATATGCATACTCCGTTATCCAAAAACGATGTGAGAGTCATGGTTTTGTTGTATCTAAAGCGTCGATAGGTAATATCGTCAACAAGAAAGGAAAAAAAAACGTCAAATTGGAGCCTCAAGTGGGACAAAAATTCCAAACAAGTATCCAAGGAAATAACGGACATCTTGATATCCGAGACTCCATCAGGACAAAGCTAGCAGTCACACATCAAAATCCACTGTAAATTTCCTAAAATAAATGGAACAAAAAACTGGTATCAAGTCCATACCCTTCACTGATATCCCTACTAAATCTCCCGATGTAACACCTATGGATTTTTGTGCTTTCGGACTTTTAAAATCTGCATTATTCAAACGTCGTCCCAAAACCCTTACAGGACTCTGGAAAGCTGCTTAGGAGGAATGTGATAGAATACCTCTTCTGACACTTCAAAAGGCATTATTATCCTGGAAATTGCGGTGTCGAAAGATAGTTCAGAATAAGGGATGTCAAATAGAACATTTTAAACGCAAGCATTTTATGTAATTTAGTTTTGTGAATACAATATACATCGTCTAAAAAATGTGTGAACAGCCTCTCTATATCTGAATATATGTATTATATTTATATTTATCTATAAATTATCTATATCTTTTTTATTTATTGTATTTATATATATATATTTATCGATATTTCGCATAATATATCTATAAATGTATCTCCGCATATATCTATACATGTTTATAAAGGACATAGAATATGCTCATGATTGCAGATTAATGAGTTTTTAATTTACATAGGTATGAATTGCAAGTGACGATGAATTTTTTATACATCTGTACTTCAACTGCTACAAATCAGAAATAAACAAAGAATGATCCCGAGAATACTCTATTCTCTAGAGAAAGTTATTTTCTTCATTATCCAATTCATAAAATTGTAATATATTTGTTTGTGTTGGAGTTAACGGGTTTTGCGGAATTGAAAAAAAAATGTTTTTTTGTAACAGCTAAATTTTTTATTAATTTTTCTAAGTTTAACTTAAATGTCTTTATAAAAAGTAGATAAAAACATAAAATGCAATAAATAAAAAAAAAATCCCTTCCAATGGTGATCGGATACTTTAAAGATAAATTTCGGTATGTAATCTTAACTCCTATAACGTAACAAAATGAATATTGTGCATATATGGTGTGCTTTTATTGTTTTTAATTTACCATTAATTAGGAATTTATGAAACTGTGAACATTTAACTCAGCAACACTAAATGTTAAGAAAATGACCCTTTAAACTGAAAAGGAAAAACAGGATTTATATTACTGCCTTCAAATCGTTATTCGTCTTCAAATAAAAGTACACTCAATATCTTTAATTTAGTAATTTTATATGAAGCACCGAAAAAAAAATTGAACAATGCGCAGTCATGTCTTATGCACTTGATGCAACAAAAATACACCAAGAACACGTTAAAATGTTTTCTGCTTGTTCAACTTTAAGTTTAAGAAAACTTTACCCACTTGAGTGATTTTCTCTTTACAGTACATTGGTTTCGTAGCAAAACAACTCAAAGAGAAGTACTCCAAGTCAATTTAGGGTCCATTTAACGTGAATTTTTGACCTAGTGTCTTTTTTTTCCGATTTTTTACGATCCACTTTCAAAGGGCGATCTTTTACTCACGGGTGTACAGCTTCAGAATGATTTTAAAATGCCTTTTTATATACTTTATAATGAATCTAGATTTTTTCGGGGTGGTATTTTTTAAATTCATGTAAGTTTGAATTTTTTTATTGAAAATTTTCCTGGCAACAGAATTTTTCAGTGGTGAATTTTGGTTTGCGTTAGACATAATCTGTATAAATGACTTCTATTTTGTTATTAAATGTAACTGAAAGATAGTCTGCTTAGGGAATAAATATATAAAAAATTTTCATACATTTCAAATCTATCAATGATTTTTCAAAAAAAATTCATGTACTTGATACTTAAATAGGAATGTTTTTTATTGTAACATATGATTTGGTTGTTTTCTAGCATTTTGAAAAGAAAAGATAAAACCTTTGTGCTCAAGGAATAAACAGGAAATCCAACGTAAATACAGCACAAACAGCAGTAAGATGCAAATATTTTGCAACTTTTTTTTCCTATCATGTTTATATCTAGGTGAAGCTGCAAAAAATAACCTTAGGGAACCAATAAAACACTCAGTCTTTTTGACCACATTTATACAGATTACAAAATTAGCTGATGAAGAAAGGACATGGTCAATTAAGGCTCTGTGCACTAACCCTATTGGATTCGCTCACCTCAATGGTAACATATGGAGAATATGTATCTGCTATATACAGCTGCATAAATGCTGATAATCCAATAAAAATGATATTTTCACATAGCTTGAACTTTTCTGCACCTTGCAACAGGATTCATTGTATAAATTTTGTCCATCAAAGGAATTTATGGGCATTTAAATTACACTATACCAGATTTTTTCCCCTGAATAATTTAAATTTTTAAGTATTATTTGCATTAAAAAACGAAAAATGTCCCAATGTGCAAAATTTCGTCCTCTATTACGGAGTACAATTTAAAAATATCTTTGAATCCCAGTCGGCAATACTTGGACAAATTTTCTCCATAGGTTAACATTGAGGTGAGCGAATGCAGTAGAGTTAGTATTCAGCAGCCTTAATTGACCATCTTCTTTCTCCATCAGCTACCTGGTTAGAAACTCCTGACAGACCTTTTATTATTATTTTTTTGTGGTAACGTTACAAGAGTAATTCCTGGTTCGCTTAGAGCAGGGGTTCCCATCCTTTTTATAGTACCATACCTGTTCGTTGTAAACAATTTGATTACATACCGGTAGACCAAAAATTTTGAAATGGGGAATAAAATGCAATGGAGAACATTTGTAATAAAGACAATTAACTTGGGATTATTTTTATTGCTAAACATATACATAAAATATAATAATCACTTTTAAAAAATATATAATTAGTGAGAAGATTGGGCCTGTTTATTATTAACTAAAGATGTAATATTGCGCTCAATGTTTGTCAGTTTAAAGCGAAGATCCGATTCAATGTCCAGCAAAGCTCTATATTTAGTTTTCATCTCAGTCATTGCAGAAAATCCTTTATCACATAAATATGTGGTCGCAAATGGCATTAAAAATTTTACTGCTTGGCAAGAAACTTCTCAGACACAGTTATAATTCGCAAACGCACTTATATACACAGTCATAATTCGGAGGCGAGTGCCAAATTTTTATGGGGTGGTTATAGATAACACATTCATGTGTGGACGGCATCTTTTGAGATTAGGTAAATCCCAATAAAGTATTAAAACTCAAACAATGGATAAAAATTCCAAACTAAAATATTAAAACGTATGGATTATTAGTTATTATAGTAATTTCTTTTCTTTTTTTGTAATACAGATTTTTAATAGTTTTCTTTTAAATTGTAAAATCATTCGCATACCGGTACTGCCGTAACACATTCGGGTGTAGACGGCATCTTTTCAGATTAGGTAAATCCCAATAAAGTATTTGCAACTCAAACAAAGGATAAGAAATTCCAAACTAAAATATTAAAACGTATGGATTATTAGTTATTATAGTAATTTCTTTTCTTTTTTTGTAATACAGATTTTTAATAGATTTTTCTTTTAAATTGTAAAATCATTCGCATACCGGTACTGGTACGCGTACCCAAGTTTGGGAACCACTGCCTTAGAGAGTACCATAGAATTTACGCAATTTTGTAGTAATCATATCTTTACAATTAAAACTATAGTAATAAATAAATCATTTAGGCTTCTCTAGATTTCCACATATTCCATCACAGAGAATTGAACGTGAAATACGGGGGATCCAAAACACACATTTTAGTTTTCGGACATATTCATACCGATTTTACGATCAAATCTGTACCATTCGCATGTTTCTATGATCATTACATTACCAGACAAAGTATTTTAATAATGAAGAGTCTATGCATGCATTTTTAGTTTGTCTTTTCACATCTAAATTAAAATTTCATGATCAGCTATTTTTAAATGGATATAAATGAATTTCCCTGCAAGTTATCCCTATGAAATTCTGTTCAACGTTTCCATTTTCATTATAATTTCATTAGATATTTTATTCAACCTAAAAATTCAAAGAATATTTTTACTAAAGGAAAAAATTACCCTAAAATGTTTTTTCTATATTGATAAAAAAATTTATAATTATAATTTCAAATTATTTCGAAAGTAGAATAATTTGACATATTTCCTGTGTACAAAAGGAAAAAATGATATGAAGAAAGATATCGGTGCTGTGAATATATTAAACACTAAACAAGCTTTAAATTTTGAATCTGAATTTTTCAAATAAAACTCTTCAGTATCAAACTATCAAATATTTATATACGTTTTCAATCATGGTATATATATATAGACATAATGCATTTTATGTAAAGTCATATTGTAGAGGATCATCTTGTTGAGATGTTTGTAAAAAAAAACATTAGCTGTGTTCCACTTCCCCTAAAATGTTTTAGAATTAGAATTGTATGATTAGAAACAAAATAATTATAGTCATAAGAGCCTTTTAATCAGTCCCGTTTCTTCCAAATATCCTTTTAATCGGATTTTTTCCCGGAATAGCGTTTATTCTGATGTTACAGATAAATAAATATTTTTTAATAATTTCCGGTCTAAAAAAGGTGCCTTTTCAATGAATTCCTCCTTCAAGAGGTGTTAAGATAATTACGCTCATTATGTGTTTATGTTAATAAGTCGAAGATTTCATATTGAAAATCTATTAGATATGAATATTTTCCGCCTTTTTGGGTAATAATGTTTGAATTAGTTTTTTTTTTCCGGCATAAATTGATTTCAGATTTTATCACTGCAAACTTAGCAGTAATTTTTTTTTCAGAATGTTTTAATTTTCTCAACAATAAGAGACTATTTTATGGAGACTTGTGTTAATGACGTCAGGATCGGCGCTCCTCGTCGGAACGCTGATATCGGATTTGATTTCCAAACAGAGGAATTTTGATTCTAGTGAGGAAAAATTTAAATGTTCGGGCAAAAATCCTACATAGAAATGGATAGTTGATGTGTAACATGGGTGCAAGAAGGTGTGGTTAAGAAAGTGGACACTGGAACGTTTCTCAACATTGTAAAATGTCTTTAATTTATTTGATACTTTATTCGAGATTTGATACTTTATTCAAATTCAAATTATTTGATACTTTATTCCGAGAATAAAGTATCAAATAAATTGAAGTATCTGCAAAGGATTTGGAATATCTGTGTTTGCTGTGTAAAGGGTGTCGTGTCCAAAATCGTAGTTTTGAGAAAAACGGGATTGAAAACTAACATGTCTGTGTTTTGTTTCACATATCCCAAATTTTCATTGATGAATAAAAATATTTAGGAGGGGAATTTGACTTATCTCTCTGTATCCTGCAGTAGCCCTTGTTTTTTCAAACATGACTGACTCATTTTAGCATGCCTGACTCATTTGATAAGTCATTTTAGCCCATTTTGGACTTACATCCGAAATTTTCACTGATGAATAAAAATATTTAGGAGGGGAATTGGACTTATCTCTCTGTATCCTGCAGTAGCCCTTGTTTTTTCAAACATGACTGACTCATTTTAGCATGCCTGACTCATTTGATAAGTCATTTAGCCCATTTTGGACTTACATCCGAAATTTTCACTGATGAATAAAAATATTTAGGAGGGGAATTGGACTTATCTCTCTGTATCCCGCAGTAGCCCTTGTTTTTTCTAACATGACTGACTCATTTTAGCATGCCTGACCATTTGATAATGTCAAGTCATGCCAAGTCATTTTAGACCATTTTGGACGTGCAGCCCAAATTTTCACTGATTAATAAAAACATTTAGGAGGGGAATTGGACTTATCTCTCTGTATCCTGCAGTAGCCCTTGTTTTTTCAAACATGACTGACTCATTTTAGCATGCCTGACTCATTTGATAAGTCATTTTAGCCCATTTTGGACTTACATCCGAAATTTTCACTGATGAATAAAAATATTTAGGAGGGGAATTGGACTTATCTCCCTGTATCCTGCAGTAGCTCTTGTTTTTTCAAACATGACTGACTCATTTTAGCATGCCTGACTCATTTGATAAGTCATTTCAGCCCATTTTGGACTTACATCACAAATTTTCACTGATGAATATGTAGAAGCGCTGAATGTTATAATTCACTACAGTGTGTGGTCGAGAGACCGTCCATAATAAAACTCTTATAACATCTTCAGAGGCAAAAAAATTAATAAAGACTTGAGGAACACTAAGGTGGCGTAAAAGAAAAGCTGTCTGTGTGGCCATTGATAGCGATCAAAAGACTATAAATGTTGCAAGATAGATGGTGGCGTTATTTTATGTCCCACAATAAAACTTTCAGATAATGGTCAGTGTGGTATCGAAACAAAAATTATGGTGGAGGGGTACTTGGTAGACTGTGAACATGACTAATTGGGGCAGGAACTGCTAAGAGAAAGGCAGCCCACTGTCCAATGAGAGAAAAAGGGGCGTGCCAAAATGGCCCCGGTAAATGGACAACAGCCCCTCCAGGAAAAAAAAAACGAGAGAATAGGACATATTTCGCTTGCTCTTACCTGGAACTCTGACGATATAGATATCCGATTGAGTTCTCTTGGAGTCTAGCGGAAGTTCCTGGAATCTGACATGATGATGCTGAATAAGACATGATGTGGGCACTGAAGAAGCGGAATGGTATAATTCACCTCGGTGTGTGGTTGAAAGACTGCCAAGAACAAAACTATTATGCAAACTTCAGAGGCAAAATAAATAAAGGCTTGTACACTAAGAGGATGTAAAAGAATATCTGTCTGTGTGGCCATTGATAGCGATCAAAAGACTATAAATATTGCAAGATAGATGGATGTTATTTTATGGCCCACAAAAAACTTTTGGCAGATAATTGTCAAAGCTGTATTGCAAATGAAAATTTTGGTGGGGAGGTACTTCGTAGACTATGAACAGGGGCAGTATAATAAGGAACCAATTGGGGAAGGAACTGCTGATATAAATAGGTCCCACTGCCCAATGAGAGAAAAAGGGACGGGCCAAAATGGCCCCCGTAAACGGACAACAGCCCAAGTAAAAAAAAGAAATACGGGAGAAGGTCTAGAGATTGTGCCGGCTGTTTTTCTAGAGCTCGGACGATACAGAGTCTCGATTGAACTGCCTCAGAGTCTAGCGGTAGTGCCGGGAACCGGATATGATGATCCATAATATGACTTGATTTGGGCCCCTGTCATCGAAGCCATCTCACCGCTGTGCTCTTCTAAAGTACTAAGTGCCGCCCGATAGATTCTAAAAATAATTACTTTGATCAAATAGTTTGCCTCTGCTTCTGATTGCTCGTGTGTTAAATGTTAATATGAAGGGGAATATTATTCTGTTAGTAATTGCACTTTAAATGAATTTTGTGCTTTGTCAAATAAATGTATGATAAAGGCCATTTCTCTGTTTCCTTGCTTGTCCCAACACATGAATGCATCCATTGTTTTAAGGTTATTTATTAACCTATATCTGTGATGCCGTGACCAGGTTACGAACCTGGGTTATTGCGGCCACAACGCAATGTACTAACCACTGTACGATCGAGGCCTTCAACGAAATCCTTCATAGCTGTATTCTTCAACAGTAGTAAGTGCTTACCGAAGAATCCTAGAAATTGCTTTGACTGAATAGCTTGTCTCTGCTTCTGATTCCTGATGTATTAAATGATAAAATGAAGTGCATCCCTATTCTATTATTAATATCACTTAAAAATAATTTTTAGTATTGTCGAACAAATGTATGATAAAGACCAATTCCCTGTGTTTCCTTGCTTTCTCCAACACATGCACGCATCAATATATTAAGGTTCTATTACAACCCATAGAATACAAATATTTCGCAGTGGAATTCAACTTAGCTTTCTGTACACTGCAGTAGCCTTTGAATTTTCAAACATACTTGGTTTTGTAGGCAATTATATAACCTTAAGGCAATGGATGCATGCATGTGTTGGAGCAAGCAAAGAAGACATAGCATTGGCCTTTAACATTTATTTGATAATTCACAAAATTCAATTAAAATCTAATTGCTACTAGCACAATATTCTCTTTCATATTAACATTTTACGTATGAGAACTCAGAAGCAGAGGCAAACTATATGGTCAAAGTAATGATTTTTAGAGTCTATGGGGAGGCACTTACTACAGCTGAAGTATGCAGCGATGAAAGATGGCATCCAGGGACCCAGAATCATGTCATGTATAGGAACATCTTAGCGGGTTACTGGCGCTTCTCCTATACTCTGAGGCAGTCGACACTCTCTATCATCTGAGCTCTAAGGAAAAAGTCTGAGATCGATCTGGACCTCCTCTCCTATTCCTTTCGTACTTGGAGGGGCTGTTGTCCGTTTGCAGGGGAGCCATTCTGGCCCGCCCCTCTTTTTCATTGGGCAGTGGGTTGTTTTTCTCTCATTAGTTCCTGCCCCAATTGGTTCCTTATTATACTGCCCCTGTCCATAGTCTACGAAGTACCTCCCCACCATAATTTTTCATTTGCAATACCACTTTGATCCTTATCATCTGAAGGTTTTACTGTGGGCTATAAAATAACGACCATACATCTTGCAATATTTATAGACTTTAGATCGCTATTACTGGCCCACCGGCAGCTATTCTTCTATTTCCTCCTGGTTTACAAGTCCCTATTTACCCCTGCTTCTGCAGCCTTTACAATATATTCGTTCTTGGCCACACACCGTGGGAAATTATACCATTCCACTTCCATTGTCTTAATAACTCATTTAAGCCCATTTTGAACTTAACACCCTTTACACAACAAACACATATATTAGAAAGCCAGTTCTCCCACCAAAACACAGTATATAATTATTTTGTTGTAATACTATAAAAAAACAGTTTATAATGACTGAAAAACTTGTCTGAAAAATGAATAAGAAAGAAAATGCTTTGAGGTTTCTTTCTCTTTCACATTTTCTGAACTTCATTCCATTTGCTTCGAATTTACATGAAAATGCCATTGTATGCATATGCTATATTTTATAGAACACGATTATTCTTATAAAGTACTTTTCTAACAACTAAAATATTTTAACTAAAATTACATTTTTGACAGATATCTGAAATGCAATGCACATATATACTCACCAGTGTTTCCACTACTGCAACAAATTTAACCTGGGTCACCAAAGTAACAGTCGAGAAACAAAGTTACGAGGGAAAAAAAAATAAAGCAAAATTCCCCGAAAATTCAGTGACTGAAACAATGAAAAAAAAATAAATAAATATCGTGATAGCAATCGGAACAAATTACGGTTCTCGAATTCACACTTATTCCCTTTGTCATTCAAGTGGACTAATTTCTATAATTTTATTGGTTGGGTGTGTTGCTCCAATCTGCCATTTTGTGTGGGCAGAGAGCAGTTTCGAATCGATCACTCAAGCCGAAAAAGCGTTAATAATGGCTTGATGTGCGGGAAAAGCGGCAAATGCAAACGGACAGAGGAACATTTAGACTTTTATTGCTAATGTCACGCATGACATTCACGTTTTTTTTAAACATTCAGACATGGAAAATCACTAACTTTTGCATTATGCTTTTTGAAGCGTGTGGATTGATAGACAGAAAATGCTTTCCAGCAAAATTTCGAAGATTTTTTTTTTCCTTCAACAAAACATTGATTTTTAATTGAAAAGAAATATGTAATCCCGTAAATTTACACGTGCTTGATTTCAAAACTTAAAGTGATAAACACAAATAAGTCATGATGATTTTTATCATATACAAGTTTAATTATATACTTAAGTATTATATAGGTGATAGGGATAAATTTTAAGATGTTATAATGAATATAGTATACATTGACGAGTACATATATTTTCAATGTATACATATAACGAATATAGTATACATTGAAAATCTATAATAGTTATTCAAATGTTTTTGTACAATTTTTTTATATACTGAATAGAAAAAAAATAACAAATATTATATTTTTTGGTTTTATTTTCTTTAATTACAACACCTATAATTATTCACTTATAATTATTATATTATAATTATTATATTATCTTATTATAATACATTATTATTCACTTATAATTATTCACTAACATTCACTATTATTTTAATTATTATTTATGACCTAATACTTATAAAACAGTAGTCAAAGAAGCCAATAAGTTATAGTTATGGAATCTTACTTACGTCTAGCTAAGTAAAATCAATTAACCTAAATTTGCATGTTAAAAAGTGTATCATTAAAGTTTTAGAATGTAAGCATTTGCTTATTTATCAAATTTAGAGACTATTAGCCTTAAAACTACTTTCATTGTAATTATACATTTTATTTTAAACACCATGTAACGATCCCTGCATGGATTATTATAGAAAAGTGACACTGCTGTTACCTGGTTTATATTTTTAACGTAGGATTACGTTCCTCAATAACGGTCCTTCGGAGAGAAAATAACTGACCTGTGTCGCGAGTTTAGCAGCCCGTCAAACCCAGTAGTAGTAAATAGTTAAACAGTAAAGTACCAAAATGCGTCAAAAAAAAAAAAAAGAGGTAAGCAACGATAACTAACCAACGTTAATAGCCCGCAGTAGTTTCGTTAGAAGAGACTACCTGAAATATTTTTTTAGGTATAACTGATCCAGTAAAAAATCCCAGGAAAGATGTTCAATCATACAGGAAAATTCTATATTGACACTGAGGAGATTATCTCTTACTTTTAACAATCATACAGCACGGTCCAACACAGAAGTGTATAGAGGCAGAATGAAGAACTCGTGCTGGTTTCATTTTTACTATGTTTGTTTAACTCGCTTTCTTGTTTGTTTGTTTGTTTGTTTGTTTGTTTGTGAGTCTGTTTGTCCGGTATAAATCTTGCAATCGATTTTTAAATAACTTCCCGACTAGCTAGACATTTGAAACATTTAGAATAGCTCAGAACACGATGACAATGCATTATTTTAATACTTTTACCCATCTTTAACCAGTATTGAATTCATATTCAGTTAATTTTGTTTTGTAGACTGTTGCAGGCATCTATCGGCCGGGATGGGAACGAAAAGTTAAATGCAAGTTAACTTCCAATTAACTTCATATTCTTTCAAGTTGATGGGATAATTCATCAAAAAAAAATTTTTTTTAAGTATTTATTAATACATAGAATTATCAAGTTTATATGATTCAACAGAAAATTTGAAAACATGGTATACAAAAAGTTCTTTTTATCTTGTAATTATTCTAAAATTCATGCGTATAAATGTATTTTTGTGAAGAGGAACAAACAATGTAACATTATGCTTACTTTAAATTGTTTTAAGACACGTGAAACCGGAATCATGATAGATTTTAAGTAAAATTGAATCCTAACGTAATGTAATATTTTAAACCAAAAAAGTAAAAAATGTATTTTTACGGACTTTTCTATCATATAAAACTATATATTTGAGGTATAGAAAAACCCTGTATTAGAGGACTGAAATTTTAAAATAATATCCACATAATTTACGTATAGCCGAATTTATATACCCACTGAAATGTGTCGCAAATTATGTTTTTGAATATGATTAAATGTTGCGAAGTTTTAGAGTAAGATAAAAATTTTGTTCAAAAGCACAAGGCAAGTAATAAACGGATTTTACAAAAAAATAAAAATTATCAGATATAAACGAAACTTTTAAATATTTTATCAAATAAAATTTTGAAAATTCTGAAATACCTTAAGGTATCTAATGAAAAGGTTTAACTGTTATTGCTTTAAAATAAAACTGTCAATGATTCAAAATACTTGTAATAATACTAGTGATGAAATATACGTGAAAAATAAAAATTATCTTATTTAATGAGACTACAACGAGTCTCATAAAATTTTAACATTTAATAAAAAACTTTTAAAGTTCAAAAAATATTTTGAAAGTAATATAGTTTTAAAATTTATGTTTTCCTGTAAAGTTTATATTTTCTTTTAAAAATTACTTTTTTGAAGTATTAAATTGTTTATTCAATCTAAAGCCTGAGACTAAGCTTTGCAAAGTTAAATTTTACAGTTTAATAAGATAAAAATTTGGATGCATTTAATTTCTTTTAATAAAATATCCTACGAACAAAGAGATTATCGTGTAATACATCAATTTCCCCTGAAAAAAATTTCTTTTCAAATAAAGTTTTCAAAAAATGTAATTTCTTTCCTTTTATATCTGTTTTCATTCTTTTAATGTAATTCAATATATAATACATCTACACTGATTCGAGAATGCAGCATCCACCAAAAATGAAATTGTACTGCTTCTACAGTTTTGTTTCAAAATATTTAAAATTAGTTTTGAATATTTAAATATTCATAATGTCTACCAGTTATCATGGTGGAATTATCCGTTGTTCATCACGACATTTTTTTTTGGACATGAAATAAAAGGTACTTCTGTAATTTAAAATCATAAATTTAATTAACTGAATGAAATTGAATGAAATTTAATTTTTAAATGATTCTGATCATAAAGTTTATCCTGCTTGTCAATTAAATCTTACAATATTAGTCATCATTTAATTCGCGGATTTGGAGTGAGATAAATTTTCAAACAAGTGCTTCAAAATGAATTTTGCAAATTATAAAAACATTGAAAAATCTGCCTTACACAAAATTCATTTCCTGGTAATATGATATTTTGTTTCCCCTTTATAAATTACAGCCGCATTAAAAATAATATTATAAAGCGCTTGTGATCAACCAAATAAACATGTTTCAAATGGTTTTCACTGAGGAAACAAGGGAAAATGGTTTTCACATGGTTTTCAAATGGTTTTCCTAGAGTTTCAAATGGTTTTCACTGAGGACATGAAATAAAAAGTACTTATGTAATTTAAAATCATAGGAGGAAAGAAGGGAAAACGGTTTTCACATGGTTTTCAAATGGTTTTCATAGAGTTTCAAATGGTTTTCACTGAGGACATGAAATAAAAAGTACTTCTGTAATTTAAAATCATAGGAGGAAAGAAGGGAAAACGGTTTTCACATGGTTTTCAAATGGTTTTCATAGAGTTTCAAATGGTTTTCACTGAGGACATGAAATAAAAAGTACTTATGTAATTTAAAATCATAAATTTAATTAACTGAATAAAATTGAATGAAATTTGATTTTTAAATGATTCTGATCATAAAGTTTATCCTGCTTGTCAATTAAATCATATAATATTAGTCATCATTTACTTCGTGGATTTGGAGTGAGATAAATTTTCAAACAAGTGCTTCAAAATGAATTTTGGCAATTATAAAAACATTCATAAAGAAGCCTTACACAAAATTCACTTCCTGACAATATACTATTTTGTTTCCCCTTTATCAATTACAGCCACATAAAAAAATATTATAAAGCGCTTTTGATCAACCAAATAAACATGTTTCAAATGGTTTTCACTGAGGAAAAATCACGTCCTCTGTATCTTAAATGTTTTCAATTTAGACGAACTGGCAGTAGTTACAACATCAGCAAGAGTTGGTGCTGAAATGGTATAGAGAATACCCCAAAAATAATTTTTTATTTCTTAGACCTTGCTTTTGTCATTTTTGAATAATCAAAATTTAAAAACGTGTTTTCAGTGGCGATAAAATATAAAAACAAAAATTCACTGTATACACCAATTAAAATGAAGGGATAAACAAGCATACGAAGCACGTGGCAAACCATAAAGAATTGTGACAATATTTAAATGCTGCCAAAACCATACAACAAAATAACGCTATTTGTTGCCAGATGCATATAAAACTAATCTCAAACAATCACAGAATAATTGCTCTCAAACTAATCTAAAAGTATCACAAAGAAGTTTATTAGCATTGCAATATAAATAACTTAATGAAACCGTGTAAAAAAATCTTTGTTTACATTTCGCCTGGCTATTTAAATGCTACTTCCGGTCTTTTAAAATCGCTTCCGGTTTAAACACTATGCCATAATTTAATTGAAATATATTGAACTTTTTTTAAATGACTAGCTTTCTCGTTTACAAAAGCAACTGAAAAATTAGTTTTCTAGAAGAGACATTTAAAGATGCTATTACCGGTCTTTTAATATAGCTTTCGCCGGGTTGATGGCCGAATGGCTAGGGCTTTGGCCTTCGGTACCAGAGTCTGTGGGTTCGAGTACTACAATTGCCATGGATGTTTGTAGCCGTTCGGAATCGTCTTTAAGCGGTAAGTCCCGGTGTAATCAGCCCTCGTGTAACAAAAAATGACCTTAACGCTCCAAAAACCAAAACCAAATTAATATAGCTTTCGATTTTTAAATTGGCATAAATTCACATCCAATGATCGCAAAATTTAAAGTAAAGCAGTTTTAGAATCCTAAAAGATTGGCCTTTGAAATAGAGCAATAAAAGACATTTCGAAATTTTGCACCAAAACGGTGATTTTTAACAAAGTACGGTTTAAGGCGACAATGGACCATGAAAAACTTTTTTTTTATTTATCAACCAATTGCTATGAAATTTTGCATACTTATACAGTGTTGTTTAGAGATGAAAATACTAAATAAAAAAAATAAGAATGTGATTAATTAAGATAATAATTAAAATCAGTTTGTTAATTACTCTATTTAAAAATGCTCCATGCGCATAATTTTTTGTCTCAGATATCTAATTTTCTGTCTTAAGCTCGCTTTATATAGTTATAATAAAAGTTAGTAGCAATATTTGATTTACAATCATATTTATAAAAACTAGAAAAGAAATCGATAAAAATAGGTCATTTTATGCAAAATTTTATAAAAAAAAAATTTTTATTATAAAAATTTTAAGGTGATTTAGAATAGTATAATGAATTGATTACTAACTTTTATTCTAACATATATAAATAATCATTTTATGAAATTTTATGAAAATTCAACTAAAATTATGACGCATGGAACATTTTGAACTTACCGAAACGACATGAAAACTTGTTATGAGAAAATAGCATTTAAAGTTTTAATTTAACGTAACATTTCCATTGTTTACGTTTGAAAAAATACATATAACTCGGTTAATAATGATCGGATCAATATACTTTTTTTTTAATTTAAAGCTGATGAGTTGCAGAATAATTTTCTGAAAGAAAAAAAATCTTTTTTGTCAACCTGAAGGTCCATTGTCGCCTTCAGGGGGTCCGGGACTCATTTTTAAAAAAATTTTATTTGAGTTAAAATTTTTAATTTTTTTTTATAGTTAGCCATATAATTTGTAAACAAAATCACTTCATAAAACTCCTCGAAATGTTTTTTTTTTAAATATTTAAAAATTTTAAAAAGTGGGATAATTTAAAATTGTTATAACTCGAAATATTATTTGTCGGATTTAAAAATTTTTTCATTTAATTAAACAGAAATATATAAGTTTTAATTTTGATTCAGCACTTTTTTAAATATTAATTTAAAAAATAAAATAAAAAAATATTTATATTAAAAATTACAAAAAAAAATTATGTAACATATTTTTTAAAATCATATTTTCAAAAGTAAATATTTTTTCAAATTTTTTGAATGAAAATTAAAGTAAAATAGTTAAAAAAGACATGTTCCAAGTTTCAACGATTTATCTTTAATGGTTCTTGACCTATAACAATTTAAAGACGAGAAATGATGATAAAACCCATCATGCATAAAAACGCACTTACAGGTTTAAACAACGCTTGGCTACTATTACAATGTTTTATAAATAAATAATAATTTCTCCTGTTCTTATTAAGATAGAAACATAATTTAAACGTCATTTTAAGCGTAAAAGAACACAGAAATTTTTAATGCAATAATTTGTTTTCGAAAATTCGAACAATTTTGTGTTCTGGACCCCCTTTAAGAGTTTGATGCAGATATAGACACTAACAACTGCCCCAAAATTCCTCCTCATGGATCAAATAAATTAGTTTTGTAAATGTTTCTCCTAGAATAGAGTCAACTTATTTACACGCCAGAGTATTTACCTCACGAAAGCTAAATCCCCTCACCTATCAATGATAAAAATGCTCCCAAGAAATAGACCAGACTCCCCCCCCCCCCCAATAACTGCGTTATCTAAACTGCTTTGGCTTCGCGGACTGAATAAGTGAAACTGATTCTAATTATCTCCAAGTGCATTAGTCGCATGTCGTACTCCCCCCTTTTACCACTCCGGCAGTCGTAATCATGAGACCCATCTATAAATTTCACGGAGCACGAGCGTCAGAAAACTGGTATCAAAATTCAATTTCGAACTTTCAGTATTAATATCAATGACAAACGGTTTGATTGCCGATCTGTCCGGCCGTCTGAGGGCTTTAAGTTGTTGTGCTTTTGCGGAAGAGAAATTGATTGTTTCTGACAACTAGAAGGCTCCCGGGTGCCTCCAGGCGTGAGCGAGAGATGAATCAAAATTGAGAAATATATTTAGCCAGTAATTTATGGGACCGTTTTGAGGGGTACATTGATGTCAAACGGGAATTAATGTCTAGAGGGATATTGCATGAATGACTCTGCGATATGTGTGCATGTGTTTGACTGTTAGTTTTTGAAAAAAATCCGTTTTTGGGAGAAGCTAGGATATATTTAAACATATGAAATTAAGATAAGATACAAAAGAATATATGTTTACTAGCTGAAAACCCACGATTCGCTACGGAGTACATTCAAATTAAATACAACGGTCAATGTATGCAATTAATACCAAAATATATATATATATATATATATATATATATATATATATATATATATATTTATAATAAATGAGACGATCAATGTATGCAATTGATGTAAAATTTATATATATATATATATATATTTATAAAAAAATCGGAAGGGATATTTATTTTTTTGGGATAATATCCAATCGTCTGCTGCATTACAAAGAAATTTTTTTGTCTATTTAATTGTTATGCACGTGACGATAAATTTATTTAAACTATCAGAAAAAGAAATCACGTGATCAGCATTTAATAAATTAAATTTTGAAAATTAATCTTTAAAAATTCACCAAAAATCAGAAAATCGAGGTAAAGGCTCGAAAAAGTTTTCATTTTAAAGGGATTTTTATGATATTTCTCGTGATATAAATTTTATAACACTCAATTTATTATTTTAAATGCAAACTTAAAAAAGTTAAAAAACAGCTTAAAATTTAATTTAAAAAAAATCTAAGAAGAATTTTTCAAAAATCTCTCTTAGTGCACCCCTACACCATAAGAATAATCGCCATGCAAAATTTCAGCCCTTTAGGTCGAGCGGTTTGGTCTGTGCGTTGTATGTCAGTCAGTTAGTCAGTTACGGAACTGTTTTATATATATATAGATTAGACATCAAGTCGGGTTTACTTCTCAAGATAGAAAACCACTCAAGTAAGAGTAATTTCGAGTTTTAGTGAATCCAAGCAAACTCTAGGTTGACTTTTGTTTCTGAGTACTTAGAAGGTGAATAATAATTTTATGTCAGTATTTAAGAAAGTAGACCCCCGGTGGCTCAGTGGTTAAAAGCGTGAAGCTGACACGCCACAGGTCCAGGGTTCGATCCTGCTACTGGGCAAGGTCGAATCAGCCTTTCAATTCTTGAATCGGTCGATAAAGTCTTTCATCCCTTGAGTGAGGACTAAGCATGCTTTGGAACTAAACTCTGGGGTTCCACGTCAGCTTGCCCACCTGACTGAGACATATGCTGTATGGCACCCGAAGTCCATGGTCAAGAAAGCGGAAATGGTCACCGCCGACCTTGGTCCACAGCAGACTGTTGCGCCATGAGTTTATTTTTTTTTCGTTATTTAAGAAAGTATATGATATTTGTATACATTTTAAATTAAAACTCTTTTATGAATAAAAATATTTTTAAGTTTTTTTTTATAAATTCTTAACTGCTTTCTTAACTTTTTTCTAATCTTTATACCCCTTCTACAACTGAATGTACCTTAAAATCAACCTTACTATCTACACCGTAACCTTACACTTACCATATATTATTGCAACCTTAAAAATTCAAAATTTATTCATAAAATTATCTTCCAAACTCTAATGGTTTGAAGGGACCGAGCACACTCGGCCACGAAGAAAAAATATATTCTAAACTATATCTGCTGAGCCCTTAACGATGTCACATTCTAAGGCCTGTAGTGTAGAAAGAGATGATATAAACGTCATAAAAATTTTGAATTATCAATACATCTGTACACGAGGATACAGTTTGTTAAAAATTGAAACTTTTATGCATCTCACTTCTTTTCAGTAGAAACGAAGTTGCCGAAAAACGTCTAGTATTCATAAGAGGGCCTATCACATAAGGAGGGATAAAAATTTGGCGCTATAGTGATTGTGACATGACATCATAAATGATAATATTTATATACAGCCATATTCTATGAAAACATTTCTTTTGAAAGAATAATGTAAATTTATATTCAAATATACATGTGCGTACGCGATTTATATATATATATATATATATATATATATATATATATATATATATATATATATATATATATATATATATATGTGTGTGTGTGTATATATATGCATGAGGAATTTTAATAGATATAGAGATTTCAGTTTTTATAGAGACGCATGAAATGTAAATGTAATATTATCAACCGTTTCATTAGTTTTAACAAATGCTTGTCATAAACTTCAAAGGGGAATTCTTTTTCAAAAACACTTGTTTTCAGAACTTCAGGTGTCAAACTTGTAATCACATAGGCTGTTTATATTTAGACATAACTTAGTTTTACATTTTTAAATTGCTAAAATTTAGAAATACTCCACGATAATCTATAAAGATTGCTAATTATCATTTCTAAAATGGTATATTCATATTCTAAAGAAATACTTATTATACGTAGTACTGCAATTCCCTTATATATATATATATATATATATATATATATATATATATATATATATATATATATATATATATATATATATATACTAATAATATGTGTGTATATATATATAACTATTAGATCAAATCTGGAGCAATATTGCATTTATATTTCTTGCGTGTCTGTAAAAAGTGAGATTTTCTTATCTATATCGAAATAAATGTCCTCGTGCAAAGATATATACTGTGTACACACATGTATATTTAAATATAAATTTACATTACCGTCTCAAATCAAATGCCTTCATAGAATATGTCTATTATAATTTATGATGTCATGTCAAAATCACTTTAATCCCTCTAAACAATCAATGTGTGTGTGTATGTTTCTTTGTTTGTTTGTTTGCTTCATTTTGTTGGCACATAATTTTTACGTTGAAAAATGCATTATTGCTACCTACCAACGATAAATTGCAACATAGTATCAAAAATATTCCCTTTGCTTTTCCAATTGAGTTTCCACGTGAAGTTTTCTTACAAACAAAAAGAAAATAATAACAAATCTGAAGCAAAATTTGAATTAATAGGAATGCAGAGTAAGAGAAGATAAATGTAAAAAAATGAGAAATATGAATAGTCTAAGCAGAAGAGGAAAGAACGGGAATTTAAGGACCCTGCAGCTATAAATCATGGGTTAACAAGGAAGCAGAAATATCATTAAGCTACTTGAAACATTCTTTAGAATTTTTTAGCTGAAGCTGCTCATGTATTGCCATGGACTCCAAGAGCTTAAGACAAAGCGCGGGTTCCAAACAAGAGAACAAATCGATTATTTTGAAACCTGTTGATTCTAAGCATACTTGAAATTTATGTGCAATATTTTTTCAAAACCAATACTCCGACATAATTGAATGTGGAATAATGCAGTACTCAAACATAATGCAGTTTAAAAATATAAAAGAAAGATGGGAAAAAGTGACGGAGAGTAATTGTGGATTTTCTATTTAAATTCAGGATTTTTTTCAAATTAATGATCATCTACACAAGATTGGGAATTTATATTAAATCCTGGACAAAAAAAAACATTTATTAATTAATAATTGTTAATTTATGGTTTAAGAAATCAATGATTTTTAAACTGATATCCACTGAAGGATTTATTTAATAAGTTTCTCGTGGGCATTTATAATTATATTTTTAAATATGCCTAATAAATATACTACTAAATAATATATTATACTAATATACAATATATAGTATATATACTATATATATATATATATATATATATATATATATATATACTATATATATATATATATATATATATATACTATATATATATATATATATATATATATATATATATATATATATATATATATATATATATATATATATATATACACTATATATACTATACTATACTAATATACTATAATTATACCAAATATACCAAATATACTTTTAAATATACTTAATAAATATACCACCAAATATACTTTTAAATATACTTAATAAATATACTTAATAAATATACTACCAAATATACTTTTTTCTTACTGAACTCTCGAATTCTCATTTCACAAGGGGATCAAAGCTATGTATCTTTATTTTTGTACTTGGGTAGGGGACATCAGGTGAATATCAAGTTTAACACGCATTATCTACGTAAAACGAGCATTTTCATGGAATAATAAAAATAGTGGTGATTTGAATTATAGAGTTTATTTTTTAGGAAAGAGGCGTTGTAAATCCAAAGCGAAAAACAAAACTTTTCATTGAATCTGAAAAACATGTCATCGATAATTAATCTCTGTTTCTTTAAAGTTTAGGAAACTTTTACACAGAATATAGTCTGGTAATAATTTCAAATTTTTTTATTCCTAATTTTTTTCCAACATAGATTTTTGTAACTTTTTGACCAACGATCAAAGTATTTTTTTCGTAAGGTGGATGCCACTGTATTGACAGTTAAACAGGCCCAGTGTCTAGTCCTTGTCATACACTAAGTCGATGTCTGGGCCAACTAAATTATTCAAAAGTGTAAAATAAAAACACTTTTTTTAGTTTGTTTCCCTGAAAATCGTATCAACACCACCAAAATATTTAAGTTTTTTTTTCCCTTTCTTTGGGGGTAAGAGCTATCGTAAGGCATTGGCTTTGAAAGGTGTAGGTTTACTTTGCTTCAGCAAAATTTAGTATTTTATAAAAATTTAGCATTTTATAAGAATTAAGGATATTAAAAATTTAGTTTTATCTTTTTATATACTATATTAACTAAGGTATTTAATTGCAAGTATTTCAAGATTTTTGGTATGCAAACGAGCAAATTCTAAACAATTTATATTTAAAAAATCCATTTTAATTTCCAGAATGAAGGATTCTTTCACTCAGGATGATAGCATTTGGTAAAATAAAGTATAGTAGGTGGAGCTATGCTGTATATTATATTATGTTCACATAGAATCCGCCAGCAACACCGCTAAAAATTCCGTTGGTGCTGATTGGTTAAATGGGTCAATGAGTGGTATATGATTGGTTAAAAAATTTTACACAGACAACACGCTGATGGATTCTATGTGAATAGACCTTTAGAGTGATTTTCTTTCTAAAATGCGGCATAACATATTTTTTAAAAATTATATAAAGACTTTTATTTTTACGTTTTGAACTACGATGCATATATAATCCTCTTTCAAATAATTGAAAATATAAATAATAAGTAAAAAGAAAATCTTATTTTAGAAGGGCTGAACGTTATAATGCACCGCGGTGTGTGGTCGAGAGACGAAAACTCTTATAACAACTCCAGAGGCAAAAAAATAAATAGAGATTTGAACACTAAAGTGGCGTGTAAAAGAAAAGCTGTCTGTGTGGCCATTGATAGCGATCAAAAGACTATAAATATTGCAAGATAGATAGTGACGTCATTTTATGGCCCACAATAGAATTTTCACATAATGGTCGAAGTTGTATATCAAACGAAAATTATGGTGGGGAGGTACTTGGTAGACTGTGAACATGAGCATTGAAATAGGGGACCAATTGGTGCAGGAACTGTTAAGAGAAAGGCAACTCACTGTCCTATGAGAGAAAAAGGGGCAGGCCGAAATGGCCCCGGTAAACGGACAACAGCCCCTTTAAGAGAAAAAAAAACGAGAGAAAGTCGACAGATTGCGCTTTCGGTTCCCTGGAGCTCGCACTTTATAGAGTGCCGATTGAGCTGTCTCGTAGTCTAGCGGAGAGTCCTGGAATCCGACAAGATGCTGCTGCATATGACATGATGTGGGCCCCTGTCAACGAAATCATTCATTGCTGTATTCTTCAACAGTAGTAAGTGCATCTCGAATGATCCTAGAAATAATTGCTTTGTTCGAATATTTTGTCTCTGCTTCTGATTTCTCGTGTATTAAATGATAATATGAAGAGAATCTTATTATATTATTAATTTCACTTTAAAATAATTTTTAATTTTGTTAAATAAATGTATAATAAAGGTAAATTCTCTGCGTTTCCTTGATTGCCCCAACTCATGCACGTCTAAATTGTTTTAAGGTTATTTTACAACCAATACTTTCCAGTCGTAATAATTTTAACATTGTTTACAAACACTCCATATGTTGTTGTTATAATTATTTATTAAATAATATCGACAATTCTAAACATTTCATTCTTTCCATTGCTTTTTATTTCACTAAATATTTTTTTGTATTTCGCTTATAATTTTTAATTCATTAAAATTAGTTTTTTAGTATCTCCCTCATCTCTTCAATCCCTCCTCCCATTAGGAAAACGTCACCAAATCCAACACACATTTTTGTGTGAGAATCTTATTATATTATTAATTTTACTTTAAAAGAATTTTTAGTATTGTTAAGTAAATGTATAATAAAGGTCAATTCTCTGCGTTTCCTTGATTGCCCCAACTCAAGCAAGTCTAAATTGTTTTAAGGTTATTTTACAACCAATACTTTCCAGTCGTAATAATTGTAACATTGTTTACAAAGACTCCTTATGTTGTCGATATTATTTAATAAATAATTAAAACAACAACTCTAAACATTTCATTCTTTCCATTGCTTTTTATTTCACTAAATATTTTTGTTTTTCGCTTATAAACAAAAATATGATAATAAATTATTAGAATATTTTAATGAATTAGTTTTTAATTCATTAAAATTAGTTTTTTAGTATCTCCCTCATCTCTTCAATCCCTCCTCCCATTAGGAAAGCGTCACCAAATCCAACACACATTTTTATTGATCCGATCGCACCGGGCTCTTAATTCTCTATCCAATATTTACACCGAAATGAGACGACGAACTTGAGGAAAAGTTTCATCCGAAATTTCATCACCTGTCAATATAACTTCACTCCAAACTTGAAAACAAACTGGGAGACACAAAGAATAATAAACTTCTCGCTTTCGTCGGAAGAGGAGAGACTGTCGTCGCCCTTAATTCGAGTTGAATGAGGCCCCCGCAATCTTAACACATTGAGTTCCGCGCTTGTCTATATTGCATGGAAGGGGGGGTGGGGTGGAGGAGATTGCATCGACTTCTAGTAACCCCAATGATTTACTACTCACTGCCTTTAGAAGGTGTAACATTTGGTCGATGATGGATTGAGCTTGTTCTCAGGCAGAAACCGATTTAGTAGAAAAATGACCGATGCGGCCAAGAAAATGATTAAGGAGGAGGTAGATGGAATTCCCCTTTCTTAATTCTGAGTAATGAGAATTAAAACAAAAGGCACGGTCTTGTGCTATGAGAATAGAGGGTAATGACGAGCTAAAATTCTGTCGAGTCGATCTAAAAATTTTAATTATATCTTTTTATAGTTGCACATATTCGTTGTGCATTTACTAGTACTGGTATTAGAATACTTCTTGAACTGGTACGACATAGGGCCTGTTCACAAAAAAATCAGTCAGCTTTAATCCTTTCAGGGACCTCCCCTATTTTCACGGTGCAGATTTTTTTTCCCAATTTTTTTTTAACCTAAAAACTCTTGAAAAATTTTCCAATTAAAGGTTTCAAAATGTTTTCACTTCTTTAAACTAAAAAAAGCCCTTTTCTGCTCATTTAACTGGAATACATTAAATGCAAATGAAAAGGAGACTAGATTTAGGCGCTCGCACTGTGAAAAGGGCACCCCTGATAGGGTTAAAGATTCCGTTGGCTCTAATTGGTAAAATGGGTCCATAATTGGTATGTGATTCGTTAAAAGATTTTACATTCACGGATTCTATGTGAACGGGCCTTTACAGTCACGGTGGAACTTGTGCATAGCAAATACATAATGAAAACTTCTTTCTGAATTCCACAATAAATTAAAAAAGGAGGGGTGGCTACATGTTTCGAACTATTCAATTAAGATTAATTTATATTAAGATTTATTTGATATACAGTTAAGTATATAAAAATTAAATTTCAAAGCAATACGATAATTAGAAATGCACCTGGAGCAGTTTGAATATTCGTATGACATTTAAAATTTTTATTTTGAGAAAAGCACATCTAAAGTTATCGCTATTAGTAAACACATAATATCTAAATTAAACACAGACGCCTATAACTAGGAAATTAATCACATAAATTAAAAATTATTTTTGCAGCACATTCTTACTCGTCCGTAGTTTCACAATTCAATAAAATAATATAAATTGAATTTTTGGACGAATTTCACAATTTTCAAAGTCCACTGTCTCCTTAAGCTTTAGTAACGAGTGATTCTTTAGCTGAGCTAACTTAAAGGAAGCTCAGGCCAAGATCTCTCTCTGCAGACATCATGTGTACTTTAAATTTATCGGATTTATTTTAAAGAAAATTTATTGTGAAGTTATAGAGAAAAATCTGCTGGTTTTTAAATGTAATGTACTCAACGAAATTGATATTTTTAAGAATTTATATTACATAACCTTTCAAGAAAAATGAAAAAATATCCTGAATGGGTTCAGGAAAATCCAGCCACGTAAGTCGATTCAGTGAAGAAATAGTTAAAGTAAGGTATATATATATATATATATATATATTAATTTTTCAAATTAGAGTTTTATATTAAGTTTATAAAAATCATTTATCATCTTTCCGATTCTTTAAAATATATGTATGGACTAAAATGCCTGCATGGACTGTAGAATTGATACCCTTCGAAAGATGAAAGCAGTTTGCAAAGATTCCGATTAAAGGACATTTTTGTAAGATTCTGCATTTGAAAGTTTTGCACTAACTTAAATCCCATTATTTTCATGACTGAGGATTAATCTATATATATATATATATATATATATATATATATATATATATATATATATAACAGTTCCGTAACTGACTGACTGACTGACTGACATACAACTCACAGACCAAACCGCTGGACCTAAAGGGCTGAAATTTTATATGGTGATTCTTCTTATAGTGTAGGGGTGTACTAAGAAAGATTTTTGAAAAATTCTTCTTAGATTTTTAAAATTAAATTTTTAAGCTGTTTTATTTTTAGCTGTCTTTTTTAAGCTGTTTTGTATTTAAAATAATTATTTCAGGGTTATAAAGTTTATATCACGAGAAAGACAATAAAAATTCCTTTAAAATGAAACCTTTTTTGAATCTTTATCTCCATTTTGTGATTTTTGGTGAATTTTTAAAGATTAATTTTTAGAATTTAATTTATTAAATGCTGATCAAGTGATTTCTTTTTCTGGTACTTTAAATAAATTTATCGTCACGTGTATAACAACTAAATAGACAAAAAAATATTTTTCTTTTCTTGCTAATGCGGCATACGATTGGACATTATCCAAAAAATATTAAAATACAGTAAAAGATATGTTCCTCAAACTGAACTATAATAACTGTAATATATTCTTTAGTATGTCCTATTAGATTTAGTATGAATATTTTCTTCTACATTATTTTTTCTATAAAAATATCCGTTACGATTTATTGATAAATATATTTTTTAGTATTCTTTTACATCAATTGCATACATTGACCGTTGCATTTAATTTGAATGAACTCCGTAGCAAAGTACGGGTTTTCAGCTAAATATGTATATAAGACTGTTTTTCATAAATTCAGAACTGTTTTAGTTATGTTTACACTTTTTTTAAATAATAAATGCTTCTTGTTCCTTTCTGGGACTGTATATAGATATGTATGAATATTTTTAGCATGCACTGTGTTTTATGAAGAACAGGATGACCGAATGGTATTAGCGCTGGCATTCGGTTTAGAGCCCGTGGGTTCGAGTCCCACTGTTGGCATGGATGTTTGAAGCCGTTCAGAACCAGCTCTATATTGTAGATCCTGGTCTAATGGCCCTTTGTGAAGCAAAAGATGACTCTAGCACTCCTATCAAACCAACTTTATGAAGAATAGGGAGGAGTTAATTGCGGTATGTAATAGAGGATGCAGTCTGTTAAATGTTTTGAAGGGAAAAACACTGCTAATACTGTTTAAAATTAAATACATGCGAGTAAAGTAATTTTAAAACTATAAATATTTTGAAATACATTACAATACAGTCGTATGACTTTTTACTCTGTTGAACAAAATATTAGCATCACTGGTTTTAGAATAAATCACAGTTTATTTTCATCTGACACAATATGGACTCAGACATAAATATACATTGTCAAATCTCTGGAAATAGCATTAACATATCTATATTGATTGTGATTAATTTAACCAGTTTTATGGTAGAACATGTTCCTATTACTACCAAAGTTACGAGTATTAGTACGCATGCGCTATTTCTAACGAGGAAAGAAACGTTTTACTAGTTTTTGATTTTTTGAATCTACGGTAAATTTTTAGAAATCATCATGAATGAATCAAAGGGAGAACTAAAAAAGTTATTTAAGTTATCACAATGAATGACGAAGACTATGAAAATAAACGGAAACAGAATTTAAGAATCCCTTATTGAATATTTAATACTATATATAATTCTGTTGTAGAAAAATAATAATTAGTAGATTATTTTTGAAGCGTAGAGCTTAAGAAAAATGAAGCTCTGTAGGAAAAAAAACTTTTAAAAATGCTGTTTAACTTTTTTTCTATTATTTTTTAGCCTTTTCACGGTTTAATTGTTGAAAAACTTTAGGATAGTATCAGAACACAAAATAAAGGAAAGAAACAAAACAAATGGGGGAAATGAGATTTATTAAAAAACTTTTCTAACGTTTTAAATAAATTTACAGATTAATATACTTATAGACACATGCAAGGTTTAGTTTATTATGTAACTCGAGAAAGTAAATTATCTTTCCCTTTAACGCACAATTTGTAATGATTTCTTTTATCAAATGTGTCTTAATATGTAGATAATTATACATATAAAAAATACATATTCAATTTGAAATTTTCATTTAAGAATTTTAAACATTTCCTCTCTTGTACCTAAATGGCTTTATTTATACGTTCATTTCAATTTTATACAAAGAAATGGTTTCAAAATGATTTGCATTTAATATTTAAAAAATTTTGTTTGTAAACTATTTAATCACTTTAAGGGCAAGAAAAATCTCTATTTAGGGGATTTTTATTTCTGACAAAATGTTTTCCGAACTCTTTCTCTGCATCAAAATTATAGCGACAATTTATTGAAAATAGAAGAAAGTAAAACTTTAAAAATTTCATACAGAAGCCTCCCAGGGGATCTTGATGTAACCTTTTAAATATTCTAAATCGAAAGAATTCCCATTCCGAAATGACATACAGATGCAAAGAAGTGTATTCACCGACAACGTATATTAAAACTGTTATATCTGGCTTCAAACTCATCGTGGACGCATTCGGTTTGTGTTACTTTTTATTTCCAAAAGTTATGTAGCAGGTAACACCACGGAAAGAAAAATGTAGCTCAATACAGAATTTTCTGCCCAGACCTCTTAAAAAAAATATATCACCACGTGATGCATCCAAATGCAACACCGTGCTTCTATATGGGGGGTTATAGTTATGCTCTCCGAATTCTTATTTTGGGTATCACTCTTCAATTATATCCCTGATACTACAACTTCTGTTTAGAGATGAATGGTTTAAATTATTGAGTTGATTTTCATGATTTAAATTTGTTGGAATTATGGTTAAATATACTGATAAATATTTTATTTCCTTTTTGATAATATAAAATATATAATAATTGGTAATACCTAATAATCTATACTAATATATAAAGAGAGAGCGGATTTTGTACGTGGAGGGTAATCTCCGGAACCACTGCACCTATTTGAAAAATTCTTTCACTATTTGAAAGGTACATTATTCCAGATGGACATAGGCTATATATTATGTATATCTGATCAGTAGAAATAAAGTTAGGGGGAATACTCTAGATTTGTGTGCACGGCCGCCATCTTGGATTTTTCCGCCAGGGTTTGGCGCATTTCGCATGGCGATAATTATTGCGTTCTGGTAAAAATAACCCAATGTCAAATTCTCTAATTTTAAGATCAAACAGTTATTTCTGATGTGATCTTTTAATTACAGTTTAATAATTTTACTTCAGAACTCGGCCTTGAACTGGAAATCTGAGTCAAATTGATTATACTCAAAAGAGTAAATTATTTTTAAAACTAAGAGTCTTTTTGTTGAAAACTTTTTAATCCATTATCAGTTTTTCGTTAACTTATTAAATTTAAGTTACTTTTAATTTTGTTTATCGATTGTCAATTAGTATACTATAATGATACACCATTTCATTTATTTGAAGTAAAAATTATCTGCCATCATTTTTTCGTAAAATGTAAAATACAGTATACATTTTAAATACAATATATTTTAAAATATTTTATAATTCCAAGTTGTAGTGGATTACAAATAAATTTAAATAACTGAAGTTCAACTTCTCTCTCCCCAGGAACCTAAGTTAAGAAGTTAGTTAAGGTTAAGTTATTGGTTTAGGAAAAGGGTTTTTTTTTTCGTATTTCCAACACAGCAGGATAAATGGTCAAATAATCCTTGTTCCGATTTTATTGTATGCACCAAATATTTGGTTAAGGTCAAATCTGAATTTTTCAAAGCTGAATTCGAGATAATTTTTAAATTGCAAGTTATTTAGGTGGTACGAAAATGCTGTATTTTTTTTCTAATTAACAATATATTGGCATAATATTTTGGTGATTCATTGCTATTAGTTAAAGAGTTAGGGTAAACTGAATACATGGCATTGAAATTTTATCTGTAAGTAAAATTCATTTGACCAAATTTTTCATATGGATCATAATTTGAAAAGGTAGTTTTTAATTAAAAAATGACAAAAAAAAATCTCAGTCCTACGATTAAATGATTTTTCAAAAATATTTCTAAGTTTCATAATTTAAAAAGGTCGTTTTTATTAAAAAAGCTAAAAGAAAAACCCAAAATTTCCAATATTTGAGAATGATTTTTTCAAAAAAATTTCAAAGTTTCATAATTTAAAAAAGTGGTTTTTATTAAAAACCCAAAAATAAATCTAAGTCCAACGTTTAAATGATTTTTCAAAATTTTTTCTAAGTTTCATAATTTAAACAGGTGCTTTTTATTAAAAAAGCTAAAAAATTCAAAGTCCAGCGTTTTGAAAACACCGCTTAAAACACATTGGCGAGAAATTTTTCCACTCCTCAAAACACGGTAAAATCGCCAAGTTGGCGCAAAAAAATCCAAGATGGCGGCGTGCACTCAATTATTAAGTAACGTAATATTAATTTGAATATTATTTTAGGTGCTTAAAATAATTAAAAAAACATTCTTTACTTAAAATCCTTTTTTTATTTTTGTATTTTTATTTCATCTCTTACTCTAATTTTGAGATACCAATGTGTATCTATACTTCTGTAATCTATACTTATATATAAAGAGAGAGCGATTTTGTACGTGGAGGGTAATCTCCAGAACCACTGCACCTATTTGAAAAATTCTTCCACTGTTTGAAAGGCACATTATTCCAGATGGACATAGGCTATATATTATGTATATCTAATCAGTAGAAATAAAGTTAGGGGCTTGATCCTAACAATCTCCATTGTTACCGCTACTGTCCTCTACCGCTTTTTGTGCCGAAGTCTTCAACGATCCTTAGCGTGGTGCTATCTATACTTATATATAAAGAGAGAGCGATTTTGTACGTGGAGGGTAATCTCCAGAACCACTGCACCTATTTGAAAAATTCTTCCACTGTTTGAAAGGCACATTATTCCAGATGGACATAGGCTATATATTATGTATATCTAATCAGTAGAAATAAAGTTAGGGGCTTGATCCTAACAATCTCCATTGTTACCGCTACTGTCCTCTACCGCTTTTTGTGCCGAAGTCTTCAACGATCCTTAGCGTGGTGCTATCTATACTTATATATAAAGAGAGAGCGATTTTGTACGTGGAGGGTAATCTCCAGAACCACTGCACCTATTTGAAAAATTCTTCCACTGTTTGAAAGGCACATTATTCCAGATGGACGTAGGCTATATATTATGTATATCTGATCAGTAGAAATAAAGTTAGGGGCTTAATCCTAACAATCTCCATTGTTTCCGCTACTGTCCTCTACCGCTTTTTGGGCCGAAGTCTTGAACGATCCTTAGCGTGGTGCTATCGCGGTGGGCTTCTGTCCTGACGCTAGCGGTTCGAACCTAGCAGTTCTCCGGCACGCCTTTTTCTTTTAAAAAATTTATTTTAATTATTAACTAACATAAAATTAATTTAAGGTATTATTTAGGTTATTATTAAGGTAAAAAAAGATTTACAATTTATTGGCTATCAACTGGAAATTTACTGGTATAATATTTTGTTCAACCCGTACAAAGTCGGGACGGGCCGCTAGTATATAATAAATATATAATAATAATAATAATAATAATAATAATAGAAATATAATCATTTATAATATATAATAAAATATACAAATATGTAATAATTGCTTTTTCTAATGCTTCAGTGTTTTGAGTCATATTATTTATTTTTTTCTAAAAACTTAATGTGGTGAAGACACCACATTGTTTTTCGAAAAATATATGCATACCAATATGAAAACAGAAATCATTAGAGGGACCAATTAAGCATAAAGCAAAAATTCCTAATCGTATTGTAGCTATGAAACTACTTTAATCTATGTGTATAAGCTTCTTGGTATAGAATAAATTTTAAATAAGATCAGGAAAACGAAATTTCATCTAGATCATAATGTTTAATTTAAATTTTTTTAAAAAGCTATTTCCCGATCAACTATAGAGATTCTATTCCGCATCTATTCTGCTGCTTTGAGCAAGCATAAAATATGATTAAAACGGAATTTCGTCTAGAGAATGATGTCGGCTTTTAATTTTCTAAAACATTATTTTCCGATAAACAATAGACTCCTCCATGAATTCTGTTGCATTGAACAAGCTTGAAAAATGATTAAAATGAAATTTCATGTAGAGAATAATGTTCACCTTTATTTTTTTAAAGCTACGAGTATTTTCTGATTAAAAATAGAGTCCCCCATGAATTCTGCTGCTTTGAACCAGTTTAACCCTTTCAGGGGCAAAAACCTCCTCCTTTTACAGGGTGCAGATTTTTTCCCGATTCTTTTCAACCTAAAGAATCTTGAAAAATTTTCCAATTAAATGTTGCAAAAAGTTTTTACTTCTTTAAACTAATAACAGATGGAAGTACTACCCATTTTTCTGCTCATTTAACTGCAATACATTGAATGCAAGGGAAAAAAATAGACTAGATTTAGGCGTTTGCACTGTGCAAACACCGCCCTTCAAATGGTTAAAATGTGATTAAAACGAAATTTCATGTAGAGAATGTTCACTTTTAAATTATTTTTAAATGTTATTTTCTGATTAAAAATAGACAATCACCCATGAAATATGCTGTATTAAACAAGCATAAAAAAAGTATTCAAACAAAATATGTAATATGAGGCTTTATAAGTACAAAAGTCTCTAACAAACATGTGATGAATACTTATCCATACGGTACAGGCAATAAGCAAATGCATAATCCCGAATAAGTTCTATTATTCAATAAATATATGATAAATTACTTACGTGCATTTAAAAAATAATCTTGAAATAAATCTACTTCCTAAACTAATGTTAAGCGAAAGCATTTATACATACTTAAATTATGTGAATGCGTAACATTATAAAAACTTATTTCGCAGCAGACGATTTTATTTGGAAAATCTCATGTTTGATTTATAGGAGAATATTTACAAACAAACTATAAGACGATTTTATTGCCCAAATTTAAGGAGATAAACTCTTAAAGTCTGAAATTCAAGCCATATTTTTTCCATATTTCCAATATATTTATAAAAAAATTTTTCAATGCTTTGTCACTTGTTTCATAAACTGTCCACCTTGAAACCGTTTTTTTTCGCATCCTACCCTAGTGGACTTGTCGCAGTCAAGTTCACAAGATGAACTGTTTTCTAGAACAAACTGCAAAACTTTGACATTTATCGAAAGCTCAAAATAAATTGTTTTCCGCTACTAATCTCCTAAGGGGTTGAGCCAATTTTAAGATTTCAAGATATTTCTCGCCCAAAGTTTTATACACTGTATATTCCATCCATTATTCCGCCATATATTTCCGATTAAAATGTATTCAGATTAAAATTCTTCTTTTTTTGATTTCACACCTTAGGCGTAAACTTCATTTATTTTTCTATTATAGAAGTCGAAATAAATTAAAATTGTTTCAAGTCAATTTTGATCTTTTTTTTTGTTTCACGTGTTAGGCATTAATTCTATTTTACTAATATATGAGCCCAAATAACTTAAATTGTTTAAAGATAATTTTGATCTTTTTTTGATTTCACTTGTTAGGCTCTTAATTTTATTTATTTTACTAATATATCAGCCCAAATAGCTTAAAATTGTTTCGAGATAATTTTGTTCTTTTTTTTTTAATTTCAAATCTTAGGCATTAATTTTATTTATTTTACTAATATATAAGCCAAAATAGCTTAAAATTCTTTCGAGATAATTTTGGTATTTTTTTGTTTCATGTGTTAGGCATTAATTTTATTTATTTTACTAATATATAAGCCCAAATAGCTTAAAATTGTTTCGAGATAATTTTGGTATTCTTTTATTTCATGTGTTAGCCATTAATTTTATTTATTTTACTAATATATAAGCCCAAATAGCTTAAAATTGCTTCTAGATAATTTGGTATTTTTTTATTTCATGTGTTTAGGCATTAATTTTATTTATTTTACTAATATATAAGCCCAAATAGCTTAAAATTGTTTCGAGATAATTTTGGTATTTTTTTATTTCATGTGTTAGCCATTAATTTTATTTATTTTACTAATATATAAGCCCAGATAACTTAAAATTGTTTAGAGATAATTTTGATCTCTTTTTTATTTCACGTATTTCGCATTAATTTTATTTATTTTATTAATATATAAGCCCAAATAGCTTAAAATTGCTTCTAGATAATTTGGTATTTTTTTATTTCATGTGTTTAGGCATTAATTTTATTTATTTTACTAATATATAAGCCCAAATAGCTTAAAATTGTTTCGAGATAATTTTGGTATTTTTTTATTTCATGTGTTAGCCATTAATTTTATTTATTTTACTAATATATAAGCCCAGATAACTTAAAATTGTTTAGAGATAATTTTGATCTCTTTTTTATTTCACGTATTTCGCATTAATTTTATTTATTTTATTAATATATAAGCCCAAATAACTTAAAACTGCTTCGAGATAATTTTGATTTTTTTAGAATATTAGACACTTCAAACTTGAAAGAAAAAATATATATACTTTCGAAACTATGGCATTCTATAATCATTTACGATAAAATCATATCTAAAATATTAGAGAGAATATTTTTTTTCTGATGTATAGTTATTTTTTTTTTAAAATAACAGCTTATTCAGTAAATTTATTTTCCAAGAATATAAAAATAAAATTTCACGGAGTGTATATTTTTGGTACACCAGATATAGTTTCGTTGAAGTTTTTTGACTTTTTCACGATAGTAGACAGGGCAAGTTGAAAGGAGAAAATTGTATTTTGAGGTACAAAATAATTCTAAAATTTATAGACCAAAATTTTATAGAAAATATTAGATTTTTTTCCTTATCACGAGTTATCTTTATAAATAATAGCGATGACGAACAGTTTCAATTTTTTAGTGAGAAAAAATTAAATTTAACTCCATGTTTTTCCCAAACTATGGGCAGACTAAATATGAATAATTGATAATGTAACATCAAGTCATATTATTACCGAAATTCTATATCATGCTTAAGTTTAAGAAATACTAGTTGGTACCAGTCAAAACATGATGGCTGTATAGTAAATAAATGTACTAATACACAAATTATACTCAACACATCATTGCCAAATGATGAAAATCATAATATAAAAAGTAGAGAAATACACTTTTAAAAATTACCATTGAACCCAGCAAAAAGAAATATGGTTACTCAACAGCATGAAATAAACAATTTTTGTCAGGTTAAATTCTATATCTCACAAACATAATTAAAAACAAAAATGGCAGAGAGAGAGAGAGAGAGAGAGAGAGAGAGAACTACAAAGATTCTTCTCTTAAACAAATTAACGTGTTTATGCGGCCTCGTGCTGAGTGAGTATATAAAGCCAGATTTAAACATGTCACTGAACATGCGCATAAAGCAAATTTTAATTGGAAATTATCGCTAATTTATAGAACTTGCTGTTTCAAAAAGCAAATATACAGATTACAATCTTTCATTTAAGACCAAAATGAAGTAAATTAATGCAGTAGTTAACTCTCTGGACTGCCCCAAAAATATGCTTAGTAAATTAAATATATAGATATCTAAGATAAATAAATTTAATGAAATAATATAACTTATATTCTTATAACTGTGATAAATTATGTTATTTCGTTAAATAAGTTATCTTATTAGATTCATATTAGACACTTATATATGTGATAAGAGTATTCGACCAAGATTTATAATATGGCTAGCATATAAAGTCATACATTCTCAAATTAGGTACTTATTCCAAAATTCTGTTCTTTTAATATAATTTTTTTAATGTTTTGAATGTATGTTAAGAATAAACAAATTTAATGTTTTTAAGGAGGTTAAAGGTTTAAAGGAGCAAGGGTGAATATACAACTCTTTTGTTTACTTTACTGCACTGCACCTCAAGCCAGCATGATCTTCAAAGCTCTCAAGGTAGAATATAAAGTCCATATTTGCTCTTTCCATCCTGACAGCATTCTCAAACTTCAAACGCGTTTTCCCAACACCCCGAATTTCATATTCTTATTTTCTATTCCACATATAATATACAGACCAATGAGAAGTTGTTTAAATCAGTAAGTTTGGTTGCGAAGCAACATATTTTACATCTACATCAGTTTCTATTTACGCAGAACTCGCTAGAATACGCAGTTTTGAAAATTAAACTATTCCGAACAAGATCGAAACTATTTATTCCTATCAATCACAAAAATAAAAAAATGATTACCTTTCATGTAGTCTTCCTCTACAGGACTACTAACAATCTATTATAGGGACAAATGAAAAGTTGTTTTCGTCAGTAATTTGGATTACGTAATAAAATATTTTACACATCAGACAGTTTCCATTTACACAGAACTCGCAAACTAATATTCTCCAAACAAATCGAATCAAAAATCATTTACATAAGAGCAATCTTTCTTGCTATACCTTTCTCTATTTAGGATTATCACTATAAGTATGATGCATGAAGTATTCCATTCAAATCAATCACAATCTAACTTATCTTGCTTAAAATCAGTTCATCCTTTAGCAATCATATTTACGAGTACGCTTCCATTTCACTTTAAAAGTGTAGAGGCATTGCATCGTTGATTGTAGATAAAAATTTGCTCCTGAAAAAATATTACAATATTTTTCTTGAAAATACATGATTTCTGACTGAATAGTGCTCCTATGGAAAACTCTCGCTAGCCGAAATTTTGTAAACGAAGAAGCAATAATGATTAATTTATACTGAAACTTTTGCCGTCTGCAGAACAGAAAAAAAAATTCAAATATCATAATGTATAAAACTATATTAACCGAAATATCATTCAAGTATAGTGAGCGCAGGAATGATATCCTAATTTCTAAAGAGAAAATAATTTATTTACAGAAAACATTCATTAAGCTGTACAAATAGAAAAAACCGAAAGACTTACAGGAGGTTGCTTCAACGATCTGCGTTAGGCTAAGTCGGTTTGTATTCAAGTGGTGAAAAGAGAACACTGGGGTGTAGAAGAAATAATAACATTTAACTAATGGCTAAAATAATTATAGTAGGGTATTCTAACGCACACACCATTCTTTGTTTGAATTTTAACCTTTTAAGGAAGGGCAAAACTTTTCATAGAAGGGATACAAAGTTCATAATATAGACAATGCAAATCTTTATTACTATCAATATAGGACGTTGTATTGCATAATCAATATTGCAGACCATTTTTCTATGAAAATCCAAACCCAAAGTAAAACTATCTTCATAAATCGATATTATAATTCCACCCAAAAAATAGTATTGATCCAAGTATGCTTATTAAACATTTAAAATACAATAATTTATTTTAACAAATGGTGTGAGTTTGTTTGATAGAACTAATAGTTAAAAATCAAACACGAAATTTAATGTTCAACCACTCTCTCCTGAAATTTTAGAAAAAACAGCAAATGTCAGAAAGATTATTTTCTATTAGCGTTTATAAAGATGATATCCTATAATTTAAAAAAAAAGGACAATACTCACTCGGACTTAACAGAAGTTAAATTACTTTTTAAATATGATTGTTTTTCAACTTCGTAATTGGCAAATAAATAATCTAAAATATTCCCAGAAAGTGAAAAAGAAAAACTTGTTTTACCAGAAATAAAGATCTGTATAAATTTCATGTCTAAATTTTCTTTAAAATTTTAAATTAAATGAAAAGTGCATAATCTCCTTGAATTTATTTTCAATTGAAAATCAAAGAAGCCAAATAAAAATAAGTGTATCAATTAATTATTGATTACTGTTATTTTCATAATAATGACGATAAACTTGTACAATATTTGAATTTTAAATCTGTGTTGCATTAAATGTGTTATGCATTTCTAGACTTCGACGATTTCATTCTTACCATTTATGAAAGAAATGAAACCGCATATTGTTATGTTTGTTTGTTTTTACATAAATGAGATGTGTAAAATATAAATGATCTACAAAAACAGATAATAAGTGAAAATCCTCTCTGGAATGCTTCATATCCTTGGAAAGTTTGCACCACTAGAAACAAAAAGGTTAAAAAACTGAATGAGCTATAAACTTGCAGATAATCTTCAGAGGTATCTGAGTTTAGATGTTTAATTAAGTAGGCAAAAATGAATTGCCTTTTTTAAACTCCTGTGTTAATTACAAACACCAAAAAAAGACTCAGTCTGAAATTTACGAGCCATAAATACGTTAAATTGCGTTTAATGAGAATACTGTTTTAGGGGTTACCCACATCAGATAATTTTCAGTTGTTTTAGTAACGCAAATTAACATATTCTGCATGAAATGTAATTTATCTCTTGAATTCATAATGATTAATGTAATCATTTTTTCAGAGGATGATAGTTTTAAAAAGGACGCTTTTAAAAGCATATTTTAGAATAACGTTTACATTATGCAAAAAACTTTAGATTCGAGGAAGCTTACTTTATATTCCACAAATCAGCATCCTATTATCAGTAATTGTTATTTTTACCCTTTTTACAAAGAAAATTTACATGGCAGATCTGAGGAATGCGTATAAGTTTATAAAATGTTTGATTTGTTTTTCCTAAAAACTAAGTAGTTTAATTACTCCATTGTATGCATTAAAAACTATCTCTAAGATCCTCTCTGAATAATTAATTTTTTAAAATATATTTATAAATGCAGTTTTCATTATGTGCACCAATTTTAACTTGAATTAAGAAAAAAGTAAACATCTTAGGACATTTGCAGTTGTGTGCAATCGTAATGGGTTCACTTTTCATTTAAATATTTTTTCAATGTGCCAAAGCATAAGATATAATTTCAAGATTAAAGATGAACAAAAACATGCATATTATTCTTTAATATTTAACAATTAATAAAGATTAGGAAATGAATCTCATGAATGAATCATTCAATGTATTTTTCTGAATGTAATGTAAGGAAAATTGAAATAGTTCTTGATATATGATATTTCTAAAACAATACACTGGATATCAATTTTCATAGAAATAAGATATATATATATATATATATATATATATATATATATATATATATATATATATATATATATATATATTTATTTATTTCTAATAATCTTTCTCATAATGTTTTCAACATTAAGTTTAGTGTATAGCGCTTCGAAATATCATTAATAAATAAGAAATCAAATTATTTAAGAAAAAAATAGAAGATTAAACTTAAAAAAAAGCAACTGAATTAAAGTTAACAAGTAATAATAACTACTATTTAATACACTTTGCGAGCATTATTTTACCATACTATTCATGAACAGCTAAAATCAATATATTAGTTACGAATCTTATTTTATAACACATTTCATGACTTTGATCGTTCCTAATATTTTTACGCAAAAATATATTTTAAATTTTATTGATTACATCTCATAAAATTTATTGGTCTATCAAAGAATGATTTGGTAGTTCTTAAGTATAGATTTTTTTCCGAAGTAAAGAAAATAACTTTTCACACGCTTCAAAGTGCATGAATAATTCATGCAATATCTATTTCAATTTTATATGCATTTTCTGTGAATAATTCTGTATCACAAAAACGTAATTTTTTCTAATAAAAATATCGTTTCCTTGCTTTAAAAAATATTTAGGTTTTAAGATATAGGAATTTAATTTATTAGAATGCATATCGCTAAGAAATCTTTGAAATGCTCTCTGTCACTTGCTGTACCATTAAATACAGATATATATATACATATTTCAAAAGTACTATTGAAGCATGATCTTATGAATGATTCATTCAGTATATTTTTTTAATGGAACGTAGGAAAAATTGAAATAGTTCTTGATATTTGATGTTTCTAAAACAATACACAGAAAATCAATCTTTCTAAAAATAATATATATATATTTATATATATATATTTATTTATTTATTTCTAATACTGTTTCTCGTAATGTTTTCATCATTAAGTTCAGACAAAAGGAAGGATCACTTCAAATATAATTGAGGGGATCAACCAGCTGAAAAAGAGCTCTTTTACGGTATTAACCATTTATTTTAAAAAATATGGTAAAAAATCGAAGACATAGCTTTAAGCTGAAGAAAATCAGAAAATATTTTGGGTAATTTTAAGAAATAGTAAATCAATCAAAATTTCTATTCGGTGAGTCTATAAATTCGAAAATAAGGACAAAAATAGAGTTCTGATTTTTAAAAAGTATAGAAATTAATATTTAAATTATGTTTAAATAATACTTTAAATTGGAAGATATTAACATCAGCTAGGATTATTCATAACCTATGAATTGTCGGTAACGAAACTGTTAACGAAACTGTTGACTTATGAGCTCAAGTTTTAAATAAACTTGGCTGTTACTGCAAATGATACGAGTAACTGATGCAGAAACAAACTTAACCAAATCACAAAATTTTTACGTGATTTACTGTTAATGTATTGACTAATGAGCTCTAATATTAAGTAAACTCGTCTGTTACTGAAAACGATACGAGAAACTGAAGCAGAAACCAACATAACCAAATCACGAAATGTTCACGGGATTTATTGTTAACGTGTGGACTAATGAGCTCGAATTTAAAAAAAAAACCTAGCTGTTACTGCAAACGATACGAGTAACTGATGCAGAAACAAACTTAACCAAATCACAAAATTTTCCCGTGATTTTCTGTTAATGTATTTACTAATGATTTTTTACAAAGGACGAAGTCTTTCTGGACCCTCTACTGTTTTTAGACTTTTCAGATATTTTTGGTTTCATGGAGATTGTCTAGCCTTGCTAGACAATCTGGGATTAGTGTAAAAAAAACAAAAAAAATAATGAGCTATAATTTTAAGTAAACTCGGCTGTTACTGCAAACGCTACGAATAACTGATTCAGAAACAAACTTAAATCACAAAATGTTTACGTGATTTATTGTTAACGTGTGGACTAATGATCTCGAATTTTAAATAAACCTGTCTGTTACTGCAAACGATAACAGCAATTGATGCAGAAACCAACATAAACAAATCACAAAATTATCACGTGATTTACTGTTAATGTATTTACTAATGAGCTCGAATTTTAAGTAAACTCGACTGCTACTGAAAAGGATACGAGTAACTGATGCAGAAACCGACATAACCATATCACAAAATTTTTATGCAGAAAGTAATAATACTATGAAACAATCGATATCGTAATAAATAATCGTAAAGTTATATAATAATCGTAAAGTTATGCCGCACGATATTTTTAATTCAAGTTTCATAATAAAATACGACTAAGAATAGTCCTCCAGTAGTTCAAATAGAAGTGTGACTTTTGTATTTAAGGTTGTTCTACAACTTTTATGCCGTTCTTTAAAGTCATAGCAGTCCATCCATCAATCGAAAATCGTTTTCTTTTTTTATTTGGCGAGTTGAGAGATAGGAAAAAAACTTTTCGTATTTTTTTCATCACCTTTGTGTGTCGATTTAGAAAGCTGGATCAATATGGCTGGGGTTAATTCCTGTATGAAACCGATAACTGAGTTCAAAAAATATCCATTGGGCTTGAAATCTGTGTGTTGAGATTGACTGCAACGATATGAGAATTCTTATATTTCTCTCTTTTTTTTTAACATACCTTCCTAGTTCTTTATCTAGGAGTAATATCAAAATTTCTTTTCGATTTCTTCAAAATTGACGAATGTAATTTTTTAAAGCAGGGGGAAGAGATAAAAGATTTCAGAGATGATCTGTTTTCTGCATTTTTTTTTTATGACTTCCTTTCCGCGCTGATAAATGCACGTTTCTTTTTTTTTTCCAGTTTTTTAGTGCTTTCTCCTTGTTTTCCTTTCACTTCGTAACGAGAATTTAAAAGTCGTTCCCTCTCCCTTTCTGTCTAACCCCCCTTTTCTACGTTTTTGTTTTGACTAAAAGCTAATTATAAAAGAGATGGAATAGTCGTGTACTTTATTTTTAAAAAGATTGTTTTCAAGACATGGAAATGGTTTCAGCCATAATACGCAGAAGTCTTCGGGATTTTTTTAACTCAATTTTTATTGCGATTTTTAAGTAAAGCTGCTAAGAATGATGCAGGATATTTATCCTGATCTGACGTGAGTCATTAGCTTGGAGAGATTTTCAAACGTAGTAGATTGAGAAAAATACATAAAGCCATTAAGACCTCTGCGAAAGATTTAAAACAAAAAAACAAATTTCAATTGCGCTTCACTTGGAAAAATTATTTATAGTTCTTTCACAAAAAGTAACATTTAATTGTAATTTACAAAAATATTTCTTTTCCATTTTAACTGCATTTCTCATTAACAGTGATGAATAGCTTGATTCCAAAAGTAAAAGTCTTTTAAATTGATTAATGCGTCGTTAAAATGGTTTTACAGTGAACTTGATATCCATGCATAAAATGAGATTTGTTATGTTTAAAAACAAAAGTCTCCGACGCATTTTTATCCAGTTAAAGTAAAAACAAATGTACATCGCAATCATATTTGAATTTCGCATTTAATATGAATTAAAGTAAGAAGAGACGAACTCTACATTTTTTTTGTTGTATTTCAAAGGTTAGTTAGAGATAAAGGGATTTTGAGTAACTGAGAAAACAGAAAGGTTTCATCTTTAAAAATGCTTTTAGTAGATTTAATAAAATATCTAAGTGAATTACTATAGATATCCTTTTTTATATTACAAGACATTTAAACTTACTGGATATTTTTCGTTTTGAACTAACAGGAAAATTGACTGTTCCTCTAGAATAGAGTTGAAAAACAAAAGGACCTGCTAATAGTCCTCTGCATTATTCACAAAACTATTTTATATGTTTTGAAAGTAATATTCTTGTACAAATTAAATTTTAAAGATAAGTATTCGTGAGTTATAATTTTAAGTATTAAAAAGAATTAAATGTTTTTCCAAATTAAGTTATTTTATAATCATATTTCTTTAAATATACATTTTTTGAATATTTATTTTAGAGACTATAGAATATATTTTGCAATTAAATTACTTTATCTAAAAAATAAATTTTAAGTATAGAAATTTATTTCAAATATCAGATCAGTATTAATTCACTTTTTTATCTAATACTAACATTTATTTTTATAAGCAATTGATACAATTAATTTCTATTAAAAATTTCTATTACGTTCTTTAAATAGATTATCTCAATTTCTTCGAAAAATCACTTAAATTCTTTTATTCTATAAACATAAATTCTAATAAATGCTATTGTATTCCAGTTTAACCAGGATATTAAAAATCCTTAAGTCTACTATTAAATTTCTAGTAAATTATTAAAGTTAAAATTTTTAATGTCATAAAATATTAAAGTTTTAAAATATTTCAAGCATTCTTTTTTTCCTTTAAATTTTGAAATTGTCTTCACAAAAGAATGAAACATGCCCCTTAAAATTAAAGATACCAGTGTGAGAAGGATTAAACTCGTAACTACACTATTTGATAACTCATTGATATTTAAGCACTTTTTAAATTTGTAAATGCTTTGTAAGCCGATTAAGTTAGTCTTATGAAAGGAATAAATTAATAAGTATTGGTATTTTGGCTTACAGGAATGCGTGTTCTGAAAAGCTCTAATCTGAAAAGCTCACAGCAGAAGTGAAGCATAGACCTAAGGATATATTGGCAGTTACTGGAGACACATCGTTTTCGCATTAAATCATTATTTTCAATTAAAACTTTATTCTTCATAGATGGCTTTTCGGCCAGTCACTTTCAAAATGGCATTTTTTGCGCATTTGGACGTATCCCACAATTCCTCTATTATTTGTAAGTGCTATGGATCTCACTTTTGACATGTGACGAGCTTCCGAATGATTCCGTCTTTGTTTTCTTAATGACGTCAAAACTGTGTGCTATGAAGATTTGGATTAGACCATTCGGGAGGGGGGGGGGAGGGCAGTGTCATAGGGCCAAAATGCCATGAGCCATGAGTTAAGGCAGTTGAAGGAATAGCTTTATTGTTTACGGACCAGATATTTTATGGTGATAAGCGCAACTCTAATCTGAATGTGTTTTCGTAGTGACAGCGATAGTTTCACCACAAAGCGTGAACGACGGGTAAAATGAAGGGTTACTAGTCTTAGTATTAAATTAGCATGCCTAATTCGAAATGCTTATTTGAAGTCCTTATTTGAATAGTGGTCCATCTCCATTCTTGTACATTTTGATATACAGAGCCTTAAAGTCTAATGAGCGCTGTTAAATGACTGTTGAAGTCTGATTTGTAATGCCCTCTGTTGACAGCAGAAATAAGCTGGAGGTGTAACAGTCTAAAAATATGATAGAAATGACTTGTATGAACATGAAAGTGAGGCTAACTCCATTTTTTTAAAAGTGGAGTTGGACCACTATTCAAATAAGGCTACAATGTAGGCTAATAGACACTTTTATTGGGAAAATAGGCTATTACAACTAGTTAATCTGTTATTAGCAAGGTGAGGGCAAATTCGAGAAGCATCGTTCACATAAGAAAAGTTGTAATTGATGAGAGTTTATCGCTAGTAATGGACACAAAATCTAAGCGAAATAAACTTAATACTGGAACTATTTGTGAATCAATCTTATAAGATGATGTATACCACCCTTCAAACAATAACAATTAATTCTTTACAGAAAAACAAATGTTATATTTTAAGTATTATCTTTAAGGCAACACTGGATAGGGAAAAAAATCGCTTTTCAACTTTATATATATTTAAAATATATTCACTTCAGAAAAGAATGTGCTTGTGAAATATTTTTCACTTTACATCACAGCAGAGACACAACTTCTTTTCTCTCAGGATGAAGAGAAATATCAACAAAGCTTGAAGGGAAAGAACGTAATCCTAAATGCGAAAAATATATTTGCTGATATATCAAATATTTGTTGGACATCTAAACGAATATAACAAAAGAGCTCATCCTATATTCTTACAACAAAAGCCAAAAAATGCATGTAAAAGAAGATTTCAAAAATTGTTCGAAATATTTATACTGTTTTCTTCACTCTTTGGCGTAAAATATAATTTACTAAAACTAAACGCACTGTACTTTATTATTGGTAGTATTTCTATGTTCCTTATTGTCTCATTATTCAAATATTTTTAACTATTGGAGTTCTTAAAAAGTAATATCGGTAAAATATATAATACATATTTCTATATCAAAATTAGAGCTTTTTAAAGAATTTTAAAAGAGAAAGTGTGTAAGGTATGAAGAATTAAATCATAGGTGTTACACAATAAAATATCACGAATTCGCAAAGATAGAGAAATATTGAAAATCTATCCTTAATTTGCTAAAAATGTTCAGAACTTGGCCAACACACCTGCGCAAACAATGCATTCTTTTGATTCAGGGGCTGTAATACTTTTATTAATGCCTAGCATATATGAAAAAGAAAAAGGGTGGATTTAAGTTTCTTTTAAAACTTTTATGTCTGGCAATATTGCAGTTCATTCTTTGATATGGTAAGAATTTTTTTTTAAGTAATTTGCTTTTTAAAATAATAAAGTTTAAGTATTTTGTTTAACAAAATACAGTTTATAAATTTTTTTCTAATATTTAACCCCTAATTAAAGTAGCATTTTCCTCTCATTTGTGCATATCTTACTCTTCTTGACCATCTGTTGCACCTTGATGGTAAAGTTTTTAAAGTCGTCATGAACTTTCTTCCCTCCCGAACTTCATGTCCTCCTAAATATTCGAGAGAGTGTTGACCGCGTACTCTAGTGGTTAACTTAGTGAACTGCACCCACGGGGGGTACAGATATGAATCCTTTCAAAACCATGGATGTTCCTATACCGCCTCATCACTGTAAGCCCCGTAGGCTAACCCTACGGCATGATTCCTCGATAGTGTAGCCAAATGTACGCAGTTCATTTCGTAGAATGTCTTCGGATAATATGTTTTCCACAATGAAAATTTGAAAAGAAAACTTTCAGAGAAATCTTCAGGATATTAGGACTGCTTGTGTATTTTATAATTGAACTGAAAATTCGTTTGCTCGATTTAATATCCATAGCATTGTCGATTCCATCAATCGATTACTTGACGTCTTACTAGACGATTACTTCACGCTACATTATTTGACGTCATTTCGTTTTGTATATAAAGCGTTCACTCTCATCTTACCACGACTACTTCCTTTTATTGAACACGAGTACGTGTTACAAGCGAGTATTGGATTCTGAGGTTTTACTGTTGTATGTTGAAGATTTTGTTTATATTAACAAACGTTGTTGCTGTCTAAACAAGCTTCTGTTTATTGAGTCGTGTTGGAGAAATAATCCCCATTCCTTTAACTCCCCACAAAATTTTACATGCTTGGATAATAAAGCTAAAAGATTCAACATTAGATTCCAGTTAAGAAGTTCCTGGTTCGAATTAGGAATCTAGTAGTTGATCTTAACCCTTTCAGGGGAAAAAAACCTCCACCGTTTTCACGGTGCAGATTTTTTTCCCGATTTTTTTTAATATAAAGAATCTTGAAATTTTTTTAAATTAAAGGTTGCAAAATGTTTTTACTTCTTTAAACTGATAACAGATGGCAGTACTAACCATTTTTCTGCGCATTTAACCGGAATACATTGAATGCAAGTGAAAAAAAAAACTAGTTTTGGCGTTTGCACTGTGCAAACGGTGCCCCTCAAAGGGTTAAATGACGAAGAAAACAGAAAAAATGTCACATCATTACTAACCATCGTCATTACTGTGCCTCCCTTGGGTACGCTAATTGGTGGTATTGACACTACCCGGTATCTTTTATGGAAAATAAAACGTGAGTGTTACGATAATGACTTTTCAAGCAGTAGAACTCTCATCACGTCTGTTCAGAACTAACAAAGTTCTGGTATGAATTTCTCTGATAACCAGTAATAGATATATATGGGAAAGAGTGTTTGCTTAAGGGTGTGCTCAAGTTATCCGATTTCAAACAGGATTGAGAGGCTTCTGGTAGACCTGAATTTGGCCAGAATATATGGATTGTATGTCTGAAGATCAGGACATTATATATATAATAGCCGTAGTCTCTGTATAACACTTCCGGGCTGTACTCATCTTTCAATTGAAGCCCTCAGTAAACAAACCACCGGTTAGGCCTAATTTCAATTTCAGATGCGGATCAGAATTTTTTCTTTCCTAAAAACTAATATCTTCTCCATCAAATCACATTTGTTCAGCCTATTTTTCTATAAAACATTCAGAACTAAAAAAAAATTGGTTGATTTTAATTGTATATTTAACAGCTTTTAAAAATCTGTTTACTTTTGCGATGAATTCTGAAAGTAAACAAACTTGAATCTGAATGAATCAAGTAGCTCAAGTATTCATATCGCGTAGTGAGCTGTAAAAAACTGGATGGCAGTCTACTACTCCAATCGCATGAAAATCTAAATAAATTAAAAATAATGAAAGGGTTTGCTTTTACAAGGTGTGGATTATATGCAATATTGTTAGATAATTCGGGATATTTTTTAACTTTCATATACTTTTTCCATTATGACGTCATTATTAGTATTATGACGTCAAAATGACAGATTGGATGGCAGTCTACTACTCCAATCGCATGAAAAACTAAATAAATAAAAAATAATGAAAGGGTTTGCTTTTACAAGGTGTGGATTAAATGCAATATTGTTAGATAATTCGGGATATGTTTTAACTTTCATATACTTTTTCCATTATGACGTCAAAATGGCGGGTTACCTTCTAGTCAGAGAAGAGTGGTCTTATATTATCAATTCGTAATGATGATGATTTAGTTTCATTTTTTATGCTATCCAGGTGTACTTTAATTTAAGAAAATATTATTTAAATTAAAAGTTAGCAGCAGGGTATGATCAGAAAAAGTAACCTGGAAACAGATTTTCAGATTCGTTTGCCAACGATGAAGTCTTGAGACAAGGCCATCGACTCACATTTGTCAGGAGAATATGCTTCGACATAATGAAACTGAAAACCTTTTTTTTTTGCCTTGTCCTTAATGTTAAACATAACAAATTAAATTTTGAAAATAAATGTTCTTTTTTTTCATAAAGTCTTAAAATTGGGAAGTTACTGATTTTTGTCGATTCTTGCTCCAGAAACTCATGGAACCTCATGTAGTGTTGTTGTTGCTTATGCCACTTGATCGACAGAAATATCAGATCAAGTCCCGAAGGCTGTGGGCGATGAAGGTGCGGTTCCTGTTTTGACTGGCACAACAAGGGTCGGAGTCCGACTTGGCCAAAGGACCAGTCCCGTAATTTTGAACAGAGTCAAGTGACGAGACCAGGAAATTTGTCCCCGCGCCTCCAGAGATAATTTTAGCCTCATGTAGTTTAGTGACTATGTCTGAATTAGGAGATCATTTTTTTTCAGGTAATCGCACCATCGCTAAAACTTCACAAGTGTACATTATTTTCTTAGCTTTTCCCACATCATGCATAAATACATAGATACCCATAAACTTTATTAAGCACAACTTGTAAATATCTGAGTATTTTCGTTTCAATCTAGATGCTTTAACAAAACTTTTAGGTTGATTAATATTAATTTTATTTATTTATTTATTGACTTTTAGTAACTAATGAGCTACTGCTGCATCACTGAGGAGCTATTCTTGTTAATTTTTTTAATGTACATTTTATCTTTTGAATGATCTTAGTTAGGTCTTTATTAAATGCATTAAGGTTTAATACAAATCTATTTCACTGGCAATTAAGAAGGGAACTTTCCTACAACACACTCTCATAGGCTTCTTTTCCTTCACGCACTTTTCTAATTTAAGGCAACCGTTTAGTCTTTTGAAAATATTTACAACAAATTATACAGTAATTTGTTTACATTAATGATCTACTTGTATAAGGAAATTATTCATAGATGCATGGGGGAAATACATGAGTGTAACTTTGAAAAATAAAACGAAAGTTTAATTCATAGATGGAAATTTAAAAAAAATATTTTGTATCTGAAAATGCTTTTAAAAGCTTTATTTCATTCAAAACACTAAAACTAAATATAAATTAGTAAAACCTAAATTTCCAAAAACTAAATTGGTAAAAGATGCGGAATCTTACAAAAGGATATTTTCTAAGTTGAAAAAGTAATCGTTAAAATAAATAAATAAATAGATAGATGAATAGATAAATAGATAGATAGAGAGAGAGATTGATTATTAGGGCTACTTGACTATAATGTGATTATTCTTTGTCATATTATAGTCATATTATTGTCATATTATAAAGTCAGTTAACGAGAAAATATTATGTAATATTTTCATAATTTGGAAGTAAACGTTTTCCCACCTCACTCAGAGTATTCCCTGGTGAAAATTAATCTATCAAGTTGGGTTGAAAAACTGATATAAAAAATTGCACTTTTTAAAAAGCTACTACAATAATTTAGACATTTTTCCCTAAGGAACTATATAGGCCATGGTCATATGGACAAAATTATAAAGACATAGGAAAAGTAGCAATTAATAACTATTAGAAGAAAAAATGTTTCTACAAAAGAACCAGGAAGAAACGAAAGTCTACATATCTAAGGCTCTAATATTACTCTGTTTTACTGGCAATTAATAAGGGAAGTTTTCTAGAACGCATTCTCATAATTTTTCACTTCACTCATATGAAATACCGAATCTATAGACGGCACTTAATGACGATATCCGGGAAATTGCAGAACGAGCGTTCGGCTTGGTAGACAAGCCTCATGCACATCAACTCCAAATAAAATAATTCAACTAAACGGAACAATACTTTCATTGCTTTAAACACATTATGGTAATCTAACAGTTAAACGCATTATACGAATTTTAAAGAAGCAGAACCTATTTACATATTTACAAGCAGAGAGAATGTATAATGGATAATTCGATCCTTCATCGAATGTAATTATGGGCTCCGCTAATTCATTCATTTAGTCTTTTAAAAATAGTTCCAATAAATTATACATATTTACGTCAATAAGAAAACATGCCTGAAGTTGGAAAGAAACGGCCAACAGGTAAAGAAACGAAACGTAAAATGAAACAAGAAAACATGAAATTTTGTATTAGATAAGGTCAACAGATAAAGTCAAAGGACTTAAAAAAAAGAAAGAAAATAGAGTAAGGGAACAAAACAATAAGTTTTAGAAAAAATATGGAATTTTTTATAGTGTGTCTGACCTGTGAATAAAATGTACAGTAAAACCTCGTTTATCCGGACTAATCTGGGACCATAAGCAATCCGGACAATTGAAAATACATGCAATATGGGTAATAAGCAAAACAAAACCCTTAACTAAGCAGACTTACCGTTTATTACGATAAAAAACCATGTAACAAAATTACATAGTATTGTATAAAAGTCAATAAGTATAAACGTCAATAAGTATAAAAGTCAATATTGTATAAACGTCAATAAGTATAAAAGTCAATATTGTATAAACGTCAATAAGAAAACATGCCTGAAATTGGAAAGAAACAGCCAACAGGTAAAGAAACGAAACGTAAAATGAAACAAGAAAACATGAAATTTTGTATTAGATAAGGTCAACAGATAAAGCCAAAAGACTTAAAAAAAGGAAGAAAATAGAGTAAGGAAACAAAACAATAAGTTTTAGAAAAAATATGGAATTTTTTATAGTGTGCCTGACCTGTGAATAAAATGTACAGTAAAACCTCGTTTATCCGGACTAATCTGGGACCATAGGCAATCCGGACAATTGAAAATACATGCAATATGGGTAATAAGCAAAACAAAACCCTTAACTAAGCAGATTTACCATTTATTACGATAAAAACTATGTAACAAAATTACATACTATTGTATAAAAGACAATAATATAAAAATAACTTTTCAGATTTCTTAACAAAGAAATGGTAAATCTAATAAAGCTTTCTTAAACTCAAAAGCATTTCATTATCATAATTTATTGTACATTCTATGCAGGAACTATACATTGAATCAAACTAAAATGCGAATATTTGGCGTACTTGTAGTTATGTTCTTGCTATCGTAGATAAAAATTATCTAATGTGAACATTAAATAGAAATATCTACAAATCTGCTCCGGATTATCCAGAGATCCAGTTAAGCGAGGTTTTACTGTATTAGCATCTTAGAACTAAATTAAATATCGTGATATTTCTAGCAAACGCTAAATAAATATTATTTCCACCTGTCTAAAACATTGAATCAAACTAAAAAGCGAATATTTGGCGTACTTTTAGTTAATTTTTAGCTATGATAGCAAGGACCTATCTAATGTGAACATTAAATGAAAATGTCTACAAATCTTTTCCAGATTATCCGGCGATCCAGATCAATGAGGGCCGGATAAACGAGGTTTTAATGTATTGTGCATTATTTCTAATTCCTCAAAAGTATTTTGTTGCCTAAAATTTAATGCCTAAAAAGTTATACTCTGTTTTATCGCTTGTTAAAAGTTGGCAAATTTCTCTAAAGGGATTATGTCATACAGCTATTTTATGATTAGTAAATATAAATGGCAGCTATTGTATAAATATCATATTAAATGTACATGACACTGCCTCGAGTTTAAAGGATCGGCGACTAAATGGTCAACATTGACATTCAAATTTATATTCAAATCTAGTGTATTGTTATTCTTGGAATATTCGTCACTGTTACAAACTATTATTTTGTATAGTGGATTTCGTACTTAAAAATATGGATTCGTTGCAAATGATGCGCTGTAGGACCATAGTTTTTTGTTCTGTTTTTTTTTTTAATAAACCAACAAAACTGCATTTATAAAATTTTTTCCACGGAATTTGATTCTGACATGAAGATAGGGACGGTGGTTATTATGAACCAGGGAATTTCCTTTCACAGTTGAAAATCAAATGTGTGACCAATATCGCAAAAGAACATTTCAGGCTAACAAAAATTCCTAATGTGCAGTTTTTACCACGAGATTATGTCATAGGTTATTCGAATGAACAGGATTTAATGTATCTCGCGACACTGAAAATTAAGATAATTTGTATTTTGATGAGAACTGCTTTTCTCGTGTTCTTATATTAAAATAACTGTAATTATATTTTTGAGGCTATAAAAGGAATTTTATGTAGAAATATAGTTATTAAACTAGTGATATAAAAACCTAAGTTGATCTTTTAAAGTTAAATTATACATTGGTTATCCCGAACAATTTATTTCGGGTTAGCATAAATGAGTTTAAATGATTTAAACGTCATGTCTATATATAAGACAGTTCCGTAACTGACTGACTCACTGACACACAACACACAGACCAAACCGCTGGACCTACAGTTCTGAAATTTTGCATGGCGATTCTTCTTACTGTGTAGGGGTGCACTAAGAAAGATTTTTGAAAAATTCTTTTTAGATTTTTTCGAAATTAAATTTTTAAGCTGTTTTAGTAACTTTTTTTAAACTTGCATTTAGAATAATAATTTGAGGGTTATGAAATTTACATCACTAGAAAGAACATAAAAATTCCTTTAAAATGAGATCTTTTTCGAATCTTTACCTCTATTTTCTGATTTTTGGTGAATTTTTAAACATTAATTTTTACAGTTTATTAAATGATCATCACGTGATTTCTTTTTCTGGTACTTAAAATAAATTTATCGTCACGTGCATAACAACTAAATAGACAAAAAAAATATTTTTTTCTCGCTAATGCGTCAGACGATTGGACATTATCCAAAAAAATATGAAAATACAATAAAAGATATTATGTTCTTCAAACTGTACTATATTCTTTAGTATGTCCTATTACATTTAATTTGAATATTTTTTCTACATTCTTTTGTCTATAAAAATAAAAAATATCCCGTACAATTTTATATATATATATATATATATATATATATATATATATATATATATATATATATATATATATATATATATATATATTTATATATATATATATTGTGTGTGTAAAGTGAAACATTTCTAAAGTTCCCAGTAATGGTTCCGGAAAAAAAAGTAGCCGCTTGACAGGCTACAGACGTTTTACTGTATATATTACTGTAATATTGATTGCATGTATTGTGTGCATTATAGTATATGTGACCAAAAACTTCAAACGATAAAACGCCCTTAAAAAAATAAGAGTAAAGGGTATCTGAAGTTTTTTATAGTATGACTTTTTAAATTAAACAAAAATTATGCATGGTATAAAATGATATTTCGAATTCAATTTTTTATCCTAAAATCGTTTAATAATAAACTCATTTAGGTTTGGTACGAAAACCGTATTTCAGAAATAGAAGCAGGACTTTTGAACTTAATTTAATAAATTTTCATACTACACACACAAAAATCTAATCGCTGTCCTAAAAACCTGCTCAAAAAATCCGAGGGAAGCAAAGATTGTTATAAATAATTTAAAAATTTAACATTAATAAAAACAAAAATATATGCACGGTTTATTTTCTCTAACATGAAATATTCTTTAATTGTTTGTTTAAAATTTTCAATCATACACACTGTTTCGCTGAAACACTCGTTTAAGCAGATATCATTAAATAAAATTTCGCAATGTGGATTTTTTTTTTTTTTACTGGCCGCTTATTCCAAATTTTTCCCATAGAATACACGTTGCAATTTCATTATTATTGTTTCATACTAATAATTTCAATATTTTTGGTCTAAAATATAAACGATATATAAAACCTTTACGCTTGCACATTTGACAAAATATTAGTGCCGATGAATATAATTTCTAACTGCCTAGAAAGATTTAACGATACTGTCAAAGATTCGCATATAAGAAATATGAGAGTTAGTCAATATAGTTCTCACGACATTTTCCGGAATCAAATCGAATTGACTGGCCAACAAGGACTGATCGGGTGTAATAAATTTTTTGCTAACTGATGACTGACGGAAAGTCTCATCATAAGAAGTTATTACACGCAAATGATACACGGATTGGGCGGGATAAGTCAATCGATACAACCCATAATCTTAGACATACAGTCAGTTTACTTCTCGATATTCATTCGCTTTTATTCCTCGCAGTCTTTCGATTGAAAGAATGAAATGGTATTCACACACATCTAAAAAAAAGATGTTTTTTATAGGAATTTTATCTTGAATGTAAAATATTTTTTGAAAAGTGACATATACTTATAACGCGGTTAATATTATATTTAAATTAAATCTATCGGAATTAGATGTCTTGAAAAATCAACAGTTTTGCCACGAATGGAAATATATCAGTTTTTCTACTACACAAACTCTTACAGTCAAACAAGATAATCCTTGATTTATCAATAGAAATTTAATAATATATAAAATATTTATATCCAGTATGCAATCTGCAACCTTTTTGACTTAACCTAATCAAATCTGTTATAATAATTACACATGAGACAATTTAAACAAATTTCATTTAAATTTTGGAAGAATTTTATTAGTGTTAATACTGTACTTTTAATAACTATGAAAACTTTATATAATATGCATGCGAACTGTAGAAACTAGCCAAATGACAAGCCTCTCTTTGTAGTCTTTATATTAATTTAGTTTAATGTTTTAAAATAAAATTTTGTAATACTTTAATTTCTATACATTTGTTGTTAAAATACACACCAATATAATATTTTCAATATTCACAAATTCTAATGAATTCCTTAATATATACACTACATCATGACATCAGTCTTTTATATGCAATGACAAATCACTACGAAAACCTCTATATTTTATAAAGTTGAACGAAATATTTCATATTGGGTTTTTCTGTATCGTATAAAATTATAATTTACTTGTAATATATAAATACATATTGTGTAAAATATAATAACTATAGAAATAATTACCTACATGAATCAAGTAGTCAAAGATTTTTTTAACAGATGTTCATCTATATTTTATAAGGATGATGCGGAAAATGCCGTTATCCTGTCGCATTGTGTCATATTAATAGCACACTTATTAAATTCTCTAAAGAAAAATGGTTATGGATTTATATAAATCTTTTACCGCATTTTTAAGGCTTTGCCAAACTAAAACATGTAGATGTGAAAAGAATTTAAACATTCTAATATCTATGAATATATTGGGGAATTTTTCTTTTTTTTCCAAGTTAGTAAATACTTATAATTAAGTAAAAATGAATTAGTTTACTCATTTAGACGTAAAGTATGTTTAATCGAAAAAAGCATCCATTAATCATTTCTTGAGAGTAACATTTAAAATATTATACAATTCAATTATGGATTGAAATAATAAATTTAACAATAGCAAATTTCATACATTTATTTTAAACTGTAAATTTTATAATGATAATTCGAAATATAAAATAATGTTGTAATTTAAAACAACCACTTTTTTTCATCGATTAGTAATCATCTTAATAAAACTAGTGTTTTATTTTCAAACATTAATATTTTGAAACTGATTCTAACAATAAAATATCATGCAGATTTTGTATTTTCTGAATGCAAAGATGTGAAAGGGATTCAGTGAATTAAACGTAGATATAAATCAAATTAAGTGAAATGGTTTATATACGATACGATTTTTTAATGTTCTACAATATTAAAAAAAATAAAAAAACTACATCAGTTACATAGATTTCTGTGTAAATTGTCAATTTCTTTTTGGCTTATAAAACGTCCGGAGTTGAAAAAATTTTATTACACAAAATAAATTTGTCCTGCCAAAAAACACTACGCAAAGATTGAGAAAAATAAAATACATATTATTCGCATACAGACTCAATTTAATATTATTTTCAATTATATATAAATATTATACTCTTAATGAAATAAAGCTATGAAGTATTATATGTACTAATATATCCCATCGGTTTTAACCTTTCATTGTTACTTGATTGTTTTCATGCATATATATATTTCCAAAATTATTTTTAATTCATATTGGCGCAAGTTTCAAGCAACTACTAGTTTTACCCATCTTCTCTGTTCTCTATAAAATGTTCTCAGGAATAACATTTTACTATGACAAAATCTATTTTCATAAAAAAAAATCAGCCATAGAAATACATATCACCCTTACCTCTTAAACTGTAAACCATAAGTAAACTGATGGTGAAGAACTGCAGCATGCTTTAGCTCTATTCTCTAATATCACAGAAAGGGTTATTATACTTTAGTCAACCGGTCTTCCTTTTCATCAGTAACAACTTTTTTTTTCTCCAGAAACAAGAGCGAAAATCCTGTGAAAGTTCCTATCTCTCGAACTAGCTATAGAGAACGAAAACAAGCAACACTAGTATCCCATGTTCCAAATCTCGGAGGACATCCGATTTTACCACGTGCAACGCGGGAAAAACTACTTTCATGTGCCGAACCGTGAAATTCGTTGTCCGTGAGAAAAAGAATTTCCAATCGAGTTAGTCTTTTTTTTTCTCCACTGGCACGAAGGCGTGACAATCACTCACGCCGCGGATTATCATGCGGCCCGTGGCACGATCTTTTGTGCGTAGGTCCCATGCTAGACTCCCTCGCTTCCCTGCCAAGCGTCTCAAACTTGCCGGCGTGAAACACCGAATGAATCGGAGTACGGAATGACCAACTGTCGTTTGGAACAGAGTGGCGCATGCGTCACGCATCGCTGATGGGTCTGGCGCTCTAGTGGTTTTCCAGTTTTTCTTCGGCGTGATATTTATCAATTTTTGCTTATTCTCTTTCTTTTTTTTTATCCCTCAAAAAGTAACTTGATCATCATTTTTTTTTCTTTCTGGCCACTTCTAAAACGTGTCTTGTTTACTCCTTGAGTTCTGTCTGTTAAAAAGTCGTATAATTTATGTATGAAATTTCGTTAAGTTTTCTTTCACGTACCAGAGATGCGATTTGTAACCGAGACAGACCGCATCTTCCTGCCAAGTTGGGCGACGACATTATTTATATGATAAATTCTTCCTCTTGTAATTAATGTGTGTTTCATCATTTTTTGAAGTTTATTTAATTCTGCATTTCTGCATTTTTTCATTTCTTTTTTTCATTTTTTAAGACTTCATTTTCTACCGAATCAACTTCAAATTCACGAAACAAATATTTCAAAATTGCGAAAAAAAATTATATTTGTAATGTGGGTTATTTGCTTTTTTAATTTTTTTTCTCAAACAAATAATCTGTCGAGGTTCCCCTCATGTGATAACTACTTATGAATTCATCATATTTTAAGTACTTTATTGACATATCAAACTGTTCTGTGAATAGCTTCATAAAGGAAGTGCACAGATATTTCTAAACTTTTGCAAAGAGAATAATCGTTTCATGAATTTCTCTAAAAAAATATTTATTTATATGATAAATTTAATTATTTATATGATAAATTCTTCCTTTTGTAATTAATGTGTGCTTCATCATTTTTTGAAGTTTATTTAATTCTGCGTTTCTGCATTTTTTTTCATTTCTTGCTTGCAAGACTTAATTTTCTACCGAATGAACTTCAAATTCACGAAACAATTATTTCAAAATTGTGAAAAGAAATTATATTTGTAATGTGGGTTATTTGCTTTTTTAATTTTTTTTCTCAAACAAATAATCTGTCGAGGTTCCCCTCATGTGATAACTACTTATGAATTCATCATATTTTAAGTACTTTATTGCCATATCAAACTGTTCTGTGAATAGCTTCATTAAGGAAGTGGACAGATATTTCTAAACTTTTGCAAAGAGAATAATCGTTTGATGAATTTCTCTAAAACATTTTAACTTTTCAAATTTTAGTCTATTTACCCCTTGGTCACGAGACCACGAGTTCCCCAATAGTTTTGAAATTTACAGATAAAACCAACTAGTGCACATAATTTGGTAATCAAACATGTTAAACCGACTTACTTTTGCTTCCCCCCTCCACTATTAAATTAGCGTACATTAAAGCTAACCAGAAAATTACGACACTTTGACATTACCAAAAGAAAAAAAAGAAAATCTTATAATAATTATTTACTCATATAATATCAATATAAATATAAATTTTGAAGATTAAATACATTAAGAGGATTTTTCTAGGTACGTAATTTGATGTAAAGGAAGTTAACGTAATTAATAAAAAGCATATTAACATACGCTTTTGGTATTAATAAAAGGTATAAAAACTATTGGGTATTAATAAAAGGTATAAAAGGGTCCAAATATCCGTTAATTATGACTGCCAGTGTTTGTACCTTAAAATAAATAATCCACCACCATAGAAAATGATAATGTGTCACTTCATAGGTTGTCCAGCACAACACAAAATACTAAAAAGATAATCGGCAAATTTCAAACATTGGAGAATAATTTACTCGAATAATTATATAAAATGTGTTAAAAGTTTTTCAGGTTTTTTTAAGCATTTTTCTAATTTATAAACTTCTGATGTTTTAATGCCGTTAAAAATCTTCTAAATGCTTCACCTTTTGTAAGATTTTTTTTCTTACGTATATTTTGGTTATAATGAACATAATTATAATTAATATTTATAATTTTAGTGTTAATTATAATTGATATTTTCAATGATAATTATTATAATTAAAATATTATTCGACCTATTTATTTACAGCTTTGAAATCCTAAAACATCGAGTATAATAAAAAATAAGACGTGAGAATTTATTTTATGTCAGATAGTGACTTTATTGTATCTGTTTTACTTCTCCACATCTGTTTCGAATGATTTATTGCCCATGGTAGTAAATGTTCCATTTATTGTCGCAAAATTTTAAATCTGTGAACATAATTTTAAATTTCTATATTTTCTGTGATAAAATGCAGTATATTTTTAGATTTATAACGATTTACTTTGCTTTATATATAAAGAAAAATTTAACAATATAATGTAATTTTTTTCTTATCTGAAACTTTCGTTGGGCGTAATATTTTATCAGATTACATTTTCTAAACCACAATGTCTCGTTCTATAATAATAGGTAAATATTTTTTTAATGCATTTACACTTAAAATTAATTTACTGCGCATTGAAAATTTAATTTAGCGAGAAGAAAATAAAATACATATTGGTGAAATTCATAAAATTTACTAGGCTATCACTGCTCGTTTGTCAGAACGTCGCTTCGAGGTCGGAATTATACAAAGTTGTTATTTTCTGATTATTTATTAAATGTTAACACATATTGTTTTATTAGGCTTCCACATGTTTCTTTCAGTATCATTGACACACTGCATGCATTAAAGTAATTTATATACATACAAAATGATTAGAAAATTTTTTTTTTACGTGCCATATTTGATATTCGTATATGGTTTTATTTATTAATGCAAACAAATATGTGTTTATCAATAGAGACACAAACGTGTTATGCACGACAAAATTTGGAAATTTGCTTGCTTTTAAAATGAGTTTATTTTTTTCACAAATATTTAACTCAACATTTTGTTAGTAAATAAGAAATATTATTTATACTATTAATTGAAATTTAATATTATCCATTATTATGTTATATTATGTTATGTAAGACGTAATATTCCAGTATAAAATTAGCGTACGTTAAAGCTAACCAGAAAAATACGACACATTTATAAAAGAAAAATTAAACTCTCCTAATATTAATTATTTATTGATATAATATCAATATAAATATAAATTTTGAAGATAAAAAAATTAATGTTATTTTTATCCATACGTAGTTTGATGTAAAGGAACTTGATTTAATTAATAAATCTTTACATTCTTTGTAGGTATTGATAATAGAGTCCACGTATACGTTAATTATCACTGTCAGTATTTGTACTTTATAATTAAAATAAATAATATATTACAAACTGTAAGAGCGGTCACATTTTTCTTACCTTTTTTGTCTATAACTAGATAAAATATCAATGTAAACAAAAATTTTCGTATAGTTACATTTCACTGAAATTTTCCCATTAAAATATTAGATTAAAAATTATTTATTCATTTTTCTTAAAACATTGATGAAGGCAAAATCTCTAAAATTAAATTTGTATGATAAAAGTTACATTTAGAGAAACTAAGTCTTAAATAAATCATACTCTGATATTAATACCCATGTGTAATTTCATATCAAATTCTTATTGTCCTAATTATTTTGTATTGAAAAATAAAACTTTCAAAATAACCCTCTTAAAAAAGCTTCAAAGTTATATTAATTAAATATATGTTTCTAAAAATAGAATAAAGGATAAAATAAGGATCAATTAAGAACAATAATGATCATTTTAATCAAACATCGCAGTTCCTTAAAACGAGTGCAGATCACCTGGAATCCACTTCCTTAAAATGCTAAATGAGATGATTTTTCAATAAAATAAAAAATTCAAGTCTGATTAATTAATATCAATTTCGATATATTCAAGTTTCACGTAATAATAGTTGAATACCCGAACTTCGCTACGGAATAAATTTAAATTAAATACAGATGTCAATGTATGCAATTAATGCCGAAAAAAAATATATTTTTAATTAATACAATGGTGAATGTAAGCAATTAATGCTAAAAAAAAACAAAAAAATTATTTATAAAAAAATCGTAATGGACATTTTTATATACAAAATAATGTCAAAGAAAATATTCAAATTAAATACAACGGTCAATGTATGCAATTAATTTGTATATTTAATATCCATAAAACATACTAAATTTGAATTAAATTCTTTAAAAAAAGTTCTATCTCAATGAGTCTAGTGGTTAAATTTTTATCTTTCACCACATTTTAATATTTTTTGTCAATTTATTTCGTTGTTTTGCACGTGAAGCAAAATTAATATGAAGTATCACAAAAAGAAAAGAAATCTTGTGATCAGCATTGAATAAATTAAATTCTAAACATTAATCTTTAAATTCACCAAAAATCAGAAAATGGGGGTAAAGGTTCCAAAAAGATATCATTTTAAATTAATTTTTATGTTCTTTCTTGTGATATAAATTTTATAACCTCCAAAATGTTACTTGAAATGTAAACATTAAAAATATGTTGCAAAAAAAAAGTAAAATTTAATTTAAAAATCTAAGAAGAACATTTCAAAAATCTTTCTTAGTGCACCCCTACACTATAAGAATGCCATGCAAAATTTCAACCCTTTAGGTCCAGCGGTTTGGTCTTTGCGTTATATGTCAGTCAGTCAGTCACGGAACTGTTTTATATATATAAATTAGCCAAATGCAATCAACAAAAGGTTACTGCATATTTCGATAAAAAAAAACACTATTCATGCATCATCTTTGCTAACAAGTCACTGAAGAGGGCATAATTTTGTATAAAATATTATTAATTATATTTAAAAAACTACTTATTTATTTTTAATATAAATCCATTTATTAAATTTTAATATATATCTATTTATTAAATTCTAATATAAATCTATTTATTTAATTTTAATATAAATCCAAAAAAATATTTCTCTATATTTTTAATACTTCAAAGAATAAAATTTTATATGTAAGAAATTAATTTTGTACCTTTAAATTATCATTGAATGTTCAGTCGGTGAAAAAATTTTTTGTGTAAGAGTTCGTGTCTAAGAAGAATAAAACAAAAATAACTACAATAATTCTTTGTAAAATGTTTGTTGTTATCCTTTCAATGTAAGTTTACAGAACTGAAAATCTAATTGATTGGATTATATTCGTTGAAAATAAAACGTTACCCGAAAATATAAAATTACAAACTTAGTAAAGTATGAAATACTATTACAGAATTGTACAGGTTTTTATGACATTTATAAATTGAGATTTATTTCTTTGTAAATAGAATCATAATGATAAAGCTATAACTTTCTTGAATTGGTATTTTTTTACTTAATGATTTAGATTTTTGTTTAGAATTATTATCGAACAATTAATATCATTTAAATATTAGTAAGGATGAAGGAAATGTTCACATGTTTGTAATATATATATATATATATATATATATATATATATATATATATATATAGAGAGAGAGAGAGAGAGAGAGAGAAAAGTGACACTTCTAGAACGAACTAAGTAATCAAGAGATTTTATAATTCAAAAAACTTTTATTACACTTTCCATGATAGGAGTATAATTTATTTTCCCTTTTCAATAAATCAGCAGTTCTTCTTTATGGAAACTTTTTTCAGATCTTTCAAAATGGTATCCGCTTTTCCATTATAGTGTATCTTTTTCTATTCTTACTTTCTTCCTCTGTTGGCTGGAAATCCATTGGCAAAAATAGGAATTTCGTCGTATGATGGTCGTTTCCCTCTAGATCCATGAAATCCCGAGGCAATCACAGCTAGTGGATCATCACTACTGATCACTGCTCCTTTACTTCTGCTTGACAGAGTGAAGATGTGATCAGAATCACCAGCATCAGATACTGTGGGATGTCTTGCAGTATTTTCATATCGAAGAAGGTTGTTCAGTACTACTCTCATATCTGGAATACTGTGCCCGAGTCTGCCATCTTTTAAATGAAGAATGTCCTGCAAAGTTATAACAGTTCTGGTAAAAAGAATTGTACAACTATAGAAAATGGATTTCTGAATACACATGCACACACGCAGAATATATGCATTAATAAAATAATCTTAACGGATATTTTTATAGACAAAATAATGTGAAAGAATATATTCAAATTAAATACAAAGGTCAATGTATGCAATAATTTTGTATATTTAATATCCATAAAACATACTATTTTGAATTAAATTTTTAAAAACTTATATCTCCATTAGTATAGTGGTTAATTTTTTTCTTCACCGTATTGTAACTTTTTTTTTGTCAATTTATTTCGTTGTTATGCAAGTGACGCAAAATTAATTTAAGCATCAGTATTATCACAAAAGTATTATTAGTAGTATCACAAGAAGAAAAGAAATCACTTGATCTGCAATTAATAAATTAAATTCTAAAGATTAATTTTAAAAAAATCACCAAAAATGAGAAAAGGGAGGTAAAGATTCGAAAAAGATTTCATTTTAAAGGAAGTTTTATGATATTTCTCGTGATATAAATTTTATAACCCTCAAATTATTATTTTAAATGCAAACTATAAAGATAGTTACAAAAAAGCTTAAAAATTTACTTTTAAAAAATTTAAGAAGATTTTTTTAAAATCTTTTTTAGTGTCCCCGTACATTATAAGAAGAATCACCATGCAAAATTTCACCCCTTTAGGTCCAGAGGTTTGGTCTGTGCGTTATTTGTCAGTGAGTCACAGAACTGTTTTATATATATAGATTATTGAGAATTTTATTGAAAGTTAGGTTTTCCGATCTTTTTCACTATATATATATATATATATATATATATATATATATATATATATATGAGTTTTAAAAATCCCTCTAAAGAGAGATAAAAGGGGTGTTCATGTACGTGTATTTATGAATAAAAGCATATAATTGCAAGTAATGCTTCCATTTTCTCTATACGTCCAATGAGTAAGTATAAAAAATGCAAGGTAAATATACTGTTAAAACACAATAACACAAGTATTTCTGTTAATGATATTTTTTTTCATTGGGAAGTGTTTTTTTTTTTCATTTTATCAGCACAGCACGAAAAAAATGAACCGCAATTTCTGAGCCGTTAAAATATAGCAGTTAAAAATCATTGTTTCTGTCGCAATTTTTACTGAGAATTATACTCATTTGCCTTTGTGTCTAATAGATAATTGCCTCTAGGATGCATTTAAAAAAAAATATGTCATATATACATACAGTAATAAATATGCAAACTGAATATTAGAGAGTGCGTTTTTAATGATTGTTTTACCTATCGAACTTTTATTTTTTATTTCATGTAACAGAAAAAAAAATTCTTTGTACCTCATAAGAATGTGGGAATTTAATGTTTAGGCCAACCATACACTTACTTGGTCACATTTCAGCCGGCGCATTACATAATTTTCTCTGAGAGAAACTAAAATATGTAGGTGCTATTAATTCTTCAAGCAATAATGAAACTTGTAAATCTCTCTTCATAATTGAAGAAAGCGACATGTTCTCTTGTCTGGAGAAAGTGAGAATTAATTATATTAGCCAACAACTTTAGAACTTTCAGAGCCAATTATAGTAAAATAGTACTGACCGAGGTTAGTTAATCATTCTGTCTGCAATGAAACAATGTCTGAAATTTTGCAATACTTTTGAAAATAAGCATGATTTTGTACATAACCTAATCACATCTTATTATAAACCTTTTTTTTTTCGTTTTTGTTGAGGATGGGATGAAAACAATTTTCGATGCAATAGTAGTATTGCTTTTTTTGTAATTACATCAAAATGAAAGTATTTTTATTAATTAAATAATTTATTGTTTTAAAAACTTTATATCAAGGGCTTTTATCGTATGAACTAGAGGATTTAATTTGCTTATTTTTAAATCTGTTATGAAAAGAATGCTTATTTTTACATTACTGATACAGCAACAGAAATGATTATCTCTTTGTTCGTAGACAATTTAGAAATGTATTTTAGGAAATTATTAGGTACACTTATAAAAAAAATGTAAGAAACAAATTAATAAGAAATTTGTCTTTGCGTATCATCATTCGACACACATACATAAATATTCTCCTATGAAGTTTGTATAAAAATGTCATCCTAATTACGTTAAACAATCAAGTAAAAATTTCAATGGCACAGTGATTTTTTTAAATACTATTCTTAAATGCAACCTTTATTTATTTTTGAGTTTTTTATTTTTTATTTGAGTCACACTTTTGAAAAACAAACTCACATTTGTCGAGCTGGTTTAACTTAACTTTAAGAAAATAAAATTAACTACCAATGGTAAACAAAATGCTCGGTGTTCTGTAATTAAAGAAATGGATTCTTCCATCCAAACTCGACTTAACTGATTTTTTTAACGACTATAACCATTGCAGTCATTTTGAATTTTAGATTCGATACACCCAAATAAAGGCAAACCCCTTTGTTTGGCATCTATTTATTTATAGTTCCGCATCACATTTCATGAACTCAAATTCGGAGATTCCAAGCTACATGCACCAAAGCATTGCTATACGAGTAATTTGAGTTATACATTTTCTGTCGCATGGGAGAATGGTATTACACGACACGGACATAATAATCTTTCGGTATATTCTGTCTAATGTACAAGAGAAAGAGAAATCACTTCTACATTCTCCTTATAACTTTTTGATTGTCATTTTAGCTTCTGTGTATTTCAGCATTAATGGAATTTTATGATAATATAACCTAATCATTTCAGCATAAAAAAAATCCAACGATTTCTATTTTACATAGTTCTAGTCGATGTACTAGTATTCTATGCCTGACTGATGTTATATTACGGTTATAAATATAAAATCGTACGTAAAAACATGTATTCTTAAAGGTAATTTACTACGTGAAGTAAGCATATTTTTTATAATGTAGTTTTTGTGTGGATTTTTTTATGTGCAGTCTAAAGGCCGTATAAATGTGATATGTTTACTTCCAAAAATAGTTCTTTTTAAAAAGACAATTACCGCACGTAAGTTTTGAAATGCGTTATCCGATCATCTAACAAAGACAATTTTTTAACTGAGAAAATAAATATTTTATTCATTCGGTGGAAAACGAAATTCTTATTCCCATAAAACCAAATAAAAATGACGAAAATGGTTTTAGATATCTCTGAAAGTTAAAAATAATATTTTTCAGGTAAATCTAGAGCAGACTTTTTAAATGCTGGTAAATGCTTTCCTTTATTAAGAAAGGTATAATATTTCTGGAAATATAAAGAGATATTTTTTTTCAAATAAAAGATTTCCCACTAAGGAGGAAAAAAATTGCATAATTTCTTTTAATTAATCAGAAAGCACTTTGAATGTTTTAAAAAAGGTTAAAGGAAATATAGTTGTGTAAAAATATTTAGCATTAAAGAAATTCATTAAATTCTCATTTTATATAAATAAAGGTAAGAAACAATCTATTAAATTTCTCTCTGCTCAAAAACTTCATTCTCTCTCGTCATATGATATTTGTTTTTGTTTAAAGCTTGTTTTTCTTTAAAGCTTTTGTTTAAAGCTCTGACACATAACCTTTTATATTTTTATACATATGCCATGTTCATTTAAAACATGAATAATAATACCCATGAGTTCAGTTTTCTGTTATTTAGAAAGTCATCTGATGAGTTTTTTCCTTATTAATCTCTATATATAAAACAGCTCTCTAACTGACTAACTGATATATAATGCACAGACCAAACCGCTGGACCTAAAGGGCTGAAATGTTGCAGGGCGATTCTTCTTATAGCGTAGGGGTGCACTAAGGGAGATTTTTGAAAAATTCTCCGTATATTTTTTTAATTAAATTTTTAAGCTGTTTTTGTAACATTCTTTAAAGTTTGCATTTAAAATAATAACCTGATGGTTATAAAAATTTCATCACAAAAAAGACCATGAAAATTCTTTTAAAATGAAATCTTTTCTGAATCTTTATTTTCCTTTTCTGATTTTTGGTTAGTTTTTAAAGATTAATTTTTAGAATTTAATTTATTAAACACTGATCACGTGGTTTCTTTTTTCTCTGATATTTTAAATTAATTTATATTAAAATACAGTACAAGAAATGTTCCTGAAACTCTACTATATTAACTGTACTGTAGTCTTTAGTATGTTCTATTAGATTTAATTTCAATATTTTCTTCTACATTATTTTGTCTATAAAAACATCCGTTACGATTTTTTTTATAAATATATTATTTTTTTGGCATTAATTGCATTCATAGACCTTTGTATTTATTATATTTTTTTTGTTTTTTTGGCATTAATTGCATACATTGTCCCTTGTATTTAATTTGAATGTACTCCAAAGTGAAGTACGGGTGTTCATCACTTTGGAGGACATTCAAATTTCATATAATTCATATAATTAATAATATAGCCTTAAAATAATCAAATTTATATCCGATTCTTAAAACAACATTTGTCCTGCAATGAATACCATGTCATTGTGGCATGCCAGGCAATGAGACAGCCGGCTTTTCAGCAAAGAAATAAACTCCAGCATTCTTTTGTTCTCCAGATAAAATTCCATACATTCAAGATTATAAAGCAGAAAATATAGGGTTCTTTTATCTTGGGCCTTCAAAATTGTCTGAAGCAGGCTGTTGTATGGCCTTTCCGGTAGCCTACGTGAAATTGCAGCGGCTGCTTTCAGGATTACAACTTGGCTGTACATTTAAATAGAATGGGATTTTTTTTATACAGCGCTGTGTGCACCCCCTTTGAAATACCGAAAACATGGACAGTAAGCACATCATGTCCTGTTCGGCCTTAACTGGGCGTTCACAGTCAGGAAGTTATTTCGGGGGCTCGTGATCGCTTGAGAACGTTATTGTAAGACTTTTTCTTGTTTATGTAGCCTCTATATTATATTTTGGAGTCTTGTCTATTTTCTTTTATTCTCCGTAAACGTAAGGACATTGTCCAGTGGTATCTACATTAGAAATAATGGAATAATTTATCATTTATTTACTGAAAAATATTTTGTTTTACCTTTTCAGACATTCTGTTCAGGTCTTCAATACCATCTCTATTTTGACAGGAGACTAAATTCCAGCTAACTAATAGAAGTAGGGCAGATACACTACAGAGTGATGTCATGATTGCTGAAACAAAAAAAAAACAGATTATTTGCAATTAACAGCACTTTAACTGAATAAACTAAGTTAAAATAGGACTTTTTTTCTGGTTTCCCATACACAGTCAGAGTTGAGACTGTATCCCAGCTAACTAATATAAGTAGGTAAGATAAACTACAGAGTGATGTGATGATTTCTGAAAGGAAAAACCAGTTATTTACCAATTAACAGCGCTTTAACTGAATAAACTAAGTTAAAATAGGACATTTTTCTCGCTTCCCAAATGTGTTCAGATTGAGACTGAATTCCAGATAATAGAAGTGCGACAGATAAAATACAGAATGATGTCATGATTGCTGAATCAAAAAGAAAGTTATTTACTAATTAACAGCACTTTAACTGGATAAACTAAGTTAAAATAGGACATTTTTTTCTGGTTTCCTATACATAGTCAGAGTTGAGACTGAATTCCAACTAACTAAAAGAAGTAGGACATATAAACTACAGAGTGATGTCATGATTGCTGAAATGAAAAACAAGTTATTTATCAATTAACATCACTTTAACTGAATAAACTAAGTTACAATAGGACATTTTTCTGGTTTCCCATATGTATTCAGATTGAGACTGAATCCCACCTAACTAATAGAAGTATGGCGGATAAACTACAGAGTGATGTCATGATTGCTGAATCAAAAACAAAGTTATTTATTAATTAACAGCACTTTAACTGGATAAACTAAGTTAAAATAGGACATTTTTCTGGTTTCCCATATGTGTTCAGAGTCGTTTAAATGGACCAATGTTTCTATCTCTTGGACAGATCCAGGTTCAGTAAAATTGTTTAGCAATAAAATTTTGTAAAGTATTCGAACTTTCTCCTACTCAGGTTGTTGTCAGAACGACCACGGTAGGATTTATCGTACCAAAACTGTCGCGCAGTGACTGAGGATCCACTCGCACAATCACTGTGGTTTCTTGATGAATACAATGAATTTTTCGAATACGAGAAGTCAGCTCTAAATAACTCTCACTACTGACAGTGGCAAATCATTGCAAGTCTCTAAAACCTCTCAATAGTGATGACCATATTAATTTTTTAAAAAAACCAATCTCTATGCTGAAATTTAAAAAAAAACTATGATTTCAAAATTACACTCACTGTGATGTTGTCTAACACCACATAAAATACACGCTCTTGTGAAAAACAATTCCGAATAAGTATCATGAGTGTCGTCAAACATTTTTTTTTAACATAAAAAAATTATTCATAAAATACAGTTATATTCAGTGATATATGTGTGTCTTTGGCAAAACATCAAGTTTATCTTCTATAGTTATTATATATATACCCTGGCATTAAATAATCATTTTCTTTTGATATATATCCCCTGATTTTTTATTAGGAAGAAGTAAGAATCTCCAGATTTCAATTCAGTTTCATTGACGTTTAGTAAATAGTGGATACCAGGTTGAACTAAATTAAGCTAGTGATATATATATATATATATATATATATATATATATATGTATGTATGGCTTGGTACAAGAAGTGCCTAAGTCAGTTTTTTCCCAAGATAACTTTGTTTGCTTATATCTTTTTAAAAAAAAAATATTTTGAATGTAAGAAGTACCCAAGTCTGCCGGATGCTGTAAAAGTGTTTTCAAAACCATTGTACAGAATTGGGTACTTCTTACATTCAAAATAAATTTTTTAAAGATACATACGCAAGCAAAGTCATCTTGGAAAAAACTGACTTAGGCACTTCTTGTACCAAGGCTCAGAATGAATATATATATATATATATATATATATATATATATATATATATATATAATAAAAACAATACGGATATTTCTTGAAATATGTGGACAATTTTCTTAAGACTGCTCATCATAAGATACTATAAGTGATAGGAAGTGACTAATTTCATTACGTTTTTTTCCTTTAGTTGGATCATGCTTCAAGACCCAGCTTTAAGCTAGTAAGTAAATTAAAGTTGCTAAAATTCATTTATCTCTTCGGGGGAGTTTCTTGGGGGCAAAAAATACTGAATATGCGAAAAATATTGTTTGTGCCAGAAGGCGAAAAAAATGGCTTCGTTTTAAATGCCGAGGGAATCATTTCTTGAAGACTAAAAAGATATATATTACCTTTTCCACCTGCAAGTAAAATATATAAACCGTTCGCAATATTACCTGAAAATATATTTTTCAAAATAAAAGAAAGTTTCCAGTGTTGAAGTAATATGGCTTTCAAACGCGCGATAAAAGTTTACATTTCTTTAAAAAACATGAAAATTACGTTTTTATTTCGTGGAAGCCATTTAATAATCCAATAGTTTATGTCAGTTTTTATAATGCCCTGATATTTTAAATACTTCATTATTATTAAATATACATTAAGTCTGGACTATCATTGAAAAAATTATATAATAATGAATGTCCTGTTAAATTAGTTTAATCGGGGCTTTTCTCCGCATGGTGTAACTAATGGTTAAGTCTTTATTTACAAGAATGTGTTGGTAAATGTAAGTTTTAAGCTCAAATTCTACAACTATTGTTTATGTTTTTATTTTTTACATGTAGTGACTTATACTCAATTCAGATCTTACGATAAATTATGTAAGTGTTCATTAAGTTACAAAACTACAGGAAATCGAAGTAGAGTTAATGGATTGCATACTTTTGGCCAAGTAAAAAAACTAATCAACAATTCCACCATTCTTCTTAGAGAACCTATTAAAAACCACGACGAAACAAAGAGTGTTATAGAACTTCAATTACACTAAATGTATAATTTGTATGCGCTTATGTCTGAAGATCAATCATAGTGGAATTTTTAGTTTTAGGAGTAAATCTCCTTTGCTGAAGTATGGTATTTATAGCTTACTCTGATGAAAGTGTTAGATTTAAATTAGTTCAAATCTGGATATGTATATGATTAATATTGTCTCAGTAATTATTTAAAGTTGGAAGAATTCATCCAACATTTATTTATGTACTTTGGATAAGTTTATAAAGATGTGATACGTATATGTATAAACATGTTTTGCTAACGTATCGAGAAAAAATATTAAGTAGACACAATAATAAATAAATAATCACTATAAGGCTCTTATTTGGCCTGTACATTCTATCAAGCATAAGAATGTCTTTCTCAATTTTATACACTTTTAAATCATCGATATTGAGTTTAATGACTGAACTCATGCGGATTACAACGCTTATATTAAACTGATTTTAAACGTCAGGAAAAAAATTATAATTTTGAATTCGCATTTCATAACAGCATAAATGCGTTATGAAGTTTTTATTTTAGTTTAATTGTGACTAGACATTTAAATATCATTTTTTATGAATAATTATGTATTTATATGTAAGAATAAATGTGATTGACTTTTGAGTGAGATGGTAAAGTTATTAAGCTCTTAAAGAGTAAACAATCTTATAAAAATTCAAATGCAAAATATATTAACAGCCAAACAACAATCCTTACAAATGATAAAAATCATTTAAAGTTTTAATCTACTGTTGGCATGTACGTTTATATTTAAATCAAAATTCATGGTAATACACAGCAAAATGTTTAAGGGTGCTGTGTGCTAACCCTATTGGATTCTCTCAGTTCATTGTTTACATATGTAGAAAATGTGTCTAGAATCGACTGCTCCATAAATGCTGATAATCCAATAAAAATGGTATTATCATATATCCTGAACTTTTTTACACTTTGCAACGGGATTTGATTCATAAATTTCGTCCACCAAAGGAGTTGATGAGCGTTTAAAACATACTATACGAGATTTTTTTCACTTGAAAAATTTGAATTTTAAAATATTGTTTGCATTTTTTCTCAAAAAGAAAAATTCTCCGATGAGTAAAATTTCTTTCTCTATTACGGAGTACAATTTTTCTTTAAAAAAATCTTTAAATCCAATTCGGCAATCCTTGGACATATGCTCTATTTAGGTTAACATTGATGTGCGTGATTCCAATAGGGTTAGTACACAGCAACCTTAATATAAAATGTTTGATTTGAGAGAAAATTTAGTGAATACGAAAACCAAGCACCTGTATAACCAAACACCTGATAGAAAAAATTATTTTAGTTTTATTAGCATTAGAATTCCAAAATGAGACCATTAGTGTATATGAATAAATATGAAAAGGATTTACAAAATAGTCTTCCATACATTCACGAAGCGTGTTAATGTTGTTTTAATTTTTTTAATCACGATTTACGTTCATGGTATAGGATGCCACGTTGTTTCATAATGCCCAGAATAGCTTTATTTAATCATATGTATATTAATTAAATTCGAAATAACTTGAGAATTAACAAAACAACCAATTTTGCAGTATCAAAAAGAATGTAGATTTTTCTTCGAGGTATAAATATCTTCAATACTCGTTAAACTGAAAAAAACTGCAAAATATATACCTATAATATTTTTTAGAAAATATTTAGGAATTCACTAACTGCTCCAGCCTTAATTGCAATTCACATAAAAGCTGTTATTAAGATCCTCACATGATGAAGGTTTGTACAGCGGCTCTAATGATGTCCGTAAGCAAATTTGTGCGACTCTTGTAATGAAAAAAAACTGCGCGCGGATAGAATGCGCCGCGCATCCCCGCCGCTTTCTACATCGTTAAACAAATTGTCCGGGGAAATGATGTCTTTTATAGCGCCGCCTAATCGCCCTTCGTACAGATATTTCGGAAGGATTATGTTAAGTTAATCCTCAGAAAGTTTTAAAAGGCCCGAAAAAAAAAGTTTTCTGCAAGTCCGTAGAGAATTTTCCCAACTTATTTTGAATCGAAAATATAAATTTGTGAACTGTTTGCCTGAAGTATTTATATTTTATTTCACAGAAACGTAAAAAATATATTCGGCATGCAGTTCGGGAATATAATATTCTGAAATCTTTTACATTTTTTTTTTTTTTTTTGGTGACTGGAGATGCAATTTTCTTATCCATAGGAGTAAATGTTGTGTGCAAATACTTTTAATCCTCACTTAGTTCGAAAATTTTTAAAAAAGCAAGGGTAAAAAATATTCCTTTTACTGTTTTATGACTAGCTTATTTGCCTTTAATAGGATGATACGGTAGCATAATGACTATAACGCTATCATTTGATTGCGGAGTCGATGGGTTTCTTTTCTGCGATAGTCATGCTTGTTTGTGGGCGTTCTGATTCGACTTTATAGTTGTTGTTGTTTCTAATGACCTCTGGCCGGAAGTATTCCAGACTAGGTCCATATAGGCTAAGCGGCGCGAATCGGGTTTGGAATAGCACCACAAGAATCGGAGTCCGATTGAGCTAGGTGCCACTTCAATTTTGACCGAGGACCCCCCAGGGGCGGCATTTGAAGGGATCGTACCCTCTCCCACCCTCTGACCTCATGGAGAGACATTCCGGTCTACGAATTCAGAATGCCACTCTCGCCGACCTAGACGCGGAAGTATTGAATGGTGCTTGTCGGGATTCGATTCGAGCACCTGAGCGCCGAAAGCCGACGCGCTACCACTAGGCTACCTCTGTCCCGAGTTTATAGTCCTGGGCCCAGTCTGTTGAGTCACCGAGATTCACAATATGATCACATCGCTCAAAAAAACCGACAAAGCTCACTTTGCCTCTCTCACAACAATAATTGATTTATGCCGGTAATTTTTTTTTAATTAATCAATAAGGCAGTCCTTGTGCACCACAAAGTACAGCACAAGGCTTACAGAAGTAAGTAGAAACAACAAATAAAAACAATGAAAAAACAACAGGAAAAAACAAACTAATTACAAACAAGACTAATTAAAAACTGAAGCAGCAAGGTCAATAAATTTACAGAATGAGAAAAAAAGACAATTTGTGTTCGACCAAAACATGAAGCGGAGGAAACCTAATGTTACAGAAATCCAATTCCACAATATAATCCCTTCTCCCTTCAGTAAACTTGGAGCAGTCAAAAAGCAAGTGTTCGACATTTTGAACCCCGCCCACGCCGCAGGAGCACATATCAGTGTCCGATAATCAAAATTTCTTGAGACAGCAATTGAAATTGCCGTGGCGAGTATGAAATTTTGTTACGTGAAAATCACTGAAGAAATGCTTGTTATTTAGTCTTTGCGAAATTGTGGGGAAAAAAGTTCAGTTAAAGAGGCAGTTGATGAATTCTGGTACAGCTCATTCTTAAGAGAATGGTCTTTTTGTGATTCTCATTGCGAACGTGAGATTTGGGGATGCTCACAGGATCAATGATGTTTAGCTTTGTAGCTTGCTTTGAAAGCCAATCGGCTCTTTCATTCCCTAAAATGCCAGAATGACCTCGGACATGTGAAAAACAAACACGAATTCCTCTAGCTTTAAGCTCGTAAAGAGTGATTTGAAAATTTACTACAATTTTGTTGCAGGAGGAAATATTACAAAGCAAAAATAAAGATGAAAGAGAATCAGCACAAATAAGGGAACAGATTTCTCAGACGCACCCGCCTTGGCGACAAGTTGGCGCCAAAAAGTTTTGACGCCAACTTGGCGCAAAAATTTGGCATCAAAAGTTTTTGGCGCTAACATAACGAAACATTGGCGTCAAAACTTCATGACGCCAACTTTTGCCTACTCTGCACACCTATTAGGCCTAAAATCCACAATGTAAACTAAGCATCAATAACGACAAATAAATTAAAAACAAACTTACCATTGATGGATTAAACTTCCGAAAACATAACAGGAATTCCAGGCGGTAATTAAAGGACGTCACTAATATATCTTCTGCTGAGTGTACATAACTTCCAAAAGCATTACAGACATTCCCAGCCGATAATTTATAAACGTCAACCATATATCTTCCACTGGCGGTATTAAACTTCCAAAAGCATGACACAAATCCCCCGCCGGTAGTTTATAGCAATAAACGCAAATTCTCCATACACAAACGAATTACACACCTACTTCCCATAAATTGCAAATTAAAAAACAGCCTAAATTCAATCATGCCACTCATATTACCTGAAACTACACTCTAGAAGACAAAAAACAACATTTTACTTGAAAGGGTAAAAAGTTGGTAGAAAATAACACAGTTGGTAGAAAATTGCGTCCACGCCAAAAGACAAAATCGCCAAGCTTTCAACGCGGTGCGTCTGAGAAAAATGTACCCAAATAAGAAACTTGGATGAAACCGTACAGTGGTTCGAGATCCATTTGAGCGATTTACTGAGGCACAGCAATTCTGCTTGGAACACACTGCATTCATTTGGAATTCTGAGCATGTTCCATTTCGGCGTCGTCTTGAAACACAACAAAGGCAAGTCCAACACGATGGTTGAGTTTACTGCCATCAGTGAAACACACTACAGGGAAATTACTAATATCATCGTCATCATAACCGATAATTTCGATAGGAACACGTTCAGCAGGATGTGCAAGATTCGAAATAAACATTTTGGAATTTTGGGTGATATTTACAACATTATCTTTAAAATCTTTATATTGCAGGGCGAAAAGGTCAATTGGGGGAAACCCCGCTATGACAAAGCAGGCTTCGTAACTTACAATTCTGTAGCCACGTATAATTCTGAGTAAAATTCTTCTTTGAATTCAGCGTAGACTACGGAAGTTGATCTTTTTTCTCAAAGTGTTACTCCAAACTCTAGAAGCATAGAAGACAAAAGGTACTATTCCCTGTTTATAAATAATCTAAATAACATTGGATTTCAGGCAAAAGGTATTACGGGAGACACGATTAAGTCCTATAAGAATGTTTTCACATCTTTTGGAGAGATATACAATGTGATTTTTCCAACAAAATTTGTCATCAAGCATTATTCCTAGATATTTGATTTCATTCACCATTTCAAGCCATGTGTTATCAAAATAGAGTTGCCTGCTGGAAAAGTCCACATTCCTTTTCTTAATTGCCATAACCTTCGATTTATTCGGGTTGAAATCCATTTTGTAATCCCTTGCCCAGTTTAAAATATCATTTAATGTGTTTTGAGCAAGTCCAAATATATCATCAAGACATTTTCCTTGAAAGCAGATCAGTGGATCGTCCGCAAAGGCTATAGTTTCACATTCGGAGAGCCCCGAAAGCCTAACAAATAAAGGCTGTTCATAATTAAATTCCAAAGAAGTGGTAACCATAATTTGTAATTGTCTTTTATCGTTACGGCATTGTTACATTCAAATAATGTATGTAACACTACAATTTCATTGTAATATCCGCATTGTTACATTCAAATAGGAAATTCAAATAGGAAATTCAAGAGAACTTTTAAGGCAATGACTTCGGTCTTATACCCCGTTTTCAGTTTCGCCATCTCATGTACATGTTTTTATCTTTGTACTGTCATTTTATCTTTTTATATGTATTGGTATTTTGCCCTGGCATTGGAAATAAAATAAAAACATTCAAATAGAGATTCATCCATTTCTACGGCATTGTTACATTCAAATACTGTATGTAACACTACAATTTAATCGCACGATTGGAAGTAAAATTCTAATTTTCTTAATAGAGCATTGCAAATAAGCAAAAATAACATGAATTAAAATGCAACACAATAGAATTATTTAATATATTAACGTTTTGATTTATATGATATGAGATATTTTAAAAGTGAAAACATAACATACTTTCTTATCTTCCACTTTTCTAGATTATTTTTTTTCTTCTACAAAATTAAGATATATTTCTTTCCTGCTCCATTTATTATAATATAATACATGAAGCAGGAATATAAATGTGATTATAAATGTGTGCAGGAATATATTTGTGATATTTCATGTATTATAATATAATACACGACATATAACACATTTTGCTTTTACCTATTAAACGTCCTAAATTGAATAAAACTCCAGGAAATTATTTTAAAATTCTAATTATCAGTAATTTACAACTTTAAGCAAAATTTTATAACTCTACACCTGGCTGTTTGATCTCAGTATACTCGCATCATAATTCAGAATAGCTCTGTTCGCTAAGGTCGTTTGTTGCTGTAAAGTCTAATAACATAACTCTTTTAAACGGGAACAATGGATAAAGGTTATAGTTATAAAACTATTATTACCTTTAAACCATTAAATAATATTAAAAGCTCATTTATGAAATTTACTCCCTAACTTCATACTCCAAAACAATCAATATTTGCAACAAAAAATCACACAATGTTCTGAAATATCTGGTCTGAAACAAATGCAACTGAAACTACAAATAAAAAGGCGAATTGTTTTTGTTTTTTTTTCCAACACGTATTTTATCGTAGCAGAAACAAACATGTTCAATACATACCTATTTGGTGAAGATGTTTTCTAAGCCAGTTTCCACGATTCGAATGGAAGATTCTATCTCTAAACTCAGCTTTTATAGAACTCCATGAGCTAAGGACTACGTAAAAGCTTACGTCTCTAATCAGAATGCAATCTTGACATGCCAGCTTTAGTTTTAACGGTGGGATCTAACAAGGAACGTTGCAATTGAATTTGAGAACGGAAACAAAGACTTGTCCAGACGCATAGCAGCCTAAAGTTAAACGGTTATTTTGGCATGTGTAGCACAATGAGATAAAACTGCGTTCATGTCTAAACTAATCGTTTAATTTAACTGAATCGGAGAGAATCGTGTCTAGGATAATTTTTGTCCTAAATAGGAGCAATTTTCATTCATCTATCTCATGCTATTTCTTCAAAATAATTCACCATACACGATCTTTAAAATATACCATCGCGAATTTGAAATTAATAGCATATTGTATCAAGAAGTTAAATGAAAATCATTTGATATATAAAAAAATAAAGATGTAAAGTACATATTATCATATTAACATGAATTACCATATAATATCAAGAAATAATTATTTAATATAACTTTTTTTGTAAAACATGTATGTTAAAATTTATGTAAATATATCTATGTATTTAACAAAATATTTTAGATCAAATTGAAAAAATATTGACGTAAAAAGACAAGTCCAATTTTTTGTTAACCCGAGCATAAAAATTCTAACAAATTTCTCTTCAAATTTCATACGTTTGAATCACTTTCTCCGGAGAAATCGAAGAAAACATTTTGCGAGCTCCCAATAATTATTAACATATTCAGAAATATATAATTTAAAACCAACATTTCAGGTGTTTGAATTGCAAGCTATTTAGGTATTTCTAATAGTTTTATAAACGCTTGAAATATTTTAGGAATTTATCATATTTATATACTAGATTTAATGGCATAATTTCCTTCATCTGAAATTTCTAATTAAAATCAGGCAACATTGTAGCGTATTTATTCCCTTGTAGCATTCTCTCCCAGTATCTTATTTGTAAAGTGAAACTATTTTAACTGTAAATGTATAAAGCAATGAATACTCTGCAATCCATTTCTTTTAATTTTTTATTTCACACAATTTAAAAGGATAAAACCAGATTTTTGAACTCAAACCCTAAAATCTATTTTATAAGATAATACTACAGATAAAAAATATTTAGGATTACGGTTTCTGTGCATATATATATACAGGGTGTAACGAAACTCTTGGGCAAAACTTTAAGGGGTGATAGTACACAAGACAAACAATATTATATAGGAAACTTAGGCTCCCAAACGTCTTCCAAAGGAGATAGACGCCATTAAAGTTTAGGGTCCGAAATTTCAAATGATCATAAAAAACGGGAAAATTCGTCGATTAGTTTGCTGTTTTCGTTTTAATTATTCTTTATGTCAAGATTTTCTGGAAAATAAATTTTAAAGATAAAGTTAAAAAAATGCCGATAGAGGGCCCTTTAGACTTTGGAGTAACAAACAACTATTTTTTACTGTTATTTTTTGTATCAGATTAAATGCTTTCAAAAGCTTAGACTTAAACTTAAATTTTTAGCTCAAAATCTGAATCGTTGGGGGTGGTTATGTTGCGAAAACTCAACAGTGTTCAGGAGGTGAAATTTGAACCCCCCCTCCTCCCCTGTACGCAGTTCAGTTATTCACGATTTTGGATGCTCGGTCGTAGACCAGGCAGCAACTATTACCTACTAAACGTAAAATAAACGAGAGAGGGATGACAAAAATGTGTGGGCCGGAATTATCCACGATCATTTGATCTGGCCATATCTTCTGCCAAGGCGCCTGGACGGCGGAAAGTATCTGGTATTCCTACAAGAGGTGCTTCCAGTTCTTCTGCGAAGTGTTCCAGCCAACATAAAGGCTCGTATGTGGTTCCAACATGATGGAGCGCCTGCACATTTCAGCGCAAATGTGAGAAGTGCATTCGATACAGCATATCCAGGGCGATGGATTGGACGGGGTGGTCCGGTAAATTGGCCGGCACGCTCGCCTGACCTCTCCTGTCTAGACTTCTTCCTCTGGGGCCATATGAAGAGTCTTGTTTACGCAAGCCCTGACGACTCCAACGAGGAACTGGTTGCGAGAATTGCCGTCGTAGCAGGCGATATCTGGGAGATGCCCGGGGTATTTGCTAATGTTCGAAAGTCCCTCCGCCGGCGGTGTGAGGCCTGCATCCTTGCTGGTGGGCGCTCTTTCGAGCAGTTTTTGTGATTCCACAAGAAAATCATGCGTGTACCATTTTCTACGTGTCATCATTCATTCAACCTTCATTCATGTGGACGACGTGCGTACATCAAATTGTTTTTTTTTTTATTTCGAGAGGAGAAATTGCTCGTCTAGTATTATGAATAATTTTTTTAATTTTGTCATCCCTCTCTAGTTTATTTTACGTCTAGGAGGTAGTAGTTGCTTGTAAGTCCTACGACACCAAGATCGGGAATAAGTGAACTCTGTTCAGGAGGGAGGGAGTTTCAAATTTCAACTCCTGAACACAATTCCGTTTGCGCTACTTAACCACCCCCAACGAATCAGATTTTGAGCTCAAAATTTAAGTTTAAGGCTAAGCTTTTGAAAGCATTTAATGTGATAAAAAAAATAACGGTAAAAAATAGTTGTTCGTTACTCCAAAGTCTAAAGCGCCCTCTATTGACATTTTTTTTACTTTATCTCTACATTTATTTTTCAAGAAAAAACTGACAAAAAGAATAATTTTAGCTAAAACCGCTAACGAATTGACCCATTTTTCCGTTTTTTATAATCATTTGAAATTTCCGACCCTAAACTTTAATGGCAAAAATTCTTCTATTTCATTTAGAAGACGTTTGGGACCCTAAATTTCTTATATAATATTGTTTGTCTTGATGTGTACTGTCACCCCTTAAAGTTTTGCCCAAGAGTTTCGTTACACCCTGTATATATATATATATATATATATATATATATATATATATATATATATATATATATATATATATATAGAGAGAGAGAGAGAGAGAGAGAGGTGGTTATCAAAATAATGGAAACAACTATCAATATTAGTGGTGTTTTTGAATGTGATTCGTATCCCTTAAAAAACATGTCTGGCCACCGGTATTTTTTTATATTATATAGTGTATGTATTATTCTACTGTCAGATATCAGTAATGAAGTTAAGGGCTACGTGCTTTTCGGGGGGTACAGAGTAAAATATCAAATCTTGCAGAGCTTGCGAAAAGGGCAATTTTTTGGAGCGAGTTTAAATTGGAGTAGCTGTAACTGCAACCCGCAGGTTAATGGGTGTTTTTCGAGATATGGGTATCGAAAGTCATGAAAGCATACAGAGTGCACTCAAAAACATCCTTTGCCAAACAGAATAGTGGACGAAAGGCAGAGCTGAGTGAAAGAGACGGACGAGGTATTGAAACAGATTACGACATGAAGAAAGAAAGCAACTGCAACCAAAATGACCGAAGAGCTCAATCTGCATCTGCATGTTTCGGTATCACCCATTAGAGGTAGAAGGGAACTTCCCATACAAAACATTTACGGAACACTAGCTATTCCCTGGCAACTTGTAATAGATGCCAATACAAATTATCGCCCACAATGGTGCCACGAGCGCAAATCCTGATCTAGTAATATGACGAAAAACAGCATTTAGTCCGACGAATCTGTGTTCCCATTATACCTCGCAACAGGACGTGCGTATAGCTGGAGAACGTCTACACAAAGCGTAAGATTCTGGCTGTCTCATCTCAACTATCAATCATAGAGGTAGATCTATCAGGGTGTGAGATGGCATCTCATGGTTCACTTCAGTCCCTTTTGTAACCCTAAAAGGGAGATAGAATGGGAAGGACTATGTCGAAATTTTAGGTCACTAGTCCATCCTATGGTGCAAACACTGTTTCTTGCAGAAGATGGCTTTCACCAGGATGATAATCCCCCTATACATACAGCTAAATCTATCAAGTATTGGTTTGAAGAGCATGAAAGAGAAGTGAAATATCTTATCTTGTCCTGCAGAATCCCCCCGACTATATATCATCCAACCACTGTGATCTGTATAAGCGGATAGAGCCAGGCATCGATATCCAACACAGCATCTCTACAGGAACTTTCCTGATTTTTCCCTGAAAATGGTATAATAAATTCTTGACCACTATTCATGACTTGTATAATCCAATTCCAAGGTGAATCAGGTGGTATTACATGCCAAAGGTGATACTTCACCATATTAATAAAGGTTTTCATGGTATTTCTTAGTGTTTCCATTATTTTGATAACCACCTGTGTACACAAAGTGAAAATTATGTATTGTGAAACATTTTAATCTAAAGACATTTACACGTAAAAATAAACGCTGTTGAATGGTATGTGTTTTTTATGAATTTCATTTGAATTAGTTATAACCATTTTTATAGCCAGTGCTTTATTTTTTAGCTTTGGGTAAACCTGTTTCAAGTCCATTCAAAACAGAATGGTTTGTTTTTCCTATTTATTAAACTTTGGAGTCAATTATTAATGATTTTGCCACCCTCTATCAATGAAATAAAAATAGGTTGGCTTTCATGCGTCTGACAAAACTAATGTTTGGGCCTACGTTACTCCCTATGTTACTTCCTCCTCTTCCTGTGGCGCCCTTTGATTATTTTTGTTAATCTGTACGGCCCGTTATTAATTCCCTTTAAATCATTATAAATCGGATGCGTTAGGAAGAAAATTGTTTTCATTACTTTTTCTGGACAAGCTTTTGCTAACGAAGTCACGGTAAATCAAATCCACAAAATTCCTGTCAGATTGTATTTTCGAAAATTATTTCTCCTTACTAAATACTTTCAACAGCCTTTAAATCGCATAATTAAACATTTTTAAATTCCTCCGCGTAACTGTTTTAGCCAAAAACCCAGCTCTGACAACGGCCTGATTAAATTTTGCCATGCCCGAATTTCTAGGGCTGTCTTGCGTTTCCTAAATTTTCCTTATAAAACTTTATATCAGCTTTTTGGCAGCAAAATACAGGTCACCTCAACTCATAGTTATATATAGATATTTTGGCACCATTTTTTTTATACTCGATATCAGGTTCTTGTTATTTTGGTTGTAATATTTTGAGAGAACAATGCTGGGATTGTTTTTACATTCATTGTATTTGTTTTTCGCGGTTATGCAAATGTATATCTAAACGAGAAAAACACATAACATTACCTAAGACATAATTGTATTTTCAATTTGCTCTTCTCATTTCATTTGCTTGTTATTTTGTGAGTGGATTGCAGGGCACTATTTTCTTGTAGAATAATATATTCTGATCCGAATATACAGAGGCTGATCACACATTTTTTAGACGATGTATATTGTATTCACAAAACTAAATTACATAAAATTCTTGTGTTTTAAATGTTCTATTTGACATCCCTTATTCTGAACTATCTTTCGACACCGCAATTTCCAGGATAATAATGCCTTTTGAAGTGTCAGAAGAGGTATTCTATCCCATTCCTCCTGAACAGCTATCCAGAGTCCTGTAAGGGTTTTGGGACGATGTTTGGATAATGCAGATTTTAAAAGTCCGAAAGGACAAAAATCCATAGGTGATACATCGGGAGATTTAGTAGGGATATTAGTGAAGGGTATGGCCTTGATACCAGTTTTTGTTCCGTTTCTTTTAGGAAATTTACAGTGGATTTTGATGTGTGACTGCTAGCTTTGTCCTGATGGAGTCTCACAGATTGATGGCACTGTGGGTAAAGCGATGGTATTTCATTCAGAAAAATTGACGATAAAATATGTTCCTGATGGAGTCTCACAGATTGATGACACTGTGGGTAAAGCGATGGTATTTCATTCAGAAAAATTGGCGATAAAATATGTTCCTGATGGAGTCTCACAGATTGATGGCACTGTGGGTAAAGCGATGGTATTTCATTCAGAAAAATTGGCGATAAAATATGTTCCTGATAGTATTTGGAGTTCATCTTGACATTTTTGTCCACTCTCTTTATTTTTAACTTGCCATTATAAGAAAAACCAGCAACAATCATGAATCCCTTAGAAAAACTTTCTTTCGATTCTTTGAACCATGTACTTAAATATTTTTCTCCCCTTGATTTTTTATTACCGATTACCAAAATCGTCTAAAAAATGTGCGAACAGCCTCTGTAAATCTTACATATCATTAACCTTCCATCAGGCGCGCTCTCTATACTAAAGTGAAAAGTCACGTGTATTTCACAGATACGTTATTGTGAAATATAAATTTTTAAGAGTTTAATTAGTGAAATTATGTTGTAATTAGTTAAAAGTTAATAAGTACGTTTTATTTAAACAAATGTTATTTTAATTAAAAGATTATTCCTTTATTTAAAGAAACAAAAACAACGTAAATATAAATCAGGAAAACAATATAAAATGGCCAAAGGATGGTTGAAATGACGGGAAAATATGAAATTGGGGATAACTCTACTGAAATATTTACATTTGTACTATAAAGGTATAAACATAATAAAAAAATATTTTTAAGTCGACAATGGACCTTCAGATTGACAAAAATATGTAAAACAAAACGTCTTTTTTTCTTTCAGAAAATGATTCTGCAACTCATCAGCTTTAAATTTAAAAAAAAGTATGTTCATCCGATCATTATTAACCGAGTTATAAGTATTTTTTTCAAACGTAAACAATGGAAATGTTAGTCAAAATAAAACTTTAAATGTCATTTTCTCATAACAAGTTTTCATGTCGTTTCGGTAAGTTCAAAATGTTCCTTGCGTCATAATTTTTCTTGAATTTTCATAAAATTTCATAAAATGATATGTTAGATTAAAACTTAGTAATCAATTCATTATACTATTTTAAAACAACTTAAAATTTTTACAATAAAAAAATTTTTTTTGATAAAATTTTGCATAAAATGACCTATTATTCTCGATTTCTTTTCTAGTTTTTATAAATGACTGTAAATAAAATATTGCTACTACCTTTTATTACAACTATATAAAGCTAGCTTAGGAGAGAAAATTAGATATCTGAGACGAAAATTAATGCCCATGGAGCATTTTTAAACAGAGTCATTAACAAACTGATTTTAATTAATATCTTAACCCATTTAAGACTGGCGTTGTGAAAACGCAACATTAATTTCTGTATTTTTTAAAGGCATGTTCAAAATTTTGTACGCCTGGAGTAACATTTTTATTTTATTCTCTATACTTCAATTGCTCATAATAATTTTTTTGTTTCCTCATTTCCTCGCTTTTAGCACTTGCAAATAATTGTTTTTTTCTGGTGTTTTGAAAGGGAAAAAAATGACTATTTTCAAATAATAACCTTAGATAGTAGCATATGTAAAATTTCCGATTTGATGCTTGTTCCGACTTTACTAGAGACTAAAGAAAGAAATGGCTTCATCAGATAAATTATAATTTTTGTTTTTATGTTTCTAGATTCATATTTTTAAAAATGTTGCGAAAACGCAACATCAGTCCAAAGTGTATTACTTATTTCCAATGTGTATTATTAGTGCTGCCTAGTTTCCCATGCAGTAAATTGGTATTGTTTGCATTTCGGATAAGTTTGTCTCTAGAAAAAAGTGATTTTTGACATTGGAAGAGACATTGGAGTATTTTCATGGGCTAGATGATGATATTTCAGAATCGTCCTCAACAGAAGCTAATGAGGAACCATAATTCGTCATTATCGCTCCAGATCCGGATGATTTGACTGATTAAGAAGCTATCGATGATAATATTTTATGTGAAAATGTCGAATCACGTAAAGACATTGCAGGTGAAATCGACATTTTTTTTCTAATAAATGTAAAAGTAAGCAATATAGTAAGAAAAAGGAGCATATTGTATGGGAAAAGGGAGACTCTGCATGGATGGAATGAATTCTAAAATAAGTTTATTAGAGTTTAAGAGATCTATATCTTTGAGAGAGCCATATCTTTGATAAAAAGGCTTGAAGAAATGCAGATGAATTCTGTTTTACCTAAAACTTCACATATTGGAAGACCATCTTCAATTCAAAATCTAATTCTCAACAAAACTCGGAAAAACCGTATGGGCCATATTATTACTAAAAATAGTGACTAAACAAAAAAATGCAAACACAGCAAAAGTCAAACAATTTCTGTATGAAATAAGTGTAATGTACCTCTTCATGCTAAATGTTTCAAAGATTTAAAAATTTTTTTTTAAAAATTTATAATTTTAAATTTTAATATTTTAAAATTTTTATACCGCTTTGGACTGATGTTGCAAAAACGCAACATTTTCTAACTCTCGAAAAAATAAATTTTATTTTATGGAAACAACTTATTTGTGTAATTAATGTTCTAAGAAGTGTTAAAAAAACTGTTTGGTGCATTTCCAATAAAGGAAACATGTAGCGGTCCTAAATGGGTTAATTAATTACATTCTGATTTTTTTTATTTAGAATTTCCATCTCTAAATAACACTGTTTAAGTATACAAAATTTCATAGCAATTGGTTAATAAATAAATAAAAAGTTTATTCTTGGTCCAAGGTCGCCTTAATTTAGATATAAAAAGGAAGAGATTAGACTTTATAGTCACTGAGTCGCAACGTTGCAGTCTGAGCAAATGTGTTTACAGTGCTCCAAACATATAAATTTCAAATCTCACAGCTGAATTTCGTGATCCTAGAGCGCTTTTCCTTTTGGCAGGGCTTGCATGTTTTTATCTCCCTGGCGTCGGTTCTTCCACTTCTTCAATGACTAGTTCTGCTTTTCTTTTCACATCTTTAATTTTTAGTTCGCTTTTCAGAGAGGTAGGATCTCTTCGTTCAACCTTTTCTTTCATAAGGGCATTTGCAAGCTGTCGTAGATATTAGACGCAAAAGTTACAACCATAATTTTTAATAATAAAACAATAAGGGTTTCTTATTAAAAAATCAACAACAACAAAAAAAAAACAGATATAATGAAAACTTACCCGAACAATCCCGTGTATCTCTAAAATACAAATGGCGGATATTCGCCTCGAAATTCAAATGATGACTGAAAGTAGGTCAAAGTAGGCGGATAGAATATCCAAGTACTGGTGTTCGTAGAGCCCTCTGGCCTAAGATATAAAACTGGATTCAACTCGAGTGTATCTCCCACATAGGCACGCCTGATGGAAGGTTAAATGTACTTTTACTGCCATTCTGTGATGTTGCTAAAAATAAAAAATAAAAATATAGGAATATTTTAGCTTTATAGAGTTCAAAGCAGAATTTACAATATTTTATTAAATTTTGTAAAGAAAGTAATAAAACTATTTTGTCGTTGTTGCTAAGTCTCCTAGTCTAGAAAATGCTAGACATTGTCCGTGAGACCGCAGCAATATCCTGATCCTTAGCAAGCATGCTGTCAAGGGTTTCCCAAACAGTCCACGTTATGGAAAGGATTCGAAGGATCAAGAGAACAGGGAGAAAAACTCAATGCTTGAAACTTTTAATTCATATTACACTCGCATATAAAGAAGAAAAAACAAACAAATAATTACAAGATAAAAAGAACTTTTTTATATACCATGTTTTTAAATTTTCTGTTGAATCATATAGACATGACAATTGTATGCATTAATAAATACTTTTTTAAAATGTTTTTGATGAATTATACCATCAACTTGAAAGAAAATGAAGTTAATTGGAAGTTAACTTGTGTTTAACTTTTCGCATATTTTGAAAGACTAGCGATCTCGGCACTCGCTTGCCGGTTTGACAAAAGCATCAGTTTCGCCATATGTTGACATATATAGGAATCTTTTTATTATAAGTTTTTTTTTTACTTCTACGTAATTTAGTATGTTTTAAAATCTGAATTACATATATAACACAGGATTTAAAGTGATTTTAACAAAATAAATAAATGAATAAATTGAAATAAGTATATTATTGAATTTTAAACTTACTTTCTTCAAATATCCACAATAATTTTAATTTTTTAAATTTTAATGTTAATTAGAAAATAAATGTATTCAAAAAGCTTTAATTAAAAAAAAATAAGTTGCATAAATTAAAAAATGTAAAGTTTTAAATTCCAATAATATAAATTTATTTTAATATATAATTTTTAAAAAATCAAATTTTAAATTAATCAAATTTTTAAAATATAAAAATTTATTTTAATTTGGTTACATTTTTATGCTAAATTATTGAATAAATGAGGGAATGATGCTGAGTATGAAAAAATGACAAATCACTATTAAATATTATAAAAAGATTGCTATATAAGTCAACAGATGGCGAAACTGATGCTTTCGTCAAACCGGCAAGCGAGTGCCGAGATCGCTAGTCTTTCAAAATATGCTCCCGGCCCGGCCGATAGATGGCAGCACCAGTCTGCAAAACAAAATTAACTAATAATGAATTCAAATCCTCTTAAAGATGACTAAAATTACTAAAAGAATGCATTGTCATCGTGTTCTGAGCTATTCTAAAAGTGTCAAATGTCTAGCCAAGCGTAAATGAGTTAAAAATCGATTGCAAGATTTGTACCGGACAAACACACACACAAACAAACAAACACGAAAGCGAGTTAATAAAAACATGGTAAAATTCATGGCATTTTTCAACGATATTTAAGAAAAACAAAGCAACTGGCAGTTAAGTGGTTAAAATCGTTGCGGAATAAGAAACCACTAAGAGTTCTGTGGTACTACCTATTCACAGAAACTCGCTTTTAAAAGTACGCCCGATCTCTGTCTTTTTAGGAGGAATGTACGTTTCCACACTTATTTCCCTGCAACGTCTGAATAGGTCTGCGAAAGTCCCCAATTTAAATATATTTGCGATTCTTTCCTCGGTAATCGAGACGGAGCTAAACTTTTATTAAAAAATGCTCTTCCTACGCTGAGAAATAAACAAATACGCTCACCTTACGAGCTTATGCATGACATTAGCATCAAACTCTGATGCATCCAAAGCCTACATTTCTTCATTTCAGACTGCAATCCAAAAAAAAAAAAAAAAAGAAAAATTTTCCGAACATGTTTTTTTTTCCCTTTTCTACACATTCTTTTGCCCATTCTAAGTCTTCATTACGTGCGAGGAATAGAAGAATTTTTAAAAAAGAAAGACAGAAGGGATGCAAAAAAAAAAAAAAAAGCATGCTAAATAGTCTGGAGAAAGAACGGAAATGTAGAAATTGTTTGAGTTCTAATTCTCCTTTTCAGTATTTCGAAGAGGCCTCTAAAGTATTACTTGAAAGAATTGAGCTTTTTAGAATGTTCAGTCTCTTGCATATCGGCAGTTCTAAGTTTAGAATAAACAGCCGGAGATTGAGCTTCAGTTTTTTTTTTTTTCAATTTCTTGTTGAATAGCATATTTCCAGTCACTTCGCAGTTTTATTAATCAAATGCAGTACTGACGATTGATCCGTTTTAGTGATGAGGAAATAAGAGATGTAACTCTTGGAGAATAGAGATAATGAAAATAAAGTTCAAATAGTGCTTGAATATAAATTACATTGGGAGAGATAATGACAAATTGTTTTGTGTATTTTGTACAATAATATTTCTTTAATCAACTGAAACGCTGTAAAACTCTTTGATCTGAAAGTGTACGGTAGCATGTCTCTCCCTTTAACCCGACTTGAAAAAAAAATTAAGTTAATACGCCATTATGACCAGGCCCAGATTTCTGCATGGGCAAGTGGGGCACTTGCCCGGGGCCCCCAAATTTATGGGGCCCCCTAATTTAGTATTAAGTTGTACATATTTTTGAAAATTTGGTTTTAGGTTACTTCAGCAAAGGTGGGCAGTGGCGGATACAGGAAAAAAATCCTGAGTGGGGCACAGTGCACCCACTGTATTCATTTCAAATGAAAATTTCCTGAATTTATTTATTAACATTAAAAGTAAATTAATTAACACATTATTGTTATTATTATTATGTATCAAATGTTTGACTTTTTGGTCGAAAATGTTTTGAATTTCCGGTCCGAATTTATGGGGGGGGGGGCTGCTTGGTGAGTGTCCCACATGTTCATGTGGAAATCTACTCCTGGAGGGGAAGGGCACATGCCCTCCCTCTGGATCTGTCCTTGGAGGGGGCCCCCCAAAGTCTGCTTTTCCCAGGGCCCCATTGGGTCAAAGTCGGGACCTGATTATGACGTATGTAATCTAAGAGAAACAGATAGAGAATTTTACCTATGTTACATTAATTTATTTCAGAGGTTGTTACAAAGATTAATTTGAATGATCTAAAAATTCCTCGCAGTCAGCCAAAAGAAGATAAAATCCTAATTTTCTAGTTTTTATGCCATCCATTTTGACAGACTAAAGGTGATGCGTAGAATTTATATGAGATTTATCAGAAAATCTTCTACTTGAAGGTATAATTTTTTAAAACAAAATTATACCTTTTTTTTATATTTTGCGCTTATTTTCAGAAATTTTATTTTCCATAAATATATTTTGATAGATTTAAATTTTCCTCAACTTTATTCAGATAAAAAAAATTCGAGGAAACTGTGCTAAAAATTCTTGATTAGCTTCGTGAGTTGTAAAGTTCTTGTTTTACATAAAATGTTTAACATCATACCTCGATTTTATGCTAATATATATTGTAATTTACATTGTGTCTGTACGTTGTTCGTACTAGAAATCGACCTCGAAGCAAGAACGTGGTTAAAAGTATTCAAGAGAAAAGTACTGATAGACGTCTTTCAATCTATCCAATTGATTATATCAGGCTGACAGAACCTACGATCCACGAGTCCCATGCGACCCCTTGACACTCAATTTGACGTAAAGACTTACGTAAAGACTCATGATATTAAAAATCTGAAAAGTACTGAATAATATTTTCAGATTTTTAATATTACAAAAAGGATTAAATAAGCTATTAAGGTGCCTGCCTAAGTTCGGAGATAATTTTTTTTCAATAATTTTTTTAGCGATTTTTTGGTCTTCTATTGTAAAATAGCACTAAAAACTAAAAAATAAACAAAAACTTACCTGTAAATACCATACTTTTTTATAAACTAGGTTATTTTGAAGTAATTTTTAACGAAATTTAGCTAAAATGCCTATCACTCTGCACACAAGTCTAATGCGACTATTTTAATTCCCTTCTCACCCATAATACATATGACAATTATCTTCAAAATGACCTACAATCTAAGGGAAATTTTAAAATGCCAAAATAATACAGACAATTTCATGTTGCAACATAAAAATTTTCTCCGATTCGTCATTCCTTCCTTATAAAAACAGCCACAAATGAAAAAAAATCTTTATTATACATCAATTACTGTGCATCATTTCATTAACAATAGCATCAAAAACATTTCCTGAAAATTTTATCAAATTATATGCATTATTCTGTGAGATATCATGATAACGGTAGAGAATTGTGCTAAAAAACATAATTCTGAGAAAAATGCATTTAAAGTTGTTTGTCACTTCAATTTTGTAGCAGATGGTGTTTTTTTTTTTCAAAATAGCTATAACTCGGCTTCTAATTGATGTAGAATGAAAATCAAAACAGTTTTGAAAAGAGAAAAGATTGAATTACACGATTCTTGCAAAAAATAAAATTGACCAAATTAGTCAAAAAAGGACATTTTCAACGTAGGCAGTCACCTTAATATTGGTATTTCGGGATCGCGGTGGCCCAGTTGGCATCGGCCAATGATCTCAATGTCCATGGTTCGATGCTCGTCGCTTCAAATCCACCGCCGTGTTCACAAATGGTGGCCGGGCACGTAAAATAGATCGTGGCTACAATGTCCTCCAATGTTCTCAAATTTACCTCAGGAGGTGTGGGGTCAAGTGTTCCGGTCGCGTCACCTGACTCGGTTACGGGACCGATGTTCTCCAAGGTCAAGTCAGACTTCAGGCCTACTAGTACCTCGCCTTAAAGTGAAGCAATTTACAACCCTTCCCCAAGGACCTAGGATTTGAGGACCTAGATCCTTTGGACTTGGTGTAGGCTCTCCTACACCAAGGGGATTGGAAACAACATCAACATATTGGTTTTAAAATAATCAGTAACTAGGTTTATGTCAGATGCGGCGCGCAGCGGCTTTTCATAAAATAATATGGAACTTCTTCGCATTTCGAGTTGTTCAGGCCTGGATTATATCATAGATGCATAGTGGTCTAATCCAGGCTTATCCCGCCTTTTATACTGACTAAAATAAATTACAGAAGAAATTACAGCACATATTTCTAGAATCGGCCAGTCTAAACAGGATCAAATTTCATATTTAATTTTATTAATAGATCCACTGGAATTAAATTGTGTTGATAAATATCAATTTTGTTGATAAATATACGTATGATTTCTCAAATAATTTCAAAGAAAGCAGCCACGTGTTTCAATGAATAAGAATGACTTGCCATGCTTTTCAGTTGAGTAAAACGGAGAAGTGCTGGGCAAATACGCTTACCTTACAAGCTTATACATGGTATTAGCATCAAACTCTCATGCATTTAAAGCCTACTTTTCTTCGTTTCAAACTGCCTTCAAACTGATTATTTTTGAGTGGCCCAAACAAATGGTATTTGGTCAAAAGACAGATTAGTGTTAAGATAGATTGTTTGCATTCAACAGTGACTACTTTTCAGTTATAAAAACTAACAAACTGGATATTTGAAGGCCTTATTTGAATAGTGGTCCATCTCCACTTTTAAAAAAATGGAGTTATCCTCACTTTAATGTGGATACAAGTCATTTCCATCTTATTTTTAAACTGGTACGCCTCCAGCTTATTTCTGCTGCCAACAGAGGGCATTACAAATCAGACTTCAGCAGTCATTTCTCAGCACTCATTAGGCTTTAAGGCTCTGTATCTCAAAATGAACAAGAAAGGAGTTGCATCACTATTCAAATAAGGCCTTCAATTATTTATCAAAAAGTCAAAATGAAGGCAACTTCAAATTTTGGTAATTATCGATGCGTTAATTCAGCACCTTAATATACTTTGCACATGTATATTTTGATCACTCAAATATGTATAAAAAAATAGACAATACGTATTTATATCGAAATTCAAACGGTTTTAACGAAATAAATCCCAAACTATTAAAAATTCCTTGAGAAATAATACGTGTATTTATAAACAAAATTCATAAATTATGATAGTAGTGGATCTTTTAATAAAATATTAAATTTGACATTTGATCATGTTGAGACTCGCCGATTCTAGAAATATGTGCTGTCATTTCTTCTGTAATTAATTTTAGTCAGTTTCTTAGGCTATAATCAATTGTTGATAATTTCGAAAATCAGAGTTCACATTATATATATATATATATATATATATATATATATATATATATATATATATATATATATATATATATATATATATATATATATATATATATATATATATACAGTGGAATCTCGATCGATCGTTTCCGGATCCATCGTTTTTCCGTATGTGTCGTTCATTTTATCCAGTCCCAACGATCATATTGCTTTGTTATGTTTCCGCATCTATCGTTTTCCCGCATTTATCGTTCATTTCAATCGGTCCCTTGAAAAACGATAGATCGAGATTCCACTGTATATATATATATATATATAAATATATAAATATAAATATATATAAATATATATATATATATATATATATATATATATATATATATATATATATATATATATATATATATATATATATATAATGAAGCTGCTAGTATGCGACTATAGTTTTCTTACAACATAAAGATACTCGTCTTTCATGTCAATCCATAGTGAATCGATTCCAGGATCTTTATATGTGATCTTAAACTGTGCTTTTAAAAATACAATTAAAAACTCTCTTGCTCTAACGACATTTTAATTGTCTTATTTTTTTCTTACAAATAAATGGGTAAAATCATTGAACAATTTTGATACAAGCAATAAACAATAGATGTAGTACGTGTGGTACATTGATATATTTCACCGATTCAAGTACTGTTGCAGCACCCCACCACCACCACCACACAGACATGAACTGCTGAAAAAACCACTGGTTTACAAGACGAACTTGCAGAAGATGTTTGTGTGTGGGGGGGGAGAGGGGGGAATTACTGAATCAGTGAAGCAACCTGCAATGACAAACTGTGTAGGCGTTTTCCTCCTCCGCTCCTGAAGAATTAAACTGAATGGGGTTTAGAAATTCGCGAATGCTTTGCTCTTCAATATTCGTGCATATTTTAGAATTTTTCAAATACTTAACTTCTGTGTGAAATATATAACCTCTCAAATGTCTCTAGTACTGTTATAGCACTGAGCGAATCTAATAAGGGTTCGTTCACAGCAGACTTAAAGCACGATAATTTTTTGAACAAACTTTTTATGGACTAAACTTAACCAAACTTTTTATTTGCTTTATATTCTTTTCAGTTTATCGCACAGAAAAACTATCAAAATAGTTATCTTTCGGATTTCTAAAAATAGCAATTACAAAAATTTTAACCTCACCACTGAGCAAAATATTAAAGTATTTAAAGTTAGTAAAATATTTTCCTTAATGTAAAAATCATACTAAAATGGTTTTTTCCCTTTAAATGTTGTAAAGATTTTAAAATAAAATTTTTGTCAATCTTGATGTCAAATTAATTTAAAAAGGAAAAAAAAAAGCTTTTAACACATATAACATAAACCATTCGGACAGAATGTTAGATTTTGTGTCTCAGAATTTTTTTACATAATAACTCTGAAACATTACCATCCCTTTTATAAAGTATTCGTGATATGTAAAATTTTAGTTATATAAAAAGATTTATATTATACATGTATATATATGTAATGTATTCACTTACAACATAGAATAAAGTTCTTTGACCCTATTTTAAAAACAAGACGAAAATTTTTAGATAACGGATTTTTTTTTTTCCAAGCGCTTCTCTAAGAAAATCGACTGCAGCCACCGCGAAGACACTAAGAAATGTTTAAAAGAATAGCAGCAATAAAACAAGTGGCAACTTGCCAATCAGCATGTTTTCGTCGAAGGGAACGCTCTTTTCTATAAAAGTTATTTCACTTTAAGTACGAAATTCAATAAAATATCCTCTTTTCTCTTCAATTCATGTCGTAGAATGCTTTTGTTACCCGCAGTAAAAAAAAAAAAATTGAAAAAATTAAAAGTAATATACATTGTTATTTTTTTTTCAATATACTTTATTCGAGGGAACTATTTAATTCCAACTGAAAGAATGTGTGTCCATTATTCAAAGAAAATTGTATCTATTGGATATTTGTTCTCGCCCCGTGCAATACGTATTCAAATTTGTTTCATGTATGCATTTATCAGCGTGTTGCCTTGAGAAGCAATCATTCATTTAAAATTTAACTAAAGAAGTATGCCATTATTCCTCATTTCACATTAAGGAGATCTTCAATCGCGAAGTTTTTTATTTTGAATATTTAAGTCTGTATACAGAATGATAATATTTTTTTCACTCTAATAAAGACTCTTAAAATTCAAAATAAGGATTTTTTTGGGAAGAATTGTGCCTGTTTTTCCAAAAAAAATTCAAAAAATGTTAGCATTTTTCTAAATGCTCCTATGTGCATTCAATGTAATTTAGAAACCTTATCTCTTAATATCATTTTAATATATATATATATATATATATATATATATATATATATATATATATATATATATATATATATATATATATATATACACAGTTCTCGATATCGAGAAATAGTGGTGTGGAACGGCAACCTCCGGGGTGTGTGGGGTATTCCAAATTATATATATATATATATATATATATATATATATATATATATATATATATATATATATATATATATATATATATATGTGTGTGTGTGTGTGTGTGTATGTAGGTCAGGAATTAGCTGGCTGAGCGGTATAATACGAAACAACATTTATTTAAAAGTTCTTGGACGACACATTTGCACATTTATATTTACAATATAAATAGATTAATATAGCATTACGTCTTGAAACTTGTCTCCTTTAAAACAATAAAAGCCGTCGTTTAGACTTGCACCTAATATTACTCTCAAGTCCGTCTTATCTGCACTCGTTCTGCTCGATCTGCATGCAATCCGCTGGCTCTGGCTGTTCGGCTCGCTGCTGCTTCTTCCTCTCGCTGCTTCTTCTTCTTCTTCATCTCGCTGCTTCTTCTTCTGCCCGTCACTAATCAAAGCTCAGTCATAAATAGAGCGAAAGCTTCCCATCAGCATGACGTCACGGGCGAATAGATTATAAATAATTAGGAGGGGGAAGGTGGCTCACTCTACACACACACACACACATATATATATATATATATATATATATATATATATATATATATATATATATAAAGTGCATTCAATGATTTTTGCATGAATCTAAGGCCATAAATATATATTTCTATTAATATGTTTATGTTTTTGAATGCTTTTACTTTATTTCATTATCTATAAATTTGAAAAATATTTTTGGTTTCAAATAATGATGCACGATTTTGTGACAAACACTTCCATTACCAATCCTGAGAAATTTGGGATAAATCAGAAACAAAATAAAGATCTTGGAGCATTTTGAAAATTTCTACCATTTTTGAAGAATTTTTTGAAAAACATCCCTTTTTACAGTAAAATAGTTATTTGTGATTTCTAAGTGTCATTAGTGTAGTAAAATATAATATTAACTATTCTCATTTTGTAAATGTAGTAAAATATAGAAAATAAAAAAGTATTAAAATAAAAAACTAGGTTGAATGTTTATTGTACCCTTAAGGGTTAGATTGGTATTATGAATTAAAAGGTTAAACTAACGGAAATTCTTTGAATATTATGGATAAGTTTTTTTGGTTTTGTTTTGTAAGGTATACACAAGATTCGATTCACAAGAATCGAACTTTTGAATTAATGAATTAAAGAAGCTGCTTCAGATATGCTAATTTCGGCATACGCGCTTAGTATAAATACCATGCAGCGTCAGTAATAAAAAAGGGGGAGGTTGTTAAGGTTGAAAAGGTGTTATCCTGCGCTAGTGCTTAGCGGGCCAGAAGTTTACATGGCAGTACTGCTGGTTTGACTTACTGTTCGTGAGTATAAAAATATATTGTTCTTGAAAGCTGTGTTTATACATTCCGTACAAGTAGTACGCATGCTTATTGCTGTAAAAGCCAATTATATGTGCAACGAATTCAATAAACATTATTTCATGTATAAACTGTGTTTGCTTCAAATTCAAATAGAGTGCCACTTCAAATTATATACACCCAAGTCTGGGTAGAAGTGAGCATAGAAACTCTATAGTTTCCATTTTGAAATGGGTGTCTGTAAGAGATTATACCACAGCAAAATGCATTTGCCCGTAGATTTTAAATATTCTGCTTAGCTTTTATATCTACTTAGCTTCATATCTTTCTGTTATCACTGTGATTAATTTAAGAAAGGGGGGGGGAAAGCAAAATTATAAAACTGTATAAATAAATGTATTTCAATGAATGTCAATTATAGTAAGAAGACAAAGTAGCATTTCATGCTGAGAAGTACACTTCCATTCAGTAAATTAAAAATTCTTGAAAATTAATACGTCTTTACACACATTCTACACATATCAGCCCTAAAAAAATAAACACTATACGTCTGAAAATTAGTTTCAAGATCTTAAAATAGAATATAAAGTTTATCATCCCCCCCCCCCAAAAAAAAAAATAAATAAATAAATAAAAAAATAAATAACAAGGCAAGAATTAAGCTATATAACTTTATTTTTTGAAACTTGGAAATTTCGATACATATAAGTCTAAGTATTTGGTTTTGTTGGCAAATAATTTAATAATTATAGAAAATATAGCATATATTTTGTCTACCAATTGCATAGTTCTAGATGAAAACAATCAAAGGTCAATTTTATCAATACACACTAATTCAAAATTTCCAAAATAATTTACAACATTCAAAATCCAGTGTTTACAGCTTTCAACTTAGCCCTTTATTTATAGTATTTATTGATTACTTCAGATATATGTTTTGTTAGAGATAATCGATAATTTGTTATTGTATGAACTTATTTTGCTTTCTATTAATACTATGCAATATTTCTAATGAATATCAGAAAATTTTGAATATTTTTATATTGTATGTCATGTAAATTAGTTTTTTTATTCAAATCAGAAGTATTCAAAGCCTTCCCATGAAAATTCAATGATTAGTGTAAATGTAAGAAGGTTTTATATTCTCTTCAGTTACAACATATAATTTTAAGTTTGGTTTAAGAAATTTCTTTCCAGACCTTTTACTAGCCTATTTCTGAATGTCACTAGTAAGGGATTGGTGGAGGAGGGAGGTGGCAACAGTGCGGGTGAATTTTCTCCTTGTCAGCAGACACCATGCGTTGGTCCGGTGAATGTCACGAGACTTTCTTTAAAAGTTGCGAGTCTCTAACCGCAATACAGAATGTATTTAGGACGCGCTATGAAACTGTTGCTGTTCCTGATCGGAAAGCAATCCGGCGATGGGTTTCAAACGCGAGATCAAGTAGGTCCGCATTACCAGGAAAACCCAGTGGTCCGGTGGCGTTGGTCCGGTGAATATCACGAGTCTTTCTTTAAAAGTTGCGAGTCTGTAACCGTGACACAGAAGGTATTTAGGACGCGCTATGAAACTGTTGCCGTTCCTGGTCGGAAAGCAATCCGGCGATGGGTTTCAAACGCGAGATCAAGTAGGTCCGCATTACCAGGAAAACCCAGTGGTCCGGTGGCGTTGGTCCGGTGAATATCACGAGTCTTTCTTTAAAAGTTGCGAGTCTGTAACCGTGACACAGAAGGTATTTAGGACGCGCTATGAAACTGTTGCCGTTCCTGGTCGGAAAGCAATCCGGCGATGGGTTTCAAACGCGAGATCAAGTAGGTCCGCATTACCAGGAAAACCCAGTGGTCCGGTGGCGTTGGTCCGGTGAATATCACGAGTCTTTCTTTAAAAGTTGCGAGTCTGTAACCGTGACACAGAAGGTATTTAGGACGCGCTATGAAACTGTTGCCGTTCCTGATCGGAAAGCAATCCGGCGATGGGTTTCAAACGCGAGATCAAGTAGGTCCGCATTACCAGGAAAACAAAGTGGTCCGGTGGCGTTGGTCCGGTGAATATCACGAGGCTTTCTTTAAAAGTTGCGAGTCTGTAACCGTGACACAGAAGGTATTTAGGACGCGCTATGAAACTGTTGCCGTTCCTGGTCGGAAAGCAATCCGGCGATGGGTTTCAAACGCGAGATCAAGTAGGTCCGCATTACCAGGAAAACCCAGTGGTCCGGTGGCGTTGGTCCGGTGAATATCACGAGTCTTTCTTTAAAAGTTGCGAGTCTGTAACCGTGACACAGAAGGTATTTAGGACGCGCTATGAAACTGTTGCCGTTCCTGGTCGGAAAGCAATCCGGCGATGGGTTTCAAACGCGAGATCAAGTAGGTCCGCATTACCAGGAAAACCCAGTGGTCCGGTGGCGTTGGTCCGGTGAATATCACGAGTCTTTCTTTAAAAGTTGCGAGTCTGTAACCGTGAAACAGAAGGTATTTAGGACGCGCTATGAAACTGTTGCCGTTCCTGGTCGGAAAGCAATCCGGCGATGGGTTTCAAACGCGAGATCAAGTAGGTCCGCATTACCAGGAAAACCCAGTGGTCCGGTGGCGTTGGTCCGGTGAATATCACGAGGCTTTCTTTAAAAGTTGCGAGTCTGTAACCGTGACACAGAAGGTATTTAGGACGCGCTATGAAACTGTTGCCGTTCCTGATCGGAAAGCAATCCGGCGATGGGTTTCAAACGCGAGATCAAGTAGGTCCGCATTACCAGGAAAACAAAGTGGTCCGGTGGCGTTGGTCCGGTGAATATCACGAGGCTTTCTTTAAAAGTTGCGAGTCTGTAACCGTGACACAGAAGGTATTTAGGACGCGCTATGAAACTGTTGCCGTTCCTGATCGGAAAGCAATCCGGCGATGGGTTTCAAACGCGAGATCAAGTAAGTCTGCATTACCTGGAAAACCCAGTGGTCCGGTGGCGTTGGTCCGGTAAATATCACGAGGCTTTCTTTAAAAGTTGCGAGTCTGTAACCGTGACACAGAAAGTATTTAGGACGCGCTATGAAACTGTTGCCGTTCCTGATCGGAAAGCAATCCGGCGATGGGTTTCAAACGCGAGATCAAGTAGGTCCGCATTACCAGGAAAACAAAGTGGTCCGGTGGCGTTGGTCCGGTGAATATCACGAGGCTTTCTTTAAAAGTTGCGAGTCTGTAACCGTGACACAGAAGGTATTTAGGACGCGCTATGAAACTGTTGCCGTTCCTGATCGGAAAGCAATCCGGTGATGGGTTTCAAACGCGAGATCAAGTAGGTCCGCATTACCAGGAAAACCCAGTGGTCCGGTGGCGTTGGTCCGGTGAATATCACGAGTCTTTCTTTAAAAGTTGCGAGTCTGTAACCGTGACACAGAAGGTATTTAGGACGCGCTATGAAACTGTTGCCGTTCCTGATCGGAAAGCAATCCGGCGATGGGTTTCAAACGCGAGATCAAGTAGGTCCGCATTACCAGGAAAACAAAGTGGTCCGGTGGCGTTGGTCCGGTGAATATCACGAGGCTTTCTTTAAAAGTTGCGAGTCTGTAACCGTGACACAGAAGGTATTTAGGACGCGCTATGAAACTGTTGCCGTTCCTGGTCGGAAAGCAATCCGGCGATGGGTTTCAAACGCGAGATCAAGTAGGTCCGCATTACCAGGAAAACCCAGTGGTCCGGTGGCGTTGGTCCGGTGAATATCACGAGTCTTTCTTTAAAAGTTGCGAGTCTGTAACCGTGACACAGAAGGTATTTAGGACGCGCTATGAAACTGTTGCCGTTCCTGGTCGGAAAGCAATCCGGCGATGGGTTTCAAACGCGAGATCAAGTAGGTCCGCATTACCAGGAAAACCCAGTGGTCCGGTGGCGTTGGTCCGGTGAATATCACGAGTCTTTCTTTAAAAGTTGCGAGTCTGTAACCGTGACACAGAAGGTATTTAGGACGCGCTATGAAACTGTAGCCGTTCCTGGTCGGAAAGCAATCCGGCGATGGGTTTCAAACGCGAGATCAAGTAGGTCCGCATTACCAGGAAAACCCAGTGGTCCGGTGGCGTTGGTCCGGTGAATATCACGAGGCTTTCTTTAAAAGTTGCGAGTCTGTAACCGTGACACAGAAGGTATTTAGGACGCGCTATGAAACTGTTGCCGTTCCTGATCGGAAAGCAATCCGGCGATGGGTTTCAAACGCGAGATCAAGTAGGTCCGCATTACCAGGAAAACAAAGTGGTCCGGTGGCGTTGGTCCGGTGAATATCACGAGGCTTTCTTTAAAAGTTGCGAGTCTGTAACCGTGACACAGAAGGTATTTAGGACGCGCTATGAAACTGTTGCCGTTCCTGATCGGAAAGCAATCCGGCGATGGGTTTCAAACGCGAGATCAAGTAAGTCTGCATTACCAGGAAAACCCAGTGGTCCGGTGGCGTTGGTCCGGTGAATATCACGAGGCTTTCTTTAAAAGTTGCGAGTCTGTAACCGTGACACAGAAAGTATTTAGGACGCGCTATGAAACTGTTGCCGTTCCTGATCGGAAAGCAATCCGGCGATGGGTTTCAAACGCGAGATCAAGTAGGTCCGCATTACCAGGAAAACAAAGTGGTCCGGTGGCGTTGGTCCGGTGAATATCACGAGGCTTTCTTTAAAAGTTGCGAGTCTGTAACCGTGACACAGAAGGTATTTAGGACGCGCTATGAAACTGTTGCCGTTCCTGATCGGAAAGCAATCCGGCGATGGGTTTCAAACGCGAGATCAAGTAGGTCCGCATTACCAGGAAAACAAAGTGGTCCGGTGGCGTTGGTCCGGTGAATATCACGAGGCTTTCTTTAAAAGTTGCGAGTCTGTAACCGTGACACAGAAGGTATTTAGGACGCGCTATGAAACTGTTGCCGTTCCTGATCGGAAAGCAATCCGGCGATGGGTTTCAAACGCGAGATCAAGTAGGTCCGCATTACCAGGAAAACAAAGTGGTCCGGTGGCGTTGGTCCGGGGAATATCACGAGGCTTTCTTTAAAAATTGCAAGTCTGTAACCGTGACACAGAAGGTATTTAGGACGCGCTATGAAACTGTTGCCGTTCCTGATCGGAAAGCAATCCGGCGATGGGTTTCAAACACGAGATCAAGTAGGTCCGCATTACCAGGAAAACAAAGTGGTCCGGTGGCGTTGGTCCGGTGAATATCACGAGGCTTTCTTTAAAAGTTGCGAGTCTGTAACCGTGACACAGAAGGTATTTAGGACGCGCTATGAAACTGTTGCCGTTCCTGATCGGAAAGCAATCCGGCGATGGGTTTCAAACGCGAGATCAAGTAGGTCCGCATTACCAGGAAAACAAAGTGGTCCGGTGGCGTTGGTCCGGAGAATATCACGAGGCTTTCTTTAAAAGTTGCGAGTCTGTAACCGTGACACAGAAGGTATTTAGGACGCGCTATGAAACTGTTGCCGTTCCTGATCGGAAAGCAATCCGGCGATGGGTTTCAAACGCGAGATCAAGTAGGTCCGCATTACCAGGAAAACAAAGTGGTCCGGTGGCGTTGGTCCGGGGAATATCACGAGGCTTTCTTTAAAAGTTGCGAGTCTGTAACCGTGACACAGAAGGTATTTAGGACGCGCTATGAAACTGTTGCCGTTCCTGATCGGAAAGCAATCCGGCGATGGGTTTCAAACGCGAGATCAAGTAGGTCCGCATTACCAGGAAAACAAAGTGGTCCGGTGGCGTTGGTCCGGGGAATATCACGAGGCTTTCTTTAAAAGTTGCGAGTCTGTAACCGTGACACAGAAGGTATTGAGGACACGCTATGAAACTGTTGCCGTTCCTGATCGGAAAGCAATCCGGCGATGGGTTTCAAACGCGAGATCCAGTAAGTCTGCATTACCAGGAAAACCCAGTGGTCCGGTGGCGTTGGTCCGGTGAATATCACGAGGCTTTCTTTAAAAGTTGAGAGTCTGTAACCTTGACACAGAAGGTATTTAGGACGCGCTATGAAACTGTTGCCGTTCTAGCAATCCGGCGATTGGTTTCAAACGTGAGATCAAGTAGGTCCGCATTACCACGAAAACCCAGTCGTCGTCCTCGGAACATTAGAACACTTGAAAATATGCAACGAGTCCGTGAGTCCGCTATACACGAGAAAGTAGCCTCCATTCTCTCAGAGTTGACCAACAGATTGATAGAAAGTTTAGAGAACGGCTTCGGCAGTGAGTCACAAATAACGAGAACCATCTTAGGGATGTTATTTTCAAAACATAGTGAAAAAAACCAGATAGTTTGTACTTTTCGGCAATATAAATCTTCTTTCTGTAAATTCTTCTGTTCGTTTTTTAATTTTCTAATGGGTAGTAATTCTGCCGTATCCTAAAAGGTGTTCGTGATCCATGCCGACTAAATACGAGGGCTGATTGTACTCATCAATACGAACAATATTTTCAATGGAACCTAGGTCTGCATACCCCTCAGGGCCTTTTCACATAGGAGTCCGTTGCGTTGCGTTAAGGAAAAGATGACGTTGAGACGAAAATAAACCAATCATAGGCGTTAAAAATGTCATTGCTATTCGTTTGGAGGCATATGATTGGTTTATTTTTGTCTCAACGTCATCTTTTCCTTAACGCAATGCAACGGACTCCTATGTGAACAGGCCCTCAGTCTGTCAGAAAAGCGTAAAGTCCAGTGTCCGAGTTGAACTTTCGTCACTAGAAAAAAATGAGAATAAACCAAATTATAAGTTGTAAAATTCTATTCAGAGCAGAAATAGACCCCATTACTACCCCTCATAAACACCAGAAGATAATTTTAGTTAAGGGGACAATGGACTTTTAAAATTGTGAAATTTGTCCAAAAATTCGATTTTTTTATTTTATTGAATTGTGAAACTACGAACGAGTAGGAATGTGTTGCAAAAAGAATTTTTAATTTCTGCGATTACTTTCCTAGTTATAGGCATTTGTATATAATTTAGATATTATGTGGTTACTAATAGCAATAACTTTATATGTATTTTTCTCAAAATAAAAATTTTCATGTCATGCGAATATTCAAACTGCTACAGGCGCATTTCTAATTATCGTATTGCTTTGAAATTTAAGTTTTATATACTTAACTGTATATCAAATAAATCTTATTGAAATAAATCTTATTGTAGCTCAGAATTTCTAAATTTTGTACTTGGAAAAGATTATTTAGAGGTATTTTGCGTAATAAAAATGGTGTTTTCACTGTTGTTCACTGGTGTTTTCTCTTTATATTTTTAATGAATGGTTAAAATAAGCAATAAGTTTCACTGTTAGTTCTATAAGGTATCTTGTAAATAAAAATTAACATATTATATGCAAAAGAAATGCACATGGAACATTTTTAATTAGGCCAATTTTTAATATAATTAATAATTCATAATTCATAAATTATTAACATTTCATCATTAAATTTTAACCACTTTTACACATCTATGGTACTAATCACATATTCAAATTTCAAGCAAATCCATTCAAAGCAAAAAAAGTTAGGTTTGAAGGTCCACTGTCCCCTTAACATCTGGACAGGTATCGTTGATGATTGGTTGGTGGGATCGCATCTGTTGCAAGAACATCTCACCGCCGCAGCGTACCTCATCTTCATGGAGCAAGTGAAAATATTCTTCTTGATGAGTACTGTGGAGTCGCGGGTTTGCTGTTTATCCAAATTAGTAACGCCGCTTATTCAAATTCACGACTTCAAATTAATGATGACGTCACTTGACAAATCCGACGTCGCCTACTCAGCTGTAATATAAATTAGCAACCGCAGTCGACAACAGTTCAGCCACTTCCCCGTTTTTTTCACGCCCTTGCTCGTGCCGGGAGTTTTCTTGGCTGCATGTGTAGACACTCCGCAAAAGTTTTTATTATGTTTTTTCTTTTAAAGGGTAGTTAAAATGTAACTTTTGTTTTTATTTTTAATCTTGCAAAATAAACAAGGTGGAGCCAAATTAGTCTGTTTTCTCAAATACTAGCATACTCACTGAATTAGGGATCAAAAACCGCTACAGAACGGGTACCACAGTACTACCACCTTTTATTCTGTCGACATAGTTTACGATTACCCTGTATAATTTTAAGTTTAGTTGATTTAATTTCCTTTCAAACCTAGAAAAAAATTGCTATGCTTTTATTCTTATTTTTCAATCTTAATAAGGCTTCTTCTTGCACAGTCATTTAATTTTAACCTTATATGATTTTTAATGAAACACATTATTTTTTATGACTCCTAATAATTAAAAAAATTAAATTCAATTAATATATATGAATAGTTTTTATGACGAAACGTCATGAAAACACAGGAAAGCTGCCATAGCTCTCTGATTTCAATAGAAATTAATAAATTTTGACTACATATTTTGATTTTATTTAGTAGATTTTATTTGATTCCAAGAAATATGTTTATTTATTTGTGCTTTTCAACGTAAAATCTACTTCGAAAAAAGCTATTCGAAAGTGAATATGATCTTTTAGGGTCGAAAAGTCTCTTTACTTCCAAAAATCAAAACAGTTAAATGCCAGACATTCCATTCCTAAGGGCCTATAACATTACAGATATAATAAAAGAAAAACTGTATATTCGAAAAGCGGTTGAATTAAATTATCTATACTTCTTTTTTTTCAAAATCCAAAATGTCTTTTGATTAAATTTCATAAATCTAGTTTGTTTTCTTTCTCATCTAATTTCGGTTAAGAAGACTTCTATGGCTTCATCAATTTATTTTTTATAGCTTTTCCTTTGTAAGCGTCTGTCAGTTTATAAGTTTGGAATTTTTACAAAAATTTGACGAAGAGGGGGTGGAGTTTATTTATCATCAGTTTCATCCTTTTTACATACCTATCATTTAAGATACAGATAACTGAATGTTTTAATAAATGTATCCCGATTTATACGCCCAATTCAAACCTCCGAGAAATAAAGTACAGAGAGCGATAATTGTTTTCGTTAACCTCAATTTAGTCAAGCGGCTTCAAACTTTGTTTTCATTTAGTTATCACAGCAACTAATCATTGTGTTGCAAAATGTATCATTTGCACTGCCATCAGATATCTAAAACAGTTGTTTAGTTTTCATGAAGATATTTTACAGAGAAGGGAAATTAATATGAGGCATAATATACTAAGTTGAGATGAAAAAATAATCGGTTAAAAATTTCAAATACAAACCAAAGATTCATCATTTTTGTTTCTTTCTCTGTTCAGTGTTACGATGTCATTGCTATATTATTTGTTGTATAGGAAGTTTTGGCGAACCTGAAAAAGCCAGAAATGGAAAACTGCCATACTAATAAAAATAGCACCTTGGTGCAAATTGTTTCACTAATTACGTTAAAGGGCATAGTAATATTTTAGGAAATAAATAATGAAGATGAGGTAACAATATTAAGACATTCATGACAGTTTAAATAGCTAACTAACTAACACACTAACTAACACACACACACACACATACATATATACAGGGTGCGGAAGAAGGAACGTTCCGAGGGTATAAATAAATAAATTAATAAATTCAATTTTGCATAACGATTATCCTTATAGTCTAGGGGTGCACTAAGAAAGATTTTTGAAAAATTCTTCTTGGATTTTTTTAAATTAAATTTTAAGCTGTTTTAGTAAGTACTTTTAAGTTTGCATTTAAAATAAAAATCTGAGGGTTATTAAATTTATATCATGAGAAAGATCATAAAAATTCTTTCAAAATGAAATATTTTTCGAATCTTTACCTTCATTTTCTGATTTTTGGTGAATTTTTAAAGATTAATTTTTAGAATTTAATTTATTAAATGCTGATCACGTAATTTTTTTTTCTGGTACTTCAAATTTATCGTCACGTGCATAACAACTAAATACACAAAAAAAAGATTTTTCTTTTCTTGCTAACGCGGCAGACGATTGGACAGTATCCAAAAAATATCAAATTACAGTAAAAGATATGTTCTTCGAACTGTACTACTGTATATTAACTGTATTATATTCTTTATTATGTCCTATTAGATTTAATTTGAATATTTTCTTCTACATTATTTTGTCTATAAAAATATCCCTCACGATTTTTTTATACATACATAATTTTTTTACATCAATTGTAAACATTGATCGTCGTATTTATTATAAATAAATAAATAAATAAATAAATAAATAAATTATATACTCAAGAGCCAAAACATTATGACCACCTGTCAATAACGAGATGGCCCATCTTTGGCGCGCAACACAGCTTCAACTCGCCTTGGCATGGATGCCACAAGTCCTTGGTAGATGGCCGGAGACATATTGTACCAGATGCTTAAGCAACGGTCACGCAAATCTGAGATATTGCGAATTGGTGGTCTTTGAACTCTGAGCTGCCGTCCCATGACATCCCAAATGTGTTCTATCGGATTGCGATCCGGTGAGTTAGGCGGCCAGGACATTAACTGGAATTCAGCATCATGCTCCTAGAACCACTCCAACACAATTTTAGCCTTGTGACACGGGGCATTGTCCTGTTGGAACATTCCATTTCCAGCTGGAAAAACAGAGGCCATGTAAGGGTGCAACTGGTCCGCAATGATGTTCAGATACCCTGTAGCATTCATGGTCTGCTCTACCACAACCACGGGTCCCAGAGACGCCCAAGAGAACGTCCCCCAAAGCATAATACCGCAACCACCGGCCTGTGTATGACCTACTGTACATTGAGGGAACAACAGTTCGCCTGGCAGACGGCGAATCCTGACACGGCCATCGGCGTGATGAATGACAAATCGTAATTCATCTGACCAGGCAACTCTCTCCCACTGATCCATGGACCAGTCGCGATGTTCCCGGGCCCAGCGCAGGCGCAGCTGGCGATGACGCTTGGTCAGCAAAGGCACACGAGTGGGACGTTTGCTGCGTAGCCCCATATCCAACAGTGTCCGCTGAACAGTGTGCAGCGATTTTATTCTACTTGGCCCTGCATTGTATTGGGCTGCAGCTGAGCCACTGTCTGGCTCCGGTTTTGCTTCACCATGCGAGACAGTCTCCGATGACCTTTTTCTTTGATAGCGTGTGGACGTCCAACACCATGTCGTCTACTGCTGGTTTCACCGTCATTCATCCACTTTGCATAAGTACTAACAACTGTAGGTCGTGAACAACCCACGAGTCGTGCAGTTTCGGAAATACTTGTTCCGAGCCTTCGAGCCATTACAATCTGCCCTCTATGAAAGTCGCTTAGATCCGCAGCCTTTCCCATTACACACAGAAGTAAGTGAAAGAATGATTCTTCAGACTCTCCAGCAGCTTTTAAATACCACTTCCACATGATCACGTGCCATCCTAGTCATCCAGGCGAATTCATTGCAAAATGTAGGGGTGGTCATAATGTTTTGGCTCTTGAGTGTATATTGGCATAAATTGCATATTGACCGTAGCATTTAATTTGAATATACTCCGTAGCGAAGTGCGGGTTTTCAGTTAGTGTATATATATATATATACAGTGGAATCTCGATCTATCGTTTTTCAAGGGACCGATTGAAATGAACGATAAATGCTTGAAAACGATAGATGCGGAAACATAACAAAGCAATATGATCTTTGGGACTGGATAAAATGAACGACACATACGGAAAAACGATGGATCCGAAAACGATCGATCGAGATTCCATTATATATATATATATATATATATATATATATATATATATATATATATATATATATATATATATATATATATATATATATATATATATATATATATATCGTGGGCCAAATACATTTTCCTTCTTTCAGACATATTTTAGGACATAATGAATTTAGGTCGTATTTTGACAAATTAAAGCTGCTGTGTTGTAGACATAATTGTGTCGATCACCTCAGTGTTAACCTAAGGAGAATGTTTTTCCGCTCATTGGAACCCGTAATATAAAAAGATTTTTTTTTATTCTTCTATCTTATTGAATTTAGTAATTGCGTTTAAAACGCAGTATAACCTTTTACCCCTCGAACAATTCCAATTTTAAAATATTATTTACGTTCCTTTTAAAGAATGAAAGAAATACCCCAGTAAAAACATTCTTTGTCATGGAGTAAAATTAAAAAAAATATATTTAAATACAATTCCACAATCACCGGAAAAATTTTCTCCATACATTAAAATTGAGCAGATCGATTCCAGTATGGCTACAACCAAGCAGCCTTAAGGGTGCAGTTTTGCATTTCCATAAATTTTTAAAATGTTTTATAGATCTTTCAGTCATAACAAGGCTATTAATTATATTTAATCAATTAAGAAGAAGATTAGATGAAAAACATATTTTTTGGCCGACCTACAAGCAAATGAGGGTTGTCATGAGCAGTTGTTCCTAACCTGTAAAAGTCTGTTGACGACTAAGCCAGAAATTGAACCATGTGCGCCCCCCCCCCCTACCGACTTGAGGGGGAGGCCTTCCGGAGGTTATATGGGGTATAGCATATCCCTCAGGCAAAAGGGATACAGGATTAACGTACTTTCTAACGTATCATATTTAAATAATAAAAAAATTATGTTAAACGTTTAATAAATTTTAATTCAACAATTGATAGTCATCGGATGTCCATCTAGTTCAATGTACATTGCTTTTAAAATCTCCATTCATTTGGCAACTTTTTTTATATGGGGTGCCGGCCCACTTCAGAAGCTCTAGCGCAGAGCTCCGCAACCTTTTATCTTCCACGGCACAACAACGTTTTTTCGATAATTCCGCGGCACACCCCAAGAAAAAGCTTGCAAATATATAAATTACGATAAATACGTATATGTTTTTATTAGATAAAAAAACACAACAAAATAGCTCTATGTATCAAGATAATTATAATCATTTAAGTTTTATATATATCATTTTGAACTGCACACCAACACAAGAACAAAAATATAAAATTATGGTGTAGAAGTAAAAAAAAATTCTCTTTAAAATTTTATATTAAAATTTGTTTTTTGGTCTTTACTTAAGCCTAGTAAATCAAAGTTAATTTAAACATAACTAATTTGTTAATGAGATATTTCAGATTGTTTTGATAAATGTGTGTTTTATATTTGGCTCTATAATAGAAAGAGCTACAGTTCATGGTCAAGGCCCTTTAAATATGATCGTTTGTCATTTTCAATTATAACCAGTGTCGAAAAAACTTTGTTCGCATAAGTATGTCGTAGAAAATTGGAGTAGAATTGCATTGGCCTTGTCAGAAATTTCTGGATATTCTTAACTGAAATCCAGAAATATGACGCGCGAGCATACATACAATGTATTGCTAACAAAATGTTTTTGCTTTGTGTATAATTTCGACCCAGACAAATTACATATTACCAAAAAATTAGAGGAATATTTTACTTAGAAAAATTTCTATTTAATGTGGTGGTTAATTTTTTTCATTATCATTATCGATAAAATCACCGCGGCACACTAGTGTGCCACCGCACAGCGGTTGCGGAGCACTGCTCTAGCGGACCAGGGCCGCCCAGAGAGGGGGGGGGGAACTGGGGCACTTTGCACCAGGCCCCCAACTGCCGGAGGAGCCCCAAAAAGTTAGATTACCTTTAAAAAGTTAGAAAGACCATTAGATTTCCTCCAAAAGAAAATTCTGAAACTTGTACCGTACTTCAAAATTCAAAATAATCTCCTGAAAATATGGGCCCCCCAAAAAATATAAAAAAAATTATTCGATTAATCAGATTTCTTGGGGCCCCCAACAGAAGTTTGTCCCAGGCCCCGTAAAGTCTCTGGGTGGCCCTGTAGCGGACCACCAGTTAGAAACCACTGATTTAGAGGATTCGCCCCTATTTGAAGTCCTAACTGCATCAGAGGTTCAATCAATTTTTAAGATCAGGCTACACAGTGTTTGGAGAGACACAGTGTTTGGAGAGAGCCTCCTGTTCGTCACTGGTATCCGGTTAAGTGTCCTGGTTTGGCCTTGCTCTTTAGAGATCCAGGACCAATACAGTCTCCCCTGGCTCGTCTTCGGAATAGCCATACAAAACGAAAGCGCTTCGAGAACTCTGCAAATGTCTTTCCCCCTTGTTACTGTTCTGGTTCTCCTGCGAAGCCTTCCCACATTGTGGATTGTTTAGTTATCCCCGTCAGCAAGCTTGCAGAAGATCAGTGGTATCAGCATCGTTGGTTCGGATCTGTGTGTATCAGTGTTCTAATCTATCTATCTATATCTATCTGTCTATCTGTCTATATATATATATATATATATATATATATATATATATATATATATATATATATATATATATATATATATATATATAGATATATATATATATATATATATAGCTATATATATATATATATATATATATATATATATATATATATATATATATATATATCTATATATATATATATATATATATATATATATATATATATATATATATATATATATATATATATATCTATATATATATATATATATATATATATATATATCTATCTATATATCTATATATATATATATATATATATATATATATATATCTATCTATATATCTATATATATATATATATATATATATATATATATATCTATATATCTATATATATATATATATATATATATATATATATATATCTATATATATATATCTATATATCCATATATATATATATATATATATATATATATATATATATATATATATATATATATCAGTTCCGCAAACGACTGACTCACTGATTGACATACAACTCCTAGACCAAACCGCTGGACCTAAAGGGCCGAAATTTTGCATTGCGATTCTTATTATAGTGAAGGGGTGCACTAAAAAAGATTTTTGAAAAATTCTTCTTGGATTTTTAAAAATTAAATTTTTAAGGTGTTTTAGTAACTTTTTTTAAGTTTGCATTTAAAATAATAATTTGGGTGTTATAAAATTTATATCACGAGAAAGATCATAAAAATTCCTTTAAAATGAAATCCTTTTCGAATATCTACCTCCATTTTCGGATTTCTGGTGAATTTTTAAAGATTAATTTATAGAATTTAATTTATTAAATGCTGATCACTTGATTTCTTTTTCTGGTACTTTAAATAAATTTATCGTCACGTGCATAACAACTAAATAGACAATTTTCTTGCTAATGTGGCAGACGATTGGATATTATCCAAAAAAATATTAAAATACAATAAAAGATACTATGTTCCTCAAACTGTACTATATTAACTGAACTGTATTCTTTAGCATGTCCTATTACATTTAATTTGAACATTTTTTTCTACATTATTTTGTCTATAAAAATATCCCTTATGATTTATATACAGGGTGTCTATAAAAGAACTCCGGGGTTTTAAAAATTCATATCTCACTAACTATAAAAGATAGCAAAATTTAGTCGATTTCTCTGAAAAGAGTAGCTCAAAAAGTTTTACTCATACCAATTGGGAATGTTTGTATCAACTGTTGGCGGCGCTGCAGGGCGTTGACCTTGAAATGACGTCGCGAAATTTGAAATGATGGCGACTCCGCAACAAAAGGCTCAATGTGTTATTAGGCTCATAGAAACGAAGTCTGTAGTTACCGTACAAAGAAACTTTCGACGTAACTATGGTGTTATCCCGCCTTCTGACAAAACCATTCGTCAATGGTTCAGTGCATTTAAGGAAACAGGAAGTGTTTTGAAGCAAAAGTCGCCGGATTTTTTCTTCTGGGGGCATATCAAGAATCTTGTGTATGCAGAGAAAATTCGTGATGTTCAACATCTCAGGGAACGAATAGTCAATTGTGTGGCAACCGTCCCCCCAGACATGCTCGCCAGGACATGGGAAGAGGTAGAATACCATTTAGACGTCTGCCGTACCACTAACGGGGCTCATATAGAACTTTACTAAGTGTTAAAAAAACTTGAAAATGTAAGCTTTTCAGTCATGTATAAAACATGTATGTATGTTTTTTATTTCATTAAAATATTTTGCCTCAAAACCCCGGAGTTCTTTTATAGACACCCTGTATGTATATATATATATATATATATATATATATATATATATATATATATATATATATATATATATATTACATCTATTGTATACATTGATCGTCGTATTTATTATAAATATATATATATATATATTTTTGGCATTAATTGCATACATTGACCGTTGCATTTAATTTGAATGTACACTGTAGCGAAGTGCGGGTTTTCAGCTAGTGTAATATAATTCTGTAGTGACTCATCGATGACAATCAAATAAAAAGAAAGATCTTTAATATTAAGTCACCAGTACATAGTAGTAGGTGCTTTACATATGCTGGCTAGAAGCTCTCTGATCAAAAGATTCAATCCTGCGCTAGCAGCGCCAACCGTATGAGTGGGTCCAACCAATCAGGATACTGCTTCTTTACATTTTCTCATACGACAGAGCCTCGTGGACCGGATCTAACATTTTCTAGTTCAGGTGGCTCAGCAATAACAACAACGTATTTGAAGTAAACGACATTTCGGTCCATTTCCATTCCACATATACAACCCTCATAGTATCTCATGCAGTTAACAGGACAAACCATCAACGTATCACCCTGAGTTTGAATGTTACATAGGTTTTCATCTGATGTCCTGTTAAGGGAAATTTTTTTTTCATCATCAACTGGGTATTCATGTGCAGCGTTTGTATGGACATATTCACCAAACAAAACATATAATAGATTACCTAAAAGCTTTTTGCAAACAGGAAAATCTTTGCCGATTCACCAATGTATATTTGCTGCTGATGAGTTCGTTACACAAGCTGATTTAACTCTCGAGTTCATTGACAAACTCAGGAGTTTGTCAATTTTATGTGTCCTTTGCAAACATATTTGAAAGGTTCTTTTATTTATTTACTAGCTGAAAACCCGCACTTCGCTACGGAGTACATTCAAATTAAATACAACAGTCAATGTATGCAATTAATGCCAATATATATATATATATATATATATATATTTCTAATAAATACGACGATCAATATATACAATTGATGTAGAAAAAAAATATATTTAAAGAAAAATCGTAAGGAATATTTTTATAGACAAAATAATGTCCAATCGTCTGCCGCATTAGTAAGAAAAAAAAATATTTTGTGTCTATTTAGTTGTTATGCACGTGACGATAAATTTATTTAAAGTACCCGAAAAAGAAATCACGTGATCAGCATTTAATAAATTAAATTCTAAAAATTAATCTTTAAAAATTCACCAAAAATCAGAAAATAGAGGTAAAGGTTCGAAAAAGATTTCATTTTAAAGTAATTTTTACGTTCTCGTGATATAAATTTTATAACCCTCAAATTATTATTTTAAATTCAAACTTAAGAAAAGTTACTAAAACAGCTTAAAAATTTAATTTTTAAAAATTCTAAGAAGAATTTTTCAAAAATCTCTCTTAGTGCACCCCTATACTATAAGAAGAATCGCCATGTAAAATTTCAGCCCTTTAGGTCCATTGGTTTGGTCTGTGCGTTGAATGTCAATCAGTGAGTCAGTTACGGAACTGTTTTATATATATAGATTTTAGTATTTTCTTAAGGCTGGGGAGTGGTTCTCTTCTCGCAAGACGTTCGCCTTACAACACCGCGAAGATATGTATTCGAAAGTAGAAGTCAACAATTAATGCCACAGTATTATCTTTATGAAGTTCCCAACAATATTTGTGGGGGACTATCCAAAAGATAAATGTTTGTTGAAAGCTTAAAAAAAAGAATCCAACCGTTTTAAAGATTCGATGAGTCAGTATGCATATAAATCTTACAAATGGGAGCATTTTTGTGATTTTTTTCTTCAATTTGCATTTTATCTTTTACAAATTCAAAAATGGGAGTACCGAAGAGTTTTGTTGCACAATATACATATATGTCTATACTAGCTGAAAACCCGCGCTTCGCTACGGAGTACATTCAAATTAAATACAATTGTTAATGTATGCAATTAATGCCAAATATATATATATATATATATTTATAATAAATGCGATGATGAATGTATACAATTGATTTATATATATATATATATATATATATATATATATATATATATATATATATATATATATATATATATATATATATTTATATATATATATATATTTATAAAAAAATCGTAAGGGATATTAATTTTTTTTGGATAATATCCAATCGTCTGCTGCATTAGAAAGAAAAAAATATCTTTTGTCTATTTAGTTGCTATGCAGTGACGATAAATTTATTTAAAGTACCAGAAAAAGAAATCACGTGATCAGCATTTAATAAATAAAATTCTAAAAATTAATTTTTAAAAATTCATCAAAAATCAGAAAATCGAGGTAAATGTTCGAAAAACATTTCATTTTAAAGGAATTTTTATGATCTTTCTCGTGATATAAATTTTATAACCCTCAAGTTATTATTTTAAATGCATACTTAATAAAAGTTACTAAAACAGTTTAAAAATTTAATTTAAAAAAATCTAAGAAGAATTTTTCAAAAATCTTTCTTAGTACACCTCTACACCATAAGAAGAATCGCCATGCAAAATTTCAGCTCTTTAGGTCCAGCGGTTTGGTCTGTGCGTTGTATGTCAGTGAGACAGTTACGGAACTGTTTTATATATATAGATGAGGCGGTGAAAGGCAAAGTGGTGTAAGTCATTAAGTCAAGTGGTGTAAGTCAAATGAGTTTAACTGTCAAAACTACAAAAAATTCCACCATAAATTGAACAAATTATAATTCATAACAATTATTACAATATTGCAAATAATAACTATTTACAATTCCACCATAAATTGAACATGGAGATTACATATTTGACCCCAAATGAAAAAAAGTTGAAAATGTGACTTACACCACTTTGCCTTTCAACGCCTCTTATGTGGCCGTATCTGTCTGTCTATTTTCTTTCTATATATTTATCCATTTATTTATTTGTTTTGTTACTCCATGCATTTTCATTCAAACTTTAAGCACTTTATTGAAATTATTGTAAAGTATTTTCTTAACTTCATTTGTGAGAGCTTTTAGAAGTTATTTTACGGAAATATACACAAGAAAGGAATGTTTGTTTTTACACGTTCTTACATCATATAAGACTTTAAGCTAAACATAGAATATACTCTTCTCCAGACTGCCGAAATAGATTTCTCTTAGACCCTTGTTTGATGCTTATGCAATCTTGGAAACAAATGGATCTATTCTTGCCTTAGGATATTAAAAATAGCATGGTATTAATGCAACTGCAGCACATTGTTTTTTCTCCATTCCATATGTACTTTTCTTTTAAGGTATCCAAACAGCTTCGGAAGTGATTTTTTAAAATTTCCTTAAGTTCATATATCAACTTTGTACTAAGTAAAAATTGAGACCGTTAACTTAAAGGTATGACATTACTATATTGCTAGAATGTGTAAGCACCATTAATGTATAGCATTTCAGTTATTTTAATAATGGTCAAGACAAAATTTTGTGTCTGTAGATATTCTCGAATTATTTTAATACGATAAATTTCGAATTATTTTAACACGAATAGCTTTAATATGTAGTCGTAATACGTAAGGTAAACGAAATATTTTATAGAGGAATTAAACTTCTGCGTATATTCTTTTCCTAAATACTTACAAGCATGAAAAAAAAAGGAAATACATTGGTAAATTTACCTTTATACACTTTCTTAAAAAAATGTATTTTAAATATTTGATGTTGCCTTAAACGAAAGAGATATTTTAATATGAATGTCAACAGTATTATCACCAAATATTTCAAAAAAGCAAATCTACAAATATTTGAGCTGACGGCCGATAACTAGGAGTACGTAAATTTCGCATGAAAATTATCGAAATTTCGCAAAATATAAAATTTCGTGTTTATTCACAAAAAATAAATATTTATGCATATAAATACTAAAATTTTGCATTTATTAAAATAAAAATCGCAATTGTACTTACTCGGTTAGTTAAGTATCAAAATTCTTACTTAAAAGCTAACATTATATTAGTCTCCACATTCTATTCCTGAAGTCTTCGAGAGTGAAATTTCTCAGTTAAAAGCCGTAGATGGTCTTAAATAAGCAATTACGTTAAAAAATTTATACTATTGTTAACTAATTTCGCTTAAAAAGACGTTTATCACCGAATTTTCGGCGGAAAGTAGTAAAAAAAATAATTTTCGCATTTATTCGAAAATATCGGCATATTTCGCATTTATTGGCATCTATTTCGTAAATACGAAAATTTCGCATCCCTACCGATAACACAAGTTGAAGCTAAAACGCATAAAAAGAGTACAGTTACAGGTAGGATATATATTGTCTTTCAAATCATAAAGCATTCCCAAACATGAAAAGTATAACTTTATTCCCAAGGTTGCATATAGGTTGTCCCTTTTAGGGATGCGACATCGATAACAAAACATCGATGTTTTGAAACATCGATATTCAATATTAAAAAATCGATGCTAATAAAACATCGCCCAAAAACCATCGATGCTTTTAAACATCGATGTTTTAGAACATCCATTTTTTAAAACCGGTTTAGTAATCTCTGACATTAATGTTACTTCAGTTAGTCGCGGGGGGTGATTTAATTTTACTCTCTGATTGGGCTGACACAAATGACAAAAATTTGGTTGCTTTTGCCTTGGGCTACATTGATCAATCAAAATTCTCGTTGTAAATATCGCCATGTTTTGCCTTCAAATGCCCAGATAAATTCGTGGTATTGCCAGAAGTTTTGAGGGACTTAGGCAAATATTGCATTTCGCCAATTTGTCAGAGGTTTTGCAAAAATATTTCCAAACAGTACTTTTGCGATGAATCTTACTAATAATATTAACGTGAACTTATATAAAAATAGAACAAAACAAAAACTTAAATGGATGCTCTCGTGTATATACTATTTGTAAAATAAAACCCCATGGAAGGTTCTGGAGTGTCAGGCACATTCCAAGCGCTCTGATTAGTTCATTGGTTGTTGACTGCCATTTGTCTGTTTGCTAAGGAATCGTTCCCCCTTATGTATTCATCCTTTTCTGAATTTAGACTTACATTTACTGAGTGTGAAAATTATGCTACGTGGTAATTTTTTTTATTATGGTACTTTTTCATTTAAAATAAACATCGAGACAACGTAAAACATCGAGTACAAAACATCGATGTTAAAAAAAACATCGGCTTCAATAAATCGATGTTTAAAACATCGACATCGATGTCGCATCCCTATTCCCGATAAGTGAGCCTGATTTATTATTTGAATTAACAATATAATGACAGAAACCTTTTTTCTTACTAAAAATACTGAACGCCGTCATTTTGACGGTTAAAAATAAAATCAAGAATTTAAAATACTATTAAATATTTTTTTAAATGGTTAAATACTTTAAATTTTAAAGTATTTTATACAAATATATAATAAATTAGTATATATTTAGATATATTTTTATGCAGGTATGCAGAGCTGACAACCTGGTATGGTTTATCCGTAAATATATAGGCATGGTTTGGGCAGTCCTTATTTTTCGACACCAATATTTCCGAAGAGCCACTATTTCTGTTATTTTCAAAAGGGGGAATAGAAGAAATGTAGCTAACATTTTTCCGGTATTATTTTAAATATTGCTGCCTGTTTTCTATATTGCCGTCAAGTTGACGGCTTTCAGTCTTAGTAGATGTACAACACATTTTATCCCCCTTTTTACTATCGAATGTAATTTTGTAAATGTGTGTGCATATTTCGTGTAAAATTAAAAAGAGTCATAGAATTTCAGAAGCTTGAGGACATAAATACAGACATAGAGCTCATTAGTCTGTCCGAAACAGTCAAAATGACGTCAGCCGTCTTTCTAGTGTTAAACATATTATTTATTCGAAAAGTGATAATATTTTTATTTCATTGCAAAGTGATAATGTTTCGATTATATCTGGGATAAAAGGACAGACCAATGCGCACCACGGCGCTCATTCCAAACTCTTGTACTTTTGATGAAATTTAAGATAACGTCGTTGCATAATTCTAGTTCGAATGTGGCAATAACACACTAGATGTACTCCATAACCCTCAAGGGATATTCCTATATCCCTGGATCTGTGAGGCCCAGGAGACAACAGTTTTTGTATTATCTATATATATAAATCAGTTCCGTAACTGACTGACTCACTGACTCTATGACATACAACGCACAGACCAAACTGCTGGACCTAAAGGGCTGAAATTTTGCATGGCGATTATTCTTATAGTGTAGGGGTGCACTAAGAAAGATTTTTGAAAACATTCTTCTTAGATTTTTTAAAATTAAATGTTTAAGCTGTTTTAGTAACTCGTTTTAAGTCTGCATTTAAAATAATAATTTGGGGGTTATAAAAGTTATATCACGAGAAAGATCGTAAAAATGCCTTTAAAATGAGACATTTTTCGAATCTTTTCCCCTATTTTCTGATTTTTGGTGAATTTTTAAAGATTAATTTTAAGAATTTAATTTATTAAATGCTGATCACGTAATTGCTTTTTCTGGTACAATAATAAATTTATCGTCAAGTGCATAACAACTAAATAGACAAAAAAACTTTTTTTTTCTTGCTAATGCGGCAGACGATTGGACAATATCCAAAGAAATATTAAAGCACAGTAAAAGATATTATGTTCCTCAAACTGTAATATATTAACTGTACAATATTCTTTAGTAGGTGCTATTACATTTAATTTGAATATTTTCTTCTACATTATTTAGTCTATAAAATTATCTCTTACGATTTTTTTATAAATATATATATTTTTTTACATCAGTTGTATACATTGATCATCGTATTTATTATAAATAAATATATATATATATATATAGGCATTAATTGCATACATTGACAGTTGTATTTAATTTGAATGTACTCCGTAGCGAAGTACTGGTTTTCAGCTAGTCTGATATATAGAAACTAGTTAACCAGTTCACCACTAGACTACCTTCTTATCAAATCCTCTAGATGACATTACTTGATCCTAACAACACCGAGTTAACTGAATCCAATATGACTGTTATCCAGTGGCCTTAATTAGCTAATTCAATAGGATATCTTTGGATATTTTGGTTTTATCTAAAACCTAGTTTACAATGTGACTAATCATGAATTTTTTGTATTATCTGATGTATAGAAACTAGTTAACCAGTTCACCACTAGACTACCTTCTTATCAAATCCTCTAGATGACATTACTTGATCCTAACAACCGCATTGATCCTAAGAACACCGAGTTAACCGAATCCAGTATGACTGTTATCCAGTAGCCTTAATTAGCTAATTCAACAGGATATCTTTGGGCATTTTGGTTTTATCTAAAAACTTATTTACAATGTGACTAATAAATTTTTTGTATTATCTGATGTATAGAAACTAGTTAACCAGTTCACCACTAAATTACCTTCTTATCAAATCCTCTAGATGGCATTACTTGATCTTACCTTAGTTTAGTTCCAAAATTCAAGTGACAAACAAGTCTCAAAAAGCAGGCTGGGTCTCATAGACTCAAGGTTATCACTTGTGTTTCTTTGTTTTTTCCCCAATAAACCCTTCTACTTCGAAAAATGTTTTCAATTTACAGTGCCAAGACGATGTTCAGTGTCTATCTGCTTAAAACATTGATTTATTTTTTCAACAATATCAAGAGGACGAGGACAGTTTTCCAGTGGGTCCTACTAAATGTTCTGCAAATTAGAGATGTATTAAAAATGTATTTAATGGATTTGCCTTAGCTAGGTTTGAATCAGCCTGCATACGTGAAAACAAAATTTTAGGAAAGGATATCCAGCCAAATACCAGAATTCAGCTATTTATCACCTAATTTGAAGTCCCTAAGGTGATATCTCAACCCTTTCAGGGGCAACAACTTCCATAGTTTGCACGGTGCAGATTTTCTCCCGATTTTTTTTAACCTAAGAATCTTAAAAAAATTTCCAATTAAAGGTTGCAAAATATTTTTATTTCTTTAAACTGATAACAGATGGCAGTACTGACCATTTTTCTGCTGTTTTAACTGGAATACATTGAATGCAAGGGGAAAAAAGACTAGATTTAGGCGTTTGCACTGTGCAAACGGCACCCTTCAAAGGGTTAAAACTTAGAAAAATGGCTGCCACATTGAACGATAATCGCCTTAGATCGTACAATTCAGTTCTGCCCTGATGAAAGTCAAATACCTCTTCCCTGTTACTTTCTGTCTCCTCTTAGATATGGTCACGGTTTTAGGCTTGTAAGGATTGCATATTTGAGACGGAAACACCCATAAAATATCAAGTAAAAGGGTTGATTTTCCTTAAGACCAAAATAAAAACATCCAAAATCCATCAGATCCTACGCAAGCACAACGTTTAGGTCCAATATGTAACTTTGCAAAAACATATTTAACTTAAACATTGATTAAACTTTCAAACCATATCACTTCACACCCATGTACGCTTCGCGTGTGTATGTGATATTATTTTAGTATATTGATGATATATTTTTAGACAATACAAACTTACTTTATCCGCTTATCACTTTCATACAAGCAGCATTCACAAAAGAGAAGGTTCTAAACCTGGGTGACGTCCCCCTGGGTGACCCCCCCCCCCTTGTGAGTGATATTCAAGGGAAGGGCACTGATGGTCAAGGGAGGGTGACAGAAATGTGTAGAGTGTGTTTTCCTAGTGTTACTTATGTTTTTTAAGCCTCGGGTGGACGCAGGGTCTGAAAATCAAATGCATAAAATGTTCGGAAATCACCGCTCAACAGAGATAATTTAACTTTAATGAATGGGGTGGAATAACTACCTATTTGAAATCGAAACGTGCGAATTTATTTTTATTTTTTTTTATTTATCTTTTTTTTTGGGGGGGGGCGCTAATCTCCCTGGGGGCTAACAACATTACACCTCGGTCCGGTGTACATATGAATACAGGGAAATAGAAACACACAAATCACACAATCGCAGAAGAATTTTATTAACAAACTAGCTGAAAACCCTCACTTTGCTACGGAGTACATTCAAATTAAATGCAGCGGTCAATGTATTCAATTAATGCCAAAATAAATAAATAAATAAATATATTATGATATTTTTATAGACAAAATAATGTCCAATCGTCTGCCGCAGAGGTTCTTGCTAATGCAGCAAGAAAAAAAATATTTTTTTGTCTATTTAGTTGTTATGCACATGACGGTAAATTTATTTAAAGTAGCAGAAAAAGAAATCACGTGATCAGCATTTAATAAATTAAATTCTAAAAATGAATCTTTAAAAATTCACCAAAACTCAGAAAATGGAGATAAAGATTCGAAAAGGATTTTATTTTAAAGGAATTTTCATGATCTTTCTCGTGATATAAATTTTATAACCCTCAAATTATTATTGTAAATGCAAACTTTAAAAAAGTTACTAAAACAGCTTAAAAATTTAATTTAAAAAAATCTAAGAAGAATTTTTCAAAAATATCTCTTAGTGGACCCCTACACCATAAGAAGAAATGCCATGTAAAATTTCAGCCCTTTAGGTCCAGCGGTTTGGTCTGTGCGTTGTATGTCAGTCAGTCAGTGAGTCACTTACGGAACTGTTTTATATATGTAGACGATGACACCGGCAATGGACGATGGGTTGCAGTTCCCCTTTCTAGACTGGCTAATTTTGATGGCAGAAGACTGACCAGTTCCCCAGAATACAACCAAGTCTTATGCGGGAATCGAAACCGCGACCCCGGCGCGACAGGCTGATGCCTTAACCATTTAGCCACTGGGTGACTTAAAAAAATAAAAGACCTTTGCATTTTAAATTTCAAAGTAACTATTGTAAAATTCCATTAATATTAGATCTGTTGAAAATTTTAATTAAAAAATTTGAAACTTTAAAAAAAAAAAGCTTAAAAATTCTAATACTCAAATTTCAAAAAAGCATCCACTCATTTAAAAAAATATTTCGGATTCGGCTTTTGATGAAGGTAAGCAGATATTTTCTCCTACAGGTTGTTCTTTCACGTTCTTCTTTTTTCATTTATTTGTAAATACCCAACAATTAAAGTGAAATAAAAGTTAGGAAGCAATCTGGTTGCTCACCAAAGTATGGCATAAAGAAATAACTATATCTTTGTTAGCACTCACAAAAAACGGAACCCCAAAAAGACGGAAAAAATAACAAATGGATGATCGGGAGTGAATGTATAGAAACACAATTCTATTCTTCTAGCGGATGGGCAACTCATCAAAAGATGGTTACTGTTCTTGTGGTGAACAGAAATATGTCTTATTCTTATACTCTGAGAACTTCTGGGAAAGTAGAGTCGTTCCATATTCTGCACGAGACAGTTATTTTCTATGTACAAACACAATTTCAGAAAACTCCATTCATAACGTAGCCGTAGACTTTTATTTATTAAATATCGACAAGTTTCTTTCAAGTAAACGGTTTGTATTGTTGGATAAATCGTTGGAAAAAATTCGGTAATAAGTCAAATGCTTTGTGTGTGTTTTATGTACGCAATACTCGTTAAATTCATTCGAATTTGGCACAATAAAATAGAAAATATTGCTATGTATCAAATACTTTTAAAAAATTAAATAATGTAAAATACAAATTCTACTTACTTTATAATTTCTCTTCCATTTGCGTCCTTTAATTTGACAATTTTTACTGCGTGTCGAAATATATATTACGTATATAAAATAAACTGCGCAATGAAAACGTATAACACTACTCTCATTAATTGAATCCAGTTGTTTAATATCTATGTGCGAATCCAGTTATTTAATATCTGTGTGAACCCAGTTATTTAATATCTATGGGTGAATTCCGTTGTGTAATATCTATGGGTGTATCCAGTTGTGCAATATCCATGGGAGAATCCAGTTGATTAATATCTATGGGTGAATCCAGATGTTTAATATCTATGGGTGAATCCAGTTGTTTAATATCTATGTGTGAATCCAGTTGCTTAATATCTATGTGTGAATCCAGTTGCTTAATATCTATGGGTGAATCCCGTTGTGTAATATCTATGGGTGTATCCAGTTGTGCAATATCCATGGGAGATCCAGTTGCTTAATATCTATGGGTGAATCCCGTTGTGTAATATCTATGGGTGTATCCAGTTGTGCAATATCCATGGGAGAATCCAGTTGATTAATATCTATGGGTGAATCCAGATGTTTAATATCTATGGGTGAATCCAGTTGTTTAATATCTATGTGTGAATCCAGTTGCTTAATATCTATGTGTGAATCCAGTTGCTTAATATCTATGGGTGAATCCCGTTGTGTAATATCTATGGGTGTATCCAGTTGTGCAATATCCATGGGAGATCCAGTTGCTTAATATCTATGGGTGAATCCCGTTGTGTAATATCTATGGGTGTATCCAGTTGTGCAATATCCATGGGAGAATCCAGTTGATTAATATCTATGGGTGAATCCAGTTGTTTAATATCTATGGGTGAATCCAGTTGTTTAATATCTATGGGTGAATCCAGTTGTTTAATATCTATGTGTGAATCCAGTTGCTTAATATCTATGGGTGAATCCCGTTGTGTAATATCTATGGGTGTATCCAGTTGTGCAATATCCATGGGAGAATCCAGTTGATTAATATCTATGGGTGAATCCCGTTGTATAATATCTATGGGTGTATCCAGTTGTGCAATATCCATGGGAGAATCCAGTTGATTAATATATATGGGTGAATCCAGTTGTTTAATATCTATGTGTGAATCCAGTTGTTTAATATCTTATCTTTGTAAAAATAGAAGCACTTCGATTTTTCATATAGTTTTGTTTTATTATTATATCAAATATTACAATATAAAACGAACTATTCTATCTCCCATAAATATCCTAAAATAAATTAACTGAAGTCTAGAAAAGTTGAGAAAAGAATTAAGCGAAGAATGTTATCAAAGGATTCTCAGACGCAACCTTTTATATTTGCTGAAATAAAACTTCAGAAGTCTGGAAAAAATAAATATAAACTGGAGGAATTTCAAAGGAATTTCTGACATTCAGAAAATACAAAAAAATGAGATAATTTGAAAGATTATTGCAATCAATTCACGAAGGAGGTTTTGATAAAGTTAATTCCTTTAAGAGTAATAAAGTCTTTCCAGATTTCAGCCAATAATAAGTTTAATATTCTATCACCCATTATGGGTAGGCACTAAAGGGACAATTTCATTATTGTAGGTAAATCAAATCTATATCGCCTAAGAGACATTTTAGAAGAAAAAAAAATTACTTTTCAGCCAAAAAATTAAGTTTTTCTAAATATTTTTATGAAATAAATTTATCAAATATAATTTGTGATATTCTAAACACAACAGAGTCTTGACATATTGAAATTTATAGCGGAGATATGACTTTTAATCTGGTACATTTAATTTCAGTTTCTGTGATTAATGAACAACGCATACAATATTTTCTTTATATTTCAAACTCTAGTCGAGTTTTTCCATTCATGTTTCAAACTCCAGCAGACATAACATGTTTTCGAAAAAATTAATGCGATTTCATTCTGTTTTTTTCGACTCATCGATATGAATTTCGATAAAGAAACGCATATAAATAACTCATTTTCCTTCATAAAATATTAGAAACAAAATGCGATAAAAAAATCCCTAGCTCTTAAAAAAAACAATGCCAAACTACTTTCTTTTTGAAAAATGTTTGTATTTCAGAAAAAAAGTGCTTAAAAAATCCATTGATCATACGGGGGCTTCTCTATGAGGCAAAGACTTTGCTTCACAGCTGAGCTTTCCATCAGGAAATCTGCCGAAAAAATGGTCTTCTGTAAATACGACTTTACCTTCTTATACGTTTTTAAAGTTCATACTCTTGTAAATAAAAAAGTCATTTATCAATTTAATGGAAATCTTAATTTGGAGATTTTTTTTAAATCGAGAAATTTACATTATTCAAATTAAACCATGCGGAATACTTTGCAGTATTCGAAGCATTTCTGATATCAGAAATTCTTGTTGATATTTTATTGATCAAAGGAGAAATTAATAGCACGGGGGAAAAAACATAGCGGTTGAAAGGTAGCTTTCCATTTTTACCTAAGAAATATACTGTGACAAGGGAAAAGCACTGAATAGTCAAATAATATTCTCCATGGTTGTTTATTTGTTTTTTTAATTTAATTTCATTTCACTCTAAGTTAGTTGGTTATTCAAGCATTATTAATTTTTTCCCTCAGTGAATGAAAAATATGTCTCATGAACTGTGAATTCATTTTTTGTTATAGATGAGTTATAATTGCATTTTTATTGCAATATTTTTATAACAATTATAAATCACATATCAACACTGAAAAATTTAAATTAAAGTATCTGAAAACGTTCGGAAAAGTGTATTTTTTTTCAAAAATATTCAGCACTTATTAAAAACATATATTCTCTGTTCAAATGTGAAATAAAATCGTGAAAGCAAATATAATTTTTGTAAAATTTTCATAACATATTGAAATAAAGGGAATTTTTTTTATAAATTTTTAGTACCATTGAGAGACAATACACTCAATTCAACTCAATATATTTTAATTTCCTTTATACTATTTACAGTAAAACCTCGTTTATCCGACTAACTGGCACCATAGGCAATCTAGATAATCGAAAATCCAGATAATCCTGGTAATATGGGTAATAAGCTAAACGAAATTTTATCGTAATAAATGGAAGTTTATTACGTTAAAAAATATGTTCAGTAACAAAATTGCACAGTATTGTTTACAAAACATTTAAAAATATTTTTTCACATCATTTCGTTAACAAAGAAATGGTAAGTCTAGTAAACTCAATAAAAAATATTTTATTACCATAATTTACTGTACATTCTATGCAGGAACTGTACATTGAGTCAAACTATAAAGAGAATATTTGGGGTACTTGTGTTTACGTTCTTGCTGTCATAGTTAAAAATTATCTAATGTGAACATTAAATAAAAATCTACAAGTCTGATCCGGATAAACGAGGTTTTAGTGTACTACCGTTATACTTACCTGTGTTCTGAACTAAAAGTTTAACAATATTTCCAAAAATCACTGAAATATACCAAAAAAGTTTTTAAAAAACTGATTTTTAAAAAAAATTATCTTTTTGTAAGTGCAGGTATCTGTAGAATGATTAAAATGACGCATATGTCTTAGCTATTAGGTCAATATATAGTTAGTAATATGTAAAACACAGTTGCAAAATTTCATTGAAATAGATTGAAAACTTTTTAAATGATTAGTTTTATCATTTACGAAAGTTACTGAAAAAGGATCTATATATCTTTAACGTGTAGGTATGCGGCACAAAAATCGACGATATTTCTACACTCCGAATGGCAACAGCTGCAACTACCAGAAGTAAACATTAGCGACAGTCCGCAATTTGCAACCGCGTGTCAACATGGATTTATGCACTGAAATCGCAATGCTCGAAAGCGAGCAGCACGATCAAGTGAAAATTGGGAACGCAAGAAGAAATAATTTATTAAGTGAGAGGCGGGAAAGAGAGAGCATAAATGATTAAGGTTAGACTTAACCGTCGCCGGCGTACCAACCGACAGCCAGTAATAGTTAATTTTCTATACTTTTTTTAGTACTTGCTGAAATTTTAATCCACTTTATAAGTAAAGACATTTTCCCAACAATTTATTATTTGATATGATTAAGTGTAGATATCTGACTTGTGAACAATAGTACATACAGAGAGTGATGTAATCCACGCTATAATTTACTACTTGATGAAATTTTACTCCATTTTTTAAGTGAAAAAATTTTTCCCTAACAATTTTTTATTTCATGTAATGATAAAGTGTGGCTATCTTAATTTTGAAAAATAATACATAGAGAGACGGATGACATTTTTAAAATCATTCGTGTTGGGTTTCTCAGTTTCATCTTTAACTCTGTTTTGAAGTAATGGAAATTCACATTTTTTAATCACGATGCTTTATAATCAGCCGTATAGAGAATACCCCTTAACAACGTATACTTATGATTACAGGTAATGGTAACATTCCTTACATATATTACTTTGAGTTGGGTTTTTTTTTTGCAACAAAAAATATAAAACTAAAATCGACCAGGTTGGTCGCGCAGCGGATAGTTTTTCTAGAAAATGCATTAAAAGATACTACTTTCGGTCTTTTAATATCGCTTTCGGTTTCGTAAATTGGTTATAAATTCTCATCCAAATACGAATAAAAGTAATGCAGCTCTAAAATCCTAAAAGATTGGTCTTTGAAATAGACCAATAAAAAAAAATCGAAATTTAGCACCGTGACAGCCTTTTCGACGAAGGCAGATATTTTGATACTTTTATCTACATATATACAAGAGTTCCGTTACTGACTGACATACAACCGCCACCATTAATACCGCCACCATTGGCCTGTGTATAACCTACTGTACATTGAGGGAGCAACAGTTCGCTTGGAAGACGGCGTATCCTGACACGGCCATCGGCGTGAGGAATGACAAACCGTGATTCATCTGACCAGGCAACTCTCTCTCACTGATCCATGAACCAGTCGCGATGTTCCCGGGCCCAGCGAAGGCGCAGCTGGCGATGACGCTTGGTCAGCAAAGGCACACGAGTGGGACGTTTGCTGCGTAGCCCCATATCCAACAGTGTCCGCTGAACAGTGTGCAGCGATTTTATTCTACTTGGCCCTGCATTGTATTGGGCTGTCAGCTGAGCCACTGTCTGGGTCCAGTTTTGCTTCACCATGCGAGACAGTCCCCGACGACCTTTTTCTTTGATAGCGTGTGGACGTCCAACACCATGTCGTCTACTGCTGGTTTCACCGTCATTCATCCACTTTGCATAAGTACTAACAACTGTAGGTCGCGAACAACCCACGAGTAGTGCAGTTTCGGAAATACTTGTTCCGAGCCTTCGAGCCATTACTATCTGCCCTCTATCAAAGTCGCTTAGATCCGCAGCCTTTCCCATCACACACAGAAGTAAGTGAAAGAATGATTCTTCAGACTCTCCAGCAGCAGTTAAATACCACTTCCACCTGATCACGTGCCTTCCACGTCATCCAGGCGAATTCATTGCAAAATGTAGGGGTGATCATAATGTTTAGGCTCTTGAGTGTATATTTATCGTCACGTGCACAACAATTAAATAGACAAATTTTTTTCTTTTAATGCGCAGACGACTGGACATTATCCAAAAAAATATTAAAATACAATAAATGATATTATGTTCTCAAACTGTACTATATCAATTGTACTATATTCTTTATACCACGCTGGTCGCGCAGCGGCTAGTTTTAAAAAAATCTAAGAAGAATATTTCAAAAATATTTCTTAGTGCACCTTTACACTATAAGAAGAATCGCCATGCAAAATTACAGCCCTTTAGGACTAGCGGTCTGGTTTGTGCGTTATCTGTTAGTCAGTCAGTCACTGAACTTTTTTATATAACAGATATACTAGCTGAATACCCGTACTTGCTACGGAGTACATTCAAATTAAATACAACGGTAAATGTATGGAATTAATGCCTGAATTAATAAATTAATAAATATATATATAATAAATACAGCGATCAATGTGTGCAATTGATGTAAAAAATTTTAAATATATATTTGTAAAAAAATCGTAAGGAATATTTTTATAGACAAAATAATGTAGAAGAAAATATTCAAATTAAATCTAATAGAAAATACCAAAGAATATACTAAATTTAATATTGTTCAGTTTCAGGAACATATCTTTTACTGTATGTTAATATATTTTTGGATAATTTCCAATCGTCTACCGCATTAGCAAGAAAAAAATTATTTTTTTTGTCTATTTCATTGTTATGCCTGTGACGGAAAATTAGCTCAAATTATCACAAAAAGAAAATAAACCACGTGATCAGCATTTAATAAATTAAATTCTAAAAAATGAATATTTAAAAATTCTCCAAAAATCAGAAAATGGATGTAAAGATTTTAAAAAAGATTTCATTTTAAAGAAATTTTTATGATCTTTCTCCTGATATAAATTTTATAACCCTCAGATTATTATTTTAAATGGAAACTTAAAAATGTTACAGAAAAGCTGAAAAATTTAATTTAAAAAATCTAAGAAGAATTTTTCAAAAATCTTTCTTAGCGCAGCCCTACATTATAAGAAGAATCCCATGCAAAATTTCAGTCCTTTAGATCCATTGGTTTGGTCCGTGTCATTCAGTCAGTCAGTCAGTTACGGAACTGTTTTATATATACAGATTGAACACATTTACACCTATGCGACACTTCGGGTCAAAAGAGTTATTAATTATGATCAAAAATTTTCTTTATTTATTATACATGCTTTATAATATTTATTATTTAATATATCTCATGATAATTATTATGGTTATGATTTCTTCAATGGTTATACTTCGCAAGTTTAGCTTCCATTTTTTTATATGATGTATTATTATGGTTATATAATTTTTCAGTGCCATTTGTTTGGAAATTAAAGTTACATATCCGTTGATTTTAGTAACATCACAAATCTTGAACCCTTATTAGAAATATTTTGCTTGATGAGCTTTTATTAAAAGTTTTTTTTTCGTCCAATTAATTTAAAACTTTTATGTCTTGGCTATAACTATCCTACCATTAGAAAGTAAACTTAAACCAAATAACGCCGACATGCATTATGCCTATAAAATTGCTTTTAAAACATGTTTTTATAAAGTGCTCCTGGGAGATGAAACATAATGGTTATTTTAGGAGTTCAATTAAGGTAAAAGCTATTCTCAGGGGCATTATGTTGCAAATATATAAATATATATAGCCAGAAATATTTTCCTTTAGGCAAACTCGCATAAATTGTTTACCAATGTACAGTAGAGGAATTAATTCTGTTTATATGCTTTTTGCGATCATATTCATGTTTTCATTTAAAAATAATTTGCTAGAATAAAAAAAAGTGTTTTTAATTCTAGTTAAAAAAATAGTTTGTGCTCAATTATTAACGTTTGTTTTTAAGCCAAATTTATTTATTACGGAGAACAAAAAAAAAATTTTGTTTTCAGCCAATCTTTCAAAATTATCACTCAATTAGAAACAGTTTATAAAAATTATGTATTTTTAACTTAATCTGACACAGTTCATCTATCACTTTTGACTTAAATTACGATCTCTTTTTGTAAAAGATATATACTGTCGGGGAGTGGCCGTTAGGAAATTCGTTTGATTGATGCCATATGATCCAAAACCGTACAAGTTACACCTAACGCCCCATTCTACATTTCATGGAGAAAAGAAATTTTGGTGCACCTCTAAATACTTCAGTGGTGTTTCTTGACACAGTTTATAATTGTCAAATAATCTATTATTAATATTGCAGTTCCACTTGCATTAAGAATTTGTGTTCTATATTAAAATTTCAAACTGAGCAAATTGTGAAGAGTGTTTACGAATCCTCCTCGTAAGTTGTTTTCGTCCTTACCTGGTTACATTTCATTCATAATTTACATGTGATATTTAACAATGAGTGAAAGGGGAATTGGCACATTTCCTCCTTGGCGAGAAAAAAAAAAGATTATCGGTACATAAAGCAATTCATTCAATATCTATACCACGCAATTTATTTAATAGAAACATAGGGGATGAATCTATCTATACTTATATATAAAGAGAGAGCGATTTTGTACGTGGAGGGTAATCTCCGGAACCACTGCACCTATTTGAAAAATTCTTTCACTGTTTGAAAGGTACATTATTCCAGATGGACATAGGCTATATATTATGTATATCTGATCAGTAGAAATAAAGTTAGGGGGAGTACTCTAGATTTGTGTGCACAGCCGCCATCTTGGATTTTTCCGCCAGAGTTTGGCGCATTTCGCATGGCAATAATGAGGAATTTGCACATGTTGAGAAAATGGTCATTTCTATTTTTTATTAACAGATTGGTTATTAAATTGTTCGAAAACATCAATTAAAACGTACATATAGATCTAAATAATAAAAATTTTAAATTTAAAATAAGCGAAAAGTGTTGAAAAATCATGTGACCTCAAAACGCTAAGTGATTGGTTTTGACGTCACTATGCCCCATGCTTCAATGTTTACATTTTCTAGCGCGAGATTCTACGTTTCCTCCTCTTAAACTAACATTTTAAAATCATATTTTTTTTTCTAATTTGGTTTAATTTTTCTAATTTTAGTTTGTGGCTATTGTTTATTCCCCTATTTTTCAATTATATTCTATCGTCGTCTTTATTATTAGTTTTATTTCTGTTTTGTTTACCATGGCGTTATTACCCGGTTTTGCAAAAGGACAATCTGACAACCTGCCTAAAATGGATTAATTTGCAGTGTTTTCCTTTTTGGGAAATAATCCCAAGTTTTATGGGAGCAGAAATACGAGGATTTAAAGCTCAGAGGTATGTATATATATGTTTGCATTTATTATTCTAGTTATGTAATGTAGATTGTAGAACGCTGACTTGCGTTGTACTTTACACAAACTTTAAAGTTAGACATTGTTTATGCATATTATTAAATTAATCTCGTACTCTAAAAGTTTAATAAACAGATTCTATTATTATTCATTCATAGTACATGTTTAATTTTGTAGAATTAATTAGCACTGCAACATTACAAGTACAAGTAGTGTCTGTTATAAGATATTTAGTAATTTTAATTGTCTATTAAAAAGTTGACAGAAATTAAAAACACTACCAAATTTACGAATGTGTTCAGTGTTCTGCATTCATATCATAGAAATATGTGTATTTTAAATGGTAAAGGAATTATAATAAATCTGAACTATGCATGATAATTAAACTTTATGTAACGGATGTTACATAAAATGGAACATCATTTGTACTATAGCGTCATAAGATAAAAAAATCTGTGAATCTATTATGTAAATTTGTTCAAAAATTTAAAAAATAACATCACAAGACATGCCTGTAATTTATCAGAACCTTGACATAAAAATTCAGTCATTTTTTTCTGTAATAAAAAATTTTAAAAATATTTGTAACAGACGTTACATATAATACATGATGCTGCAACTGTACCCTTAACTAGGCTATTTATATTCAAAACAGTCACAAACATGCATTTATTTTACTTTTATAGTTTTTACATTAATATTAAATTTACTCCAATTAAATTCAGTGGCATAATTTCCGTAAGTAATAAGGTATAAAAATGACAATTTTACTTGCTAAAAAACTTACAAATAGATATTTTCCCATTACTTCCCCTACAAAACAAACTTAATGTAAGGAAAAAGCAATAATAGGTTGGGTATGGTAATCTAGTTCTAGAGGATTTCCAATGATATATAACACTTAAGAATTTGTTTAAAATGATTTTCTTTCGTAATGGTTTCATGTTAGGTGGAATTCACCATCTGGAGAATATAACTCATAACAAAACTCGTTGTTTTTACAAATATATTTAAATATTTATTTAAGTGGAAAATGTCAAAACTTGTATTTATTTCATATTTGCTGCAATGATTTGGCAAATCATCTGTATCACATTAAAACCCACAATTATAACAAAATTAAAAAATTATTGAATGAAGATCCATTTACTGAGCATTTAACTATTTCAGCATCAAAGTTATTATCAAGTAACTGTATGTAATATACTTTAAGAGTTGTATATTGCATATCTCTGCTGTGAACAAACATTTTATAGATCGCTATCCAGAATGCTAGTTTTCTGAAGTTATTCAGGTATATTGAAAGTAATTTAATCTGATAGAGATAATATGGTAATTTAACGATTTTCAATTACGGATGAAAGTTCATTCATTTAATAAACACAGAAAAAAATTAAAGTCAGAAATAACAGCATTTTATTTGAAACATTTTTCATAAAATCAAAATTTTAAAGCAAATAAACATTTTACAATGATTATTCAAGTGAATAAAATGTGATATAGTTTTCATTTTTGCTTTAAATGCTAGTTTAAATTTAACCGACAATATTTTGATTTTTGTTAACTAAATTGTATATTCATATTTCTGAGGGTTTCTATAAATATATTTTTTTACAGGTGGATGTAAATATGCTGTAGCTTTGCTTATGTGGCTTCATAGACGGAGTGAAGAACCTGCAGTGACGCCAGTTTCGAGTTACTTGAAGAAGTCAAAACTTTCTTGTGTAGGCAATTCAATAAAATTCTTTAAAGGGAAAGATTTAGTAAAAAATAATTTGGTGCCTTTAATACCACAAGATGGCTCATTTCGAGCAAAAGTTGTTGAAAAAAGCAGACTTTTAGAGAGACAGGACACTGTTCTCACTAAATATTATAAAATGAAAGACCGGTTCATTACCGGTATTTACCGTCGTGCTTGTGCAGCAAGGTACTATACAATATTTAAAATTTGCTTTAACACACTTTGACATCTTAAAAATAAAGCAAAAACACTAGATATCAAACTCAAACTACGCAACACAATCCAAACACCGAAGTAAACAAATTCGCTATGGAGCATTGTGACGTCACATGTATCCGCGTAGGAAAAGTAGCGTTTTTGAGATGAAGTAAATAGTGCGCGTTTAAAAACAAATTACGTTAACTTTTAGAGTTCTAAAACTAAAAAAAAAAGATGCTTTCGATCATATTTTTCTATTTTCTATATCATAAATGCAAAATAAAAAAACGTGCAAATTCCTCATTATTGCGTTCTGGTAAAAATAACCCAATGTCAAATTCTCTAATTTTAAGATCAAACAGTTATTTCTTATGTGATCTTTTAATTACAGTATAATAATTTTAGGTCAGATCTCGGCCTTGACCTGGAAATCTGAGTCAAATTGACCATACTCAAAAGAGTAAATTATTTTTTAAACTAAGAGTCTTTTTGTTGAAAATTTTTGAATCCATTATCAGTTTTTCGTTAACTTATTAAATTTAAGTTGCTTTTAATTTTGTTTATCGATTGTCAATTAGTATACTATAATGATACACCATTTCATTTATTTGAAGTAAAAATTATCTGCCATCATTTTTTCGTAAAATGTAAAATACAGTATACATTTTAAATACAATATATTTTAAAATATTTTATAATTCCAAGTTGTAGTGGATTATAAATAAATTTAAATAACTGAAGTTCAACTTCTCTCTCCCCAGGAACCTAAGTTAAGAAGTTAGTTAAGATTAAGTTATTGGTTTAGGAAAAGGGTTTTTTTTTTTCTTATTTCCAACACAGCATGATAAATGGTCAAATAATCCTTGTACCGATTTTATTGTATGCACCAAATATTTGGTTAAGGTCAAATCTGAAGTAAAATTTCATTACCACAATGCACTAACCAAACAAACAAAAAAAAAAGAGGATCTGATTACTCACCATAAATTTATGGGTTCATAATTATTTTACATTTTTCAAAGCTGAATTTTAGATAATTTTTAAATTGCAAGTTATTTAGGTGGTACGAAAATGCTGTATTTTTTTTCTAATTAACAATATATTGGCATAATATTTTGGTGATTCATTGCTATTAGTCAAAGAGGTAGGGCAAACTGAATACATGGCATTGAAATTTTATCTGTAAGTAAAATTCATTTGACCAAATTTTTCATATGGATCATAATTTGAAAAGGTAGTTTTTAATTAAAAATGACAAAAAAAAATCTCAGTCCAACGATTATATGATTTTTTCAAAAAAATTTCCAAGTTTCATAATTTAAAAAAGTGGTTTTAATTAAAAAAGCTAAAAAAATTCAAAGTCCAGCGTTTTGAAAACACCGCTTAAAACACATTGGCGAGAATTTTTAAACTCCTCAAAACACGGTAAAATCGCCAAGTTGGCGCAAAAAAATCCAAGATGGCGGCCGTGCACACAATTATTAAGTAACGTAATATTAATTTGAATATTATTTTAGGTGCTTAAAATAATTAAAAAAACATTCTTTACTTAAAATCCTTTTTTTTTTATTTTTGTATTTTTATTTCATCTCTCACTCTAATTTTGAGATACCAATGTGTATCTATACTTCTATAATAATATATAAAGAGAGAGAGCAGATTTTGTATGTGGAGGGTAATGTACAACTTTTGTACATTACAATGTACCTTACAACTTTTCCTTTGTCAACCGCAATCAAGTAACCATAGCAACACCCTTTAGCTTACGGGGTCTGTTTTTCAAAATCGCTCTTTAGGACGGGAAAATGTTATCTACTTCCTATCCACATTTAACGTGTGGGACATTCAGCGTGGGGGGGGGGGTCAAGGGAAAGAGTGGTTAATTGCTTTCTTACTATTGAAGAAGAATTTCAATAGTAGTTCATCGGCACCCCGTGCCTCTTTCATCTCTCAAAAGGCTGAAAATGGATGAACCGCGGGTGAACCGCCCTTCTGATGTCTCTAGCCTGAAAAGAAATAACCTCTAGCTAGAACGACAAAAGATTATTATTCAGTCCTATTTTGCAAGATTCACCCTCCGTTCCCAGAATGTCACACAATTGTTCTTTGGGGGCAAAGCCGTTAGGAAAGTCACAACGAAGTGGAATTCGAGACTATATCTCTGCCGACATCACACAGTATTTTTCGAGAGTATGTGCTTCGGATATATGCTATCCCACTCCGTAAGGAAAAGGTTGTAATATTTGAAAGATTCAAGTAGAGGAGGTATTGATAAATACAAAAAGGATTTTTGAAACTGGCAACGTTAAAGGGTTTATTGAAGAAAACTACATTTGGAACTACGCTTTTTATTGGATATTTAAGGTAAAAAAGATTTGCAATTTATTGGCTATCAACTGGAAATTTATTGGTACAATATTTTGTTCAATCCGGACAAAGTCGGGACGGGCCGCTAGTTTAATATAAATTTGAATTTATTATGGCTAAACTGAACTATTGGGTGCACGCCGAATTTGGCGATTATTCGATAACGATTTTATTCTGGCTTTATTCTATTATTTCTTGGTAACCCGGATCAATGGAATTGTGGGATATTTCTCCCTCGGTTCTCGATTGCTATTTGTTATTTTAAAATGTCGGATATTTAAACGGCGAAAGAGGATTCCCTGTTTATTTTTTTCATTAGGTTGGAGTGTTCGTTGTGTTAACTGTTCTTGGGCGATCGGCATCATGGCTGAAATGTATGATATCGATTTTTATAATTTCCAGAGTGGTACAGCTTTGTCAGACGCACCTCTCTGCCAAGTTTGGCGATTTTGTATATGGCGTGGTAACCATACTATTTTGAAGAGGTTTTTTTTTTTTTTTCATTTTTTTAAGTCTTGTGCGGTTGGGGCAGTAATTAGATTGAGAGTTTAGATTTAATAATAAAGAGATTTATAATTTTGATTGTTTTTTTAAAATTTTTTAACATTAGCGCAGAGTTGAGTATGTTTTGTATTTTGTTTCTTTATTTTTGCTATTTCTGCAGTGGGTTTTTTCGCGCATACGTTATTGCTATTTTGTTATGTAGGAAATTTATTTTCTAACTGAGGTTAGCTGGGGATTTCTGTAATGTATTTGGAAGTTTAATACGGCCAGAGGTTAGTTTGTTTTCGACTTATTTGTTATTTCTTGGTCACTATTGATGTTTTTGTTTACATTTAACACTTAAAGCCTAACAAGTGGGAGGAATTGGGAAAAGTTGCCACCAAAAATCACTAACTTTTCGCCAACGGAGGTGTGTTTGAAGCTATGTCCACACTTGTGCGCTTTCGCGTTAACTTTCGCTTTCGATTTGCGCTTCGTCTTTCCTTTCAACTTGCTTTTAGCACATGCCTCCCGGCATGCCTCTAGACGCATTCGATTTGTTGTCCACACTTGTTCGACAGTTCATGCCTCACGAGATGGAAGAGTCAGGCGGTTACTGCTGCGTTTCTTGCGATTTCGCGGAGTTTATAAGGTGATCACTATTTTTACGTAAAGCAACAAGGAATGTGCAACAAGGATAGACTACAATTTTGGTACGGTGCTCTGTACATAAATATGTATAATCCCTCTACTTGCATATTTATCATATATATATATATAGCTGTATGTGTGCACTTGCAGGGGAAAATGATCTAAATGAGAAGACTAAAAAATAAATATAAATATAAATATAATATTTTTTATGTAATACCTCAGTAATCGATTAAAGATGTTTTTCCTTATACCAGTAGGTTCTACATCAATGTAGTTTGAAAGAGGAATTGATAACTGGTGATACGAAATATAGAAAAGGCCTGTTTTTTATATGCCACGTTATTAGAAATAGAACTACAATTTATAGTGTTGTTTATGAAGTGAAAAAACCAAAGAAATACTAACAATAGAAAACGGTAGAATATTGCTTGTTATTAAAGTTCTATCTCTTAAATATATAGTGCAAAATTACACTGGTATATTAATCTATTTCTGAATAAAAGGAACATTTATATTCCTTTTGAAGTATACAGAAAATTCAAGAAAAATCGTTAGCCACCCTTACTATATATATATATATATATATATATAGTAATTTCTTTAATATAAAGTAAAGAATTAAACCGAGACATTTACTTCTTTTCTGAGCAAAGCGGGCCATGAAGAATTACTGTTGAATTTTCATATGTAATAAAAAAAATTTCCTACATATGTAAGATGTTAAGAAGTATATTTTGTTATTAATGAAAATCGTTCAATTTTCTTAATATGGGGTTGAATAAAGAACACGACGATAAATCCATGATGGACTAAAAAATGCCTACATTTAAAATGTGTCGATGATATTTAGCTTCGAATGAAAATGATATGTGCAAGATCTTACGCATTTGGATGCAAGAAATGCATGACATGGGGGGAAAAATTACGTCAAGCAAAACGCAAATTCGGGTTGTAACATCTATTTTTTTTTCAAAGTGGGTCTTTAATTCCTATGATAAGCTATGGGGAATTTTTTTATTCACCATTTTTATAACAACAAATTATTTGATGCGTATTTTTGAAATCTTCTCCCTGTATTTCAAAAGGAAAATTTCAATGATATAGTATAAGTTTTAAATTTTTTTTTCAATTTGCTTTGTTTAAAAATACATTCAATTTTAATTTTAAAACAATAGGCATTAATAATTAAATGCCCTGTATATTATTATTAAATAATTATTTTAAATGTATTAAATGTATTTATAATTTTATTTGTTGATGAGGAGTGGTTGACGTCCCACAATGCCGGAAAATTTCTGTAATCATCAATAAAGTTTAAAATTTCTTCCGAAAACTGCGGCATTCTGAACACTGGCTTGAAAACTGCCTTGCAGAATAGAAAAGCGCTTGTAATTCCGCAAGAAAATGCAACTCGGGTTGGATACGCTTGCGATAATGCATGTGGTATCGCGACGCATGCGCTGTCCTGGAATTTGCAGGTGGTGACAGATCCCTCAGAGCATGCCTCATATTTCTGTCTCCATGCGACTTGTCGAAAGCGAAGGCGAAAGCGTAAAAGTGTGGACATAGCTTGATAAAGCTATTCCTAAAGCGAAATACAATTTTTTAATTTTTTTTTTTTTTAACCGAAAATTTATTTTTAAAAATTCAAATACAAAACACTTAAAGAAAAAAAGCTACAGGAGAAAGGTCTTTCGGATCAGGTGTTTCATTTTTTTTTTATGTATGATGTAATCCGTATTTAATAACGTTATACATTGTATTTAAAATTGCTAAAGAGGGCTTTATTTTGATATGTTGACAGTTTTTGCCAACTTACTATGAATATCGATAGCTTGGCAACCTTTTTAAAAAAGTCGCCAAAATCGCCAACCTGTATCCGATAAGTAATTTTTATCTTCATTATTTTATTTAATGCAATTTTTTAAACAAGATAAACAGCTTATATAAACATACCCGAAAATTCCTATCTAATGGACACTTTCTTGTGGCCACAATTCTGCAATTACTGTTAATAATGCGTTAAACACGTTCTTTCAGAGCGTACACACAGTTTTACAAATTCTTTCACAGGGTACAATACTCTTGGAGAGAAAGCTATAGCATCTTATACTGTCGATGGCAGATTGAAAATTGTACGCATATTAAATACACTCATGGACAAAAAAATTAGCGCATCAAGAAATAATTGCGGGATCGTAACGAAACTTGCAATTAAGATACATGTCGGGGAGATATGCAAATGATTAGAAATGCAGCGTGATTGCGCATTACGTATAGCCGGTAGAGGGCGCTGAACATCGTACACTGTGGAGTATAAAACATGTAACCAAAGCTTGTTTGAGTGTGCTGAATCATTTACAAAGGAAGAGCTGACATAGACATTCCATTACGCCGAGTTCGAAGACAATATAAGCAGTTATCGCAGTTTGATAGGGGGAGAATCGTCGGGATGATGGAAGCTGGGTGGTCAGCTAGGCGAGTAGCTCGTCAATTAGGCCGCTCTGATTGTGTTGTGAGGAGGTGTTGGGACCAGTGGACCCGAGAGATGCCATGTACACAAAGACCAGGCTCAGGACGCCCTCGACAGACCAGTCGTCGAGAAGACCGCCACATCGTAAGAAATGCACGCGTGCAGTCAACTGCTTTATCGGCCGCCATCCAGGCACAGGTAGGACCTTCACTAGGGGTCTCTGTGTCTTCTCGAACCATACGAAGGCGCCTGGCTGAAGGACAGTTGGTATCGCGGCGCCCATTACGTGTGCTGCCCTTGACGCCCACCCATCCACGCCTCCGTTTGGAGTTTTGCCGCGCACGAGGAAACTGGACTGCAGCGGAATGGAACCAGGTCGTCTTTAGCGACGAATCCAGATTCAATCTCGGCAGTGATGACAATCGTGTTCGTGTGTGGAGAGCCCGTGGTGAACGCTTCAATCCTACCTTTGCTGTACAGCGACACATCGCTCCCACAGCTGGTGTGATGGTGTGGGGTGCCATTGCCTACAATACACGGTCACCCCTAGTATTGTTCCGTGGCACCATGACAGCCCAGCGGTATGTTCATGAAATCCTGCAACCACATGTGTTGCCACTCATGCAACGGCTCCTAGGAGCTTTTTTTCAACAAGACAATGCTCGGCCTCATACGGCAAGGGTGTCACAAGACTGTCTCCGCACTGTTACTACCCTTCCTTGGCCTGCCGGATCCCCAGATTTGTTTCCAATCAAGCATATCTGGGATCATTTGGGACGACGAGTTGGGCATCCCACGAGTTTGAACGAACTAGAGGCAAGGTTACAGCAAATATGGAACGAAATGTCTCAAAACATCATACAGAACTTGTATGACTCAATGCCCGATCGTATCGCTTCGTGCATTCGCTCTAGAGGGGGTCCAACGGAGTATTAACTCCTCCGTTCTTTTGCCTTTTTCTCTGAAATAAATTATCCCTTTTCTTTGATTTTCTTATCATTTACTTATATCAAAGTAGTCATTACGTATGTAAAATTTCGTTTCATTTTGACGACTCCTTCTTGGTGCGCTAATTTTTTTGTCCATGAGTGTATTTGACGACGAAAATCTGTTATATTTTTAATAGAGATAATTTTCACTAGCTGAAGAAACGTGAAACACGTGTACACTAGCAAATCGGAAACCCTTTGTTTCTCATCAAGACGAAAACGGGCCTATTCTACTTTCCCGCCCACATCGATAGACGAAGGAAGTACCCAAAAATCTCTTATTAAACCTTCATTTATTACCACGTTTTTATAAACTCGGTTTCTTGTTTGTGTGTTTGTCCAGTACAAATCTTGCAATCCATTTTTAACTAACTTCCCGACTAGCTAGACATTTTAAACTTTTAGAATAGATCAGAACACGATAACAGTGCATTCTTTTAATACTTTTTGCCATCAGTAAGCAGATTTTAATTTATTTTCAGTTAATTTTGTTTTGTATGAAAAGTTAGTTCCGAAAAAATCCGCAAGGTCCGCTTCGATCGAATTCAGTGCTTGCACTTTTGCGTAACGGCGTTTGACGATTTTGAAAACAGAATGCATGTGAATTTAGTTTGTTTACAAAAATATGGTGCGAAAAATGTAAAAAAAAATTATAAAAGTTAGCAGTTTATAAAGTCTGTGGAAGAAATTAATATTAATGGTATATTATGATTATTTTTCTGATAAGTGTTTTAAATTCTTAACGAGAAATTAAATGTTTTTTTAGACATAAGGAAATTTTATAGCCTTTTACATTTATATTTCTTTTTTCCTTCAGTGCTTAAACTAAAGTTATAAATATTTACAAGATAAAAAAAAACTTTTTATATACCATGTTTTTTAAATTTTCTGTTGAATCATATAAACTTGACAATTCTATGTATTAATAAATACTTTTTTAAAATTTTTTTGATGAATTATTCCATCAACTTGATAGAAAATGAAGTTAATCGGAAGTTAACTTGAACTTAACTTTTCGTTCCCGTCCCGGTCGATAGATGGCTGCACCAGTCTATTAAACAAAATTAAATGAAAATAATAAAAACATGGTAAAAATCTTCTTAAATATGGCTAAAAGTATAAAAAAAAATGCATTGTAATCGTTTTCTGGGCTATTCTAAAAGTTTCAAATGTCTAGCTAGTCGGGAAGTTAGTTAAAAATCGATTGCAAGATTTCTACTGGACAAACACATAAACAAGAAAGCGAGTTAATAAAAACGTGGAAAAAATGTTACAGACCTATATTAGGGGAATGATGGCTCGAATACAATATTTTCTATAACTCCTTACCCTCCACTTACACACACAAGCCAGCCCAACAGCTAATCTTGAAAGTAGTAAATTACTCAACTAATATTAGCGTCCTGGTAATATAAGTTACGCAGCAATACAGCCATCAAATAAGCAGTTTACGGGCAAACTCGCTACGAAATGGAAGTAGACTATTACTGCCAAATTATTTTTAAAGCAATTTCTGGGATCTAAATATTTTTGTTTTGACTGGGTAAAGGGGCGAAAAAACCTCAAATACAAAATGAGTTCCTTCTGAAACTATACTTAAATAAGGATACAGGGTACTCGAATGCAAATCGACGTAAATGGTCATAAGGCTCTATAACGATGGTATTTTCTGATGACTACCCTTTGTCTAGCAACCGGCAAAAATGTAGAGAAAGTCAGCAATCAGAAGGACATTCCCTCCTGCGTATTTAAGGTGACTGGCTAGGTTCGGAACTAATTTTTAAAAAAAATCGTTCTTTTAAGGATTTTTTGGTCTTTTATGGTGAAATAGCATTTAAAAATTTAAAAAATATACAAAAACGTGCCTGTAAATACTATACATTTTTATAAATTGGTCAATTTGAAGTAGATTTTAATGAAATTTAGCTAAAACTCCTAGCACTGTGCACAAAATCCTAATGCTACTATTTTAATTTCCTTCTCACACATGATACATAGGGCAGTTATCTTCAAAATGACCCACAATCCAAGGGAAATTTTAAAATGCAAAATTATTAGACAATTTTATGTTCCAATATGAAAATTTTCCCCGATTCGTCATTCCTTTCCTTATAAAAACAGCCCCAAACAAAAAAACTGTTTATTATACATCAATTATTTCACTATAACAATAGCATCTTAAAAATTTATACAACTACTAGCTGAAAACCCGCACTTCGCTACGGAGTACATTCAAATTAAATACAACGGTCAATGTATGCAATTAATGCCAATATATACACTGCTGGCCACCCAAATTGCAACACCAAGAAAGACAAGAGATATCACAACAAAATTTATTTTGTAGATAACATGTTGACCAAGTATCAAATGATTAAATTTATAGACTTTTGTGAAGTGTGGTTCCTGCCAAAATCTGTAGCCAGAGTAGCCGCCATTGTTGGAGATCACCGCTGCCACACACCTCGGCATTGATTCAAAGAGACTTTGGATGAGTTCTTGGGGTACAGCAGACCAAGCAGCTTCCACACGTTGCCAAAGTTGATCTGCTGTGGCAGCCGGGGATGGAATCTGGGTCAATCGTAGAGCAACCATGGACCACATGTTTTCTATCGGCGAAAGATCCGGATAGCGAGGCGACCAGGGAAGCAATTCAATCTGGCGATTGACGAAGAACCGTTGGACAATGCGTGCCACGTGTGGTCGCGCATTATCCTGTTGAAATATGGCTGTGGGCAAGCCCTGAAGGTAAGGAAGGACAACTGGCTCCAACACCTCAGAGATGTAGCGCTGGCTGTTTAAAGTACCGGCAATGCGTACTAGAGGTGTGCGAGAGTGATATCCAATACCACCCCATACCATAATAACCGGTGCAGGACCAGTGTAGCGGTGCATAACGCAGCTGTTCAGCATCCTCTCTTCACGGTGTCTCCAGACTCGAATGCGACCATCGTGGTGTTGCAGACAGAAGCGTGACTCGTCATTAAAGACAATTTCATTCCATTCTGCCGACCACATCCTTCTGTCATCGCACCATTGGCGGCGGAGACGTCTGTGGTTCTGCGTCAAGGGTAGACAAAGCAATGGACGTCTTTCGAACAGACCACTTCGTTGTAAACGGCGTCGAATGGTACCCGCAGACACTGGATGATGCGTTACAGACTGCATGTGCTGTGCTATGGTTCGTGATGTGACTGAGCGATCCGTCACTGCCATGCGCACAATTCGCCTGTCATCACGTGAAGTGGTGCGCTGAGGTGGATGTGATCGAACACGCCGGTCCGTCGTACCCTCCTGCATCCAACGATCACATATCCGCATTACAGTTGTTTGGTTTCGTCCAACACGACTACCGATTTCCCTGAAAGATAATCCACAATCTCGGTAGGCCACTATCCTTCCTCTGTCGAACTCGGATACTTGATAAAAGATGATCGCTGTTTTCGACTAGGCATAATTGATCGTTTTTTGAAAAAACCACAAGAAAAACACAATTGCCGAACTTGAAATCGTCGAAATCTCCAAGCCTTAAATAGCGCTTTGAAGTGGAGCCACATGCGCGCGTGATGTGCGTCTGCGCTGAAATTCTAATCATTTGCATATCTCACCTCCGCTAATGCATGTTGTAAATTTCATGTTATTTCCATGTTTCCTTCAGGGTGTTGCATTTACAGTGGCCAGCAGTGTATATATATATATATATATATATATATAATATATATATATATATTTATTTATTTATTTATATATTTATATTTATAATAAATACTACGATCAATATATACAATTGATGGAGGAAAAAACAAATATATAGATAAAAAAAATCGTAAGGGATATTTTTATAGACAAACTAATGTCCAATCGTCTGCCGCATTAGCAAGAAAAAAAATATTTTTTTGCCTATTTAGTTGTTATACACGTGACGACGATGAATTTATTTAAAGTACCAGAAAAAGAAGTCACGTAATCAGCATTTAATAAATTAAATTCTAAAAATGAATCTTTAAAAATTCACCAAAAATCAGAAAATAGAGGTAAAGATTCGAAAAAATCTCATTTCAAAGAAAATTTCTATGATCTTTCTCGCGATATCAATTTTATAACCCTCAAATTATTATTTTAAATGTAAACTTAAAAAAAGTTACTAAAACAGCTTAAAAAATTAATTTAAAAAAATCTAAGAAGAATTTTTCAAAAATCTTTCTTAGTGCACCCCTGCACCATAAGAAGAATCGCCATGCAAAATGTCAGCCCTTTAGGTCCAGCGGTTTCGTCTGTGCGTTGTATGTCAGTCAGTGAGTCAGTTACGGAACTGTTTTATATATATAGATAACAATAGCATCTTAAACATTTCGTGAAAATTTTATCAAATTATATGCATCATTATGTGAAATATCATGATAACGGTAGAGATTTGTGCTATGAAACATACGAGTAATTCTGAGAAAAACGCATTTAAAGTTGTTTGTCACTTCAATTTTATAGCAGACGATGTTTTTTAAAATAGCTGCCTCTAATTGATGTAGAATGAAAATCAAACCGGTTTTGAAAAAGAGGAAAAATTGAACTACACGATTCTTGCAAAAAATAAGATTGACAAAAATAGTCAAAAACTGACATTTTTAACGTCACCTTAATGGCTTCCAATGTAACAAACAGGACCCGATAGAGCAATTGAGGAGGCCCCGAAGGACTAAAGCCCTCCGGGGTTGAATCCTTGCCAGTGATTATGCTGCTATCACAATTTAGAACGAGCATTCCCAGGGGTAGTGGTTAAAAGCGTCAAGCAGCGACACCACAGGGTCAGGGTTCGACCCTGCGACTGGGGAAGGTCGACTCATGCCTTCCATCCCTTGAGTGGGTCGATAAAATGAGGACCAAGCATGTTTGGGAACTAACTCTGGAGGGTCCCGTGTCAGGTTGGCCATCTGACCGAGACGTATGCTGTATGGCACCCCAAGCCCACTGTCACGAATGAGGAGATGGGCACCGAAGGCCTTGGTCCACAGTGCTGAAAAGACTCGGACTGTTGTGTCATGAGTTAGTTATCCCCAGGAGTGGCATCTGGGTAGCTGGTACATTTCTCCAAACCTCTCCAGATCCCATTGAGGGACTTACCGGTCAGACAAGAGAGCATCCAGTGGCGCTTTTCGGGACCCGAACCGAGGCCCGCAGTACCGAATACTGACGCGCTAACCTCTAGGTCACTCGAGGCCTGTAGTTAGCAGCTACGCCTTGCCGAATAGTCTCTAACAAGGGCGAAAACCAGGCTCAAGGTTGGTGGGCACTCAGGACTTGTACATATTGTTACGAAATTTACGAATATATGGTAATCTAGCCAAATATGAGAGTTATCACCAATTTGGCTATATTTCGCCACATTTAGAGATATGGTGCCAAATGTTCGTCAACTTGCCGTCTAGATCTTTCTAGAAACTTCTAGTGATATCTAGCTGGCTGACCGATAAGGAACGCTTTGGAAGTGTACAAATATACCTGACATTGGCATTGGAACTCAGTGTTCAATTTATATTAAGAACTGAATGTTTTGGACCTGCGTTAGGCGTGTATTGTATTGAAGACTCTGTATCCTGACTTGTGTTTTTAGAGTCTTCTGCTTTATAGAAGACAGTTGATACGTGTTTTCTGTTTGAATTTAAGTACGCGCCTGAAGAATTTACAGAATAATAAATTTTATTTTTTGTGCAGTTTTTGAAGAGATTTTATTCAATCCTAACGAATCCAGTATAACGGAACAATATGTTGTGGCTTCTACCGCACATTTAGCCAGCGTCTATTAAAACTGTATAGTTTGCTAAGTAGAGCATATCCTCATGTCGAATCAGTAATGTGGTTATATCAAACTAAATACCATGCTAAAACGGCCTGCTACTGTATTAATTCATTTGTTACATCTCCATCTACTATATCCTCATGAAGAGCTCCCAACAAATGCAAAAAAGTAGATATTATTTTGTGAATAAGCTAGGGAGCCAGTTTTATCCCCGTTATATTGGCATGAAAAAATATTCAAAAATAGTTATGGAAAAGAAGATTTTGAATAAACACGAGACAAATGGGAATTTGAATACACAGCCTACGAAAATATTTGTATGATATCTCATTTCAACGTGGATATGAAACTTTTACCCTGAATCGATGGCACTGGAACTTGATTCCGTTAGAAATACATTATGTTGTAGGTAACCAAAACGATATTGAGGGTAATACCTTATTATTATCGTTTTAAATTCATATTTCCAATGTGAAATACTACAAATTTCGGTTACATTTACAGCTGCGAGAACTGCAAAAGACTCTGTTTGATAGTTAGTAATTTATTTTGCTCAATTCAGTAAAACACTTTGTAAGGTATACACAAGATTCGATTCACAAGAATCGAACTTTTGAGTGAATGAATTAAAGAAGCTGCTTTAGATATGCTAATTTCGGCATACGCGCTTAGTATAAATACCATGCAGCGTCATTAATAAAAAAGGGTTGTTAGGGTTGAAAAAAGTTGTTAAGGTTGAAAAGGTGTTATCCTGCGCTAGTGCTTAGCAGGCCCAAAGTTTACTTGGCAGTACTGCTGGTTTGACTCTCTGCTGGGTTGTGAGTATTGAAAATATATTGTTCCTGAAAGCTGTATTTATATATTCCGTACAAGTAGTACGTATGCTTATTGCTGTAAAAGCCAATTATATATGTGCAACGAATTCAATAAACATTGTTTCATGCATAAACTGTGTTTGTATAAAATTCAAATAGAGTGCCACTTCAAATTATATACACCCAAGTCTGGGTAGAAGTGAGCTTAGAAACTCTATAACTTTCTACAATTTTTTTTAGATGCTTTACAAGATTCAGAATTATCCGAGAAATTAGGGATTATAATCCCTAATTTCTCGGTAATTAATCGATAATTATCGATCAATAATCGATGTAAAACCCTAATAAATAACCATGATATTTTATATAACTTCAAACTGTTTCACGCATATGTTTTACGACTTTTAGCAAAGAGAATACTTAAGGGGATGGTGGACTTTCAAATTACCAAATATCGAACAAAAATTCGAATTTTTTGGAAGGTGTATTAATATTTTAAAAATATGTAAATTTTGGAATAAAATGCATTTAAAATATATAATGAAAGCTAAAATGAAAACTTGGTTGCTTTAGAAAAGTAAATATTAAAGGTAAGTTAAAAAATATCGTTTAAATAGCTTTTTCTCAAAATGCGTAATTTCCAGATTTGCAAGTCTTTGAAATGGTTCTTGCGTCATTATTTTTGACGAAATTTTATAAAATTTACAATAAAGACTCCTCTAATATATGAAAATAAAGTTATTATACATTTCATGTTTCGACATCATTAAGATTATCAAAGTTTAACTTAAATTATAGAAAACTACAAACATTTCACGAAAATTCATTGTACAAGCATAAAAATATTTACTAACAATTAACTATTCAACGAAAGTTCAAAATAATACATAACTCTGTTCAAAATGTATTTGTAAGCACTACAAATGCAAAAATAAGGGGGAAAGTTAAAAATTCGATCGCAAGGAGCATTTTAAACATAAAGATTTGTTTTAAATATAAATTTTTAAACATTTTTTTAAATATAAACGAAAAATTTAAAATATTTATAAAATACTATAAGATGTTTGATATAATTACACTTTAATGAATATATATGCAAAATTTCCTATCTCTGAGGTAAAAATTTTAAAAATCGCTGTGCAATGTCCACTATACCCTTAAATCATATCAAAGATTGACTTTAGGACTTGTAAATACAAATTCAAACGTATGATATGCATCTACTGTAATGCAAATTCAAACGTATGAAATACACAGTGTACGAACTGGAGTTAAAATGTTTTACGAAAATATCTTTATCACGTTACGTTTATAACATATTCAACCGGGTTCACTTTAGGAATAAACATCGCTTCCTTAAAGATGAAAGCAGCCAAATGGACAATAACTAAAGACGAACAAAGAGAAGCTCTAGCGTCTAGCCACAATCAGTAAAGTTCCTGAGTCGTGCATTAACTGAATTTGTTTCCTTCTGACAAATGATCAAAGAGATCTCTGATGGGAAGGGAGAAGTTTACCAGGTGCCTGGGGACTCCTATACTCCCAGAACTAGACTGTAATTGTATTTGCCGAAGTTGGTGCGAGGGCCATCTGCTGTTCATCCATCAAAAATATTTCAGACTGTGAGGATTTAAGAATATTAATCTGTCCTGCCAATTATACTGGAATTAAATATCGCTTTATATCTTTCAATTTAAATTTGCTTTCGTGTTCCAATGGTACGTATTGAACGTCTTTCGGAATTACTTTTGGAGAATAAGCGAGGGAATAAATCACGGTGTAGTTATGAACTCATAGCGTTATTTTAGAATAATGCACGTAATCTGAAACTGTATGCATCTTGTAGGCTAAATGGCATAAACATCCCCCAGTCTTTGTATGCATTACTAAGACGTAAACGAAGGGAAGTTCCAAAATTAAAAGCTTAGTCATAAAACAAAATAAATACAAAATTGCCTTTTTTATTGCAGAATTGCAATATTTTTATTTTGTTTACAATTGCTAGGTTCATACTAGCAGAGTTCGATGAATTGTTTACAATGTGAACATTGCCCTGCTGTTTTCTAAGAATCCTGAATAAGAATATTGCATTCACTCGTCTCAATGTTAACCTGTGGAGAAATTTTTTTACTGTATCTTCAGCTTGGAATAAAAGATTATTTTCTATTTAACTGTAGAGTTATAGTCGATAATTATTGGAAAACACATTCTTCTTAGGTTAACACCGAGTTATCGAATCCAATACGACTGTTATCCAGTAGCCTTAATTAGCTAATTCAATATGATATCTTTGGACATTTTGGTTTTATCTAAAATCTATTTTACAATGTGACTAATCATCAATTTTTTGTATTATCTGATGTATAGAAACTAGTTAACCAATTCACCACTAGAGTACCTTCCTATCAAATCCTCTAGATGGCATTCCTTGATCCTACCTTAGTTTAGTTCCAAAACTGAAGTGACAAACATTTCTCAAAAAGCAGTCTGGGCCAAGGTTATCACTAGTGTTAATTTTTTCCACCATGGACCCGTCTAATTCGAAAAAGTTTTTCGATTTACAATGTCAAGATGATGTTCAGTCTGCATGTGCTTAAAACATGCAACAAAGATATGTCAAAATTGAAGATGAAATGCTTAATTTTTTTTTTAGATTCTGATCAAATTTCTTTTTTGTATTGGTTTTCTATAAATTTTATTAAATAATCAGTTTTTAGTAAGTAAAAAAAAAAAAATAAATAAAATTGATTTCTTTAATTTAAGACTTAGTATGGAATTGTCAACTTGGATTTAATGATTTTTTTCTATTTGACTGTAGAATTATTGTCCATAATTATTGGAAAAATATATTCTTCGTAGGTTAACACTGAGTTGATAGGATCCAATACGACTGTTATCCAGTAGCCTTAATTAGCTACTTCAATAGGATATCTTGGAGCATTTTTGCTTTGTCTAAAACCTAGTTTACAGTATGACTAATCATCAACTAAAAACAAGGTTTCGCTATCTTTATGAGCAAAGCTTTATATTCTTTGGATATATAGCTTTAGTGATACCATCTGCATCGGTGAAGATGGACTTGCTAGAAGAAGGTTTCTCAACCTTCCCGTGGTCGAGAGTACTTCAAAGTTGTCAGAAAGCATGGCTGGCACAATCAATAGTTTTTGTATCACCGATGATCATTATTTACATATTGAAAATTTTTTTATCCAACAGAAAGTTACCAGGCTTCTAAATTATTACAATTATTATGTTTTGAAAAATAGTACAAAAGAAGAAGAAACATAAATAAAATTTTGATTATTTTATTTTATAAGTATGTACATGGAAATAAAAAAATTAGTTGTGTAAATGTGTTTATTACTTATAAATAATTTACTTAAAATTTAATGAGAATTTTGGCTCAACTGAATTAACTAATTTTTCGTAATTGGGAATATAAGATGGCATTCCCGTTCTTAACCTTTTACAGTTCAGTATTCCCAATAGGGAACATCGAATTGGAAATTTATTTAAAAATTTAATTTCATCAATATTGACTTGAAAAAGTTAACAGATGTAACAAAAAGATAGCCTTGATTTATTGAAATAGAAACCCCATTTCAAACATAAAAATAGATATAGGGTAATTACCTTGAAACAATGGATGCATGCATGGGTTGTAACAAGCAAGGAAGACAAAGCATTGACCTTAAACATACATTTATTTGATAACCCAAATTTCAATTAACTTGTCATATCTATTAATATAACAATCCGTTTCATATTAACAATTTTAACATTGAGAACCCAGAAGCAGAGGTAAACTATATTGTCAAAGATGATTTTTAGAGTCTATTGGGGAGGCACTTACTATAGCTGATGTATGCAGCGATGATGGTAGCATCGGCGACCGGGACCCAGAATCATCTCTAGTATAGGAACACCTTGGCGGGATATTCGCACTTCTCCAAGGATCTGGGGCAGACGAGAGTCTCTAACATCTAACTCTGTGGAACCAAATCCAAGCGCCGTCCCCTTCTTTTTCAAAACCTTCCGTCCTTAGTGGAGCTGTTGTCCGTTTACAGGGGGGCCATTCTGGTCTGCCCCTCACTTTCATTGGGCAGTGGGCTGTTTATCTTTCGGTGGTTCCTGCCCCAATTGGTTCTTTATTAAATCGCCTCTGTCCATAATCTATGAAGTACCTCCCCCAACATATTTTTATTTTGCAAAACAACTTTGACCCTTCTCATCTGACGTTTTTACTGTGGGCCATAAAATAACGACCATCCATCTTGTAAAATTTAGACTTCAGATCGCTATCACTGGCCACACCGACAGCTATTCTTCTATTTTTTATTGGTTTACAATCCTGTATTTACCCCTGCCTCTGCATCCTGTATAATACATTCGTTATTGGCCACACACTGTGGGAAATTATACCATTTTCACATCTACAATAGAAATGTACAAAAAATCATAAAAATGGCCTTTTTCCAAATTTTTCACAGAGCACAACTTAAAAATTCATATAAATGAGAAAAACAGTCCAATGCTTTTAAAAACTGGTAGACACACCTAAAAGGATTCACATTATTAAAAGAATATAAAGTTAAATTAAATTAAAAAGAAATTCACTTTGTGTATTTAGTTGAATCTTTATGTTCCAGATTGGGAAGATTGGCGTGTCGCCACTATACTGCCACATCATCATTTCCTGTACTGAGAGTTTTTGGTTGAAAGTTGAAATAATGGTTATCCATATAAAATGGAAATGTATGCAGGAAATCAGTCAAATGAAATAGCCCGTCTTGATACTAGGGTTGTAAATAATCTTCTGACAGTTGTTTCAAAAATCCTCTTCAAGTAGAAATATTTTTGATAAATTTTACTATTAATGATTTGATGAGGGATCTTGCAAGTAGAAGTATAAAAGCTATTGGAACTATCCGAGAACATAAAATTTAAAAATGTCCATTGATGCTCTCAAAGTAGATAAAAAAAAACTAGAAAGAGGTTCCTTTGAATACCAATGTGATCTGGGATGACAATTCTGTAGTGACAGTTTCTTCAAATTATTGCACTAATCTCCCAATGCAGTCGACTAAAAGATATTCACGTAAAGATCAGAAGAAAGTGCACATACAACCACCAAATTTAATACATTAATATAATACTGGAATGGGTGGAGTTGACATCCTACATAGAATGTTAGACAGCTATCGTCCCACCCTTTGCAATAAGCAATGGCGATGGAATTTATTTGTTAATGCATTAAATATGACTGTTGTCGCTGGTTTGATTTTACATCCTGCAACTCATGAAAAAAATACCAAGCTCCTCTGGAGTTTCACCGAGAGGTTACAATCGCTCGTCTGAGAATTGTACCAAGAAAGGATGGGTCTCAACTAGGAGCCAAAGTCCACCGCTCTATATCACAGAGAAAAAGTGATGGTCATTTCCTTGTACAAACAACACAAGGTAGATGGGCACAGTGCACAGTAAATGTAAGATTAGCTTGCAATGAGTGTAAGAAAAATTTCATTTAATATTCTGTCCACTGTACCATGAAATAAAGGTATAAACATAAATTTTTGATATTTTCTTTAAGTAAAAGAAATTATTTTCATTTAAATTTATAAATTTTCAATTTAATTCATATCTGCACTTAAATTTAAAAATAAATCTTTCATCCATTCTTACTACATTGCCTATTATTTAATCTACTCATCACTATATTCCATTTTTGAATCCAAGGTAAAAGTATAGTTAGAAGTGGTCTATGTTCCCAAATGCGAACACCATGAAAATTATATATAATTTTTTCCCCATTTAAATGACTAAGATCCCTTAAGGCGGCTATGTACTAACCCCATTGGATATTTTTTGAAATTGTACTCCGTCATAGCGAACGAAATTTTACAATTGTGTACATTTTTCTTTTTTTTTTTAAAATCAATTAATATTTTAAAATTTAAATTATTCGGGGAAAAAATCTGGTATAGTGTGTTTTAAACGCTCATAAATTCCTTCGGTGGATGAAATTTTTAAAATGAATCCTGTAGCGGTTTGCAGAAAAGTTCAGGCTATCTGATTATCAATTTTATTTGATTATCCGCATTTATGTACCTGTAAATAGTTGACAAAAATATATTTTAAATAAAAAATTTGGGGACAGTTCTTAACCCTCCCCCCTGTAGACAGAGAGCCATTACAGTCCCTAAAAACATCAATCCTAAGGGGGGGGGTGGAATTCTCGAACTGTCAACTGGACTCCTCCCACCACAAGAGTCTGCAAGAAGAGGAAAAGGGAAATACGATTTTTTTTCTTAGTACAGAGCAGCCTTAACTAAAGCATTAAAAGGCAAAATATGCAAAAAATTAATATAAAATATACCTGCATCTGAATTTGGCCTGTAAAAGGTATTAAGCAATCGTCCAGATGTTTATCAGTAAGTTTAGATTTGTGTTTTGATTTTATAATATTACTTGCTGAAAATAAGGCTTCGCACAGATATGTTGAACCACAGTCAGATTTTATTTTATAGGAAACATTTTTATGATTAGGAAATTTGTTAAGGTCAACGATATTCCTAAAGTTCTCGTCAGAAGAACCAGACAAAGGAATCAGACATCAGACGAAAGAAAATTTCAAAATAATGTCGGGCGCATTCCAACACCTGCGCGGGCACGAGGTTGACAACCGCTGTGCAAAAAATAAAAAGGAAAACACATAGGAAAAAGGAAAGAAAAAAAATTATTTAAGGAAATAGAATTCCAAACCTGAAAAACTAATTTAAAATATATCACTATGGAGTTCACATGTTTGAGAATTTATTGAAATTAAACCAACATCGGAATATACTCGTATTTCAGCTGTCTTGATGTCAATAATACCTAAAAACAAATAAAAAGAAAAGACACTTTTAAATTTAAAAATCCTTAAATTCTTACGAAGTAAAACCTTTGTAAAAATCACTATGATCAGTTTCGTTTCAATATTTATGAAAATACGGGTATTTTTTTTTGTCAAACTATTATCTTTCTCCATTATGGAGTAACAACGGAGAAGAGTTTTTAAGTAGCTCCCTTTACATGCATTTTTCCTTGATTGTAAGACAAAAAAGAGTTTTATTTTACTCAAAAAATAGTGTTAGAATAAACGATGTTTAGTCTATCATAAGCCTAAAAGTGTAAAAAGGCCAGTTCCAATTTTTTTCCGTACTGCAACTCATAGCTTTTTCTAATAAGAAAAGTTTCGTTACTTTCATAAACCAAGATTTTAGAAAAAAATTTTGACTGTTTAAATATGAGATTTTAGGTTCATTTTTGTCTGCTATTCATCAATGATAATTCATCTATAATATTTATCGCATACTAAAAGAAAATTACATATAAAGTTTTTATATATAAAAAATATTGAAAATTTAATAGAGGAAACGTTTTTTACAACTTTTTAAGGAATACATTATTAATCATAATCTCTTAATTCATTGGTTTTAAATTTTGTTTTGTCATAGATATAGATATGTAAATTTGTACATAATTTTTCAAAAAAATAATAATAATAAAGCAAACATATGCATACATATGCATATATATATATATATATATATATATATATATATATATATATGCATATATATATATATATATATATATATATATATATATATATATATATATATATATATATATATATATATATATATATATATATATATATATATATATATATATATATATATATATATATATATATATATATATATGCATATATATATATATATATATATATATATGCATATATATATATGCATATATATATATATATATATGCATATATATATGCATATATATATATGCATATATGCATATATCTATATATATATATATATATATTATATATATATATATATATATATATATATGCATATATATATGCATATATATATATATATATTGCATATATATATGCATATATATATATATATATATATATATATATATATGCATATATATATATATATATATGCATATATCTATATATATATATATATGCATATATCTAAATATATATATATGCATATATATGCATATATATATATATATATATATATATATATATATGCATATATATATATATATATATATATATATATGCATATATATATATATATATATATATATATATATATATATATATATATATGCATATATATGCATATATATATATATATATATATATATATATATGCATATATATATATATATATATATATATATATGCATATATATATATATATATATATATATATATATATATATATATGCATATATATATATATATATATATATATGCATATATATATATATATATATATATATATATATATATATATGCATATATATATATATATATATATATATATATATATATATATATATATATATATATATAGATATATATATATATATATATATATATATATACATATATGCATATATATATATATATATATATATATATATATATATATATATATATATATACATATATGCATATATATATATTATATATATATATATATATATATATATATATATACATATATGCATATATATATATATATATATATATATATATATATATATATATACATATATGCATATATATATATATATATATATATATATATATATATATATATATATATATAGGTGGAGAAATATAACTAAAAATAAATAATCCAACAGAACGAGATAATTATAAGAAGAATGCAGACAAAAAACAAACAGAAATCAAGCATTCAGGGCTCCACGCACTAGAGGCAATATTCTGTAGTAGTGCCGGAACTGAACGAGAAATCGAGGTAACCGACTGGTCTCGTCATCAGGGAGCCTAACCAAATCAGTTACCTCAAGGGGAACTTTCTGAATAGGATGCAGATATAAACAAAAGACATCCCAAGGTCCCGAGATCCCCATTGAAACATTTAGTCAAAAGAAAATGAAAAGTCACAGTCAACTTACAGTAAGGGCTCAAAGCACCATACATGCAAGTACACATATAATCCTAATGAAAATCCAAAGATGCGTACATATCCTAATTCAGTAGGTGACGGTTATGGCGAAACAACAGCCAATTTTTTCTAGTAGTTACGTCACTGTAGCAAAACACACCCCATTAAAGTTTACCCATTAACCACAGCGCCACACCCCATTAAAGTTTAAACAAATGAAAACAGAAACCCTAACCTAAACGTGTTTAAAATATACCTGAGTCTAAATGCCAATTTTTTAAAACTTTTAAATTGCCGTAATTTTTAGGAAAATTGTTCTTAGGTTTTCCTCGAAAATGCTACATGCCTCTAAAAAATCTTCAGCGTTGTTACATATGCTTTTTATTCTGTGTAGTTGTGAGTAAAAGATATAATAAATTTTATAGTTCAATTTGTTATGAAAATTGGTAAACGTGATAACCTCAAAATTAAAATCTAATTTTTTATCATGTATCCCAATTTTTAATTTGCTATTTTGAATTTGAATTTTTGAATCCAGATAAGTCGCAAAAGGATAATTATCATTAGTCCTGTTTAAAGTTAGTTCCTTTGGGTGGATTTGATTAAGAAATTCGAAATCGTTGCAGTAAAAAATTATAAGGTCACCAATTTATCTAAATCCGATAACATTATATGACATTATATGAAGAATGCAAGAAAATGTTTGGAAAGGCGCTAGCAAAGCTATTTCCCATAGGGTATCCCATAGGAATAACCCTATAGGGTATCCCATAGGAATAACCCTATAGGGTATCCCATAGGAATAAACCTATAGGGTATCCCATAGGAATAACCCTATAGGGTATCCCATAGGAATAACCCTATAGGGTATCCCATAGGAATAACCCTATGGGAAAGGGTAAATCTTCTAAAAGGTATTCTTAACCACTATTCATGACTTGTATAATCCAATTCCAAAGTGAATGAGGTGGTATTACATGACAAAGGTCATCCTGCGCCGCATTAATAAAGGTTTTCAAGATATTTCTTAGTGTTTCCATTATTTTGATAACCACGTGTATATATATATATATATATATATATATATATATATATATATATATATATATATATATATATATATATATATATATATATATATATATACACGTGGTTATCAAAATAATGGAAACACTAAAAAATATCATGAAAACCTTTATTAATGCGACGCAGGATCACCTTTGTATATATATATATATACACTGCTGGCCACTGTAAATGCAATACCCTGAAGGAAACATGCAAATAACATGAAATTTACAACATGCATTAGCGGAGGTGAGATATGCAAATGATTAGAATTTCAGAGCAGACGCACATCACGCGCGTCTGTGGCGACACTTCAAAGCGCTATTTAAGGCTTGGAGATTTCGACGATTTCAAGTTCGGCAATTGTGTTTTTCTTGTGGTTTTTTCAAAAAAACGATCAATTATGCTTCGTCGAAAACAGCGTTCATCTTTTGATCAAGTATCCGATTTCGACAGAGGAAGGATAGCGACCTACCGAGATTGTGGATTATCTTTCAGGGAAATCGGTAGTCGTGTTGGACGAAACCAAACAACTGTAATGCGGATATGTGGTCGTTGGATGCAAGAGGGTGCGACGGACCGGCGTGTTCGATCGCATCCACCTCAGCGCACCACTTCACGTGATGACAGGCAAATTGTGCGCATGGCAGTGACGGATCGCTCAGTCACATAACGAACCATAGCACAGCACACGCAGTCTGTAACGCATCATCCAGTGTCTGCGCGTACCATTCGACGCCGTTTACAGCAGAGTGGTCTGTCCGCAAGACGTCCATTGCTTTGTCTACCCTTGACGCAGAACCACAGACGTCTCCGCCACCAATGGTGCGATGACAGAAGGATGTGGACGGCAGAATGGAATGAAATTGTCTTTACTGACGAGTCACGCTTCTGTCTGCAACACCACGATGGTCGCATTCGAGTCTAGAGACACCGTGAAGAGAGGATGCTGAACAGCTGCGTTATGCACCGCCACACTGGTCCTGCATCGGTATTATGGTATGGGGCGGTATTGGATATCACTCTCGCACATCTCTAGTACGCATTGCCGGTACTTTAAACAGCCAGCGCTACATCACCGAGGTGTTGGATCCAGTTGTCCTTCCTTACCTTCAGGGCTTGCCCACGGCCATATTTCAACAGGATAATGAGCGACCACACGTGGCACGCATTGTCCAACGGTTCTTCGTCTATCACCAGATTGAATTGCTTCCCTGGCCGTCCTCGCTCTCCGGATCTTTCGCCGATAGAAAACATGTGGTCCATGGTTGCTCTACGATTGACACAGATTCCATCACCAGCTGCCACAGCAGATCAACTTTGGTAACGTGTGGAAGCTGCTTGGTCTGCTGTACCACAAGAACGCATCCAAAGTCTCTTTGAATCAATGCCGAGGCGTGTGGCAGCGGTGATCTCCAACAATGGCGGCTACTCTGGCTACTGATTTTGGCAGGAACCACACTTCACAGAAGTCTATAAATTTAATCATTTGATACTTGGTCAACATGTTATCTACAAAATAAATTTTGTTGTGATATCTCTTGTCTTTCTTGGTGTTGCAATTTGGGTGGCCAGCAGTGTATATATATATATATATATATATATATATATATATATATATATATAATTATAATTATAAAAATAAAAATGTATTTTAAATAACTTGTCGATGCAGTGTATCCAAGTCAAAGCAATCATGTATTGTAATTTCTTAAATATAATTTTTTTTAAATACTCCTCGTTTTATAATTTTCCTGGATTATGCTGTAGGAGTATTCTATCATACATGGGAAATGTTCATGCAGCTTGGATTTTTCTTTTTTTTTTTTAGACTCGAGGGCAGAAAAAAATGCTGAAAGCACACACATGTCGAGACAGTTCTTTTGAAAACTCTCCCTTCCCCATTTTGTTATCGAAAATTTCTTGAAATGAAATGTGGGTTTTCTTTAGATGTTATTACAAAGCGAGGGGAAACGTAGATCGTGGAAATATTGATTGACTCTCTATAGAATTTCTCTTGATCTTCCCAAAAATGTCTTTGATTTCCTTCCAAAAAATTGCGCTGATAGGTGAAATTCCTGAAAAGATATGGTAACATGAAAGTGAATATCATATTACGAACTTCAACTTTCCGTTATGGCAATACTTTTGACTAAACTTTATTTTCGAGAAACTTTAGATAGAAATATATTTCGCATCTTTATGGAAATTAATATTAATGGTATATTATGATTATTTTTCTGATAGGTGTTTTAAATTCTTAACGAGAAATTAAATGATTTTTTTAGACATAAGGAAATTTTATAGCCTTTTACATTTATATTTCTTTTATCCTTCAGTGCTTAAACTAAACTTATAAATATTTACAAAATAAAAATAACTTTTTATATACCATGTTTTTAAATTTTCTGTTGAATCATATCAACTTGACAATTCTATGTATTAATAAATACTTTTTTTATTTTTTTGATGAATTATCTCATCAACTTGAAAGAAAATTATCAAATGCGTAATAAAGAGGTATCAAATGCGTAATCAATTCTTTAGCTCAAGAATTGGAAGTTAACTTGCGTTTAACTTTTTATTCCCGTCGCCGATAGATGACTGCACCATTTTACAAAATAAAATTAACTGAAAATGAATTCAAATCTGCTTACTGATGGCTAAAAGTATTAAAATAATGCATTGTCATAGTGTTCTGAGCTATTCTAAAAGTTTCGAATGTCTAGCTAGTCGGGAAGTTAGTTAGAAATCGAGTGCAAGATTTGTACCGGAGAAAAACACAAACACACAAACAAGAAAACGAGTTAATAAAAACATGGTAATGACGCATCCAGTGACCACATTTTAGATATTTCAGTGTTGGCTTTTTAAAACATTACACAGATGCGACTGATCTCTATTTTATCAAATCTCTGAATAGCTTACATAAACTTAATATTATTTATAAGGCAATTAAATGTCCTTTTAAGGCATTTCGAAATACTATTTGAACCCTTTTTACGTTTAAAACAACATACGTATTCACGCTTCAATGTGCATGTATATACAGTCGAACCTCCATATATCGAACTTCCCTATATTGAAATTTTCTGTATATCGAACTCTTAGCAAATCTCCATGTTCATTACATAGAAAAATTGTGTCTATATATCGAAAAAATCTCTATATATCGACATTTTTTTCAAGAGAAATTGGGAGATTTTATTCCACTTTAGAATAAAATCTCCCAATTTTTGGCACTTGAAACAATACGTCGTGGACTTCAATTCGCTGATAATGTCTCTGGTGAAGTTTTTAGTGGACTGAATAAATACGAACATTTCTTTGAACTTTCCGCAAAACTAACTGTTCAGCAAGATATTCGTAGGTTTTTTTTAAAGAATGTAACTGTGATCATTGTAACCACTGTCTGCATTATTGTTTTTTTAAAGATATGTAGTAATCAATAAATCTTTCATATTAATTCATTTTTTAGTTATTAAATTTCATTTAATGGGATTCGCATATAAATTAGAAATGGAGTTTCGTATACGAAAATTAGCTTATTTTTTTTTTTTAGGAGAATTATGATAAGACTAATCTCAATTCTATATATCGAAATTTCTATATATCGAATCTTTTTCGCGCATTTTGCTACTTCGATATATGGAGGTTCGACTGTATTTAATGTAATGTCCGTGAGCAAGATTCGAAACCGGGTTTTCTTAACTTTGGGATGAGGCTATAATTCCTCGAGTTGAACTATCTTGTCTTTTTTTCATTAGTTTTCTTATCTTTTTAATTTTTCACTTTCATTTCTCTTATTTTTAAATTTTCTAACTTCTATTTTAAATGCTAACTGCTGAACACTTGTATCTTGATAACCATTCAACTTCCAACCAGAGATGAATTCGGAAGACCCTGGGTCTCCGGTCAAACTTCAAATTAGGTCGTACTCGTATCTTCTTATCCTTTCAATTTTGTACCAAAATTCTTGTTAGGCGAAAATTCTCCCCGAAGTGGTCTAGTTTGCTGCACTTTTTCGGTCACCTGTAAAAATTGACAAAAATCCTGCATTAGGAATTCCATTCCCTCCAGCTCTTTTCGAAGGTCAAACCTAGGTCCAAGGCGCGGAGATGTAAATTTTTTTCTTTAAATACTGCAAAATTTAGTCCATACTCTTAGTATACTTGCAAAGCATATGCAAAGTACGCGGCAAAGGCACACGGTATTGGAAAGTACGCGGACATGTATACGTTTGCTATTTTAGCATTTATATTAGCTTTTATTATATTTGCCTTTATTATATTAACATTTATGCATATTAGCCTTTTGGATGCTTGCGAAGCATACGCAAAGTACGCTGCAAAAGCGAGTTGAATAGCAAAGTACTCTGGAGATGTTTATTTTTGCTATATTAGCATTTATTATATAAAAATTTATCATATTAGAATTATTATATTAGCATTTATGTATATTAGCATTTTGCATGCTTGTGAAGCATACGCAAAGTACGCTGTAAAAGTACGCTGCATTGCAATTTACGCTGGAGAAGTGTATTTTTTCTTTAAATACTATAAAATTTAGTCCATACTCCTGGGTATGCTTGCAAAGCATACGCAGAGTACGCTGCATATGCACACTGCATTGCAAAGTACGCTGGAGATGTATGTTTTTGCTATATTAGCATTTAAATTAGCATTTATTATATTAGCATTATTAAATTAGCATTTATGAATATTAGCATTTTGTATGCTTGCGAAGCATACGCAAATTATGCTGCTAAAGCACGTTGCATTGCCAAGTACTCTCGAGATGTGTATTTTTGCTTTAAATACTGTAAAATTTAGTCCATACTCCTGGGTATACTTGCAAAGCGTATGCAGAATACGCTGCAAAAGCACGCTGCATTGCAAATTACGCGGAAATGCATATTTTTGCTATGTCAGCATTTATTATATTAGCATTTATTATATTAGCATTATTATATTAGAATTTATTATACAGTTGGCTCTCTGTTTAACGACTTTCAAGGGACAGCGAAAAATCGTCCTTAAGTAGAGATCGTCCTTAAACCGAATTTGTGAAAAAATAACATTTTTCTTCACTCTTTACAGACATAGGACTGTCAATGTATTTCTTAATATACTGGCGTGTTTAAAAAAGTTATTTTTATTATCATTATTACTTTATTCATAAAAGTTATTTTAAATTACATTCATAATAGATTACAAACAATACAATAAATTAGGTTTAAAAAAATTCAAAAAGTGTTGATTGCTTCATTTTTCGCCTTGTTTTCGCTATTCCCTTTTCCAGATTTTCGAGAATGTTAAATGTGTCATTTTCCATATTCGATGTAATATAGCGTCGGAGAACATTCAGAGCAGAAGTTGCATCTGTAAAAGACGGTGGAATTGTCCCGTTTTCCGTGTCTTGAACTTCACCTTCTTCGTCTGATACTGTGTTTTCGTTTACTATATCTTCATAAATTTGTTCTACATTTCTGTAATCTGTTGTTAAACCACATTCATCACAATTGTAGAAATCTTTAATTGAAACATCCTCATCTTCATCAAGACTTTTTCATTCTTCAGGGTTAATGTCATCTTCGTTGAGTTCTACATCCGTACTTTGCAGTTCCACTACAATTTCTTTGTGAATTCCAGCAACGCGAGAGCAGTTTTTTATTGTGGATGAAGAAACTTCTTTCCATTCTGATGTTATCATGTGCATTGCCTCCAAGATCGAAAACTTTCTAATTTTCATAGTGTCAGCCGCATTGTTTGCTCTTTAATCATGAAATCATTGCAAGACTTCCTTATCGAACGCTTCTGATCGGCCACATTGAATTTTCTGCCGTTTGGATTTGGATCCCAAACCAAATTTTTGTGTTTCAAGAATTTTCTCTTTGCTTGCTAAAATGCCTTTTGAGAGTAGACTCGGGTAGCTGAAATTGTCTTGCGATTTGGACTTTTGTTATTCCAACACTTTCTTCCCAGTCTTCAATATTTTCACCTTTTCATGTATCGTAAGATGCTTTCGCTTTGATGGCATTTTGCTCTGCTCAACTCGTATTCATACTGGAATGAGCTCCTACACACAACCATGAATTCTCTAAACATGAACACCTTCTTCCCGGAACGAGTGAGGGAGGGCTGCTATCGGACAGTTAGTAAGTCACATGATAACAGATGGTAGTGACAATGTAGTGATTCAGCTCCCGCACTGAGAGCTCCATGAAAGAATATTCGATCTTCCTAGATTTCCCCCCCCCCCGTTTTTCCCACTGCAACAAGTCTATGATTGCAACATTGCAATCATCAAGGAAATTCCGGGTCTGTTATTGAAACCAAACTTGTTTTCCCCCACAGAAGGTTCCTCTCCTGCAGATAAAATGTTAAAGGAAAAGTTTATCATGTAAAAAAAATCGTCGTTAAACAGAAACAACGTCGTCTTTAAATAGAATTTTTTTACGTCGCAGGGGCCGGGACTGGGAAATATCGTCTTTAAATAGAGATCGTCGTTAAGTAGAGAGTCGTTAAACAGAGAGCCAACTGTATTAGAATTTACTATATTAGCATTATATTAGCATTCATTGTATTATTATTATTATTATATTAGCATTCATGTATATTATCATTTTGCATTCTTTCAAAGTACGCTGCAAAAGTACGCTGCAGATGTATATTTTCGCTTTAAATACTGAAAATTCAGTCCATACTCCTGGATATGCTTGCAAAGCATATGCAGAGTACGCTGCAAAAGCACGCTTCATTTGGAAGTACGCGGAAATGTATATTTTTCTATATTACCATTTATAATAGCATTTATTATATTAGCACTTATTAAATTAGTATTATTATATTATCATTTATGTATATTATAATTTTGCAAAAATACGCTGCATTGCAAAGTACTCTAGAGATATATATTTTTGCTTTAAATACTGTAAAATTTAGTCCATACTCCTGGGTATGCTTGCAAAGCAGTAGATTCCTAAATTTCTAAGGTGTGTTTTACGAATTTTAGCAATTTATTTAGATACTATATTGTTTAAAGGAAACAGGGTTTTAAGTGGTATAAAGTTAGTGATTGATATAAAATGAATGTGAATAATTGAATTAAGTTAATTTATGATTAATAAAGTAGTGAACTCCAAGAGATATCATCACAATGATGAAAAAGAATTTCAGCATGTTCTTTTTCAATGTAGGCTCGGATATGTTTGGTTATGTGGGTCTTGAGCATGAAACATATTTATTTCATTTAAGGGCTTTTAGTAATGTTTTTTTCTCAATATCTGTATATAAAGAAACACTATGCATACTTCAGCAACTTGAAACACTGTTGTAAAAAATTAAATATTTTAAATTTCAAGCATGTTGAGTTTTCTATTTTTCTGCAGAATGAATTTCCCTTTTAGCATAATATTTGCTCGTAGGGAAAATATACGTAAGAAAGAGGTTTCAAAAATTTTGCCCTCAGGATTTATAAAAGTTTATTTATAAATATTTTTTTCCTTTAAAAGGTGAAATACTCATTTTTCTAAAAACTTTTTGCCTCAGGGGTAGTATTTTCAAAAATTTTTTCTCATACCCGAAATTCCTGCAGATAGTTAAGATGAAAACAGTCTCGCTGTATTAATTTTTCCAAGAAATTGTTGATATACTCTTTTAAGGGGGCTCGCAAACTTTGACTACTGGGAAATGACCCTAAACATGATCAAAATCGAGCTACTGAAACTCCAATAATATTAATATATATATATATATATATATTTTTAATATATATATATATATATATATTTATATATATATATATATATATATAATTTTAATATATATATATATATATATATATATATATATATATATATATATATATATATATATATATATATATATTTATATATATATATATATATATATAATTTTAATATATATATATATATATATATATATATATATATATATATATATATATATATATATATATATATATATATATATATATATTTAATATATAATATATATATATTTTTTAGTTTTATATCAAAATTACAAGTCTTCAGTTATATTTTATACAAAAATAGAACTTCTAAAGCCATAAATAATTTTTAGATTTTATTTTTAAATCTACACATTACTAAAATGGGAAAAAAATCATTGAATGTTTCGCGCATCATAAAATTAAGAAATATGCATACAGAAACTATTTTTTGGTCAAATTAAATTAATAATACACTCAAGTTTAATGTAAAACCAAAAAATATACAAAAAAGTTTAAATTGAAAAATTTACATAAAATAAAAAAAAATTAAAATTTAGCAATTTTTTAAAACATTTTCAAGTGTAAAAAATTTTTTTACAATTTTTTTTTTTTACTTTTCTGGTTTTAGTGTGTAAAGAAGCTTATAATATTATATGGCAAATATTATATGGCAAATATATTATATGACAAATAATGAAAAATTCCATCCCGGATAAATGGACTTAAAAGTGCGGAAGATATCTGGATATGCTTCGATTGTACAGCTGTAAAATTGTGTGCACAGCAAATAAATTGTCGTAGGAAAGCATTTTGTGTGCGTATTCAACTCTATACGCATTAAACGAAGGGGAAAATATGATCTTGAGAAGTTTGTGTCTTAAACACCTTTTAATATGTTGTCAGACAAAAATATATAGATCATCTAAGATATTATAGAGATAATTTATGAATAATTATTTAGCTTAAGTTTTTGTGTAATTAATTTTCTAATCGAGATAACACTGAATCATATGGTCTGACATTTTCGCAAAAAATCTCGCTATGTTTTTTTTTTTTTTTTAAGCCAAATCCTTGGTGCATTGCTCTGTTTGCTATAGTGGAAATTTTAAGCACTGCTAAATTTCCCTTCATGGTTCTTCGTTTCATGTTTTAAAAAAGCCAACGATTGCAGCGGCGTATGGCAAGTTCACATGTTAGCAGGTATATCCAGTAGCATCCCGCTTGCATCTGTCTACAGCCGGTTTGTCTATCGATGGCTACGCCATTAATCTGCTGGCCATAAAATCAGTAAAAGAAAACACAGTATAAATTGACTTTGTTTGTATAAATTTCATTGCCATATTTGCCAATAAATCACGTGGGAGCGTGCAATTCAACGTTCATTAAAAGAAGTTTTTAACGATATGCCAATTCTTATACTCATAAAAACCACATATACGTCATTTGTAGAAAAATACTCATGCTTAATCGAAAGAGAAGAAATAAAAAACCCATAGAACTTCAGCTAATTAACTAACGAAGCATTACCGACATGAATTCAATTTTATAATAACCCCCTGCGGGGAAAAAGCTAAGCATATCCTACAATAATACAAAAATTTAACGACTTCCCACCTAATTTGGTGTTTTTTTAAATTAAAACTTAGAAAAATGGATGCCATGTTTAACGATAATCGCCCTAAACCAAGTATTCCCAACCTTTTCCTACATCTACTCCTTTTAGAAGAATGATTATCTCCATCGACCCCCTCACATTTTTCTCTATAATATACAACATAGAACATAATTAATATAATACTAATAATTGCACATAAAACACTTAAGGGAACGGTGGACATTAAAATTTACTTTTTTTTACTTTTCATCATAGAGATACGAAATTTTGTACATATACACATTTCACTATAAATAAATAGAATGCCTTAAAAGAAATTTCCAATCTCATTATGATTGTAAGATTTTATAACAAATTTGAAATTTATAAACAAAATTTTAAAATGCTCCTTGCTACTTAATTTTTGAGATATTTTCTCGATTTTGCATTTTAATCTCTTTAAACTGTATATCAAACAAATCTGGGTATCAATTATTTTTCCCTTGAATAGTTAATTTTTGAGAGATTTTTTTCTGAATTCCGTCTCGATTTTCATCAAAATTTTTCCTTTTAAAAAGTTATAAATCAAATTTTATTACCTTAATGAAGTCGAATTGTAAAATGCATACCCTGTTTTTTTGTAAACAGCATCAGGATTCTTCCTTATCAATTTCATGAATTTTGAAGAAAAATTAAGTAGCATGGAGCATTTAAAAAATCTAAAAACCTTGAAAATTCTGTTTTGAGAAAACCAGATTTAAAATTTATTACTACACTTACCCATTATAAATTAATTTGTAGAAGCTTCGTAAATGATTATTGAATTGAAAAAAATTATTTTGGTACTAATAATCTACAGAAATATATATATATATATATATTACAATAACACAATCAGTATTACAATGACGAGATTTGCTCAAATAAAGGTCCACCGTTCCCTTAAAGATAACAATTTGACTAAGAATATGAACAAAAAAATAGAAAGTGGTTCATTAGGTTTAATTATTTTTGTACTATTTTCATTTTTAATTTCAGAAGTATAAACAAGATTTCAGAAACACACATTGTAATTGCACAAACTCCGCCAAGAGAAAAGAACGAAACTGCTTTTTATGGTTGAATCGGGGGGGGGGGGTTCCATGTGCTGTTTAAGGTCCAATGGATTTTCCAAGTTCTGCATAGTGTTGGTACACAAGTAAAAGCCGACGGCGGCATTCGAAGCATATGCAAAAGCGTCATGACATTCGACTTTAGATGCGTGGATCACTCTGGCTTATACAAATCTGCATTTATACATATTAAAACGGATATTAATATCTAATAATTACATTCCTAAAAAATCAAATAAAATTTTAAAGCACAAAAATGTATCATAGACCTCCAATAGACGTCTGGCATACTATACATCCTTTTTAAACTTCCATCGACCCACGTGGGTTCTACCTGGACCCCGTTGGGAATCCCTGCCCTAAACCCTACAATTAAGTTTAGCCCTAATGAAAGCCGTGGACCTATCGGGTAGTGGAATATCCCACTTTCTGCAAAAAAAGGGGCCAGGTTACCTTCTGTCTTCTGTTAAGTAAAGTCATGGTTTTATGCTTGTAAAGTTTACATATTGGAGATCGAAACACTCATAAAGTACCAAGTATAGGAGTTGATTATCTTCTATGTAGACCAAAATAAAGACATCCGAAACCCAACAGCAACCACTACATTAAATGTCCAATATGTAAGGTATAAAAAGCACTGATTAAACTTTCAAAGCATTTCCATTCAGGTATTTTTTGCTTTTATATATATATATATATATATATATATATATATATATATATATATATATATATATATATATATATAGAGTGAGAGAGAGAGAGAGATAGAGAGAGAGAGAGAGAAGCCCGGTGATGTAGTGGTTAAAAGCGTCAAGTTGCTATCCCACAGGTCCAGGGTTCAACCCTGTGACTGGGCAAGGTCGACTCAGCCTTTCATCCCTTCAGTGGGTCGATAAAATGAGGACCAAGCATGCTTGGGGACAAAACTCTTGGGGGTCCCATGTCAGGTTGACCACCTGAAAGCGGAGATAATGTTCCCGGTTTTAAATGCTTCAGTCAAAAAAGGGATTTTTAGATATGTTTTTATTGATAAAAATAAATCTTTTGACCTAGATAAAATGCTTGAGTTTATCAATAATTTTGTTTACAAGAGTACATTTCTTTGTACAAAAGGCTGAAGTCGAAATTGCGTATCTGCGATTGTTATAAAAGCCAATAACTTGGTATATTTAAATCAGTGTTTTTCACTTAAGCCCTTTATATCGTGCACCATATAATATATATATATATATATATATATATATATATATATATATATATATATATATATATATATATATATATATATATATACACATATATATATATATATATATATATATATATATATATATATATATATATACACATATATATATATACATACACATATATATATATATATATATATATATATATATATATATATATATATATATATATATATATATATATATATATATATATACATACAGGTGGTTATCAAAATAATGGAAACACCAAGGAATAACATGAAATACTTTATTAGTATAAAGGAGGAACGTTTTTGGCATGTAATAGAGCCTGAATTCGCCTAGGAACAGATTTGTACAAGACATGAATAGCGGTTAAGGGATTATAATACCACCCGTCATGAAGAAATCGGGAAAGTTATTGTAGAGTTGGTGTTGGTGCATATCGATACTTGGATCTATTCTCTATTTCGATGATATTGAAGTCAGGGAAATGTGAGGGTTAGGTAACATGTTTGCCTCTGTTTTCATGTTCCTCAAGCCACAATATGACAGGACTTTCTGTATGGGCAGGAGCTTTATCATCCCGGGAAACTGCCTTTCCAACGGGAAACAACGATTGCATCATATGATGAACCTTGTTGGCAAAAAGTTCGACATAGTATTTCCCACTGTACCTCCGTTTTAGAGTTACAATGGGAATTGCTGAAAACCATGAGATACCAGCCCAAATCATGCCAGATCCATCTCCATGATTGATAGTTTGCACGAGACAATAAGGATCATATATTTGTTTGGCTGTATTCCAAAAGTGCGCAGGTCCTCTTGTAGGGAACAATTGGACCGATGATTATTCTGACCACACGACGTTCTTTCACATATCACTTGACCAGGATCTGGGCTCCTGGCACTATCGTGGGCGACGTTTTGCATTCACATCTGTTACAATTGGCTTGGGAATTGTTACTCATCCGTAAATGTTTTGTTTGTGAAGTTCCCTCCGACTTAAAATGGCTGATACGGGAACCTGTAGTTGCAGATCGAGCTCTATGATCAATTGGGTTCCAGTTATTTTATTTTTACAAGTCACAATCCGCTTCAATACCCCTCCGTCTCTTTCACTCAGATCTCCCTTTCTACCACTATTCTGTTTCGCCCAGACGGTGTTTATCCGTGCATTCTGTATGATGTCATAACACTCGATGCCATAGCTCTAGAAACATCCAAAATCCAGGTGGTTGCCGCAAGAGATATTCCCATTTGACGCGATCCAAAAATTTGCCCTTTTTGCAAGGTCTGCAAGGTTTAACGACTTACGTTATACCCCCAAACCCACGATGCCCATAGCTTTATTACTGCTACCTGACGGTAGAATAATATATAAACTATATTCTACAGAAAGTACCGGGAGCCATATTTGAATTTTAAGGAATACGAACACTTTCCTGAACACCACTAATATTTATAGGTGTTTCCATTATTTTGTTAATCACCTGTGTATATATATATATATATATATATATATATATATATATATATATATATGTCATGCCTGTGACGCAGCTGCAGGTAAAATTAATATAAGTCCACTGTGCTTGAGAAATATATAAAATAAAAGACGCAAAGATTACAGGGACTCCATGTCGTGCCGAGGCGTTTATTAAAATGTTAATTATCCAGTCCGATCCGCCAAATTCGATTCAACCCCCTCCAGCCGGAAAACGAGCGTCCTGACTCTATGAAAGCTTTTCCTAAACTGCGTATTTTTCTTTCTCGACAGCGTGGGCGATCATCCAGAACCCCTCTCTCGAACATTCGATGTATTGCGTCAGAGAGCGCGTGCGAGCAATTCGGTGACCCTAAACTCTCCGCGAAAACAACACCTCGACAACGGGAGTTCAGTATTCGTTAGTGATTTTTTTTCTTTTTTAATAATAATTTCTAGATATGGCATATATATGTATATATATATATATATATATATATATATATATGTGTGTGTGTGTGTGTGTGTGTGTGTGTGTGTGTGTGTGTGTGTGTGTACGTACAATTTTTCTCATAGGACTCTGACAATACCTAAAATAAAGTGTATTATTTTCTTATGTCTTAACTTTGATTAAAATAAAATATACTGCATTCCAAATAAAGATTGATGTCGCAATGGTGTACTTGTAGATTTTAGCAGACTTTAGAAAGAAAACATATTTTACAGTAAAGCCTGATCGAATTTTGTAAGTTTCTTTACTTACAACGCATTTGTCTCGTTTAGTATAAAATATCGTCGTCGACAAAATTAGAAAGTATTGGTCAGTGTTTGCTGCTACTACTTTTATTTTTTGCAAAAAATCCTTATCTCTCCGCGACAGCACCGCGTTGTATTTTTCTTTATTTCTAATTCAAAAGTTTGCACAAAAGTTCTGAATATCAGCACTGCGACAAAGAGAATAAAGCCTAGGGAAATTCTTTTTTTTCTCTTCATTTTAAGTCTTTTCATTTTTTTCCCCTTTTTATGAAAGATTAATAGAAACCAAGATGGATTAAGTGATAGTGAAAAAAAATATGTTTCGCTGAGAAATAAACTTGCCTGGGAGAAACACAAGACGTTAAAATATGTTTAACTGAAAGTCTTGTGTCAAAAGTAGCCTTTTTTTTATTTAGCTAAGCTGTATTAATAATTTTAATTTTTCTTTCAACTTGAGTATTTAATCTTAAACTTTTTTTGACTTATAAAGTTTCGCGCTAGAAGAAAAAGGGGATTATCAAATTTCAGAGGAATTATAAATTTTAAAATATATAAAACTAATTTCTACTTTGGAATCCATAATACAATTTTGTACTCGGAGCTAGTATGCGATCGGAGTTAAAAAAAAATTCAAGTAGTCTCTTCTAACGAAACTACCGTGGGTTATTAACATAGGATTACTTATCGTTTCTTACCCCTTTTGTATGTATTTATGAGTAATGTATATATGTATCTATATATATGTACGCATGTATGCATATATATATATATATATATATATATATATATATATATATATATATATATATATATATATATATATATATATCTGTGGCTTGGTACAAGAAGTGCATAAATTACTTTTCTCCAAGATGATTTTTTTGCATTATGTCTCCTTATAAAAATATTATTTTCCTTATAAAAATAATATTTAATTATAAAAAATAATATTATTAAAACATACATAATATTATTTTTATAAGGAAAAAAATAATATTAATTTCCTTATAAAAATAATATTATGTCTCCTTATAAAAATATTATATATATATATATATCCATCATTTATCTTAAGTTTGCAAATACTATATCCATATGCATGACGCAGCCTAGCAACTAACACATAAAGAACAAAAGCACGGGTGCATTAGCACCCAAAGATAGAAATATAGGTTAATCAACACCCAAAAGACACAGTATTAAACAATTAAACAGAAAAATATTATATATATATATATATAATGTCAAAATCTTGATGCATTTTGGTACTTATCTATTCAACTGTTTACTGCTTCCCCAAGCGATGCAGACTGGGTTTGGAGCGCTGCCAAAATTATACCTCGCGATGACGGACGGTTTTAGCCTCTGAAATTTTGCTTTCCAGAGGACCGTTAAAGAGGAACATAATCCAGCGTTAAAAACATGCCAATGTAGAATATGTAATAAATTTTACTATTAAAGCTGCTGTGTTCTAAACCTATGGGATTCTTTGACCTCATTGTTAACCTATGGAGAAAATGTGTCCAAAGATTGCCGGCTTGGATTTAAAGATTTTTTTTTTAAAATCGTACTCCGTACCAGAAAAAGAAATTTTACTCCTTGAGGCATTTTTTATGTTTTTTAAAAAAGGTAAATAATGATTTAAATTTTAAATTATTCGGGGGCGAAATCTGATATAGCATATTTTAAATGCTCATCAGTTTCTTTGGTGGACTGTATTTAGAAAACGAATCCTCTTGGAAGGTGCAGAAAAGGTCAGGCTGTCTGAAAATACCATTTTTATTGGTTTATCAGCATTTATCTATATATATAAAACAGTTCCGTAACTGACACACTGACTGACATACAACGCACAGACCAAACCGCTGGACCTAAAGGGCTGAAATTTTGCATGACGATTCTTCTTATAGTGTAGGGGTGCCCTAAGAAAGATTTTTGAAAAATTCTTCTTAGATTTTTTAAAAATTAAATTTTTAAGCTGTTTTTGTAACTTTTTTTAAGTTTGTATTTAAAATAAGAATTTTAGGGTTAAAAAATTTATATCACGAGAAAGATCATAAAAATTCCTTTAAAATGAAATCTTTTTCGAACCTTTACCTTGATTTTCTGATACTTGGTGAATTTTTAAAGATTAATTTTTAGAATTTAATTTATTAACTGCTGATCACGTGATTTCTTTTTCTGGTACTTTAAATAAATTTATCGTCATACGCATAAAACGAAATAGACAAAAAAATATTTTTAATTTTTTTTTGCTAATGCGGCAGACGATTGGGCGTTAAAGTCCAAAATATATTAAAATGCAATAAAAGATAAATTCTTCTTCTTGTTTGAGGAACATATTTCCAAAAGAAGAATTAATTTCGAAAGGGCTCGAAATGCTAATTACTATTTCAAATGATTGTGTTAACAACTAAATAGATAAAAAAAATATATTTTTTTTTTCTCTCTAATGCAGCAGACGATTAGATATTATCAAAAAATAAATAAATATCCCTTACGATTTTTTTTATAAAATATATTTTTACATCAATTGTATACATTGATCGTCGCATTCATTATAAATATATATAATTTTTTGGGGGGGCATTAATTGCATACATTGACCGTTGTATTTAATTTGAATGTATTCCGTAGCGAAGCGCGGGTTTTCAGCTAGTGTAGCTATAAATAGTAGACATGTTTTTAACGTAGGATTACGTTCCTCCATAACCCTTTTGCCCTAGAAAATTTGAAGCGACCTCACGTTGCGTACATAAAATAAATATACGAATAAATCATTAATTGCTATTAAATCGAAGAAATTAAAACGAGAAAAGATTGGCTAGTTTCTCTCTTATATATGCATAATGTGAATATTCTTAACTAAATATTTTAAATAAAAATGGTTTTCGTAATTAGTTTTTCCTAACTAGTATTGAAGGATCTGACGGAGGGGCAATTCGGGTTGAACTGACACCCTTCACGAACTGTTGCCGTAGATTCCGCGACCCACAATTCCGCGGCCCACAATACGGTATCGCGACCCACAATACGGTATCTTCTTACGTTGAAATGGCTGTTTGGTACAATATTTCGAAATTTTAACGTAAGATTACGTTCCTCCATAACGGTCCTCCGGAAAGCAAAATTTGAGACGCTGAAACCGTCCGTCCGTGCCTCGCGAGTTTTAAATTTGGCTGCGCGCCAAACCCGGTCTGTATCACTTGGACAAGCAGTAAATAGTTAAACAGAAATGTACCAAAATGCGTCAAACTTTTTACATACATATATGTATATATATATATACACATACGTACATATCTATAGATACATATATACATAACACATACATACAAGAGAGGTAAGCAACGATAAGTAATGCTTCTTTAATAACCTGCGGTAGTTTCGTTAGAAGAGATTACCTGAAATTTTTTCCATAGGTTAACATTGAGATGAGCGAATCCAATAGGGTTAGTACATAGCAGCCTTAACATGGAGTATAGAATATATTTCTGTTGGATGCATTTTTTAAGTAATGAACACAGCAAAAATATATTTAATACGTCAAATCATAAAATCTAAATTTTCTTACATTTCCTCTCTTCTTTCTTTAGGTTTCGAATTTATATTTCGTGTAAATGTTATAAATTAAAAAAAAAGAGTTTAAAAAGAAAATTCCTGGTAACCGTATCTTTTCTAATCTTAAGTATACATTGCAAGAAAATTTACACCTTTAGCATGAATTCGAAATAAACTAGCCTAAAGTAGATAAAAGAACTAACCGCATATAGAATTCTATTCATTTCATTTACTTTTTAAGACATTATAAAAGTTCCGCTATCGGAATTTTCAGCGATATTTCAATAGTTCATTTTTCTCCCTTAAATTTTTTTAAATATAAGGTGTTTCAAATATAAATATATCTATATGCAATTTGTATCGGAAAGTACATTTTTTAGTTTTGAAATGTAGCGAGAAATTTTAATAGAACATAATAAATTCCGTAAATAACATATTCCGTAAATTTCCGTAAATAACGGTATGCATCAGTTAGCTATTCATTAGCCTGTAAACTGTTTAGATTTTGAAGAAAATGAAAATATGTTTATATATCTCGTATACTTAAGCGGTAAAAATATAAAAATTTAAATATATAGCTTACTGTATCAATATGATTAGGTTTAAAAGAATGATTGTGTTACTTTAATAGTATATTGAAGAAATGATAAATTCAAACTTTAGGTGAAAAAAAAATAATTCAGGTAGTCACTTCTAACAAAACTACCGCGGGTTATTAACGTAGGATTACTTATCCTTTCTTACTTTTTTTTGACGCATCTTGGTACTTTACTGTTTCACTGTTTACTGCTACTGAGTTTGGGGCGGCGCCAAAATTAGAACTCGCGACCCAGGACGGACTCTGAATTTTTTCTTTCTGGAGGACCGTTATTGAGGAACGTAGTCTTACGTTAAAGTATCCCTTTTTTCAAGAAACAGGAAGTACTTGGCCGATATAATGTTAGTATTAACCTATATACTATTGATCTCTTAAAATATTTTCTGACATAAAATTCAAATTACTTGAGAAATGAATTTAATAATTCGCATTCCCTTTTTTCGGTTTGAATCCTTATTTGCAAATTCTTCAACGTTCTGTCAGTATGATGCATTACTTTTCATTATACATTTGGTTAACACTAATTTAAGTGTTTACATAAAATATTACTTAAGGATATATTTTTATAAACATTATCGGGAAATGTTAGCATCTTTATACATTCTGCATGCCTTTCACCATTGGAAATTACCTTGTTTAGGTTGTTTGGCTGCTAGGGTTTGCTAGGCTAGAAAATCGAACTGAATTCTCCAAAATTTCAAACCGGTGAAAACGCAAAAATAACACGCATCACTATCTTATAAGAAAGTGTTATTCTCTGCAGTGATTTTCTGGCTCTAAATGGTGCTTATCCAATGTAATAGCTTTCACATTATAATCAAATGTACTATTTAGATTTACTGTTAGATATTAAAACAAAACAAAATAATTCAAAACGATTTATCCATTCAAATTCCAGTTTCTTAAGTGTGGAAAGTCACGGAATACACTTATCATGTGTAAAGTAAAGCTCAGGCTTAGAGTAATTTTATCGTAGGATTACGTTCCTCAATAACGGTTATAGAGAAATTAGCTAACTTCTACACAGACTTGGGTGTATATAATTTGAAATGGCACTCTAAATGAATTGATACAAACACAGTTTATACATGAAACAATGTTTATTGAATTCGTTGCACATATAGAATTTGCTTTTACAGCTATAAGCATACGTACTACTTGTAAGGAATATATATATATATATTAACATTTAATAGAAATACACATTGCCATACTCACAAACCAGCAGAGAGTCAAACCAGCAGTACGGCCACGTAAACTTTGTGCCTGCGAAGCACTAGAGCCGGTTAACACCTGGAGCTGCCTAACTCGTAGCTCCCTGTCGCTTATCTATCAACTTTAACAACCTTTCTTCAACCTTAACAACCTTCTTTATTAATGACGCTGCATGGTATTTATACTAAGCGCGTATGCCGAAATTAGCATATCTCAAGCAGCTTCTTTAATTCATTCACTCAAAAGTTCGATTCTTGTGAATCGAATCTTGTGTATACCTGACACTGTCCTCCGAAAAGCAAAATTTCAGTGTTGTCGCGAGTTATAATTTTGGCAGCGCGCCAAACCCAGTAAGACAGTTAAACAGTAGAGAGTTAACCTAAAACAGTAGCAGTAAGACAGTTAAACAGAAATATACCAAAATGCGTCAAAAGAAAAGGTAAGCAACCATAAGTAATCCTAAGTTATTAACTCACGGTAGTTTCGTTAGAAGAGACTACTTGAAATATTTTTTATTTATTTATATATAACTCTATTATTTTGAATAATCTGTGGTAAATAATTTTGAATTGGATGAATTATAAAATGCACACTTAATACGTCTATCCTCAACGTTCTAGAGCAAAATTTTTAATATAAGAAACAACTGAAACCCTTTGCCTTATTTCATTTGCAACAAACCTTACATTGCTTTATCATACATCCCCAAAATTTCATTATGCACCGATACATTCCTCCCCGCATACCAGCTTCTTTTGTCAGACATACTTATTTTTTAGAACAATATTAAAGTTCTCCCTCATAGCAGTTTTGGACTAGTGCCAGTCTTTAAACAGTGCTCGCTTCATGGCAAAGTAGAAATCAAAGATGTTGAAATAGAAAGAAAAAAAACATAGAAATCCCCTTTTTTTTCAATTTTTTTTATCGTTTTCAAAAGTTGAAAAAAAATACAGAAGATTAAAAAAAAATGTACGTAATCACATTATATTCTATGGTTAGGATCCTAAAATTTGATTTTGGAAAGTCGGAACTTGGGTTTGTGATTACTTCTAAGAAATTTGTATCAACAGGGGTTTTAAGAGATTGATTTAAAGAAAATTCTGTTGTAAGTAAGACGAGCTACATCTGATTTCCCGTCTACAGAAGATATAAATTTGGTTTTTACGATGAGAGAACTGAATATCTGCGAGTTATATAACACTGCTTTTTTTTCAATCCATGCATCACAGACAGTTTTATTCTTTGAATTCAAAAATCTTTCTTTTTATATGACGATATAAACTAAACTAATGGATTATGGGTCTTATATCTACAGAGGATTTATAGCTCTTCACAATATATGGGTGAAGTTACTTTTACTTTTGAAGTTTGTAAGGGATGGAATTGAGAATATTATTTCTTTTCATTGCTAAAATTGTCAAGTGCTCAGGACACTGGCTTCGAAGTCCAAAGGCGAGATTTTCGATCCCAAATTCATGCATCCCTATTCAAGGTAAATTATTTCAAGGTAAAAATAATTTACCTTGAAATACGTACTTTGTTAAGCAAAGTATTTCAAGGTAAATTATTTTTTCTCATTCAGGAAATCTAAAAAGAATGACAGCGAAAATTATTTTCTTCAAATGACTGACAAACTTTGGCAGTATATAGATTGAAATAAAACATACTTACTTAACCCTTCATCAGGCGCGCCAATTTTTGGAACACCAGCAGGCGCGCGTGGCACAAAGTGCAACGTGTCTTTCAACCTTGATTATTCTATATGTAATAAACTTTCTTTTTTCAAACTGAAAATATTAATTCTGTGTTGTATGACAAGATATAAAATGTTGATAATATTGAGATATATTTATAGTTAAAGGCCAACGAATGCAAATACAATCACCTTATATCCAAACTGTCCGGTTTATTGGATCTAAGGGCAACTTGCGAATGGATTCCTATTATGTCCAAAAAACCTAAAACACAATGATATTGTCCATCTTCGTGATATGCGTGATGCCATGTATTAGCTGCACATTTGATCTACTACATCAGTTCCTGCTTTTGTCGTATTGTAATCCAGTATAATCGCTGGTATACCACGGTTAAATCACGACTAACATTGAATGGAAAGTAATACAAGGGGCAGAAAATCAGAACTGCATTAGAAAGGGTGTAGCTATAAACAGAAGCTGCTTAGAACATTCAAACCTTACATGTAAAAACAAACCATTCAAAGTTACGAAAATGTTGCACTTTGTACGCGGGCGCGCCGCTGAAGGGTTATGTGAACAAACCCTATTACTACAAAGCAAAATTTCGCTTAAAATTTCCTTGTAATTGCGATGTAATACTTAATTTCAATTTTGAAGCGTAAAGTTGTTTATCCAAAAGTGCCAAAACAACCTTCAAAATGTTGTTTATATTTTATATTTCTTCTTGTGTGTTTTTAAGGGTCAATAATGTTTTCGGGACAGTAAGTTGATTTTGTTGAATACACAACTTCAAACACGTAAAGCTGTAATTAAATAATGGACCGATAAAAGTAGTTAAATTCGCTCTTACTTCTTAAAAGCACCAAGCCAATCTATCATAGAGTTCTCGGGATACTATTTATAGATATATTAGCAATTTTCTGGAATTCTTGTTTTTGGGGTTTTTTTTGCATCTATTTATACAAAAACTCATATTTTTATACCTTCATATTTTTTTTTAAAAAAATATTTTAAAAGCCATTAAAACGTTTCATGCTTTTTTGACTTAATCAAAATAATTACTTAGATTTTTTTCATAAAAAAATTGAAGAAAATTTAAATGTAATTTCTAATTAAAACTTTATGAGCACATATAAAGCAGTTTTTATGATGATGTGTAAATGCAATTTTAGAAAAATAAACTAGCGTAGGCTGCAATTGTAAAGAATGAACATTCCTGAATACCTCATTTAACAAAATTGCGATTTCTTCATATTACAACGGGATGCACATTACTTTGGAGCTTGTAGTACAAAGAGATCAAAAGATATAAGCATATTAAAAAAATAATCGCGAATGTTATGCAGTGGTAATCTAAAAAAGCTGCCACCGTCTGAGATTCGAACCATGGACGAGACATGGCACTTACTGTTCCTTCATTGGGACTCCCAGAATGAAATCTCGGGCTATACAGGGGGTCAATACTAATTGTCTCCACAATAGATGAGAAAATAAAAATTTTCTACTTCAATACAGCATATAAAGGAAGGAGCAAAAATATTTATTTAAATTTAGAGTAGACCGTTATGTGGTCAACGGTCTTCAAAATTGCTATATAACTGTAATATATAGGAACTTATCTAAGTCCTTTAACTTAAGCTACATCAATATAACTGTCAAATAAATGCGAAGTCTAATTGAAAGTCTTATTTGTATAGTGGTCAAACTCCACTTCAAAAAAAAAATTGAGTTAGCCTCACTTTCATGTTCATACAAGTCATTTCTATCTTATTTTACACCTCCAGCTTATTTCTGCTGCCAACAGAGGGCATCACAAATCAGACTTCAGCAGTCATTTCTCAGCTATCATTAGACTTTAAGGCTCTATATCTGAAAATGAACAAGAATGGAGTTGGACCACTATTCAAATGAGGCCCTCAATTTTGTTTCATATCTACTAGCGTAGCGCTGGAGAACAGTATGCGATTATAATCATCCTAAGAGCTTTGAACAACCAATATAAACTATAGCGTAACTTAGCATATTGTACTAAGCTATTTAATTATTATTAAAAAAAATTAAATTCTTAAAAGTCAACATGTTCAATACTAAATGACCGAACCAAGAATAAAAGCAGATACCTTTACAAGTCCTACACGCTTCGTAACTGAGAGTTTCTTTTTTTCTATCTATCTCCAAGCATCCACAATCACGTGCGAAAATTCTTCCTTCGAGAATCGGAGTAACCTTGGATTTGCACCGCTGACTCCTCAAATTTTGTCGACAAGTTGAGCGATTTTATGTTACTAGTAATACGATGAATTCTTAACTGTTTCAAATAAGGAAAAGTAGCATACAACATTGAAAAGTTTCTTATGATCGAGAATTGTTAACATTTCGGTGGGGCATGACTCTTTTCTCGCTTAGTGGGAAGTCTGGAAGTTAGTTATTTCCAAGGTATTCCTAACAAGAAATTCAGCGGTAATTTGTGGCTTATTACATTCCATGGTAATCACAATCATCAAACCATTTCTCCTTAATTCTTGACCAGCTTCAATTGAACAGAACCAATTATCACATGTTATATCACGGCAGTGGCGTAGCGAGCATAACTGGCGCCCGGGGCACGATACCTTTGTGGCGCCCCCCCGCAAAACATATATTAATATAATATATAGATCGTATACTGGCGCCCCTCCCCCGAAAAACATATAATAATATAATATATAGACCTTATATTGGCGCCCCCCACAAAAACATATATTAATACTAGCTGAAAACCCGCGCTTCGCTACGGAGTACATTGAAATTAAATACAACGGTCAATGTATGCAATTAATTCCAAAAAAAAATAAATATATATATATTTATAATAAATACGACGATCAATGTGTACAATTGATGTAAAAAAACATATTTATAAAAAAATCGTAAGGGATATTTTTATAGACAAAATAAAGTCCAATCGTCTGCCGCATTAGCAAGAAAAAAAATTTTTTTTTTTTTGCACGTGACGATAAATTTATTTAAAGTACCAGAAAAATAAATCACGTGATCAGCATTTAATAAATTAAATTCTAAAAATGAATCTTTAAAAATTCACCAAAAATCAGGAAATGGAGGTAAAAATTCGAAAAAATTTTCATTTTGAAGGAATTTTTATGATCTTTCTCGTGATATAAATTTTATAACCCTCAATGTATTATTTTAAATTCAAACGTAAAAAAAGTTTAAAAAACAGCTAATTTAATTTTAAAAAATCTAAGAAGAATTTTTGAAAAATCTTTCTTAGTGCACCCCTACACTATTCGAAGAATCGCCATGCAAAATTTCAGCCCTTTAGGTCCAGCGGTTTGGTCTGTGCGTTGTATGTCAGTCAGTCAGTCAGTCAGTGAATGACTGAGTCAGTTACGGAACTTTTTTATATATATAGATAATATATAGACCTTATATTGGCGCCCCCCAGCGAAAAAGATATAGTTATATAATATATAGATCTTATATTGCCCCCCCCGAAAAACATATAGTAATACAGTATATAGACCTTATATTGGCACCCCCCCCCGAAAAACATATAGTAATGTAATATATAGACCTTATATTGGCGCCCCTCTGCAAGTGGCGCCCGGGGCATGATAGACCCCCTTCCCCCCCCCTCGCTACGCCACTGTATCACGGTTCGTTTTGTAGAGGCATTTGAAGAGGCATTTTTGTAGAGGCACCACAAATGATTGGGTTGGGATTTTTAATTTTCGCTCTGGTTAATCTAAGTGTTACATGAACCATAGAAGCCTGGCGTCATGAATCACCATTCCACAATGAAGACAAGATGTTGACTGACGCATGTGTAGACTCACTGTATCCAACATCGAAGGGTGCGGGGACAAACGTTGAATAAAGAAACCATAGCTGCCTGAGAGGCAGATATTCCCACAAAAGGGTTAAGGCGCGTGGGTATACATGCAGCGAAAGAAGGCTAACCAACGGATTTGTTCGTTAAATGTAAACGTAGCAACCAACACCACCGAAGGCATTTGATTTCCTTTGCCATGGTTCGCTCACAAGCAGCACATTGAAGGAGGTTCGTTACTCTTTCTTATTCGTCGTTCGCTGGATTTGTACAGAGCTTACGTTTCATGTTGATATCAATTTACTACTATTTGCCTGGAAATTTCACTTCGAGTAAGGAATTTAATTTCCTCGTTTGTTATCGGAAACTGGGTTGCGCAATGTAGTGTGTGTGTGTGGGGGGGGGATTGAAATAATTATTTGTCGTTATAACTCATTCAATAATATCAGTTCTCTAAACGTAAATGAACGAACAGCTGCACTCCCTTTCGGTTTGTTAATGTGGACGAACAACTGAATATATATATATATATATATATATATATATATATATATACAGATGGAGTACAAAATAATAAGAACACCTGTGAAAAAGTATGAAGTATTTCACACGTGCAGTACAGCCGCGCCACCTGCTACAGAAGTCTACCACCTAGTGATCGTGAAGAGGAAGGTATATGTCTCTCAACAGCAGTCACCTACGTTGCATGCTACTATAAACTGTCTGTGATAAGTTGAAATGTCAGACCTGTCAGAGTTCCAAAGAGGAATGATAGTTGGAGCGCGTTTAAGTGGAGCATCGGTGACGGAAACAGCAAAATTTTTGGGGTTTGCAAGGAGTACGGTATCAGCCGTTATGACAGCGTACACGAAAGAGGGTAAGACGACGTCTTCAAAGCACCACAGTGGCCGAAACTCCAAACTTGCTGATACGGATAGACGGGTCTTGAAGCGCATAGTAGCCCGAAAGCACAAGCAATCGTTATCCGAGATAACATTCGAAATGAACAGTCATCTCCAGGTCCCCGTTTCAACAAAAACTGTCAAAAGGGAACTTCATGCTGCGAACATGTATGGCAGAGTGGCATTTCGTAAACCCTTGGCGACAGCAACCAATGCTTTCAAGCGACGCCAATGGTGCAGAGATCACAAAGACTGGTCCCCACAGCAGTGGCAACAGATAATATGGTCAGATGAATCGTCATTCACCCTATTTCAGACGACCGGACGCGTTTATGTCTGGAGAACGCCCAAAGAAGCGTTTCATCCTGAATGCCTCTTGCCGACTGTGAAGCATGGGGGTGGCTCTATTATGGTATGGGGTGCGATATCTTGGCGTGGTCTTTGGCCACTTGTTATTCTGCATGGGAGGATCAAATCCAATCACTATCTAAGATTTCTAGGGGATCATGTCTATCCTTTTGTCCAGACTGTATTCCCTGGAGAGCGACCGCTTTTTCAAGACGACAACGCCCCTATCCACACTGCTAGGTGTGTTCAAGAATGGTTCGAAGAGCATGACGATGCAGTTGAACATCTCGCCTGGCCCCTCAGTCTCCGGACTTGAATATTATTGAACATTTATGGCAATATTTGGAGTCCAAACTTCGTTCCCGATTTACACCTCCATCCGTACTTGCGGAATTAGAGACCGCTCTGCAAGTGGAATGGTTTAATATTCCTTTAATTGTCAATGACCTTTATGCATCTATCCCACGTCGTATTAAATCTGTACTTCAGTCAAAGGGTGTTCCAAGCCCCTATTAATAAAGATTTTCCATTATTTCACAGGTATTCGTATTATTTTGTCCACCATCTGTATATATATTTATATATATATATACTAGGGGCTTCGCTCCTAGGCTCGCTAAGCTCGTTCCTCTGTTAGGGTCAAGGTCAAGGTATATTGAGTTTGCACAGCGCCAATCATGACACAGTAAGTTGAATGAATAAGTTGCTAATAGAAAGATACATAGGGATGATTCTCGGGCAATGCAGCAGCTTCCATTCATGTACTGTTGTCACCCTTATGCGAAGGGGAATCACTGTTGAATCAAACAATAAAGAGATTATTACAGCAAAATTTGTAAAAAACGGGAAGAATATATGCAGTGTGTCCCCAAAAGAATGGTGAGATTTTAAATGGTTATAGCTCCGAGACAAAAGCATTGTAGACAGATGCAATATGTCAAATTCAAGAGAAAATCTCCACTTTTCTTACCTGTTCATCATACTTCGATGTGCGATCTCTTAGTTGCCCTGCAGACGTCAAGACGATATTCAGTCTCTTCCCACGCACGGCAGCGAACATTTGCCGTGATGGACTAAACAGCTTCAGTGATCCTTTCTTTTAAATGGCCCGATTTCGGACATGAATGGAATACACTTTTTTTTTTACATAACCCGAAAATTAGAAATCCGTTAGGGGAAATATTTCGTTAAGAAATTCCCGCACGATTGTGGCAAAATACTGAGGAGCTCCGTATAACTGGGAAATGGAGTTTCCCAGAACAGAATTTCTTAACGAAATATTTTATCAGTGATGGGTCGGACGAGTTCGGTGGATTGTCTGGCCCCCACGGTCTCCAAGCCTTTCCCCAAATGGATTTCTATTTTGAGGGTTATGTAAAAAAAAACATGTGTATTCCATCCATGTCCGAAATCTGGATCATTTAAAAAAGATCTCTGAAGTTGTTTCGTCCATCACCCCGGATGGCCTCTGCCGTGCATGGGAAGAGAATGTTTATCGTCTTGACGTCTGCAGGGCAACTAAGGGAGCCCACATCGATGTCTGCTGAAGAGGTAAGAAACTTGGAGATTTCTTCTTGAATTTGACGTATATTACATCTGTCTACAATGCTTTGTTCCGGAGCTATAACCCTTTTGTTAGCTCCGGAATTTTCCGGCGCTAGTCCCGCAGTCTGTTGGAGTCTGCACGTAAGTTTTCGCACACATAAACTTGGAGAGTTTCTCTATCATTTAACGTATGAGTCGTGTCTGCAACATCATTTGTTGCATAGTTATAGCCATTTGAATCTCCACCATTATTTTGGGGGAACACTGTATAAATCCTCTTATGGTGTGATATCTCTTTCAAAGCAGATGCAATTATGTAGAGATGAACTGATTAAACGGCCCTCAAATCCAGACAGTTTTATTCCATTGCAATTTTTTTTATTTTTCAATTCTTAAAAAGTAAAAATCCTATTCGGCCAAATGTTTATTTCAAACTTTGTCAATACTCCAAAACTCCTAAATATTATTTAAGGCGAGGTGTTTTTAATTATTCTTCTTTGTAACATTTAAAATCACCTTTAGTCTCGACATAACGCAATTTAGTTTACAGAAACATTGAAAATTAGCTTTCTTTAAGGGATGGTGGACTTTCAAATTACCAAAAATCGAGCAAAAGTTGGAATTTTTTTTGGGGGTGTATTAATATTTTTAAAACATGTAAATATTGGAATGAAATGCATTTAAAACGTGTAGTGAAAAGAAAAATGAAAAATTGGTGGCTTAGAGTAGTAAGTATTAAAGGTAGATAAAAAATTATCTTTTAAATGACTTTTTCTCAAAATGAGAAATTTCCAGATTTGCAAGTCTTTAAAATGCTCCTCGCGTCAGAATTTTTGACGAAATTTTATGAAATTTATAATAATGATTCCTGTAATACATCAAAATAAAGTTATGTATCCATTTTAGGATTCGAGGTCATTTAGGTTATAAAAGTTTAACTTTAGTGTAGAAAAGTACAAAAATTTCGCGAAAATTCAGAGTACAAGCATAAAAATATTTTCTAAAAATTAACTATTCAACGAAAGTACAAAAAAATACATAACTTTGTTCAGAAAGTATTATAAGCAATATAAATGCAAAATTAAGGGGAAAAGTTTAAAATTGAGTCGCAAGGAGCATTTTAAAGAAGGGTAATTTAATTTAAATTTTTTAATTATAAAATATTTTTTTAAAAATATTTATAACAATTTATAAGGTGTTTAATATTGTTATACTTTAATGAATATATATACAAAATTTCATATCTCTGTGGTAAAAATTTCAAAAATCGTTTTGAAAGGTCCATCATCCCCTTAAAACAATAATGTTGATAAAATTTTAAAATGTTCGCTTCCTCGTTTTTTGCGCTATACATGTGAGTTTTAATTCCATCTACAATTCAAATAAATGAAAAATTTTGGCACAGCTACTAGTTGTAATTCGATGTCTCGGGTAATTGCCAGAAATTTAATACTATTTTACAGTCTTATGAGATAGTCTGTTTCTCTTTTATTCACATATAAGCTACATTCATTGAAAAAAAATTTAATGGGTAGAAAAAAAAAATTTAAGTAAATTTTTCTTTGTTGCACTCTATATCGTTTTTTTTTGTTTGTTTCGCTATCTCTTTTTAAAAGTAAATTTGTTTTTTAAACTAAAGTTGATTACATAAACTAATACACAAGTTTAAATACATAGCACGTTCCAAATATTTTATACGCTATTCTTAAAATATTCGTTTCTTAAAATAAAGTTAATATTCAAATATGATAATCTTCATCTACGAAAAATTGATTTTTAGAAACTATTGATAGACTGTCTAGGATGATCCATTCATCTATATATTGTTTCTAAAAGGTTTTTTATTTTGAAAACTATTTTGAGAGAACTGCCGAACATAATAATTATATGGTTGAGGTATTAGAAAAAAAATTCTTGGAGTTTAGATGTGGCAGTCGAAGAGGAAAGTGAGATAAGGGCAACTGTTCGTCAAAAAAATCTAAAAATTAAGGCCGTCTGCACACGGAGCAACTCAAAAGAAACTGATAACTGACTCCAATCGCAAACCAGTCCGTGATGAGTCGTAACCTATGCGATTGAATGGAGCCACGCACACTGCGCAACTGGTTACAAACCCGTCGACGGGTTTGTAACCAGCATTTATATTGCTACGAATTTTACGGGTTTGTATATATATTGCTACGATTTTTACAAGTCTATGGTAATCTAGCCAAATATGAGAGTTGACGCCATATTGGCGATGGATTTGGTGAATTATTTTGGTCACCATATTTGGCGATTCGGCACCAAATGGTCGCCAACTTGCCGTCTAGATCATTCTAGAAGATTCTTGAAATATCTAGCTGACTGACCGATAGCGATCGATTTGGAAGTCTATAAATATACCTCACATTGGTATTGGAACTCAGTGTTCTTTTCTGCGGAGAATTGAATGTATTGACAGTGTGTTAGGCGTGTATTGTATTGAAAACTCTTATCCTGATTTTCTGCTGAATAAAAGACAGTTGTTGCATGTTTTCTGTTTGAATTTGTGTATGCTGAAGAATTTACAGAATAATAAATTTTACTTTGTGTGCACTTTCTGAAGAGATTTTGTTCGATCCTATCGAAGCAGAACAAAATATATATATATATTTATGTGTGTGTGTGTGTACATATGTATGTCAAGATTTTGAAGCGTTTTAGTTCTTTTTTGTTTAACTATTTACTGCTTGCCCAAGCGATACAGACTGAGTTTGGCGCGCTGCCAAAGTTATAACTCGTGACGACGGGCGGTTTTAGCGTCTTCAATTTTGCTTTCCGAAGGACCGTTATGGAGGAACGTAATCCTATGTTAAAAAAATTGTGAGGGGGGGAAATCATTAAAAATTAACTCTTCCTTTCGTCGTAGCAGCACATGACGGTAAAAGCAATGGAGCATTGATTTTTCTATCGCGAAAAAAATTCTACGCCGTATCGAATAACTAATTTTAAAAGTTTATTAATAATTACGTAGTGGTCAACATTTCAAGCAGTTTATTCTAAACTGAAGCAATTGAATCTTGATATAAATTGGTACTTCCTCGAATAGTAGATTTACAGCCTCAACGTTCGGTGAGGTTCACTCCAAATCAAGGAAATGGGTCAATATGATCTCTTTTAATAAAGTCAATACAATTATGATACATATATGATTTCTTTTTTAGCTAAAATAACTTTAAATTGCTTAGTATCTCTTTTCATCGGAATAAGTTTATTTATAAATATTTTCATCTTCTCTCTAGACTTTACAATATATTTGATCTCAAAATAACTATTAGACACTATCAAAATTTATTGTGAATTCGAGAAACGAGTATGATTTATATTACATACTTAAATGTTGTATGTAGTTTGAATTCAGGTTATTACTGAAATTTTAACTTCGCTTAAGAGTGTGATTTCTTGCATCATTACAGGAGCTATTTGCACGAAGTTCTTTGATATTTTCACACACAGCGGATATCAAGCACATATACTACTTTTTCGGAAAGTTTCTCGCAAAAAATTTCATTCCAGCTCTAGCAAATTTGCCGAAATTTAGCTTCCACTTCCCATTTGCCTTATATATTCTCGGGCATAAACCTCAATAAAGAACTGATCCCTTGATTCAAAAACAACTTTTCCTCTCCTTCATTCACAACAAATCCGCTTCAATATATCTAACACTTTTCACATTTACTTTATTTGGTTTTTCCCCTTTGCTAAACTGTATTTATCCGTTCGTATGCTATCACATCCACTTTCCCCGTTCGCTGTGAAATGTTTGTATAGTTGGAAACATTTGGATTATATTAGGTAAAACCTGGAAAGCTTGAGTTTAAAATAAATGTCTGGGCGTTACTTTTACACATCCCGTCAAAACCATGTTTTTATTTTCACACCAAATGATTTATGCATTTTTCATACGCTTTACATTTGGAAAATTTCATTTCCAATTTAAATCTTAAACAACTAGAAGGTAACCCGTCATTTTGACGTCATAAATCTAATAATGACGTCATAATGGAAAAAGTATATGAAAGTTAAAAAATATCCCGAATTATCTAACAATATTGCATTTAATCCACACCTTGTAAAAGCGAACCCTTTCATTATTTTTTATTAATTTAGTATTTCATGCGATTGGAGTTGTAGACTGCCATCCAATCCGTCATTTTGACGTCATAATACTAATAATGACGTCATAATGGAAAAAGTATATGAAAGTTAAAAAATATCCCGAATTATCTAATAATATTGCATTTAATCCACACCTTGTAAAAGCGAACCCTTTCATTATTTTTTATTTATTTAGTTTTTCATGCGATTGGAGTAGTAGACTGCCATCCAGTTTTTTACAGCTCACTACGCGATATGAATACTTGAGCTACTTGATTCATTCACATTCAAGTTTGTTTACTTTCAGAATTCATCGCAAAAGTAAACAGATTTTTAAAAACTGTTAAATATACAGCTAAAAGCATCCAATTTTTTTTAGTTCTGAATGCTTTATAGAAAAATAGGCTGAACAAACGTGATGTGATGGAGAAGATATTAGTTTTTAGGTAAGAAAAAATTCTGATCCACATCTGAAATAAAAATTAAGCCTAACCGGCTGTTTGTTTACTGAGGGCTTCAATTGAAAGATGAGTACAGCCCGGAAGTGTTATACAGAGACAACGGCTATTATATATATAATGATATAACTCTAATGCATGCAAAATGTATAATAAAATACATACAACAAAAATTGTATTTTTAAAAAATTATCATTTCAAGGGCTCAATAAATACCATTCAGTGAAATTCCTCTAGTTGGGTTGAATTTATTACAAACTACCTTTATAGGAACTAATTGAGGCATTTACAAAAATTCTTTATTTTTCATTGTAGTCTGAAATATCTACTGGATCCTGTATTTTTTATAATTCAAAGACTTTCTTGGCAATATCCATGATACAATCTATTCAAACCTTTTTAAGCATTCATTATTATAAACTAATCTAGTGCATTGTTTAATCCATTAGGAATAATGAAGTGCTGTTTTTTTCTTATAAAATATGCAATTAGTAGTTTTTTACACCTGAAAAAAAGCCATTACCTGGTATGAGAAAAGCATTTAAAAAATTTCGGAGTTTTTCCCTACAGGTAAATAGTAAGAAGATGTTAGACTTTTTTTTCTGCTTAACGGTGTACATATGTAAGGAAGAGAAACAAAATTCTAACACTTTTGATAATCTCTAGCACTTTTTGATTATCTCTGCAGAAAACGCCTAGAAGATCTTTTAGCATCAAATATCTACAATTGTTTCGTTACCAGATAGAACAATTGTAAGTTGTTCTGGTTATTAGCACATTTAAACTTCAACTATATTGATGACGGTATAGAGTTTTTCCCATTCTGGACTCTTGAATTGGCCTTAAAATTCTTCTAAAGTAGGGAAAAATAGAATTCTGACGTGCAATCTTTTGTTATACTTTCATTAAACTGTTTTCATAATTTTCAATTTAGATTAAAAATTCTGAAAATATTTTCTCTGCAGTAAAGCATACTTAAAGGAAAATAGTATCTTTCCCCTCTAAAGTGATTAAAACTTTTACTAAATATTTTTAAATCTCACTGACAACTTATTTTGAAAATCTATTTTCTAATTATTTTCTGTTATGCATATATCTTTTTAAAAGTATGCATTTATTATTCCGGCAGATACAGCAACAGGAAGAAATTCAAAGCTAAACGTGCTTTTAAGTTTCAATATCAAAAACGTTATATATAAATATATATATATATATATGTGTGTGTGTGTGTATATATATTATTCTACAGAAAAACCTTTTGTAAGATAAAATATTTTTTACTAAATCATTGTACTAAAATGCTTAGGAGGAAAATCACGATATACGTATATTTAAGGGTTAAAATTTTTTACACTTCATAATCAATCGATTCATTTAAAAGGAATAAAATCTCCTTAAGATACCAGACAAATAACTTTTGTGCTTATACCTCAGGAACTGGCTTTTTAAATGTCGTTTTTGGGTGATTAAACTTTACCTTATTGGGTGGTATAGCATGTATCCCAAGAATACAATATAACATTATATATATATATATATATATTCTTGGACCCGTATTCTTGGGATACATTCTATCCCATCCCGTAAGGAAAAGGTTAAATGAATTTCATAGAGTAATATTTATTTTAATAAAATAATGTTAGTCAGTTCTGTAACCTGTATCTCAGAGAGTCTTCATTTCATATCTACAATAATCACAACTACAAATTAAAAGAAAAAAACTTTTTGATCTATAAAATGTTTTCCAATAGTTTTTAATATCTTGTAATAAAACGATAATTTTGAAGAGCCCTCAAATCCTCTTGAGTTGATTGGATATTTTAGACTCGCAGTAGACGAGCGGTGATCTATTAGTTCGCCGCGGACGTTGCAGCTCGAAAATGTTCGGGAATATTTCTCTCATGTGAAAGCATTCTTTAAATTAAAACCATGCTTCATAATTTACAGGCTTGTCTCGAATGTGACATGCGCTTCTAAATTAAATTAATGCGCTGTCTATATTGTCATGCTTGGCATCACTCAAATTCGGATGCAGGCGCTGATAATTTAGTTACAAATAATCTATCGTAAAACCCTTTAAAAGTTATGTAATTTTGTATATTTAGGTTCTAGTGTAACTTTTGACATTCTAATACATGTACATATACATATCCATATTTCCTCACACACATAGACAATATGTGTGTGAGGAAATGTGGATATGTATTTGTACGTGTGTACATATTTCGTAGGTGTTCTGTAAAAAGGGCGAATACCCATAGAGATTTGCATACATATTCGTCCTTTTTACAGAATAACACGACTATATATATATAATATATTAATATATATATATATATATATATTTCGTGCTTTGTGGTTAATGACTGCTTTAGAGCATGGCCACGAAAGCGCTTTGTTGTATTTCTTCATTTTGTATATATATATAATATATATAATATATATATATATATATATATTATGCTTACAATTTATATATAATTTCAATTAAGAGATTGAATTTTAGATATTCATGAAAATTATTACTTGTATCAAAAATATTTGCTTTCATACTATTCGCTCAAGGCACTTGAAATGTCTGCACTTTAATTGTCATTTCAAGATGTCATCTCAAAATTCAAAATGTGTTATTGCACGTATCCTCGTAATGTGCAAATGTATCATGGTGGAATCCTATTAAAATATTCCCTTATTATCCTATTAAAGTTTTCCCTTATATATATATATATATATATATATATAATATATATATATATATATATATATATATATATGTAACATGGGGAGAACGGCCGTCGTTCATTAAAAAGAAGAATGCCGCAACCCCACATCACCGGCATCTCTGTAGACCCTGGAATGGTAGTCTGTCCGAAATAACCAGTCATCGACACGAGTTTTTACGGGTACATTTTATTGAGATCACCGACCGATCCGTCGGTATGTGTGCAGCAATAGCAATTACAAAAATCCGTCCTACTTCCGGACGTCACGAGTCATATAAACTTTACCTCATCACGTGATTAAAGGGTGTGTCTTAATGGTTGATTGGTTTAAAGTTATTGTTGATGTGCAGAACTGATTTAAATCTGCACTGACGCCACGCCGAATCCTTTTAGCTAAAAAAGACAGCCATCTTGAATGATTTTGCCTAAGGCTGTAATAATGGAATTTAACGCGAATGCCCAAAGGGAATTACATGTTTCAAGGAATTAAAAAGGGTTTGTAATTTGGAATAGTAAAGTGAGGAATTAATAGTTTTTAAATATTAAGAGTGTTGAATTAAGAAATTAATAGTTTTTAATATTATATATATATATAATTTTATAATCTTTACTCATAGGTATTTCTTTATATACTCGAAAAAAAATCTCATAGACTTGAGTGTTTATCTGCTCTCTTATATAAACCCTTCCAGTACATATTTCAGTTTGAAATCAGCTGAACATGTTTAAAGAAGGAAACATGCAATATTTTGTAATATTGCATTATGATCAATCGTTAGTATAGCAACCATTAGAGGAAAAGCAAATGGTCTTGTTCTTTTCTTTCCTGCGAGTATTGTTGAAAAAAGTGTTATTTATCATTATATATATATATATATATATATATATATATATATACTTTCAAAATGACGTTAAAAACATTAGAAAAAAAATTAGAATGGCAGGACATCACATGAATAATTAAGAAAAATTCCAAAAATTATTAACATTGCCCCACGAACTGAGAAGTAAAGTTTCTAATATATAGTACTTTATTTCGTGCTGATAACTTTATCTGGCTGTGTCAAGTCCCTAAATCAAATTCCGAATTGTGCTAAACTTATTACGTTTCTGAGATGAAAATATATCAAAGTAAGTCTAAAAGTAGAAAATTCACTGTATTGAACTTCATATTTTCAAATTAACATGTTTGCATTAAAAATATATGGCGTAATCTCTATAATGCGTTGTCTGTTTTAATAATTTATAATCTTAAAATGGTTCAAAGAGGAATTACTTCCATCCAGCTCTATGTAAATTTACAATAATCATTCATCTCTCTTGACACCTGCTGCATTTTGAATGGTCAGAATGAATTACGTTTGTTAATATTAATTCTAGAAACACTTTTTTGATCTACTTAATGAAATTATGAAATATTTCTAAATGCTCTACAGTTGTTTTAGAGAAAAGTTCAATTTCACAGAAGTTTTAACAGAAGGTTTTGGAAGTTGAAATGCTTACTAAAATTACAATTCTTTATTAATGTATAGGTAATAAAGAAAATTCTAAACACATGTATTTCGTTGATGGTTTTCTAACTAGCTTTTGTATTTTTAAAGCCATTTGTTTGTAAATATGAACTGGTGTATGGAATTTTAAAGCATAAATACATTTTAAGTTTGATGAAATACAGAACTGTGTATCAGAGTACCACCTCTCTGCATATTTATTATGTCTGCAAAAATTCTTAAAACTCTATCAGTTTATTTGTTGGTATATGCTTATTTTCATTTAATTACCAAAGTCGAACCATATGTAAGTGCACTTACATGTATCTGATTTTTGTAATATCTTGTATCCAATAAATAAATTCGGTCCATATTCTTTTCCTTGTATTTTTCGCAAATATATCAAGAAAATATACATCACGTAAATATATTAATACTTTTAAGGTTTTGAAAGTTTAGTACAAAAAGTAAGGTTACAAAGCCTTCAAGGAAACGTGTACCTTTTATGAAATACATGCTTTCTTTTATTTCATAAAACCAATACAGCCAAGTGATAGTACATACATTAGGTTATTTTTCGACATAGTCTCCATATCGGTTTAGGAACTTGTCGCTTCGTGGGATGAGTTTGAATATTCGCACTTGGTAAAAATCATGTCCTTGCGTATTCAGCCACGTTGTGGCGAAGTGTTTCACTTCCTCGTCTGAAGCTAATGGTCGGCCTCCTAGGTCATTCAAGTGAGGAAAGAGAAGTCGCTTGGAGCGAGGTCCGGGCTGTAGGAAGGGGGATCGATGATGTCCCAGCGAAATTTCTTCAACAGCAAGGTGGTCCTCTGGGCTGTATGGGGTCGCGCGTTGTCGTGAAAGAAGAGACGTCCTCGGTGAGAAGTCCTGGCCGTTTCCTCCTGATTGCTTCGCGCAATCGTGTCAAGGTCTCACAGAATCGGTCACTGTGTGCCCTCTTTCCAAAAACTCCTCGAGTAAGACACCCGCGTTGTCCCACAAAACTGTGGCCATCATCTTCCCGGCAAATGGCGTCACCTTAAACCTCTTTGCATTTGGAGAGGAGGTGTGTTTCCACTCCATTTACGACCGCTTACTGAAGGGGGTATGGTTGTGGATCCATGTTTCGACACCCGCGTTGTCCCACAAAACTGTGGCCATCATCTTCCCGGCAAATGGCGTCACCTTAAACCTCTTTGCATTTGGATGAGGATGTGTACCGCTTACTGAAGGGGGTATGGTTGTGGATCCATGTTTCGTCACCCGTGACAATACGGTGAATACAACTGTTCCCTTCCGTGGAGAACCGTTGCAAAAGTCGCAGACTTGCCACCATGCGCTTCTCCTTGTGTTGGTTGGACAGCTTTCGTGGAACCAATCGGGCACAAATTTGTCGGTACTGCAGAATATCGTAAACAATGTGACAAACGCTGCCGAAAGAAATTCGCAATTCTTCCATCATGTGGCGTACTGTGATCCACCTGTTGTCCTGAATCAGCTCCTCCACGCGGGCTGTGTTCAAATCTGTTGTTTCCGTGCTGGGTCAGCCATTTCGATCTTCGTTGGTGACCTTTTCTCTACCGGCCGCAAACTTTCGACAACCTTCTGCGACATACTGACGACAGATTACAGTCTCTCCGTAAACCTCTACCAGCTGCCGGTGAATTTCATCCGCGCTTACATGCTTCGTCCACAGAAATAGGATAACTGAGTGAATTTCTCCGCGGGACCAGTTTTCTAAACGACTCGCCATTTCTGTTAACCTTTAACTATCGCTGTAGGTCGCGGGTAGGTGAAACTCTCCACAGTTAGCGACCGCATGTATTAGAATTATACCACACACAACTAGTTTATGTACATCAGACGAAACTCCAGGAATATTGACCTTGTAACCTTAATTTTTTATCAACCCTCGTATGATTTTTTAACTCAATATCTTGATATTATATATATATATATATATATATTATATATATATATATATATATATACAGTGGAATCTCGATTGATCGTTTTCGGATCCATCGTTTTTCCGTATGTACCGTTCATTTTATCCAGTCCCAATGATCATATTGCTTTGTTATGTTTTCGCATCTATCGTTTTCCCGCATTTATCGTTCATTTCATTCGGTCCTTGAAGAACGATAGATCGAGATCTCACTATATATATATATATATATATATATATAATATATATATATATAATATATATATATATATAATTTTTGTTCTTCGTTTATCATTTTTAATTCAAGGTTTTTTGGTCTGTGTTACAAACTAGCTAAATATTAACGTTTAATTAATCATCTATGGTTTTCCTTTCTTTCATACGATGCAATATACGTATACTAAAATGTGCTACGGTTCATATTCACAAAAGTAAGAATAGAACCTATGAGCACTGTATTTCGAAGCCTGAAGGAAAACTAGAAACGAACCCATACAGGCATGCAAGATAATTTTTTCATTTTCCTACCACTACATTTAGTATAGATATTTTAAATACTTTTCTTGAGTGAAATAGGAACTGAATGGGCACTTCCGATGTCATCGATTGAACGGTGAGGTTTTGGCTTGTATCACTGAGAATCGCGAGTCTTGTACATTATACTTTGAAGATTCAAAGTATCAAAAATGTGTCATAAATATTTAATTTTGATTTTAAAATATCTTGATTTACATTCCTTGTCCATAAAGGAAAAAAAGAGAATTGTGAAAAAAAAGCAATAAAGAAATGATGGAGTATAGATGTGGATAAATAAGGCATGAAAAAGCAATTATGGTATGGATTTAAGTAAGGAAATGTGATCACATGATAAGTAGAAAGCAGGAAAGTATATTAGTAAAGATATTTTCCCCATGCAGCTGATAAAAATTAGTGATAAAAGTCTCTGTCTAAAACTGTAGAATTAATATACATCTCCCAATTTTTCTTAAAAAGTCTTTAGAAGCACGGAGTTAGTATGAAGAGAAAAAAAAAAACTACAGCAATTAATTTTGATTTCGTATTTGAATTTTCAAGCTCACTCAGAAATCACTGATTTAGATATTTACTCACCTTGTAAGGATTTTTATATTTGCATATGAGTCTGCTTAGTTTGTTTAACGTACGTAAAATTAAACTCGACGCATGGCATGCTATGATATTGCGTTATAAGTGTTTATCTGAAGGAAAACGAAGTTTATTCACATTTTTAAATAATAATTCCTAAATCAAACAAGACTTGCTCAAAATTCAATATAAGGGTGGGTAAAACGGAAGGACTACTAACTTATCTGAATTCAGGGACTTATTATATGTCTTAAATGTCTTGTCTTATCTTGTGTTGTCTTAAATGCGTTGTATTGTCTCACCTTGTCTAGTCTTCTCTTTTCTTCTCTTAAATGGCTTAAATGTCTTGTCTTGTTTTGTTTTAAATGTCTTGACTGTCTTGTCCTAAATGTCTGGACTTGCTTTATCCTAAATGTCTTGACTTGTCTTGCCTTAAATGTCTCCACTTATATTTTCTTGTCTTGTCTTAAATGTTTTAAATGTGTTGCCTTGTTTTAAATGTCTTATATGATTTGTTTTGTCTTAAATGTCTTGACTGTCTTGTCCTAAATGACTTGTTTTGTCTTAAATGCCTTGACTTGTCTTGTCTTATATGTCTTAACTTGTCTTGTCATGTGTTGCCTTGTTTTAAATGTCTTATATGATTTGTTTTGTCTTAAATGTCTTGACTGTCTTGTCCTAAATGACTTGTTTTGTCTTAAATGCCTTGACTTGTCTTGTCTTATATGTCTTAACTTGTCTTGTCATGTGTTGCCTTGTTTTAAATGTCTTATATGATTTGTTTTGTCTTAAATGTCTCGACTGTCTTATCCTAAATGACTTGTTTTGACTTAAATGTCTTGACTTGTCTTGTCTTATATGTCTTAACTTGTCTTGTCATGTGTTGCCTTGTTTTAAATGTCTTATATGATTTGTTTTGTCTTAAATGTCTCGACTGTCTTATCCTAAATGACTTGTTTTGACTTAAATGTCTTGACTTGTCTTGCCTTATATGTCTTAACTTGTCTTGTCATGTGTTGCCTTGTTTTAAATGTCTTATATGATTTGTTTTGTCTTAAATGTCTCGACTGTCTTGTCCTAAATGACTTGTTTTGTCTTAAATGTCTTGACTTGTCTTGTCTTATATGTCTTAACTTGTCTTGTCTACTTCTGTCTTGTCTTAAATGTTTTAAATGTCTTGCCTTGTTTTAAATGTCTTAAATGACTTGTCTTGTCTTAAATTTCTTGTTTTCTATTTTCTTTAATGTCTTGTCTTGACTTGTCTTAAATGTCTAGTCAACTCTAGTCTAGTCTTAAATTATAAAAGGTGATGAACTAAATTTTTAACAGCTTCATATACAACCTTAAGAGGCGTTTACTTCCATGCATCGTATTTTGCAAGTTTCATACATGCAAATAAATTTTCCTCTACAAGTTATTTATAATTTAAATCAGAAAATTCTTGTTGTTGTTACTAAGATCCCTGGGGCTCACGGTTTTGATACCCTAGTCCGGTGCTCACATGAAGACAAGGAAGGAAATAGACATAAACACACACACACGAAGAATTTTCATTTACAAACAATGATAACGGCTATGGATATTAGAGTGCAGCTCTTCTTTCTAGACTTCTGCAGGCATTTCCTTTTACAGGCCGAACACTGACGAGCACCCCAGATTGAAACCAAGCGTTCTGAGCGTATCGAACCTGTGCCCCCCTGAGGGGCAGGTTGATGCCTTATTCCCTTATCCATTGGGATATATTATATATATATATATATATATCTATATATATATATATTATTATAATATATATAATATATTATATATATATATATATATATAAAATATTATGGCCTCCATTCTAGCATTTAATTTCCCTTTCCTAAATCCAATCCCCAGTAACATTACTTTATCGCTACAAAACCTTAGCAACAGAACTACCCATGAATCGCATGCCTTTGCATTTCTACACGTTTACATGTTCGGATTCAGGAAAGTGGGTTCTCATCACGAGCCCCAATTTTTGTTGACCCTACAAAATAAAAGCCACATGTTTTTTTTTCGCCCTCTCGCGCGTAAGGTTGAACGGTGATATTAGCTTCCGAGCCGTATTCTGAAATGAACGGACGTACTTTTGTCGCTCTAATAATAAGGGGGCTGGAGGTGCCTTGGGTGGATTGCAGATCTGTACTGTATATCCGGAATCCTCCAGCCCCACAGCAATGGAAGCATCGGACCGCGGAAATTAACCTTCGGCTGCGTATACAGGTTTTGCTACACAGAGGCCGGTGTGCAGGTGACTCATGGTCGATGAACAGCATTGTCCGGGTGTTATAAAGACTCATGGAGTATATCTATTAATATTCAGGTCTTTATAACTGTCTCTCATAACTGCCATACATTGGCAGAAAAGAAAAGTTATTTATTGCCAAAAAGGCGATGCACGCCAAATCTGGTGTATTGAGCCTGTATTGCGCAGGCGCGAAGTACAGCTTGGCTCATGTCAGGCTAGCTTCGAAAAGTAGCGGGAGATAGCCCTTGGACGGGTAGAAAGTCGGTGGACACTTTGGGAGCGTGTGTTGAGTATGGAGCGAGGAGTATGGCATGGCCTGACTGTTCACACTTAAGTATTCCCTTTTTTCATTATGTTTAGTTAAAATAAACTTCTTATTTGCTCCTTAAACCCCTTGTCTGTGATTTAATCTACTGTAGTAGATATTGTTTCCCAGGTATGAATAATTTGAGTATTGTAATATGCTTTGCACGTGGGTCAGGCTGTATGTAGGGTTAAATATTTTCTTGCTAAGATAGGTGCTGTTAACCCAAAGTAAATATTCTACTTAATCCATGTTACCTGAGACAACCTATCTGGGTTATCTTTCATGTCGCTTTGTTACTTGAAATTAATTCTGTAACTTAATTTAATTCACAACGCATTTCATGTTTCACCTTTTTTGACTGGCTTAACTATTCGCTCATTTGCTACCACTTGTTCCGATACGGTTTCCCATTTTGGAGTCGTAATTCTCGGCTTCACAACATTTGGTACCGGTTGACCAGTCCTTAAAATTAATTTAATATTTAAGGGTATTTGTCTCATTTAACGGTAACATTTTTTAATTCCTTAACCTATGTGAGTAATGAAAAAATGCATCTTACTATTCCCCCTTATAATGTCGTTCTCTTTATTAATAAGTAATATATGTATCTTAATAATGCTAAAATTTCATTCAGTTTGCTTTTTCTGTACCACATGATGCATTTTTTTAATAGAGCATGAACGAAGCTATGTGTTTGTTATGTGCAATTATAATTATCCAGTGATTTTGAATATCTGAGTATTTAAGATTGGAATTTGTGTTATATTGATTGATTTTTCATGTGTAAAGGATATATTTTATTGCTTTTTGAATTACAATTTTGATTTTAAACTTCATTATTGATATAAATTCATTTAATATAATGTGCTAATTTTGTGCATGTTATTCATGCAACCTATCATATCTATGAGTTCATATATTTCTGACTGATGGTTGACATTTGTGCTGAAATTTTAATGCTAATTAAGCTATGGTGAACTCAAGCATAATATTTGAAAAGTGTATTATTGAATAGTATCCTAATTTTGTGTATACATAACTTTTAATATACTTATTTTCTAAATTATATCCATAATTCGTTACATTTTGTCATTTGCTGGTTCATGTTATCTCCAATGGAATTCTTCTCTTGCATTTTATGGTTCACTACTTTCTGCAATTTTTTTGTTTACACGTTGAATGTGTAAAACTCAAGTTATGTTATCTTTTGAGTGATCCTTGAGAATTTTAGTCCAGTTCTTTTACTTTTTGCTTTCTTGGACATGGCTAGCGAGGTAGACAATAGATTCAATGTAACCATTCAACCTTTTGAAGGTGATGGAGAATTATTGTCATTTTTCTCTAAGCAAGTCAGGGACTTAGCGAGAGTAAATAATTGGTCAGGCGCTGAAACAGCTATATTTATCAGGTCGAAATTGGTAGGGCCTGCTCTAAAGTATGTCATAAGTACTTCTGAGTTGTTGGACACAGAAGATCATGAATTTTTGTTGCAAGGGTTGAAATCCTTCTTTGATCCTATTCATTCTGTAAACACTGCCTTATTGCACCCTCAGAACACCATAACTCTTTTACCTGCTGAATCAATTAGAAATCTTGCTCACAGAATTTCAGTTCAGGTTTCAAAATTACATCCCTCTGTTAAGAATCCTGATGCCTTAATGAGATTAAATTTGTCGAGTTAATTAAGGCTGTCCCTCAGAGTATTAAGGTGAAACTATTAAGTGAAAACATAAAATGTTTCCAGGCTGCAGTTGATAGAGCTGATACTTTGCAGCAATTAGAATCTTACAGCACTTCAACCCAGTCTGTGGGTAGTGCTTTGCAGTTGCAAGAGCTGCTCGCTGAAATTCAGGTTATCAAAGAACAGCTCAATTCACTGAATATGACTAAGAACCAAATAAATGCGATTCAATCATCCTCGACTTTGTCATGTGACACTGAATGCAATGAATATATGTCACCTTGTTCTTCAAATGAGTCCAGACAGAAAGTTTCAAAGACTGTCTGTCAATATTGCTATAAGAGGTCACACTTTTGCAAAATGCTATAAGTTTCAAAAGGATTTTCGTAGGGAGCAATCATCTTCTGGTCCAAATAATAGAAGCAGGCAGTTAAATAACTCTACTAGGCTGAACTCACACACTGTGAGAAACTCTAATCTAAATCCTGAGGCCTCTTCCTTTGTTTATGATTCTTCTAACCCTGCAGTGAGACAATCTAATGCTGATGTACCTTCGTCTCTCCAGTATTCCTCATCAGCCAATGTTAATAGTCCTAATTATGACCTTTATATTCCTAATTATGTCAATAATAGTGATTTGGCACAACAGTGCTCAAATGTTTCTGTAAATAGTAGAGGTACTGATAATCTTAATGTGCAGTGTAATAATGTTCAACAAAGTTTTTCTTCTGTTGGTTGTCAAACTTCTGCTGCTATCAAAATTATGAACTCCACCGCTACTCAGTGTGAGATCCCTGTTAATGATAATGCATTGCAGGCTAATAGCAAAATTGTCATCGAAAGGATATGCAGTGCTCAAACTTCTGCTAAATTACCTATGGTAATATAAAATTTCCTCAAACAACTATTATTGGATTAATTGACACAGGTTCTTCTATCTCTTTGCTCGACCAGTCATTTTTCCACATGAACAAACAATCTCTTAACTATAAAACATTTCTAGACAGGTGTCTATATCCACCATCAACTCTTCTGTCAATTTCTCTTCATGTATCAATTTATCTTTCAAACTTGAGAAGAAATTCTTCAAACATCCATTTTTTGTTACAAATTTGAATGATAAGTCTTTTTCTGCCATAATTGGTTATGATTTTCTTACTAAATTTCATGTGGATATATCAAATTCACAAGCTTCCATCACATTTGATGACATTGTCATTCCTTTTATTGATTCTGAAAATCAAGGTGTACATTCTCATGTTGTTGTAAATGCTCAGAATGCTACTCTTGTTTCTAAATCTATAATCAAACCAAATTCTTCTTCCTTTGTTAAAATCAGTGCTCCAGTAATCAATTCAAATTCTGATTTATTCTTTGAACCTGTTGTTAAAACCCAAATCTGTTAGTTCATCCATCCATTATTGCAAATAATATATCTGTTGATGAGCAACCAGATTCTATAAGTGATAATAGTTCAACTCCTGCTACTCAACAATCCTCTAATGTGATTAAATCATTCATTTTAATTGAAAATTTGTCCAATAAGCCAGTTCATGTAAACAAAAATGCTGTGTTGGGTCATGTGTCTTCTTTAGATGAGCAGTTATCTGTTTCACATGCTCGAACTACCTCAGTCAGTGAATCTGTAAACCTTATTACTGCATCTCCTGAAATATTAAATTTAAGAAAGTCAGAATTTAATCTTAATGACTTTAAGCTTTCCCATTTGAATCCTGGAGAAATTTCTCAAATGTCACAACTGTTGAGCAATTATGCCACAGCTTTTTCTTCGTCGTCTAAGTCTTTAGGACACACTGATCGTGTGATTCCAAATTTGAATTTTGATCATGACTTCCCTCTTAAGACTCTTCCATTTCCCATTCCCCAGTCTTTGCAAGCTGAGACTAAAAAGCAAATCGATGAACTTGTGGAGGCAGGTATCATGAAAGAACAATTTCTGATTGGGCTTGCCCAATATTGCTTGTTAAAAAGAAGCAATTAAACTCTTCTGCTCCACAAAAGTTCAGACTTGCTTTGGATCTACGTCTCATTAATCAGATAATTAAGAATTCATCTTATCCTTTACCTAAGATTAATGACATAATCTCTAATATAGCTCAATATCGCTACTTCACCACCTTGGACTTAAAAGTGCTTACCATCAAATTGACTTACCTGAAAAATTTCAAGACCGCCTGAGTTTCACATCCATGTGGGGTCAGTTTAAATATAAACGTTTAGTTTTTGGACTGCGTAGTGCAGCATCCTTTTTCCAAGCTTTAGTCGATACTCTCATTGAGGAAACCAATGAATTGGGTATCTTTGCTTACCAAGATGACATTGTCATCTGTGCGAATTCATTTCAAGAGTCTTGTCAGAAATTAAAAGCTCTTCTTTCTGTTTTACTAAAAAATATTACTGCTTATCCTCCAAAGTGTTCATTCCATCAAACTGAAGTAGACTACCTAGGTTTTAAAGTGTCGCAGAACACTATAAGCCCAATTTCTTCTAACATCATAAAGGTGACTTCATTTCCAACTCCAAAAACTAAAAAACAGTTGAAACGTTTCCTAGGTGTTTGTAATTATTATAGACATTTAATTCCACGTTTTTCTAATTTGGTTGCCCCTCTGGTTTCAATGACTTCTATGTCTGTACCTTTTAATTGGACTGATGAAGCTTCTAATGCATTCCAGGCACTACAAAAGATTTTCTTTTCTTCGCCTTTTATCAGGCAACCTAATTTTGATAATACCTTTTATGTTAACACTGATGCTTCCAAAGAAGCAATTTCTGCAGTGCTGTTACAAGACTTTGATGGTCAACTATTACCTGTCTCTTACTTTAGTAAATCATTAAATAAAGCTGAGAGGAATTATCCTGCTCTCAAATTAGAACTCATGGCTATAGCAAAGGGTGTGCAATCCTTTAAACAGTACTGTATAATAGAGAATTTTTTGTTTTATCAGATAGTAAACCTCTTATGCACTATAAGAAAACAACTTCTCCTGCATCCATCACCACAAGATGGTTAATGTCTCTATCTGAATATTCTTTTAAATTTATTCATGTCAGTGGAACTTCTAATGTGTTACCAGATTATTTTTCTCGCACACCTAATGTTATAACCCAAGACCTTAATACCAATGCTAATTTAATTAATTCAAAGCAAATTTTACCTGTAGTTACTTTGGATTCTGAGGAACCTGCTCAGTATGATAAAGTACTTAATAAATAATAGTAATATGTTTATATAGTGATTCTATAGAGGTAGATAATTCACCTCATAAGGTATCTCATGTAAATGCTAGAGATAATGTCAACAGCAATACACTTGTATTTCTACTCATGTTGTAAAGCCTAGTTCTTGCTCTAACTCATATTTTTCTGTACCTGATAATACCCATGCTAAGGTAATTAATTGTACTTCTGCTCTGACCCACAATAGTAATGTTCATATTAAACCTAATTTGCCTCCCTTTGCTGCCTCCTCCCACTCCTCCACCACTCCTCAGGATGTAAACACACACAGTTCAATCTCTAAGTGTGAAGCTGCAAAGCAGCTACAAAAGATATTCACCATCATAACGTCAGAAGTTGCTGACCCAGAGAATGAAATCTCTTCAGCAACAATCTTGAAGGAACTGCTCAGGGATGAGGAACTCTCAGAAATTTTCAACAAGTTAATCAACAGGGCGAAGGATGTGCCCAAGAACTTTTTTGTCCACCCAGAGTCAAACTTATTATTTTACGCTGGAAAGAAGGGTGTATTGAGAGAAGAGTACATTGTGTTACCGTCAGCTCTCAGGCCAAAGGCACTTCGCTTGGCCCATTTGTCCCACTTTGGACTTGCAAAGACGTACGAGGCTCTCGCCAAAAAGTACTGGTGGCGAGGCGCATACATGGATTGCGCCAATTATGTAGCCTCATGCTCACAATGTTTAATCCACAAAAAAAAGAGTGGCGGTTGCTCCAGTCCAGTCTGCACCACTTCCTACTGCACCAGGCCAACTTGTATCACTGGATCTTGTTGGTCCCTTCCGCAATGGTCACTCGGTCCTCACCATAATTGACCACTTCAGTCGCTTTTTGGTCCTAGAGGACATGCCGTCAACCACAGCTGACAGAGTAACCAAGGCTATATTTAGGTACATTGCCATGTTTGGCAGACCAAGTCATATTCTTACTGATCTTGGCCCACAATTTACCTCTGTGGTATTCAAAAGGCTATTGGATATGGCTGGAATCAGATTGGCACACTCATCACCTGGCCATCCTGAGGCAAATGGAGTCTCTGAAAGGATTAATGCCTCTATCAAGTCGTCGATCTCAACTTTGCAAGCTCAAGGTGTACCATTTGACACAGCCATCCTAATACATGCCTCACTATACAACTCTACCATCCACTCTACCACAGGTCACTCCCCTGCAGTCGTCCATTTTGGAAGAGCTTTAGCCCTGTTAACTGATTCGGAGAGATTCTTTGATGACTTTCCTCATCTTGACAAAGGGTCCCTCATTGATAATTATGGCACAAACTAAAGCCATTTGGTCACTGTGCTTCAGCAATACATCCCTAAGTCAAGCAAACTCTCACAGGAAGCTCAATAGAGCAAGAAGAGACACAAGGCTAAAGGAGGGTGACATTGTGTATGTAAAATATAAAACTCACTTCAACCAATTTCTCAAGGGACCATTCGCCATTGAGAAATTCCGCTCAAATGTGACTGTGGTCATTCGACCACTGGAAGATAGAATATCACAGGCTTCGCTCATCCATGTGAACAGGCTGATAAAGGCCCCAGCTCGTAAAGGGCATTTATTAGAGAGGCAGACGAATCCATCTCCACTACTAATGATTCTGTGTGCCCTAGTTCTTTTCATCCAGTTGCCCAGATGCCTGTTCCAGTGTCCAATCCTTCAGATCCAGTGCTGGACTCCAGTCGTTCAAGGGTTCCAGAGGATGACCATTCCATGGATGCCACTGAGGGGTACTTTCCTGATGGAGAACTGTTTCCTCCTGCTCCAGATGATGAGTTCCAGGTCCCAGAAGCAAGCCTAGCAGACGAGCAGTTGTCATTCCACCAGCCATCAATGCTTCTTGAAACTCCTCAGCTCCAGATAGAATCGACTGAAATCCAGGATCCAGTTGGTCTCTCCCATGCCAGTCCTCCACCGCCAGAAACAACAGACCCCAAGATGCGAGAAATCCTACTGCAGTGAAGAAGCCCTGCCCCTACAACCTCAGGCCGAGGAAATAAAGTTCTGGGAAAGATGTTTGCGCGCACGTCTTCTCCAGTTGATGGACAACCCAGCGATTGGCACGTCCAACTCTTCTGCCTGTCTTCCTGTATGGACTAGGACTCTTGCTGCATATGGTATACCTCTGTATCTTTTTAAAGTTTTTAATATCTGTGAAGTTACTCCATTCATAATATCTGTTAATTATGCACAACCTTGTTCTTTAACCTCTATAAGCTTATAAGTATTCACTCTTAATTCTAAAGTTCTGTTGTTATTGAGTCTACCAATAGTAGAAAAGTAAAATGCTAAATTAACCACTTTGTTGAGATAAAATAATAATATGCAATTAAAATCATTTGGTTCTCCCATATGCCATTGTAAATAACCTAACAATAGTTTATTAAGTTTTGTTTCACACTTTGCCTGAATTGCAGGAAACATCATCTGATATCATCTATCAGTTTTCCTTTTTTTCATTTGTGAGTTTCCTTGAATATGTTCTTTTTTTGTACCTTATGTGCAACCTGTGATATTTTAATCAGCCAAAAGATTCTCGATTTTGTCATTTGAGAAATGAAGTTGTTTTTTTATTGTACAAGGCAATTTTTTTCTTCATTTCTCAGGAATAGGTCCTCACATTTTTGTAAATATATGTATTGTATTAACTTATTCTTTTGAGTATTTTTTATGGGTGACCAGCTTTCCAGAAAAGTATTGAATCCTGTTATGTACTGTATACAGGTTTGAAGGTTCTCGACCTCAACATGGTCACTATCTCCTGCAGTTGTACATCACCTGCTGCATATAGGTGAAGTTTTTATAAGTTTAATATTGGATATAACTCACCTGTTAGCTTTGTGAAGTGGGTAATGCATCAACTGTTTCTTGTATATAATCATGTATTTTTGTGTTATATTGTATATTTGTTTGTGAATAATGTTATTATAGTGTCCTACAATTTATAATTCTAGAGTACATACTCACCATAATGTATATCCCAACACAATTTTTGCACTTGCTTTTTTAAGTTTTTATGCACATTTACTTTTGCTGTGTGTATATGCATGGTACAGTGTGGTACACTGTGTTACAAGTTATGTTCTTTATCCAGGGTGTCTCTAAGCTTTTTGCATAGTAATGACTCTTGTGTATGACACCATGCTCTCTGTCACAATGTTGACTGTTATTAGTGCTGACACTTTGCCTATCTAAGACACATAATTTTTGCAATTGACATTCATAGCTTTTCAATGTAACTTTAATTTTTTCTAAGTGAATTTTTACAGGGTTGTTTTTGTGTTGTTTCTTTGTTTTCAATGGCTGGCCAGCCGACGTGAAGTGTTTAATGTTCTTTTATACAATGTACATACCCTGTGTAATGTTATAGTCATTTAATCAAAATTAGGAGCAAATTTTTTTTCCTCATTTAGGATCTCCAATGTACACCATTGTAAATTAGACTCAATATGAGCATTAATGAATATTTTTTTTCCTCATCTAGGGTCTTCAATGTAATACATTGTAATGCACTGGTGTAATCACATTTTTCCAAAGGATCTTCAATGTAACTCTTTATAAGCCTGCCAACTCCCACTCCTAGCACATTGTTATTCTAACTCAACTCTCTTTGGGAAATTTTCCCTCATTTGTTTTTTTCTTCACTTGGTGAAGGGGGAGAGTGTTATAAAGACTCATGGAGTATATCTATTAATATTCAGGTCTTTATAACTGTCTCTCATAACTGCCATACATTGGCAGAAAAGAAAAGTTATTTATTGCCAAAAAGGCGATGCACGCCAAATCTGGTGTATTGAGCCTGTATTGCGCAGGCGCGAAGTACAGCTTGGCTCATGTCAGGCTAGCTTCGAAAAGTAGCGGGAGATAGCCCTTGGACGGGTAGAAAGTCGGTGGACACTTTGGGAGCGTGTGTTGAGTATGGAGCGAGGAGTATGGCATGGCCTGACTGTTCACACTTAAGTATTCCCTTTTTTCATTATGTTTAGTTAAAATAACTTCTTATTTGCTCCTTAAACCCCTTGTCTGTGATTTAATCTACTGTAGTAGATATTGTTTCCCAGGTATGAATAATTTGAGTATTGTAATATGCTTTGCACGTGGGTCAGGCTGTATGTAGGGTTAAATATTTTCTTGCTAAGATAGGTGCTGTTAACCCAAAGTAAATATTCTACTTAATCCATGTTACCTGAGACAACCTATCTGGGTTATCTTTCATGTCGCTTTGTTACTTGAAATTAATTCTGTAACTTAATTTAATTCACAACGCATTTCATGTTTCACCTTTTTTGACTGGCTTAACTATTCGCTCATTGCTACCACTTGTTCCGATACGGTTTCCCATTTTGGAGTCGTAATTCTCGGCTTCACAACACGGGGGACCGGTAAAGTTTTAGAATTGTCGCTCTAATAAACGATTCGACCCGACTGCTTCCAAATTATATAACATATATATATATATATATATATATATAATATATATATACATATATATAATATATATATATATATATATATATATATATATATATATATTATATATATACATATATATAATATATATATATATTATATATATATATATATAACATATTATATATATATATATATATTATTAAATATTAAATATTGTTTTTCTTTATGTTTTTATTAGTGTATATGTGTATACTTAACATTAAAATGGTAGATTTGTTCTGGATTTTTTCTAATATTCGTAACAAATGTGTTAACCTTCCCGCCTCCCTACATGCACACACACAGACACAAGCACGGGTGCAACCTGAGACTTTACAAAGTCCCTTTATTTACCATCGTGTAGCTAAAAGACTACCTTGACAGTCCAAAAACTCATGAACCGGACAATCAGTGCGCATTTAAACAAAACTTTCTAAGAAACTGCAGGTTATTTCGGAGACAGAATTATTTTTATGTCTGAGAAATATAAAAATGTACAAAGCGCGAAGTATATATAGCAAAAAAAATCTATTTCTTCTCCCAACCTCCAAAATATTCGAAGGGAATTCAGAGCAATAACTCCCATCAAAAATAGTGTATCCCCACAATTTGCCTTGGAAATAGAAGATATGCCACGTCTTCAAAAGTCACGGGAGATAAAATGTTTCACCCAAACAAGTCTTTTAAAGTTGAAAACAGGTTCATTCTTTTGAAGTGTTTACACTGACCTCACTTAGCTTTTTCCGCTTCGTGACGGGAATTCGCAGAGAGGGAATTCACACCCTAACGCTCTGCACCAGTTTCTTTGTCCACTCTCTGGTATATATTCGATTTTTGCGTTCCCCCGAAAAAGGGAAATTTAATTTGTGATGCAGCAGATGTTACGCGTATTGTATTATAAATGTAAACAAAACAAAGTTTCATAAGAAAAAAAAATTCAGATGCACTTTCAGAAATACTAAATGGAATAGAAGAAGAGTGTACAACGTGGCACTTTGCGGAAAAAAAATATTCTTTGAGAGGAGAAAAATATTGAGGTTATTCAACTTACATATTTTTGTTAAATGTAGAAGTAAAAGCATTTTTACCTATACTTTCTTCTTTTATCAATAGACTATTTTTTTCGTTGAAAATTAGGCAATTAGGACTTATCTGGTAATGAAGAATTTATTGCTTTCAATGTGTGAACTAACACTTAAACATGACTTAGGTAAATCTTAGGAAAAAAAAAAAACTTTTTATTACTATTTTTGATATTTCATCCTGAAAAACATTACATTGTTTATTACTAACTAGCTGAATACCCGTGCTTCGCTACGTAGTACATTCAAATTAAAATCAACGGTCAATGTATACAATTAATACCAAACAAAACACATTATATATTTATAAAAAATCGTAATGGATATTTGCATAGACAAAATAATGTAGAAGAAAATATTGAAAGCAAATCTAAAAGAATATACTAAAGAATAGTAGAGTTTAAAGAACATATCTTTTACTGTATTTTAATATTTTTGGATAATGTCCAATCGTCTGCCGCATTAGCAAGAAAAAGAATATTATTTTTGTCAATTTATTTCGTTGTTATGCACGTCACCCAATTTAGTTTAAAGTATCACAAAAAAAAAGAAACCACGTGATCAGCATTTAATAAATTAAATTCTAAAAATTAATCTTTAAAAATTCCCCAAAAATCAGAAAACTGAGGTAAAGATTCGAAAAAGATTTCATTTTAAAGGAATTTTATAATCTTTCTCGTGATATAAATTTTATAACCCTCAGATTATTATTTTAAATGCAAACTTATAAATGTTACAAAAAGCTGAAAAATTTAATTTAAAAAAATCTAAGAAGAATTTTTCAAAAATCTTTTAGTGCACCCCTACATTATAAGAAAAATCGTCATGCAAAATTTCAGTCCTTAAGGACCTGCCGTTTGGTCTACACGCTTTATGTCAGTCAGTCAGTCACGGGACTGTTATATAATATATATATATATATATATAATATATATATATTATATATATATATATATATATATATATATATATATGTATGTATATATATATAATATTGTATATATTGTATATAATATATGTATATATGTATATAAATATATGTATATATATATATATATATATATATATATATATATATAATATATATATATGTATATATATATATATATATATATATATATGAAATGACCGAATTGAGTCATCTATTGAAGAAACAGAATCGAGGGCGAATTAATGCAATTCCAAATCATAAGAACAACTGAAGTTTATTCCATGAAACAGCAACATGTTACCGCATCGAAGCCAACCGCCGTCTATCGTAAAAGCGCGCCAAAAATACAATTAGCTCAGAGTGGTTGCCAGAATGGCGGAGGAAGTTTAGTGGGTGGAAAAGGCGAGGCGTTATTCCCCAAAATGTAAGAAAAGGGGGTTACCAGAACAGAGATAACGTTGAGAATGGGCGATTATAGGTTGTTAGTATATTAGCACACATACATAGATATTATATATACATATAAATATATATCTATATATATATATATATAGATATATATATATATATATAGTATATATATATACAGAGATAGATAGATAAATAATTTATTACTTTTTCAGTAGCAACAAAATCAAACTTTTATTTTATGTTCTGTGTTTTAGGGGATATTTATGGTGCTAAGGAAATATAAACATCAAATGACACTATATTTCAGTATTATACATAAAATTACCTTGCAAAGGTTGCTTCGATAAATGGAGTAATCATTTTAGGGTTTATACTCCCTAATAAAATGAAAATTTCTGTTATTACTGGATATGAACCGCAGAATAGAAAATTGTTAAAAATGCCAGCTAGTATATCTTAAAATTCAAACCTCTCTTTCGCATTTTAATGCTGCTGTGTACTTACCCTATTGGATCCAATCAACTTAATATTAACCTATGGAGAAAATGTGTCTACAATTGACAGCTACATAAATGCTAAAATTCAATAAAAAGGGTATTTTCAGATAGCATGAACTTTTCTGCATTTTCAACTCTATTCATTTATAAATTTCATCCACCAAAGGAATTTATGAGCTTTTAAAGCACACCATACTAGATTTTTCCCGAATAATTTAAATTAAAAAATATTATTTGCCTTTTTTAAACGAAAAATCCCCAAGGTGTAAAATTTCTTTCTCTGTTAATAGTCCAGTCAAATTGAGTTTTTACGAGGAAAATTTTGGGGTAGTTTTGATTTCTTCCATTCTATATGTTTTTTGGGGTGCTGAATCCGAATCTGAGGTTTGTTAACAAAATTTCGTGACGCAACATTGAAGAAAATGCAAAAAAAGGTAAATATTTTCTTTTTTTTGGCGGTTTTTTGCTTATAACTCGGAAACTATCAACTTTTCGTACATAACCCCATATTCAAAATGAAAGTACATAAAATTTCCTACAAACTTCACTAGTTAGGTTTTTTTTCTCCAACGGACCGTTTGGGCTCAAGCGCTATTTGAAAATTGGCGTACTTCGGCTGTCTCCGCAAAAACCCACTTTTTCCACTCCAAAATTCTAATTTATTTTAATGGCTGTCCAATTAGTGAATTCCTCCAGTTATCTGCACATACCTTATTTAGATCGTATATGTAGAGGTACAGGTAATTTTTACTAAAATAAAATAATGTTCAAGTTATTTAATGAAGTCCGAAATTGTACGAATTCAATTAGAATAAAGTTGAAATTCCAACGAAAAAATCTTGAAAAATTATTCAATTTTATTATATTGTATACAATACATTGAATCATATATTACATTATTATATGATCCGTTGTCGTTTAGAGGGTCCCGGCTGAGGTTCTTCGAAGGCGGCGAGTCCTGCACAGGTTTCGGTTTGTTCTGTCCGTCAGCGTTCATCTGGAAAATGAAAGAGGTGGTGAGAAAAACCACACCTGTGATCATATCTTAAGGAGAGATGAGTGATTACGAAATAGATAGTGAGATTAGACATACCTTCCGCATCATGGTAAGCGTATTTCTGCAGTCTGTTCTTCGTCTCGTTCTTCGGGTCTCTTCTTCGTCAAAGTCAATGCTGTTTTCCGGGGAACTCGGCGTTCTCACATAGCCCTTCGCACGATGTGCAGATCGGGGAGTAATGGAGGCCAGCCTTAATGTATCCACAATTGCGTTGGCATCCTTTTTTACATTTACAAGAAATGTGCCGAAGTATCGAGTCCGGTGCAGGGTTCAAAGGTGGTGGCAATGGTTGGCAATGGTTTTTTTTTCCAACCCACTCGTTCGGTCTGTTTGTAGTTCGTCGAGTGTGGTTTGACCGGATAACCACTGCTGCATCTGAAAGTAAACTTCCAGTGAATGTTGTCGTGCAGCAGCTTCGGTGGGGGGTAGTGAGGCAATGTTGGTTTTACCTCTGTATGATGAAGCTACGTATTGCCTGTATCTCAAATCGTTCAGGCTAGTCTCATGTCCTTTCCCATACAGAGCCATGAGAAACACGTTTCCTGCTTCGGTAATCTCGTCCTGGTATTGCCTGAGGGGCTTGAAAGGATCAATGACTGTTGCAAGTCATTGTTCCTCTGCAGACTTTAAGAAATTTCAGTTTCCCCTGATTAAACAAAATCAGAAGTGGTGTCACAACCACTCATCGCGTGCAGGAACATAATATGGTCTGATAGGAATTTTTCAGCGGCAAGATGGGGATTGTAGAGGGGTTTGAACATCTTCCTTTGCCTGGTTTAACCTTTAGCTTACGGGGCCAATTTTTTTCGATTGGCTCCTTAGAACGGAAAATTCCATACCCCCTCTGTAAGAACGGTCATTAAGGGGGTTATATATTATATATCTATATATATAATATATATATATATATAATATATATATATATATATATATATTATTATATATATATATATATATTATAATTATATATGTATATATATATATATACTACATATATATATATATATATATATATATATATATATATATATATTATATATATATATATATATATATATTAATTCTTGGGACTGTATTATTGGGATACAGGTTATCCCACCCGTAAGGAAAAGGTTAAGAAAGAAGACGTTCTTTATATCAGGGCTACACAGGCCAATCAAAATCACCAAAAGGTCGATATCTTCCCCCACCACTGTTACATATTCATTTGACGGGGCTAACTTAAGAGCTGTTGGGATAATTAGGATATCAGCGTCCTCCACAGCTTGCTGTGAATAAATTTTTGCATCATCAAATTTTTCTATTAGCATGGATATCAACGGCTCTTGTTTTTGGAGTTTGCAAGGGAACTCTCCTGCGAGACAGTGGGCACCATCGATTCTGTAAATGATATTGCAGCATATTGTTTTTTTTTTTTGCTCTCTTCTCAATTGTTCTATGGCGCTTGGTACTTTCGCAAGCTTCGTCAGGGTAGCCATCAAAATGACAACGGCATTTGATTGTAGTTCGACTTGACATATGATACATAACTGCTGCAAATTTCCGCATATATCTGGCCGTGGTGCCTTTTGACCCGGTGTAACAAAAACCCTCCGTCAATGACATATTTTGTATAGCTCAAGTTCCCCTGTTCAGTTGGAGTCGGTGTAAAAGCCCTGTACAAGCTCGATTTTGTTCCTTTCCTCATCCCATGCTCATCGAAAATAGAGAGAGGGTAGGGGCTAAGTTCGTAACGCAAAAATTCTCGCAGCTCTTCATATGAATGTTTCACGATGGTCATTCTTTGGAAAAGTGTGGTTGGATTGATGACTGCATCCCTGTCTTGTATCTGAATAGAGCTATTCATGATCGCAAGAGCCTGCACTCTTTCGCCTCGTTTCAGTTTTACAGCTTGAAAATCATCACCAACAATGCGCTGTATACCTATCATGCCCATCTCCTTGGACAAGTGCCAGTTGATCCTCTCATCTGCGACAACACCTGTACTTAGTGATAATTAGTTCAGTGGTCTCTGGAATTCCTAAATGCTACATTGTATTGGAAGGCGAAATTAAATGGCAGCCTTTAATAATAAACAAGTAATATAAAAAAATTTAAAGTCAATTCCTAATTAGGTCAACAAAGAAAAATTTACTTTTTGGCGGGGAATTGCACTGATATTGGATCGATTCTGTGACACCATTATTGTCGAGAAATTTTTTCTCCCGTATAAAACTACCATTAATAAATTTAATTAATGAATTAATATTTAAAAGAACTATATTAACATCAAGTGTCATCCACTACAAGTTTAAAAAAAATGTATTTGAACTTGAGTGGATGAATAGAAAGTATTTTATTAACGATTGAAAATTTGAACAAGATATATAAATATAGGGAGAGTGTGATCTAATAGTAGGAATTGAATGAATTAAAGTTTTAGAGTGGAAAAAGTGGGTTTTTGCGGAGGCAGTCGAAATACGCCAATTTTCAAATAGCGCTTGAGCCCAAACGGTCCGTCGGAGAAAACAAACCTAAATAGGGAAATTTGCAGGAAATTTTATGTACTTTCATTTTGAATAATAAAGTTATATATGAAAAGTTGATAGTTTCCGAGTTATAAGCAAAAAACTGCCAAAAAAAGAAATTTTGTTACCTTTTTTTGCATTTTCTTCAATGTTGCGTCACGAAATTTTTTTAACAAACCTCAGATTCGGATTCTGCACCACAAAAAACATATAAAATGGAAGAAATCAAAACTACCCCAAAATTTTCCCTCCAGGGCACCTTTTGAGCACAAATTGACTGGACTATAAGTGCTACAATTAAAAAGAAAACTTCTAAATCCTAGTCAGCAAACTCTGGACATATTTTCTGAATAGAATAACATTGAGGAGAACGAATCCAATAGGATTACTACACAGTAGCATTAAGGCCTTGAAGGCATACAAGATAATTTTGAAAGTCATGATTTTTTATTACTCCTGAAATACTCCATACCCACATGATTCGTTAAACGAAAATAAAATTCAGAATGTTTTTAAATTTGGTATCAATACGTGTTTAACTTGTCTCTTTTATTCTGATGAAGCATTTTAACACTGAACCTCATAAACAAATTTTTCTTATATATTTTACACTTGCAAATATTAAGAAAAATAATACAAAAAACCTTGCTTTGAATATAACTCCTTTAATATAAATCTTAATTTTTTTTTTTCAGAAATTTCATTAAAGGTTTATGTTTGGATTAGCTGAAAACCATGCGCTTCGCTACGGAGTGGATTCAAAGTAAATACAACGGTCAATGTATGCAATTAATGACAAAAAAATATATATATACTGTCAAAAAATATATATATATATTAGTCAAAATATATATATATATATATATATATATATATAACCTGTATATATATATATATATTTATAATAAATACGACGATCAATGTATACAATTGATTAAATATATATATATATATATATATATATATATATATATATATATATATATATATATATATATATATATATATATATATATATATATATATATATATATATATATATATATAAAGAATCGTAAGGGATATTTTTATAGACAAAATAATGTAGAAGAAACTATTCAAATTAAATCTAATATAAAGAATACTAAAGAATCTAGTACAGTTAATATATATACAGTTTCTAGAACATTTCTTTTACTGTATTTTAATATTTTTTTGGTTAATGTCCAATCGTCTGCCGCATTATCAAGAAAAAAAAGTTTTTGTGTATTTAGTTTTTATGCACGTGACGGTAAATTTATTTAAAGTACCAGAAAAAGAAATCACGTGATCAGTATTTAATGAATTGAATTCTTAAAATTTATCTTTAAAAATGCACTAAAAATCAGAAAATGAAGGTAAAGATTCGAAAAAGATTTCATTTTAAAGGAATTTTTATGATCTTTCTCGCTATGTAAATTTTATAACCTTCAGAGTATTATTTTAAATGCAAACTTTTAAAAAAAGTTACAAAAACAGCTTAAAAATTTAATTTTAAAAATCTAAGAAGAATTTTTCAAAAATCTCTCTTAGTGCACCCCTACACTATAAGAAGTATCGCTGTGCAAAATTTCAGCCCTTTAGCTCCAGCGGTTTGGTCTGTGCGTTGTATGTCAGTCAGTCAATCAGTGAGTTAGTTACGGAACTGTTTTATATATATACACTAGCTGAAAACCCGCACTTCGCTACGGAGTACATTCAAATTAGATACAACGGTCAATGTATGCCAAAAATAAACATATATTATATAATGCGATGATCAATGTATACAGTTGATGTAAAATATATATCTATCTATATATATATATATTTATAAAAAAAATCGTATGGGATATGCATTTTTTTGGATAATATCCAATCGTCTGCTGCATTAGAAAGAGAAAAAAATATTTTTTTGTCTATTTAGTTGTTACGCACGTGACGATAATTTATTGAAAGTACCAGAAAAAGAAATCACGTGATCAGCATTTAATAAATTAAATTCTAAAAATTAATCTTTAAAAATTCACCAAAAATCAGAAATGGAGGTAAAAATTCGAAAAAAATTTCATTTTGAAGGAATTCTTATGATCTTTCTCGTGATATAAATTTTCTAACCCTCAATGTATTATTTTAAATGCAAACGTAAAAAAAAGTAAAAAAAAAACAGCTTAAAATTTAATTTAAAAAAAAATCTAAGAAGAATTTTTGAAAAATCTTTCTTAATGCACCCCTACACTATTAGAAGAATCGCCATGCAAAATTTCAGCCCTTTAGCTCCAGCGGTTTGGTCTGTGCGTTGTATGTCAGTCAGTCAATCAGTGAGTTAGTTACGGAACTGTTTTATATATATACACTAGCTGAAAACCCGCACTTCGCTACGGAGTACATTCAAATTAGATACAACGGTCAATGTATGCAAAAAAAAAAAATATATATATATATATATATATATATATATATTTATTTATTTATAATAAATCCGACGATCAGTATATACAATTGATGTAGAAAAATATATATAAATTTATAAAATAATCGTAAGGGATATTTTTATATACAAAATAATGTCCAATCGTCTGCCGCATTAGCAAGAAAAAAATATTTTTTTTATCTATTTAATTGTTATGCACGTGACTATAAATTTATTTAAAGTACCAGAAAAAGAAATCACGTAATCAGCATTTAATAAATTAAATTCTAAAAATTAATTTTTAAAAATTCACCAAAAATCAGAAAATAGAGGTAAAGATTTGAAAAAGATTTCATTTTAAAGGAATTTGTATGATCTTTCTCGTGATATAAATTTTATAACCCTTAAATTATTATTTTAAATGCAAACTTAAAAAAAGTTACTAAAACAGCTTAAAAATTTCATTTAAAAAAATCTAAGAAGAATTTTTTCAAAAATCTCTCTTAGTGCACCCCTACACTATAAGAAGAATCGCCATGCAAAATTTTAGCCCTTTAGGTAAAGCGGTTTGGTCTGTGCGTTGTATGTCAATCAGTCAGATAGTCAGTTACGGAACTGTTTTATATATATAGATTACAGAACCTTTATTGTTTCTTTGTACTATTTCTGTTCTGTCTTGTCGACCACTAAAGGAATTGAGGAGCATTTAAAACACACTGCACAATATTTTTTTCTCCGAATAATTTAAATTTTAAAATATTATTTGCGTTTAAAAAAACGAAAAATGTCTCAAGGTGTAAAATTTCTTTCTCTATTACTGAGTACAATTTAAAAAATAATCTTTCCAGGGTTGAAGATCAAACTCACCCTGCCAACCCTCCGGCCAAAATCCTTCCAGCAGAACACCCACGTCACTTTGATGACGTATCATTTCTGATGACTTTCCCTCGGCGATCCCCCCCCCCTCCCTTTTTTTGGTAGGCTAGCGATACTTTGTTAGCGTGGAAGTTAATATACTTTTCTACGACTATGACAAATTTTCCGGTATTGCACTTTTGCCGTGGGTTTTCACTAAGTATGATCGGGCTTTACAATGGTTGGGTTCCAATGTAATGTCCGCCAGGCAGGGGGGCGAGGATCGAGCTCACTTTTCCAAACCTGGAGGGCAGTATTCTACGGGGATGGGAGAGACTTTTCCTCACAAGGAGATGAATAGATTGACGGCGACTTTAAATTATTATATACTTCTAGAAAGTCATACATCAAACATATTTCATAAATTATATTACATTTTTGAGGATAAAAACTAGATGAAAATATTGTTGAGTTTTTCGTTTATCAAAAATGGAAATGGCGACACCAGATGAAAGCGACACATTTTATTTGCTTTTTAGACCTAAGCAGATGATAAATACAACGAAGTTTATATGGTTCTGTTTCCTATGTACCCTGTGAATCCTCTAACGGTCCAGGCACACTATAAAGTATTAGGCATAAATATAAATAATTCCTTTATTTTCTACGTAGAGGTAGACTAACATAAACCGACTTGGGGCTTCAAATAATAACACAACAGTACCGCAACTGGCGGTACTAAGAAACTGAACTTTAATGTCGTAACGAACCCTTTCAGGTAGAATATACGTTCACTAGCAATACCCGTAACCATCGGGCTCTGAACTAACTATGGAAATCGTGCAGCCACCTAGGCTAAATACTAATACGTGCTCTATCAGTTAAATACCGCTATCACCTTCAATCTAACTTTTCTCGACTCTTTCATATCTCTACTAATAGCGTAGCGTACTACCGTATAAATCTCCACTCCTTCTTGGGCTCTTGCCAACTCAGCGTGTGTCACTTAAATAGACCAGACACCTGCTCAACTCACTTCGACTGGCTTGCACTGCGCAGCTACCAGAAATTTGCATCTGAGCAACACGCGAACCCTACACGTTTAACAAAAGACTACAGATTCGACACAATACACACAGAAACAATGACACAATGATGCGTAGAGCAGCAGAGTTCCAACTGAGGACTTAAACTTTAGGAGCCTAATTCGGAGCTTATATACCTTTGGTAACATCATCCATTGTTAAAGAAATAGAAACTTCTGTGACACCACAGCCACGTCACCCAAAAGGAAATCTAATGAGTTTTCCGGACACACAACATGACGCCGTTTGCCAAAATCCTCGAAAATATCCCCCCAAAAGTCACATATTGAAACTTGACATTAACCCTCCAGCCGGAGTGTCCGTATACAAAGTGCAACCTTTTCGTAATTTTGAATGGTTTGTTTTTGCATGCAAGGTTTGAATGTTCTAAACAGTTTTTGTATATAGCTACACCCTTTCTAATGCAGGTCTGATTTTCTGACGCTTGTATTCCTTTTCGTTCATTGTTAGTCGTGATTTAACCGTATTAAATCAACCATTGCATTGGATTAGAATACGAAAAAAGCAGAATTTGGTGTAGTCGATCAAATATGAAGCTATTACACGGTATCCCGCATATCACGAAGATAGACAATCTCATTCTTTTGTAGGTTTTTGGACAAAATAGGAATCAATCGCATGTTGACCAGTAAACCGGACAGTTTTGAAATAAGGTGATTGTATCTTCATTATTTGGCCTTTAATTATAAACTAGAATGTAACCCGTCATTTTGACGTCATAATACTAATAATGACGTCATAATGTAAAAATTATATGAAAGTTAAAAAATATCCTGAATTATCTAACAATATTGCATTTAATCCACACCTTGTAAAAGCAAACCCTTTCATTATTTTTTATTCATTTAGTTTTTCATGCGATTGGAGTAGTAGACTGCCATCCAGTTTTTTACAGCTCACTACGTGATATGAATACTTGAGCTACTTGATTCATTCACATTCAAGTTTGTTTACTTTCAGAATTCATCGCAAAAGTAAACAGATTTTTAAAAACTGTTAAATATACAGCTAAAAGCATCCATTTTTTTAGTTCTGAATGTTTTATAGAAAAATAGGCTGAACAAACGTGATTTGATGCAGAAGATAGTAGTTTTTAGGTAAGAAAAAATTCTGATCCACATCTGAAATTGAAATTAAGCCTAACCGGCCGTTTGTCTACTGAGGGCTTCAATTGAAAGATGAGTACAGCCCGGAAGTGTTATACAGAGACAACGGCTATTATATATATAATATATCTCAATATTATCAACATTTTATATCTTGTCATAAAACGCAGAACTATTATTTTCAATTTGAAGAAAAAGTTCTTTACAAAAGGAATAATCAAGGTTGAAAGAGACGTTGCACTTTGTGCCACGCGCGCCTGCTGGTGTTCCAAAAATTGGCACGCCCGCTGAAGGGTTAAATACACAACGTAAAGCACAAATTAAGCATTTATCAAGGACAAATAAAGAATATACACAGCTATTTACAACAATATAATTTGAGTATCAGACTTGACTGAGCGACAGTTTATATATACATAAGTATATTTCTTTATCTAACTGGTTGAGGAACAGAATTCTGAACGGCATAAATTGAAACGAGGAAAAATCAAAATTAATTCAAATATCTGTTAAAGCAATTTCCAGCTAGCTTTTACACATTATGCGCAGACGTGTACTGAGCAGAAGAAACAAGCGTCTATGTATTAGCTAAAATAACTCACGTACTCTGGTTCTATTATAAGTTATCTTGATGAGTGAAAGAATAATTGCAACATCCTGCATCTAATAGTGTGGTCTTTTATAAGATTTCCTTTTTACAGTCTGTTCTAGTTTTCAATTAACTTTTCTATGCTGCGAACTTCGGTTATTTTTGGGGCTGTTTAGAAAGAAAAGACCTCCATTAATTTAGACTACAATAGCACTATTTAGGCTTCTATTTTCTTAATCTTTCGTTCCGGTTTCTTGCGGTCAGTAAAAGAAATTTATCTTTTATCCCGCATGAATATAAAAAAAGGTTCATAACTTTAATCTGAAACAGCTTGTGTATAACATCTTTCGTTAAATATTATGAGAATAAAATAGAATTCAAAGCCTTTACTCTCTTAGAGAAAACACTTTTTTTTCCCCTAGTTATAAGTTATACATATATCCAGTTAGTGTTCTGTATTATTTAGAGGTTATAAAAATATATCTTCTATAAAAGATTTTAAAATTAAGAGCAACACAACTAGGCTTCACCTAATTTATAAAGTAGCGATATAGGTGAAGTCACTTACTAAGCAAAAATTACTTTACCATATCAGACTATAATTGTAAGAGAAATTTTTATGTTATAAATATTCATAATTTGATAAATATTTATAACATAATAAATATTCTTGTTAGATTTTTTATTTACCCTTTTTTCTAAAGCCGTACTCTTTTGTTTCTGCAATTTTAGAGTGTTCTCTTCCAGGAAAAATTGTTAAATTAATAATCATGGAAAATACGTTCTTCATGAAACTTACCGAATGTTTAAGTGATGTATTTTTTTCGTAATTCATTAAACAGTGTATCATCTTTTACCTCCCGTTATAGACATACAGAATTTATAGAAAAAAAAATGCACGCTCCCAAAAAATTACTAAATCCTGACTCCTGAATTCCGTTTCTAACAAAAAACTCCTTTTTCTAACACGCGAACTATGAGCAACTTAATATAAAAATTTCAAGTATTAGCCCTTTAGTCACGTGCCGATAACATTCAAAC
>OU015500.1:136117566-136640066 GCA_907164885.2 Dolomedes plantarius
TTTTTCTCAAAAGTTAGATTAGGTTTCCTACTAGAAATATTACTTGCCGTTTTCTCGGGAGTCATATTGACGTCTAAATTAAACAAAAATATTTACTAAACAAATCTGAAATACATGAGCAACCAACGTTTAAGCTGTGTTGGAGAAAGTCTAACTGAGCTTGACATGTGGACTATTCGCGAACTGAAACAAGTATGGTGAATGCTTGCGTCGCAGACCACCAGATGGCAGTGAATCTTCGTCCTTTGTTGGTAAACCGAATCGTTCGTACACCGAGTCGTTCGTAAACCGAGGTACTACTGTATGTATATATATATATATATATATACTAGAATCATGGGAGCATAAAGTCATGTGAGCATCAAAATAATACTAAATTTTCAAAACATCCATTCCCTAGTTCAACGAAACGTCGCGATATATATATATATATGTGTGTGTGTGTGTGTGTGTGTTCGTTCTTCACTGAAAAAGACCACAAGTAAAGGAAACAAAAGATGTTTTCTGAATACGTTCGTGTTTGAGGTGAATTTTCCTACAACATAGGCATATGAAATTGAAAATAAAAAAAAGAATCTTTGGAAAGCAAGCTAAACATTGTTAAAACCCCATTCCAAAAGCATAATGTTAAAACTTACTAAATTACTTATAAAGCAACAAAAGAATCAAATAAATTTTATTACCATGCAGAAGTTGTGGGTTATATCAAGCAGAAACTGTGTTTATCATTTATATGGTGTCGATTTTTTTTTAAACTTTAGATGTTCTCTAATAATAATCAATGTACGAGTAATCAATAATCTAAAAGGCTTAAATTTGACTATTCTAAATTTAATATGTTTTAGTTTGTCACTTTCCTTTACATTTTTTGAGCCTAAACATTCTTTAAAGTTGACTAATTATTTTCTGAAAACATTCCTTGAGTATTGAAATGACATAATTCACCTTTTCGAAGGCAATTGCATCACGTACAATCTAGAAATACTCAGTGCGAATTTCTAAATGGTATGATTTAGAATTAAATGGAATCTAATAGTCTGTTAAGGAGTTTATAGAACATCTTCCTCCATCACAGATTTCTGATTCGTTAAGTGTTAAGGGAATCAATCGCTATAAGGCTGTTGGGTATTAACCCCATTGGATTCGCTCCCCTCAATGTTAATCTATGGAGAAAATTTGTCTACTATTTACAGCTGCAAGAATTCTCACAATCCAATAAAAATGGTACTTTCACATAGCCTGAACCTTTTTGCGCAACAGAATTCATTTTATAAATATTGTCCACCAAATGAATTGAGGAACGTTTAAAACACACTGTACCGAATTTTTACCCCAATAATTTAAAATTAAAAATATTTGCATTAAAAAAAAACGAAAAATTTCTTTCTCTATTACGGAGTACAATTTTTCTTTTAAAAAATCCTTAAATCCAAGTCGGTAATCCTTGGACACATTTTCTCTATAGGTTAACATTGTGGAGCGCGATTCCAACACGCTTAGTACACAGAAACCTTAATATAAGTGTTTGATATGAGAGAAAATTTAGTGGATTTAAAAACCAAGTTCCAGTATGTATTTCATCTGATGAATGAAGGCCTTATTTAAATAGTGGTCCAACTCTATTCTTCATCATTTTGAGATACAGAGCATTAAAGTCAAAGGAGTGCTGAGAAATGACTGCCGAAGTCTGATTTGTAATGCCCTCTGGTGGCAGCAGAAATAAGCTAGAGGTGTACCAGTTTAAATATATAGTATAGAAATGACTTGTTTGAACATGAAAGTGAGTCTAACTCATTTTTTTAAAGAGTGGAGTTGGACCACTATTCAAATAAGGCCTTCAAATAATTATTCTAGTTTTATTAGCTTTAGAATTCCAAAATGGGGCCTTTAGTGTATATATAAAATATTAAAAGGATTTACAAAATAATTACCGAATACAATAAAAAAATTCTTTGAATCTAAGTCGGCAATCCTTGGACACATTTTCTCCATAGGTTAAAATTCATGTGAGCTAATCCAATAGGGTTAGTAAACAGCAAGCAGCCTTAACAACTATTCTTTGTCCATGTACTTTTGGTCATGAAATCATAAAAGAAGTCCATGAACTACGCTCATTGGGTAAATTCTCTCAGTAGCGACGAATGTTTGCCTTTTAACGTAGCATTACGTTCCTCAATAACGGTCCTCTGGAAAGAAAAAAAATCAGAGTCCGTCCTGCGTCGCGAATTATAATTTTGGCAGCCCGCCAAACCGAGTAGCAGTAAGCAGTTAAACAGAAAAGTACCAAAATACGTCAAAAAAAGTGGTAAGCAACGATAAGTAATCTTATGTTAATAGCCCGCGGTATTTTCGTTAGAAAAGACTACCTGAAATATTTTTTATATTCATTTACGTTGTTGTTTCTAAACAAGTAAATTGGTTTACTTTTTGTGGTGACAGAGTGTTGGTCATACAAGGCTTTGGCTAAAGGTTTACTAGAGTTATGATAGAAAATAAAAGACACTCATCTAGCTGGTGACTAAAAAAACTAAAACAATGCCTTTATCAAAGAAAATTCTGAATAAGTATTCTTTCATGAGTCATCTAAATTGTCTTAGATACACTTACGCAAACTTTAGTAATCATGACTGAAGATTTACTAGACTTATGATGGAAAATGAATGACACTCATCTAGCTAGTGACTAAAAAACTAAAACAATGCCTTTATCAAAGACACTTTTGAGCAAATATCCTTTCATGCGTCATCCAAATTGTCTTATATATACTTATAAAAACTTTAGGCAGCCATGACTGAAGGTTTACTAGACTTATGATAGAAGATGAAAGACACTCATCTAGCTAGTGACTAAAAAAACTAAAAGAATGTCTTTATCATAGAAAATTTTGAACACGTATTCTTTCATGAGCCATCTAAATTGTCTTAGATTCACGTATACAAACTTTAGTAACCATGACTGTAGGTTTACTAGATTTATGATAGAAAATAAAAGACATTCATCTAGCTGGTGACTATATAAAAACTAAACCAATGCTTTTATCAAAGACAATTTTGAGCAAATATTCTTTCATGAGTCATCTAAATTGTCTTATATATACTTATAAAAACTTTAGGCAGCCATGACTGAAGGTTTACTAGACTTATGATGGAAAATGAAAGACACTCATCTAGCTAGTGACTAAAAAAACTAAAAGAATGCCTTTATCAAACACAATTTTGAGCAAATATTCTTTCATGAGTCATCTAAATTGTCGTATATATACTTAAAAAAACTTTAGGCAGCCATGACTGAAGGTTTGCTAGACATATGATAGAAGATGAAAGACACTCATCTAGCTAGTGACTAAAAAAACTAAAAGAATGCCTTTATCAAAGACAATTTCTAGCAAATATTCTTTCATGAGTCATCTAAATTGTCTTATATACATTTATAAAAACTTTAGGCAGCCATCCATTCCTTCAATAAATGAGCAGTATTAAAAGAACGAGAAGTATTTGGTGCGTATTTCATTTTATTCGAATAAAAAAAAGACCCTTTCTTTCATACACGGTCAAAGCTTTAAACATCTCATTTAACGCGATATTATCCTATATGGTGTTTAATATTTGACTTTTTAAACTTTCCGGGGTAAAATACATTTTTGTTTGGAGATTTATCAACTTTCTTACAGTTCCGAAGTATTTGGACTTCCGGAGAGGAGATTAAGTCTTTCAAGTGGAGAAATTTTTCGGTTGGAAATATCTTCTGAGAGAATGTAAGATGGAGAGATGGATATATTCCCATACGAAATGAAACAAAAACCAATTTTACTCGTCGTTGGAAAATTTTGAGTCGGGACCCCTGTCCGCAATCGATAACAGGAAATTAACAGAGAAAGGCATTTTATGAAATTTTAATTTTCAGAGCATTTTATGTTTCCAGTATGATAAATATTTTTTAAAAAATTTGAAGGAATATTTTATCTTTAAAAATTTCTATTCAAAGTTTCCAAAAAAAAAGAAGATAATAGCGGAAATAAATTGATTTCGGATCATTCCGAGATATTCCGGTTGAATTTTTAATTCGTGACTCTTTGAGTTATAATTCTTTAAGCGTATTCTGTTATATTAAATTGCTTGGAATGTATTCCTGAGTTTGGATATTTTTGCAGTATGATAGAGTTTTTAAATATGCTCATTTTTACTTCTTTATTATCATTTTAGGAGTTAGTTTGAGGAAGGTTGGCAAAGTTGTACGATTACTAGAAAAATAAATAAAAACTGATTAGTAACTAAATTTTAAAGGCATGTCCAGAATATATATACATTTTGTCAAATTTTAGATAGATATATCGTTTTTATTTATGCATATGTTGTTATTGACCTTTTCATTACAGGGTGGGATAGCATGTATCCCAAGAATACGGGGCCAAGAAGGTATATATATATACATATATATATATATATATATATATATATATATATATATATATATATATATATATATATATATATATATATATATATATATATATATTAGCTGAAAACCCGCACTTCGCTACGGAGTAGATTCAAATTAAATACCACAGTCAATGTATGTAATTAATGCCCAATATATATCAATATATATATATATATATATATATATATATATATATATATATATATATATAAATCATTTAAAAATAAACTTATATAAAAAATAAAATTCAGCTAATATCACATATTGTGTACTAAATTTTACTAACCATAAACTAAATAATATAAACTTCAATAGTATATTTGATAAACTTCAATCTATGTTTCCTATAAAAGAAATAAAAATATAACGTGCCTTTAAATATACTCTGCCTATGGGTAGACGTATATTTAACTAGCGGCCTGTCCCGACTTCGTCCGGGTTGAACAAAATATTATACAAATAAATTTCCAGTTGATAGCCAATAAATTGTATATCTTTTTTTACCTTAAATGTCCAATAAAAAGCGTAGTTCCAAATGTAGTTTTCTTTAATAAACCATTTAACGTTGCCAGTTTCAAAAATCCTTTTTGTATTTATCAATACCTCCTCTACTTGAATCTTAAAAATATTAAACCTTTTCCTTACGGGGTGGGATAGCATATATCCGAAGCATATACTCTCGAAAAATACGGTGTGATGTCGGCAGAGATATAGTCTCGAATTCCACTTCGTTGTGACTTTCCTAACGTCTTTGCCCCCAAAGAACAATTGGGTGACATTCTGGGAACGGGGGGTCAATCTTGCCGAAAAGGACTGAATAATAATCTTTTGTCGTTCTAGCTAGAGGCTATTTCTTTTCAGGCGAGAGACATCAGTAGGGCGGTTCACCCGCGGTTCATCCATTTTCAGCCTTTTGAGAGATGAAAGAGGCAAGGAGTGCCGATAAACTACTATTGAAATTTTTCTTCAATAGTAAGAAAGCAATAAGAAAGCAATTAACCACTCTTTCACCTGACCCCCCACGCTGAATGTCCCCCATATAAAATGGGGATAGGAAGTAGATAACATTTTCCAGTTGTAAACAGCGATTTCGAAAAACGGACCCCGTAAGCTAAAAGGTGTTACTATGGTTACTTGACTGCGGTTGACAAAGGAAAAGATGTAAGGTACATTTTAATGTACAAAAGTTGTACATTACCCTCCACATACAAAATCTGCTCTCTCTCTTTGTATATTATTATAGAAGTATAGATACACATTGGTATCCCAAAATTAGAATAAGAGATGAAATAAAAATAAAAAAATAAAAAATGATTTTAAGTAAAGAATTTTTTTAAAATTATTTTAAGCACCTAAAATAATATTCAAATTAATATTACGTTATTTATTAATTAAAGTTAATTTTTTAAAAGAAAGAGGTGTGCTTGAGACCGTAGTTTTATTGAAAAATAAAAAAGGATTTTAAGTAAAGAATGTATTTTTAATTATTTTAAGCACCTAAAATAGTATTCAAAGTAATATTACGTTAGTTATTAATTAAAGTGAATTTTTTAAAAGAGAGAGGTTAAGAGATGAAATAAAAATACAAAAATAAAAAAAGGATTTTAAGTAAAGAATGTTTTTTTAAAATAATATTAATTTTTTTTCAAATAATATTCCTAAAATAATATTCAAATTAATATTACGTTAGTAAATAATTAAGGTTAAATTTTTAAAAGAAAAAGGGCGTGCCGGAGAACGGCTAGGTTCTAACCACTATCGTAAAAACAGAAGCCCACCGCGATACACCACGCTAAGGATCGTTGAAGACTTCGGCACAAAAAGTGATAGAGGACAGTAGCGGTAAGAATGGAGATTGTTAGGATTAAGCCCCTAACTTTATTTCTACTGATCAGATATACATAATATATAGGCTATGTCCATCTGGAATAATGTACATTTCAAACAGTGAAATAATTTTTCAAATAGGTGCAGTGGTTCTGGAGATTACCCTCCACGTACAAAATCGCTCTCTCTTTATATATAAGTATAGATAGATAGATTGTAGAAGTATAGATACACATTGGTATCTCAAAATTAGAGTAAGAGATGAAATAAAAATACAAAAATAAAAAAAGGATTTTAAGTAAAGAATGTTTTTTTAATTATTTTAAGCACCTAAAATAATATTCAAATTAATATTACGTTACTTAATAATTGTGTGCACTCCGCCATCTTGGATTTTTTTGCGCCAACTTGGCTATTTTACCGTGTTTTGAGGAGTGGAAAAATTCTCGTCAATGTGTTTTAAGCGGTGTTTTCAAAACTCTGGACTTTGAATTTTTTAGCTTTTTTAATAAAAACCACCTGTTTAAATTATGAAACTTAGAAAAAATTTTGAAAAATTATTTAAACATTGGACTTAGATTTATTTTTGGGTTTTTAATAAAAACCAGTTTTTTAAATTATGCAACTTGGAAATTTTTTTGAAAAAAGAATTCTCAAATATTGGAAATTTTGGGTTTTTCTTTTAGTTTTTTTAATAAAAACAATCTTTTTAAATTATGAAACTTAGAAATATTTTTGAAAAATCATTTAATCGTTGGACTGAGATTTTTTTTGGTCATTTTTAATTAAAAACTACCTTTTCAAATTATGATCCATATGAAAAATTTGGTCAAATGAATTTTACTTACAGATAAAATTTCAATGCCATGTATTCAGTTTGCCCTAACTCTTTGACTAATAGCAATGAATCACCAAAATATTATGCCAATATATTGTTAATTAGAAAAAAAATACAGCATTTTCGTACCACCTAAATAACTTGCAATTTAAAAATTATCTCAAATTCAGCTTTGAAAAATGTAAAATAATTATGAACCCATAAATTTATGGTGAGTAACCAGATACTCTTTTTTTTTTTTTCGGGTTAGGGAATTGTGGTAATGAAATTTTACTTCAGATTTGACCTTAACCAAATATTTGGAGCATACAATAAAATCGGGACAATGATTATTTGACCATTTATCCTGCTGTGTTGGAAATAAGAAAAAAAACCCTTTTTCTAAACCAGTAACTTAACCTTTACTAACTTCTTAACTTAGGTTCCTGGGGAGAGAGAAGTTGAACTTCAGTTATTTAAATTTATTTGTAATCCACTACAACTCGGAATTATAAAATATTTTAAAATATATTGTATTTAAAATGTATACTGTATTTTACATTTTACGAAAAAATGATGGCAGATAATTTTTACTTCAAATAAATGAAATGGTGTATCATTATAGTATACTAATTGACAATCGATAAACAAAATTAAAAGCAACTTAAATTTAAAAAGTTAACGAAAAACTGATAATGGATTCAAAAATTTTCAACAAAAAGACTCTTAGTTTTAAAAATAATTTACTCTTTTGAGTCTAGTCAATTTGACTCAGATTTCCAGGTCAAGGCCAAGATCTGACCTAAAACTATTATACTGTAATTAAAAGATCACATCAGAAATAACTGTTTGATCTTAAAATTAGAGAATTTGACATTGGGTTATTTTTACCAGAACGCAATAATTATCGCCATGCGAAATGCGCCAAACCCTGGCGGAAAAATCCAAGATGGCGGCCGTGCACACAAATCTAGAGTATCCCCCCTAACTTTATTTCTACTGATCAGATATACATAATATATAGCCTATGTCCATCTGGAATAATGTACCTTTCAAACAGTGAAAGAATTTTTCAAATAGGTGCAGTGGTTCCGGAGATTACCCTCCACGTACAAAATCTGCTCTCTCTTTATATATTAGTATAGATTATAATCAGGTTTCCAAAAATTTTTCTGAGTCAATAAATTTAACTTGTGTTTGTCATCTGCCCATTTACAATAGTTATTTAGATACGACACATGGTCATGTAATAACAGGCAATTTGGATATTGTGGAAGATGTAGCACTGCGTGAGTTGATGAATTTGGGAACTAAGTTTAGATTACCTAGTACTAATAATAATAAGAAAATAATAAGTTTCTTAAATGCTGATTTAGATAAATGTATTTAGAAAATAGCAATTAATTACTCTATGCCTACAGAAGCATTCAACCCATGGAAAATTAATTTACTAAAACTAGTAAATGCTAAATTACCCAATAATAGTAATAACATAAATAATTCATATAAACACTTTAAAGCTGCTATTACAAAATTACAAGATGACTTTATAGTCACTTATGTAGATAAAGCAGCCAACAACTATGCTATAATTTGTAAAAAATATTTTGCCATATGTTTAAAAAAACAGCTAGAAAATAGTGATCTTTTTCAGCCATTAAACGAAACTACTAGTATTATTATTAAGAAAATAATAGCAAAATATAAACTACTAGGTATTTCATCTAACAATTATCTTTTTCCTTATATTACTTTAGTTCCTAAATTTCATAAAACACCTATTGCTTTTAGAGCAGTAACCTGTGGTCACAACACTTATGCTACAAAAGGAAGTAAATTATTATTAAAGTACCTTAAATTAATCTATAAAAATATAACATCTGGTGTTTGTGGTATAATTGATAATAGCTATAGTCTAATTAGAAAACTACAAACATTAGATAACTGTAAATATATAGTAACTTATGATTTTAAAGATCTATTTAATAATATTGATATAATTAATTTAAATAGAATAATCATAATGTTAGTACAAAATAATATTCAATACTTAAGCAACGAAATTAAACTAACTCGTTTCAATAGGCTCCTAGAATTAGTAACTAAACATAATTACATAGTTCATAATAATAGTATATACTTACAGTCCAAAGGTGTACCACAAGGTGGTAATGCTTCAAGTATGCTAGCTAATTTATACTTATATTATTTTGAAATTAATAATATAGAAAATAGCAATTACAATATATTTAGATATATAGATGATATAATAGTAATTCATAAAAGTAATAACCCTATAGACTTAAATTTTTACCCTCCTAATCTGGAGCTAATTAAAAGTAGCCATGATAATATTAATGTAAAATTTTTAGATATTAATATTAAATTAAGTACTCAAAGTAAATTTACTTTTGACTTATACGACAAAAGATCTGACTATAATTTTAATATTGTTAAATTTCAAAATTATCTAACCTGTTTACATAAATCTGTTTTTAATAACATTATTGTAAATCAGTTAGTTCGTATAAATAGGCTATGTTCTAAAGACAATAGGATTAAGCATATTATAGACTTGAAAGCTGTGCTAACTCGGAATAATTACCCAGTAAGTCTTTCCAAAAACATAATTGGTTGTTGTTGTTTTAATGAATAGTATGTTCTGTTGCATTAATATGTTAAACATAACAATAGGTTAAAATAGAAAAAATAACTACTAAAAATAAAAATAAGAATCATAAGTAAAATAAAATAATAATAAAATTAACTCATAGTAGTAATAATAATAAAAACTAAATAATTAAGGGAATAATAGACTTAAAATACGGTAACCTAAGTAAGTCTGTAACTGAGAATCCACTACCTCAAAGGTTGCAAGTTTTATGACGTCAGTCATCTTGCGGTTACAAGTTCTTAACTTCCACTCTGACTAGCGCCAGGCTTGGTGCTCTTTGGTTAAGTACTTTTAATCAAACTTAATTCAATTATTAATCATTTCTTCTGTTAATAATGTATTGTACGGTGTCTGAGTGTGTTTATTTTATAGATCATACTCATCAGAAACAATCCATTGGTTTTTAGACAGTATTGACACCGCTGATGAAGAAATGCTGTCAAAAACCTTATTCATACTTTTCTTTACATGTTGTTTGTTCCTGGCTGCAAGTAGCTTTAGAGCTATTACTGGTTTTCTCTTTCATCTTATTCTTATATATATATATATATATATATATATATATATATATATATTTATTTATTTATTTATTGATAAAAAAATCGTAAGGGATATTTATTTTTTTGGATAATATCCAATAGTCTGCTGTATTAGGAAAAAAAATATTTTTTGTCTATTTAGTTGTTATGCACGTGACGATAAATTTATTTAAAGTACCAGAAAAAGAAATCACGTGATCAGCATTTAATAAATTAAATTCTAAAAATGAATCTTTAAAAATTCCGCAAAAATCAGAAAGTTGTGGTAAAGATTTGAAAAAAGATTTCACTTTAAAGGAATTTTTATGATCTTTCTCGTGATATAAATTTTATAACCCTCAAATTATTATTTTAAATGCAAACTTAAAAAAAAGTTAGAAAAACAGCTTAAAAATTTAATTTAAAAGAATCTAATAATAATTTTTTCAAAAATCTTTCTTAGTGCACGCCTACACCATAAGATGAATCGCCATGCAAAATTTCAGCCCTTTAGGTCTGGCGGTTTGGTCTGTGCGTTGTATGTCAGTGAATCAGTCAGTGAGTCAGTTACGGAGCTGTTATATATATATATATATATATATATATATATATGTGTATGGCCGTACGTACAAAGGGGGTATGACATTTTCCGTTTTAAAGAGGGAATCGGAAAAATGGGCCCGTAAGCTAAACGTTAAAGAAAGGCTCGATGCATCCTAATGATAGTGCGGTGGGTTTCAGACGGAGGGTTCGAATCCCGATGAACGCTATTTAATGCCTTTGTGTCTACGCCGGATATGTCCACATTAAGTCTGTAGACCTAAAATCCTTCCATATAGTCAGAAGGATGGGGTATGGTACGCGACCTCTAGAAGTCTCCGTTGAGGATTTTCGTTCAAAATTGAGGTGTCACATGTGGGTAATGTTGCATCATGTGTATTGTGTCCTAGGTGACGAGTTGTCAACAGTTTCCAACGGTATAATGTGTCCCACGAAATGTGCCTCCGCATTGATAAATAGCATTAAATCAGACTTTCATGATATTCACTTCTTCAAATGAACCTCATTTTAAACACATTTCGCGAAAAATACTGGATTCATGTACTTTCACTCGAATTTAAGATATCAGTGTCCTTCATACATAATAGATGCTTAGCACATCTCATTAAACACGATATTTTCATATACGATGCTTAATATTTTAATTTTTAAACTTTCCGGAATAAAATACGTTTTTGTATTGAGATCTATCATCATTTTTACCTTCTGCATGTACCTGACTACCGGAGCGTAGAGATTAAGTCTTTGAAGTGGGGGAATTTTTCGGTTGAAATATCTTCTTAGAAATGCAGACATCGAACGGGACGGATAGTCCGACACAAAATTAAAACAAAAACCAATTTTACCCTTCATTGGAAATTTTGAGTCAGCACTCTCTTCTGTCCGACGTCGATAACAGGAAATTAACGGAGAAAAGTATTTTATGAAATTTTAATTTTCAAAGCAATTTACATTTCCAATATGACTTTTTTTCTTTAATTTGAAGGATTATTTCTTCTTAAAAATTTCTGTTCAAAAGGTTCCGAAAAAGGATAATAGCGGAAGTAAATTGATTTCAGATCATTCAGAGATATTCCGGTTGGATTTTTAATCCGTGACTGCCCGAGTTATACTTTTTCAGGGGCATTCTGTGCTATTAAATTTTCGAAGATGCGATCCGTCAGAGTTGAATTTTAATTCTTGGCGTAACGGAGGTTCTAAATATGCTCAATTTAATTCATGATTATCATTTTTAAGTAAGGACGTTTGCGAAAGGTTTGCAAAACTTGCATTTAGGAAAGGTAATGTAAATAAAAACTGGTTTTTAGCTAAAATTTAATGTTACGTCTTAGAATGAGAGTTTAGAGTCCTTGTTATTCATACATGTGTATACATTTATGAAATTTGACGTTTTCGTAATGGAATATAATTTATAAATATGCTGTTTTTAGTTCTTTAGCCTCTGTTTAACCATTTCCTTACGGGGCTAGATACCATGTATCACAAGAATACAGACTAAAAAAAAAATAAAAATAATATATATAAATATATATATATATATATATATATATATATATATATATATATATATATATATATATATATATATATATATATATAATGACATGTTTTGTATCCATATGACAAGTTTCGTATCCATTTCATTATTAATTAAAGACAATCGTGGACCGAATGATTAGACGAGATGACAGAGATCACTTATTCTTTTATTTTCATTATTACTATCAGAGCTCCAACATGATTATGCAACCACTCCACCCAGGTTCTCTATCAAGACACAGGTCTTCTCTCAATCAGATCTCTGTGCCCACGGACTAGCTTTTCTTTGTTAAACTCCCACCCAATTTTTTCGCTCATTCATCATGGAATGTTCTTGAAACTTCTCCCTTATGTAATCTCCTTACGTAACTTGCTCCTGCCGAAAAATATCTCTTTTCTGAACAGCACCCGTGAAGTGGCGCCCCCTATTGCTATTTTTTGCTATTAACAACCCTTCTTCTTTTATGGCGAACTTTCGTGAGTTAATAATTTTTGATTATAAATTCCCCTTTTTCCCTAACAAAAGCCCCCCCCCCTATATTTTAGTTTTTCCATATATATATATATATATATATATATATATATATATATATATATATCACCCTTAATGGCCATTCTTATAAAGTGGGTAAGTAATTTCCCGTTCTAAAGAGGTAATCGGAAAAAGGGGCCCCGTGAGCTAAAGGTTAATACGCCCGGCAGTATGGTTAAAAGCTTCAAGCTGCCACATCACAGGTCCAGTGTTCGATCCTGTGACTGGGCAATATCGACTCAGCCTTTTATCCCTTGAGTGGGCCTATAAAATGAGTACCAAGTATGCTTGGGAACTGAACTGGGAGTCCCTCTCAACTGACCACCTGACAGAGACATATGCTGCATAACACACCAAGCCCGCGGTCAATAAAGCGGAGATGGGCACCGCAGGTCTTGGACCACAGCGGACTGCTGTGCCACGAGTTTTAGCTTCTGTTTATAGATTCATTTTCAAAAAGGCAGAAAAGGTTTGGCAAAGAGGTATTCATTTCGTAAAGTAGATTATGGCTTCCGTGTACTAATTCTGTTAGATCCGCTCACCTCAATGTTTACCTATGGAGAAAATGTGTCTACAATTTACACTTACATAAATGCTGATGGTCCAAAAAATGGTATTTTCAGACAGTTGGAACCTTTTTGCACCTTTCAATAGGATTCGTTTTTTAAATTTCGTCCACCAAAAGAATGGATGAGTGTTTAAACACACTAGACCAGATATTTTCACCCGAATTATTTAAATTTTAAAATATTATTTGCATTATTTAAAAAAATGAAAAATGTCCTAAGGTGAAAAATTTCTTTCTCTAATTCGGAGAATAATTTAAAAATATATATATATATATGTTTCAATCAAAGTCTGCAACCTTTAGACACATTTTCCCTATAGGTTAACATTGAGGTGAGGGAATCCAATAGGGTTATTGCACAGCAGCCTTAAGCTAAATCGACCGATGACTTAACAAAGCCAATTTACGGGAGATTTGTTGATAGTGCAAAACATGGGATGGCCAAATGGCTAGGGCGCTTTCATTCGGTTCAGATCCTGTAGGTTCGAGTCCCATACCAACTTATATGTTGGCATGGATGTTTGTAGGCGTTCGGAATCGGCTTTAAACTGTAGGTCCCTGTCTAATTAGCCCTAGTGTAGCAAAACAGTTGACCGTAGCAACGCTCCAAATGGAACCAAACTTTGTCAATATCCAAAATTGAAATGAATAGGCGGGAACTAGTTTCGAACTAATTACTACTTCATCGCCAGGCCGGCCAGCATTAGCTGTGATCGTCCTTATGGACAGTTCCCAACTACAAGAGGATCATCAGACTCTTCGATATAAGTAGGGGAGAGGACACAAAGATCCGGAACAAACGTCGTGGGAGGTGATCAAAGGAGGTGACACATGAAAGGGGAGATGCTTGTCGGAGGGAATAAGGGAGTGAAATTACATGACCACCAGCCCACACATAGGGGGCCATACCCGTTAACGAGGCTAACAAATAAAGCAAGAAATTAAGGAGTAAAATGGGAAAACAGAAGTAAGTAGATAAAATAATGAAATGGAACTTGGAAACAAAATAAATATAGGAATAATACGAATAAAGTACTAGAATAATAAAAATAAAGGAATAATAAATAGAAATAAAGGAAGAATAATAGAAGTATTAAAAGATAAAGCAAGAACGATAAAAAGAAATATCACAGCAACACAAAAATATTTATAGGACTAAATAAATGACAACGAAATAAAGGAATGGTGTGAAATTCTATAAAAAAATGGACTATAGACTGTAACATAAATAGACGCATGTACTTTCAAATATATTTCCAGATGATAAAAAAAGACGATAGACTGCAACATAGACGCATTTTCTTTCAAATATATTTCCATATGATAAAAAAAGACGATAGACTGCAACATACATAGACGCATTTACTTTCAAATATATTTCCAGATGATAAAAAAAAGACGATAGACTGCAACATAGACGCATTTTCTTTCAAATATATTTCCAGATGATAAAAAGACGATAGACTGCAACATAAATAGACGCATTTGCTTTCAAACATATTTCCATATGATAAAAAAAGACGATAGACTGCAACATACATAGACGCATTTACTTTCAAATATATTTCCAGATGATAAAAAGACGATAGACTGCAACATAAATAGACGCATTTGCTTTCAAACATATTTCCATATGATAAAAAAAGACGATAGACTGCAAACATAAATAGACGCATTTACTTTCAAATATATTTCCAGATGATAAAAAAGACGATAGACTGCGACATAAATAGAAGCATTTGCTTTCAAATATATTTCCAGATGATAAAAAAGACGATAGACTGCAACATAAATAAACACATTTACTTTCAAATATATTTCCATATAATGGATTAACTTAAGAAATATTGTACAAATTTACAAAAATATATTTTACAATATTTATACTGTCTATAAACAATTCTAGGAGGACATGACACTAGAAAACTTAAATGGCTTTTCACTAGTCTAAAATTATAGCATGAAACTTCGTTAATTATAGATGATGTTCGGTTGGAAGGCGTCACTAACGGTTCCGAAACTTCGGTTTCAAATTTTCCAATCTCCATGGGTGTTTACGCCACTTTATGGAAAAGTTCAAAACCTGTGTAGGTAAAAGCTTGTTTTAGTCTTTGTATCACAAAAATAACTGTTTGTAAAAAAAGGGAAAAAAGAAATTTATGTGAGTTTTCGCAACGTGTTTACGATTGAAATTTTTATGTATTTCTGAAGATCATTTTGTTACATGTAGGATCAAGGTTTATTTTTAATATATATATATATATATATATATATATATATTACACACTGCTTCACAATTGCTAAGGAACAGTCACATTTTTCGGAATATTTCATAATATACATTGATTGAAGAAATGAAACTTCGTACATATTAAGTAGAGATACTGTGCATTATTTATTATGCAAAATAGTACAGATTACGCCACATAGAAAAAGAAGAAAACGATAAACAAAAAAGATGCTCTTTGGAGCATTTCTAAACAGGCACGAAAAATAGGTCTTCCTGCCAGAATGAAATAGTTATGAGTACCTTAGTAAGGTGTGTGACCTCCTCGGACACTAGTGCACATTTTGCATCTGTTTTTCATGGTGTCTACTAAAGTATTGAGGAGTCCTTGGGGGATGTTGTCCCACTCCTCTCTCAAGGCAATTTTCAGGTCTTGCATGGTTCGGGGAGGGCAAGTTCTTTGAGAAACACGTCTGCCAAGAGCATTCCAGGCATGCTCTATAAAATTTAGGTCAGTAATTAGGAGAGTAAGCAGGCCATGTCATACGTTCAATATTTTCACTTTCTAGTGTGTCCGATACTTCAGCGGTCCTGTGTGGGCGCGCATTGTCGTCCATAAACAGAACATCTGAACCTACCGCACCCATAAAAAGACGAACATGATCCAGAATAATATCTCTGCAATACCGCTGCGATGTAACAGTACCTCGCTCAAAGATGTGAAGCGGTGTTTTACCATTGTGCATAATGCCTGCCCACACCATCACGCCTTGGCCATACCGATGAAGTTCCTGAACATTATGTGGTGCATAACGTGTTCCCCTCTCTCTCCACACTATCTGGTGGCCAGAATCACTTGTCAGAGTGAAACGGGATTCGTCAGAGAACATCACTCTGGACCACTCTTGCTGACCCCAACCAATATGTTCCTTACACCAACGTAATCTTTCTCCACGATGGCGTGGTTGAAGTGGGATGCATTAAACAGGCTTCTGTGCATACAAACCAATTTGATTTAATCGCCTAGAAATGGTTCTGGTTGATACATTTGTACCGGTAGCGGTTGCAAGATCTGCAGCTATCTGACTAGGAGTGAGATGGCTGTTCCTTTTTTCCACTAAGGATACATATCGATCCTCTTGAGGTGTGGTGATCCTTCCAGGACCACCAGCATGCTTTCGTATAGCATTTTCACCTTCAGCGGCTTTTTTAAATCGCGATATGACACTTTTTGCCACTCTCATTACTAAGCCACAGTAGTGACACTTTGTCCTGCTTCGAGCCATCCAACTGCTCGTCCACCATCGTACGCACTCAAATATTGTCTTGCAGACATTTTGCACTTAATTAAAGCCACACTACACTGATTTTCATAGAAATAACTTCCAACAACCTACGGCACTATTTTCGTCAAACACCTAACTGCATGAACTTTCGAATGAATAAAGAGTTTTCGTGCACTGCCTTTTATACAGATAACAGGTCCTGCCCTATTATGCCCTCTGTATTTCATTTTACTGTGATTTGTCTGCTGTCGGGAACGCTAGTTTGAAAAAACCAGTTGTTCCTTAGCAATTGTCAAGCAGTGTGAATGGCTTGCTTGCCTAACTTGCTTGCTTCATGTGTATGTATCAAAAAATCTCTTAAATATGAAGAATTTCCAAGGAAACTAATTTCTCAAGTATGTTTACAGATTCTCTTATACTTTATAATAAACAGAATAAAATGGATAGAACAATAATGGATTTGTTTACAGACAGTATGATTACTTTAAAGAAAACTGCTCTGAATTTTTCCCATGCTTTTCCTTTTTTAAAAAAAACAACGGAGAGTGTAACTGAATACTTCGTCAGTAAAAAGCTTTTTAGTATAATGGATTACCATGAGCGCAAACATGCCTTTTGTTTACTTTACTGGTACATAAAACATCGAATTAGCTATTTGACTGAAACTCAAAATAGACCGCACTTCATAAGGGTTAATACCCTAGCTGAAAATGTTGGAAATATGTTTCCTATACATGAAATATTAGAAAACTCATTCGAGTTAGAATATTCGAAATAGAAACTAGTAACGTATGGAAATGGAATTATTAAGAGAAGAATTAATCATGTGGTTATTGGAAAGGTGCCAATGTTTGCCTTTACAAACGGAGAGGCTGCAGAAAAAGTATTGAATAGAATTTTTACCGATGGCTAATATTTCAGTATTTTTGAGCATTAAATTATTGATTAAGATATACTCAGAAATGTTTAATGACGCCTTTTTATTGAAATATAAAAGGAATAAATCTCTAAACTGACATTTTAAATCTATTTAACCTAGTAGGCTATGAATGCAATAGTGACTGTTTGCATTCAACTCCATGATGTGTCAAGATGATTTTAAAAATTCATATATTATTATTTATACAGCGAAATAAATAATACATGATTTCTCTATGAGCAGCTAAAAATTAGCGTCGTAAGCACAAGGTATATTTTATTTCCTCTTTGAATAATTTTGTCGAGGTTTTTCCTCCAGTGTTTCCGTTTCACCATAGTTTCTAACAAAATGACGTCAGACTTACCTCCACAATACAGACGGATTTATCACCACCATTTTGAGTGCTTTCAAGCAACGAGCGATAGGCAAAGACATGAAAGAATTACATCTTTTGGCTTCTAATCATTTTCAAATTAAATGTTTCTATTATTCATGCGAAAACTGCAATATATATAATATGTGTGTGTGTGCGCTTGTGTGTGTGTATGTATGTATGTATATATATATATATATATATATATATATATATATATATATATATATATATATATATATATATGTATATATATATATGTATATATATATATATATGTATATATATATATATGTATATATATATATATATATATATATATATATATATATATATATATGTATATATATATATATATATATATATATATATATATATATATATATATATATGTATATATATATATGTATATATATATATATATATATATGTATATATATATATATGTATATATATATATATATATATGTATATATATATATATATATATATATATATATGTATATATGTATATATATATATATATATATATATATATATGTATATATATATATATGTATATATATATATATATATATGTATATATATATATATATATATGTATATATATATATATATATGTATATATATATATATAGTATATATATATGTATATATATATATATATGTATATATATATATATATATATGTATATATATATATATATATATATATATATATATGTATATATATATATATATATGTATATATATATATATATGTATATATATATATATATATATGTATATATATATATATATATGTATATATATATATATATATATATGTATATATATATATATATATATGTATATATATATATATATATATGTATATATATATGTATATATATATATATATATGTATATATATATATATATATATATGTATCTATATATATGTATATATATATATATGTATATATATATATGTATATATATATATATGTATATATATATATGTATATATATATATATATATATATATATATATATATATATATATATGTATATATATATATATATATATATATATATATATATGTATATATATATATATATATATATGTATATATATATATATATGTATATATATGTATATATATATATGTATATATATGTATATATATATATATATGTATATATATATGTATATATGTATATATATGTATATATATATATATATATATATATATGTATATATATATATATATATATATATATATATATATATATATATATATATATATATATATATATGCTTGTGTGTATGTGTGTATATATGTACATATATACACACAGAAAAAGAGGACAAGTGTATCAAAGGACTAGTTTATTGATTTTATCAAAAATCGGCTATTTAAGTTGTCTAAATAGGTATCTTGTATATATTTTATTTATTTAAAAATATTAACAGAAAGGGAAATGCTTATAGATACCAAAATAAAAGAGAGTCAAACGAAGAGTCAGTAATTATTAATTTAGAACGATGTATTTGTAATGCAGACAAATTTTTACGTGTTACTACAGCTGTCAAAATACACTATTTTTTAATATTTATAAAACACTAGGCATTTCCAGATAGTTGCATTATTTTGCAAGACTTACGCGATGAAAATAATAAGTGTTTCCCACTTTAATTTCCAATTCTTTCTATTATTCATCTCATGGAGACCAAGATTCCGGAAATCCATTTCTTGCCAGTTTGAATTATTTCTCTGCAGAATATTGTCCCATTTATTACTAATTTACAAAACATAAACCCTTAAACTTAGAACCACTTATGTCAGAAAAAATGTTGATGCGTTAGATTTAGTTTCAGTAGCCTTGCATAACTGTTGGGTCCCTAAAAAGCAAAGCTGATATATCAACATTTTGGACCACGTATCCGCCAGCTTAAAGACGCCATTTTATTGCTCGGAGAAAAGTTCTTTCCTTTGACAAACTTTTCTCAGAAAGTCTGATTTTCAGAGGCGAGAGGTTTGGAAAGTCTCTAAAGCTGGAAAGGGAACTTCGAAGTTATGCACTTCTCTACACTCTCAGATGTGCTGAATTATTTATGCTGAAAAAGAAAAAGAGAGGATACACCACATTAGTTTGTTTGGGGTTAAATTTACCTTACACACCGTTATGTGGAAATCTGTATACGAATATCATTTTTTCTTTTAAACACGGTGTGTATGATTTTCCAAGCATTAAATTTTCCAGCAGTTACTAAGATCTAAATTCAAATAGAAATATTTAGCCACTGTTATATTCCCTTTTTAGTGATGTTTACTTGAAACTCCTATAAATTTTAAACTGTTTATTGATTCATGGAGATATAAATACAGGGTGAACCAAAAGTCTTGCCCTGATTAAAAAAAATTCATTACAAAATAACCGTTTAATATAATAATGTAACTTTTGTATTGTTGGATAGGTCAGTTTAAGTAGTTTGTTTGTATGCAATAAATGACGCGAGTGCTCCTTCAAGATGGACTCAGGGGAATATTTGAAAGGAGGACATCATTTTCTGCAGGAATGGCGTCGATTGAAGAGAAAGCCCCAAAAGCGTTACCCCTAACATTTACTTAGACTTATTGCAACTTTTTCAGAAAGATGTCGTACCCCCACACTGGGGATCTGTAGTGCGTGATTTCCTAGACGAAACATGTAGTGTGTGTACTGTAACAGAAGACATGTTAAATAACACTTGGCTTGAACTGGAATACCGCTTCGACATTCTCCGAGCTACCAAGGGGACATACGTTAAAATTTACTGAGGTAAATGGTCTTATAAAAACATTTATAACAGTACTTACAATATATCCAAACAAACATAGGTCTATTTATAATAGTTTGAGCACGATAAATATTTATAATCAGGGCAAGACTTTTGGTTCACCCTATATATTTTGTAATTATCTTGTAACAAATTCAAAGATATTCTACTTGGAAAGTATTTATTACATGCAGGAAAGTTCCACGTCATGCAGTGGTTTGCGACGGGAGTTTCCACTAATTGAGCTTGGTTTCGAATCCCGGTTAAGGCATGGCTTCTGTGCTGTCTCATTGGTTGCAGTGTTGGTTTGCGTTCAGGATGATCCCATTATAAACTGGCCGATAGTGTTCGCAGGCATATGCCTTCGGAAAGTGTCTTCAGGATCGGTAAAAATAGAATCCTTTTATTCCTTCAATCTAAGGCAGAGTAATATTCACACTTCACGCGATCACCGTGTTAATCTATGGGAAGTTTTTCGCTCCGTAGTTTTCTAATGACAAATTAGAGAATGCCTATTGTTAAATTTTGAAACTTAAGTGTTTGAGCCATATCACCACATCTTCAGTTTTGTTTTCAAAAGTGTCTCAGGTGGCACGTTTTTGACAATTTTGAGACTTTTGGATAACAAATTAAAGGATGGATTAATTAGTCAGTAACTTTTTATCCAACTCAAAGAAAGAACCAGAAATAAAATTGTCTAAATGTCAAAGGTGTAAATAAAGATCGCAGAATAGTCAATTTTAAAAATTTTTAACGAGTAAATTGCTTAAAGAGCACATTATTATTATTATTATTGTATATTGCTACAAAAATAAGATTACAATAAAACCTTGTTTATCCGGCCCTCGTTTATCCGGATAATCCTTATCAGATTTGTAGACTTTTTAAAAATAATTATTTTTTAAATTTAATGTTTTAATTTTAATGCTTAAATTTAATGTAACATTAGATAATAATTTTTAACTATAATGGCAAGAACTTAGATATAAGTACGCTAAATATTCGATTTTTAGTTTGATTCAGTGTACAGTATATCTATCTATCTATCTATCTATCTATCTATCTATATATATATATATATATATATATATATATATATATATATATATATATCTATCTATATATCTATATATCTATCTATCTATCTATATATCTATATATCTATCTATCTATCTATCTATATATATATATATATAATGTATTTAATGTCTTGTAAACAATACTATGTAATTTTGTTACAAAACATAGTTTTTTATCGCAATAAACGGTAAGTCTGCTTAGTTTAGGATTTAAAAAAAAAAACCAGAAACATAAAACCAGAAATTCTCAAAGAAAGAACCAGAAATAAAATTGTCTAAACGTCAAAGGAGTAAATTAAGATCGCAGAATAGTCAATTTTAAAATTATGTATTTAATGTCTATTTTAATTAAGTATATATTATATTTTTTATATTATTTATTATAATTATTAATTATTAATTATTTATTTTATTATAATAATTATTATTTATTTTTTATTATAATTATTATCTATTATTTATTTTTTATTTATTTTTTACTAAGCATATATTATATTTTTTATATATTATTTATTTTTTATTTATTATATTTTTTTAAGTTTATGTATTTAATGTCTATTTTAATTTCTTATTTCGCTTATTACCCAAGTTACCCGGATTATTCGGACTGCCTATTGTCCCAGTTAGTTCGGATAAACGAGTTTTTGCTGTACTGCCTTAACAAAAAAGTAAGCAAAAAATTCAAACCAACACAAAAATATTTTTGAAGAAAAATTACATTGCATTTGAAGTTGTCTTCAATTAACAAAGAACTATTGCTACAAACAACACTACAACTGTAATTTGTAGCAAGAAAAGAAATTTCAGTTTTGTTTTCTCGCTACATTTTGCAAGAAAACAAAACTGCGAAATGTACATAAACTAATCTGTTGTCAAAATATACTGGGAGTAAAACTCGCCATGACGTACGAGAAGATAGAAGATCATGGAGGTCAGCTTAATACTCTTATGCAGAGGGGAGGGGATAAAGGAAACTTTCAGGAAACATGCTTAAGTCCAAATTTGACCTTTTGACAGCGTTTGAAATTTCCAATGTTTTATGAATGCTGACTTTTCTGAATTTTTAACTTGGAATATATTTTTGTGGAGGTTTTTCCCATTAAAATTGTTACAAGTCAAAATTCGCAACGAAAATGCGTCGAGAACAAAATAAAGTATGATACATATTGACCAATTAATCTCTTTTAGAGCAAATGATCCTTATAATAGTTGCCGTGTTCTGTAGTCGACTCTGTCCGTAACGCGTCCGGAGCGACCACCTCATATCCATCCATTTGGCATCCATTTTGTTTTATGAGTTAGGCTTAACAAGTTAAAAGTAAAGTTCAAAAAGATTATTTGCCAACTAAACCCAAATAATTGTAATTAAAACAACGTAATATCGACACAAATCAACTTTATTTCGATCAATTTTATTTCAAAATTATCTCTTCATTAGAGAATTATCTCTTTTCCGCCGCCTTTCATTTTATACACTCAGAACTTGAAAATGTAAACACAAGTGAGTCATTCATTCACCGTGATTCGTTAATTTAAGAAAAATTGAATCAGAATTTTTTTCACAGTAAAACAGGTTTTCATTATTTTAACCATATATAATATATATATTTTAATATATACTATATATTTTTTAATACATAATATATAATATATATTACAATACAGTATTACAATTTAATATTACAATAATGTCGAATTTAGTTGCAAACTTGACGCATGCGCAGTGATATGTTCCAAACTGTACGTCACAAAAGTTGCTGTAATAGTAAGCTAGCCGGTTCAAAAGGCCAAATCTTCAGTATACAGATTTTTTGCATTTACAACACATGGAATTCTATATATTCCACATCTAATACGTGTTTGGTAACGATTCAATAAGTTTGTATGATTTTTAATCAGAATTTCTTTAGTTTATATATATTATTTTTGCTTAATATATATTTATATATTTATACATATATATATATATATTTAACAATATATAATATATGTACATTAAATTGAAATACACATGCAAAAATTTTTTGCACATGAATAATTTGTATGATATTTTAATCTGATTTTCTTTATATATTTTATTTTTGCTTAATATATTTATACATAGCCTATTTATACATATATATAGCATAAGATATAATATATGTACATTAAATTGAAATACACATGCAAAAATTTTTTGCACATGAATAATTTGTATGATATTTTAATCTGATTTTCTTTATATATTTTATTTTTGCTTAATATATTTATACATAGCCTATTTATACATATATATAGCATAAGATATAATATATGTACATTAAATTGAAATACACATGCAAAAATTTTTTGCACGTGAATAATTTGCATATTTTAATCTGATTTTCTTTATATATTTTATTTTTGCTTAATATATTTATACATAGCCTATTTATACATATATATAGCATAAGATATAATATATGTACATTAAATTAAAATACACATGCAAAAATTTTTTGCACGTGAATAATTTGCATGATATTTTAATCTGATTTTCTTTATATATTTTATTTTTGCTTAATATATTTATACATATATATAGCATAAGATATAATATATGTACATTAAATTGAAATACACATGCAAAAATTTTTTGCACGTGAATAATTTGCATGATATTTTAATCTGATTTTCTTTATATATTTTATTTTTGCTTAATATATTTATACATAGCCTATTTATACATATATATAGCATAAGATATAATATATGTATATTAAATTGAAATACACATGCAAAAATTTTTTGCACGTGAATAATTTGCATGATATTTTAATCTGATTTTCTTAATATATTTTATTTTTGCTTAATATATTTATACATAGCCTATTTATACATATATATAGCATAATATATAATATATGTACATTAAATTGAAATACACGTGCAAAACTTTTTTGCATGTGAATAATTTGCATGATATTTTAATCTGATTTTCTTTATATATTTTATTTTTGCTTAATATATTTATACTTAGCCTATTTAGTATACATATATATAGCATAAGATATAATATATGTACATTAAATTGAAATACACATGCAAAAATTTTTTGCACGTGAATAATTTGCATGATATTTTAATCTGATTTTATTTATATATTTTATTTTTGTTTAATATATTTATACATAGCCTATTTATACATATATATAGCATAATGCATGATTATATAAAATATTTATATTAAATTGAAATAGATTGAATTAGCAGTATTGTTTCTAAATATCTGGCTGCATTAGTTAGACTGTACAAGTCGGATTTTAAAATCAGCTGCAAGCATGCTTTTTTTTTCCAAGAACGTTTTTTTTAATTATAAACTTCAATATTTTTAAAAAAAAACCTCACTGTAATAATTTTTAGTAAAGCATTCTATTGCGATGATAGTGTATCTTTTAAGGTGACTGCCTACTTTGAAAATGTCATTTTTTGACTATTTTGGTCAATTTTATTTTTTCTAGGAATCGTGCAATTCAATCTTTTCTCTTTTCAAAACCGTTTTTATTTTCATTCTACATCAATTAGAAGCAGAGTGATAGCTATTTTAAAAAATGTCTGCTACAAAATTGAAGTGGCAAACAACTTGAACTGAGTTTTTCTCAGAATTATGTTTTTAGCACAAATCTTTACCGTTATCATGATATTTCACACAATACATATAATTTGATAAAATTTTCGGGAAATGTTTTAGATGCTATTGTTAATGAAATGATGCTCAATAATTGATGCATAATAATAAATAGTTAAATAGTTTTTGTTTGGGCAGCACCATACGCCGAAATTTTCAAAAGTGGGGGGGGGGGGGGTTACTATGAAAAAGTAGTTTTGAGCAATCAGTGCAGAGCTTGAACCTATTTAAGTAATATATGTAATCAGAAAAAATGGGGGGGGGGGTTAACCCCCATCAACCCCTCCCCTGCATACGCCACTGTGTTTGGGGCTGTTTTTATAAGGAGAGGAATGATGAATCGGGGGGAAATTTTCATATTGCAACATTTTTGCATTTTAAAATTTCTCTTAGGTTGTGAGTCATTTAAGATAACTGTCATATGTGTCGCATTTTAGCTAATTTTCATTGAAAATTACTTCAAATTGACCAATTTATAAAAAAGTATGGTATTTACTGGCAAGTTTTTATTTATTTTTTAATTTTCAGGTGCTATTTTACCATAAAAAACAAAAAAATTTTTAAAAAATGATTTTTTAAAAAAATTGGCTCCAAATGTAGGCAGTCACCTTAAAACAATATTTCAGATGATTATAAGGGGACATTTTATTATTTTGTTTTGTGCCACTTTCTCGAATTATATTACTTCTATATACATCTGAAGCACTGCAAATTGTTATCAATAGCAATGAATCCAGATGAAACACCAATTCAAAGAAGGCGTCGCTTGACTGCTGTACGGAAAAGAAGGTGGTTGAAAAGGCAAAGCCAGGAGTCATTGAACAGGATTCAAGAAGCTAATGCTATAGCTCATAGGCAATATCGGGAGCTACAAACACCAAAAAAAAAAAGGTCAACACATGCCGTGTAGAACCTCCTAAATATTTGAACTTACTTCACTAAAACTTGAAGTTAAAATATTTTAAGGTCATGTGGAATGCTATACAGGGCCCATAGAAAGAAAGAAAAAATGCTGTAATTCCCTAATCAGAAGGCCTAGGAATTCGAAACTTAGCACATAGCATATTTCTTTTCATAATTATTTTTCAGATCTAATAAAAAAACTATTAAAAAATTTCACCTTCAAATTAGAAAACAATTTAAAATTAACAAATCAGACAGCAAACATTCAAGTAAATTTCAATGTTCTAAATTGCAACACATCAGGTTGCAAAACAGTAATATTCTGTAAAAATTTCTTATATTTTAACAAGGTTATGAATCTTTTTTTTATTGAAACTGTTCAATTACTTACCATCAAGTTTTGACAGGTACTATCTACGGTATGTACTGTATAGTAGTGTGCTTTTCAAAGCGAATACCTAACATAACGACAAAATTTTCTTAAATTTTTAAAAGTCTGTAAATTTTCCAATACCTTTCACGTTTTTATAGCGTTTCAATTAAATTAATAACAAGTATTCATTTTATTTTATATATTCGGGACTTGAAAATGTAAACATGAAGGTAGTCATTCATTCATCACGTTTTTACATGTACTATCTACGGTATGTACTGTATAGTAGTGTGCTTTTCAGAGCGAATACCTAACATAACGGCAAAATTTTCTTAAATTTTTAAAAGTCTGTAATTTTCCGATACCTTTCACGTTTTCATAGCGTTTCAATTAAATTAATAACAAGTATTCATTTTATATATTCGGGACATGAAAATGTAAACATGAAGATAGTCATTCATTCTTCTTTTTTTTTTTTTTTATATATATAGCTATATATATTTATATTTTAACCATACTAGCCGCTGCGTGACCAGCATGGTCACTTTTAGTTTTAAATTTCCTTTTGCAAAACAACGCAACTGAAAGTGACATATGTAAGGAATGTTACAATTACCTGTCATCATAAATATATGTTGTTAAGGGGTATTCTATATTAAGCTGATTCTAAAACATCGTGATCAAAAACTGTGAATTTCCATTACCTTAGAACAGAGTTAAATATAAGACTGAGAAAGCCCACATCAATGATTTTAAAAATTACATCCCTCTTTGTATGTACTATTTTTCAAAATTAAGATATCTATACTTTATCATTACAACAAATAAGAAATTGCAGGGGGAAAATTTGAAATATAGTGTTGATTACATCACTCTCTGTATGAATTACTGTTAACAATTCAGATATCTACACTTAATCATATTAAATAATAAATTGCTGGGAAAATTTCTTCATTTATAAAATGGAGCAAAAATTCAGCAATTTTTCAAAATTAAGATATCTACACTTTACCATTACAAGAAATAAGAAATTGTTGGGGGGAAATTTTAAATACAGTGTTGATTACATCACTCTCTGTATGTATTACTGTTCACAATTCAGATATCTACACTTAATCATATTAAATAATAAATTGTTGGGAAAATTTCCTCACTTATAAAATGGCGCAAAAATTCAGCAAGTACTAAAATATAGTGTGGATTTCAACTATGATATTCATAAAACTTCTTGATATACAGATTTGAGTATTTCAAAAGTAAGAGATACTAAAGCGACAGAATCAAAAGAATGGATTCTAGATAAACCTACATACAACTGTCTATGGTTAAACACTGGATTTGATAGGTCTAAACATGTATTGTCAAAAGATTAACGGTTGTAACTTACGCCGCCACTACACACACGCGGTTTTAAATTGCGGACAGCCGCTGTTTACATCCGGTAGTTGCAGCCGTTGCCATTCGAAGTGTAGAAATATCGTAGATTTTTGTGCCGCATACCTACGCGTTTTATATATAGGGATTATTTTAACCAGATATTACAATAATATCAAATTTTGTATTTTCGGAAAGTTGCAAACTCGGCACATGGATAGTGATATGTTCAAAAGTGTCTGTACGGTAGCGTGCTTTTCAAAGCGAATACCTAATATAACCGCAAAATATTCTTACATTTTTTTGAAGTGTTTTATTGAATATTTCTAAATTACCAGCACACGTGGCTTTCATATGAATTTCTAATATTTTAATAAGGTTATGAACCCTTTTTTTTATTGGAATGTTTACTTAATAACCGTCAAGTTTTGACGGGTACCATCTAGTTAATAATAATAACAACAATAAATATCAATAGTAATAATTTGCTGTAATAATAATAAGGTAAAGGACTGCATATTCCCGATTTCAGCATTTCCTTTCCAAACGACTTACAACAGGGAACTTTTAGAGTGCTAGAGTATAAATTTTGAGTCATAAAAATTGAAAGTACAAAACATAAGTATTTAAATCGGATATTAATATACACATATTTGATGTTATTGAAGATTGAGTAAACAAAACCTGTGGATTTAATTCCAATATTAATATACATATTTAAGATTAATAAAGATTGAGTTAACAAAACCCGAGGTTTTAAATCGGATATTAATATACACACATCTATATATATATACATATTTTATACACATATATATATATATATACACATATTTTATACACATATATACACGCACACGCACACGAACGAACACACACACACACAGAGAGAGAGAGAGAGAGAGAGAGAGAGAGAGAAAGAAAGAAATAGTGAGCCTCTAAAGCCAGATTTAAACATACCACTGAGAATGCGTAGAAATCAATATTTAATTGTAAATTATCGCTAATTAATAGAAATTGTGGTTACAAAAGCCAAATTTGACAAATCTACAGATTGCAATCTTTCGTTTAAGACCAAAATGAAGTAAATTGATGCAGTAGCTTTCTATCACTGACTGCCCAAAAAGTCGACTTAGCAACTTAAATATATAGATATATAGATGTCAAAATTTTGTCGCATTTGGTACTTTTCTTTTTAACTGTTCACTCCTTGCCCAGGCAATAGAGACCAGGTTTGGCGCGCTGCTAAAATTATAACTTGCGACAACGGATGGTTTTAACGTCTGAAATTTTGCTTTCCGTGAGGACCGTTATGGAGGAACGTAATCCTACGTTAAAACTTGGGAAACTGGAAATGTAACTTAATTCCCCTAGAGCCCCTTTATTTAAAATAATTCCTTTTGGACGATAACCTGTTTCAAAATACGCAATTTTTGAACGTATCTACTTGTTGTTTCTAATGTTGCTGGCTGGAATTTATTCCAAACCAGGTACTAGGCTAGCTGGCTGAGGCTTCTGTTTAGAACGGCACCACAACGGTCGGAGTCCCACTCAGCCAGATGCAACCGCAATTTTGACTGAGGAACCCCAAGTGTTTACATCTCAGGAGAACATACCCTCTCCCACCCTCTCTGACCTCATTGAGGGACTTTCCGGTCTACGGATTGAACGTGCCCCTATCCGGCTTTGACACGGAGGTATTGAATGCCGCTTCGATCCGGGCACTGAAAGTCGACGCGCTACCACTAGGCTATCACGAGTCATCTTAAAAGAGTAATCTCACGAGTCATCTTAAAAGAGTAATCTCACGAGTCATCTTGAACACATCTTAAAAGAGTGTTATTTCATTTTTATATGCTACAGTGATACAGATTGAAATAAATAGAGAGCTTATTTCTATGGTATTTTTAACGAATATAAATAAAGATTTATTCGTTGCTAAGTAGTTATTGTATGCCAAGAATGACAATAAATGCTTTTTATTTAGTTATATTTTCCAGGAAGGTGTTAAAATGACTGAATAAAAACTGCCAGCTCATAAATGAAAAAAGAAATTGCCTCAAATACCTAAAGATTACATCTACATTACAAAGGAGCTGAGTCATTTGTTAAATAACACCATACAATAGAGAGGGAAAAAATCCTCTTTATTAATTTCGCAGTAATATTTTCAGCTAGTTTAAACGCACCTAATTCTTCTACTTCTCACAGACATTTCGCGCAATCAAAAGAACATCTATCAGAGGAGAAAGAAAAATACGTAAGACTCGCTGCAAAGCAAAGAAAAGGTACATAAGGTTAGTTAAGACAAAAGAAGGGAATTGTATCCTTGATTGAGGTCGAAATGAAAGATACGTTTATTTGATCCTGGGATCAACATATTATTTGACTTCATGTCGAGCGGCCTAATGGAAATACAAATGCGAAGCTGATTCTGAAAGGAAGGATAATGGAGAAATGAATAGAATTAATGTGTGAATAACTATGTCATAAAAAATAACCCAGGACAGAATAATACTGGAAGACACAAAAGGACTTAAATTCCTTATGAAAAGTTTATAAGTACAATACTACGATATTATTAATTGTCAGCTTCAACTCAATTAATTTTCCTCAATATTAATTTATAATGAAATATTTTAGCATTCTAAGAGTTTATTATAAAATGTGTACATGAAAAATGTAGTTTAACAAGTGAGTATTAAAATTTTTTAAGAGCTGACGGTGTTATATTTTCGATATCGCCGAAGCTTTCAATGTAAAAATTTTTAAAGTTATGAAATTATAGCAAATGTATATCAATGGTGTCCAGTATAAAGGGCTTAAGTTTTTAAAAAAGTGATTTTTAGGCATTTGTTAGTATTGATAAAAAAAAAAAAATCTTTTGAATTGTGTAAAAGGATTAAGTCTTTCAATTTTGTATACAAAAGTACATTTCTTTGTACAAAAGACTCAAGTCGAAATTATTGTCCTGAGATTAGTATAAAAGACAATAACTTGGTATATATAAAGCGCTGTTTTTGACTTAAGCCCTTTTTACCAGACACTATATATAAATATATATATATATATATATATATATATATATACATATATATATATATATATATATATATATATATATATATATATATATATATATATATATATATATATATATATATATATATATATATATACAGTGCAACCTCGATCGATCGTTCCCCACATCATCGTTTACCCATATGCGTCGCTGATGTCATCCAGTCCCGATGATCACATTTCGGTGTAATGTTCCGGCATAAAGAATTTTTCTGAATTTATCATTCAGTGCAATAGGTCCCTTGAAAAACGATAGATCGGTATTCACTGAATAGTAGATTATATAAAAGATTCGGAAAAATTTCGATAATCTATCAACAGAAGATATTTTTGGAATGACTAAAACTTTAACTAAATAGTTAAGATTATATTTCCCTTAACTAGATTTAAAAGAACTAGATCATCTTTTATCCAGTTTTCATGGGTTGGGAAAAATTTATAGAAATTTCTGTATTCTATCCACAGAAATGGTTTCTTTTTCTAAATTTAAGTAAATAATATGATTTACTTCTCTTATTCATAGTTTTATAATTAAAATTAATTATACCTCATCATATTCAAAGTAAATTTCTGATTTTACTAAGGGTTGCATTTAATCACATTTTCATAACTTTTCTTTCAAAGAACTCAGTTCTCTTTCATTTTTTCCTAGGCATAGATCATATATGTATAACTGGCTAGTGCATTCATAGTTTCATTTTAAACGAAACTTTCCTATCTCAGCCAAAAGTGTCGAGTAAATTTTAATATATTAGGCAAAATGCTACTGAAATTGTCTGAAAAGATTAAATTAAAAGGGTCAATTCCCCTTCATTTGCTCAGTCTGGTATAATTTCCACGAGCATTGGACCTTATTGTCTGATAAGCAATTCCTACATGTCTAATACTCATTTAGAGTTCTTTTAAATTTAGACGAATTATACCTATAAATTCGAAACCAGTTCCCATACTTAATTTCTATTGTAGTCGTTTGCTTAAAATTTCTGTAGTTTTCCATTGATAAGCTTCATGTAATTATTATCTAAGATTTGATAACCTATTTTAAAGAAACAAGAATTATTCTGTTTTCAGCCTCAGTCTCTGTTCTTTCAGAAATTTTGCTACTAACCGTCTTTTTGGCTTCATAGAATTATAGATTGGAGGTTTAGTAGCATACTGATTTACCATCTCCTGCTTGGTCAACGAATACTTTATTGAGAATCAATCTTAATATCAATATTACCCCAAATCGAAAGTCTGATTTCTGAGAATTAAAACAAAATTTCAAAAATACGGATTGAGAATTTTTGGGTTAAAAATATGACCGTTTTACTACTATACAATCTACCAACCAAAATGATTGATCCTCATTAGTTTAAAAAGTGATTCATATCATCCGCAAAAGCTTTTAAGAGCATTTTAGCCTGATATTATGTATTTCTATAATTCGTAATTGGGATTTTTAAAGCCCAATTACCGAGTAAATGCCCCTTTTAGGGAAATAAAGTAAATTTACCACAGTATAAAAGAATACCAAATGTATATAACAATGGCTTAGTTCATTTTTTCAGACTGACACAGGGCATCAAATGAGACGTGAAATAAATACACCATTCGACTAAAAAACATTTTACACTGTGAAATTTTTAAAATGGTTGTATTGCCAACTGGCTATCATTAACTTTGCTTATCATTGATTTTGCTATATCTGACAGTGTTTAAGCTTTATGTTAACTCTATGAATTATTAATATATGGCCTCTTTTAAAGATATTCTATAATAAATTGTGCCAATTTTCAAAATTGCCAAATTAACCGTAAGGATAGATTTGAAATGTCTATAAATCGGTAATTTCTTGGCGCAGTTATCAGGGAACTTGCTGAATTCTGGTTCAGTTCCTTTCCCCTTTGCCGTATTCTACCAAAAGTGTCTTTTTTCTTATACCATTTTGTAGATTTGAATTGCAGAAAACACACTCGTCTGTACGAATAAATGGCATATGTTTGAGTACACTTTGAAATAAAAACAGGCAGGGATAATAGAGAAAGATACGTCACCAAGTAAAATCGTTTCTAAAGGGGAGGAAAGATGGGAATTTACCTTCGATAATTTTAACGTAGGATTAAGTTCCTCAATAACAGTCCTGCGGAAAGCAAAATGTCAGCGTCGTCGCGAGTTATAATTTTGGCAGCGCGCCAAACCCAGTAGCAGTAAAACAGTTAAACAGAAAAGTACCAAAATGCGTCAAAAGAAATGAGGTAAGCAACGGTAAGCAATCCTACGCCAATAACTCGCGGTAGTTTCGTTAGAAGAGACTACCTGAATTTTCTTTGTTGATATTTTTCTCATGGCAAGGGGGTAACGGGTTATTTTGGCCTTAACCTCCACGTGTTTGCTGATATACTAACAAGCTACCTAATAGAAGCTTTGTAATAGGGCAAATTTCCCCGATTTTTTTTACAAAATAGCGATTACCAAGTCCAGTTTTAGGGTCTTGTATTTAAAGAACTAGAAATCTAGAAACATTTTATTTTTTAGCGGAATGATTTCCCCACAAGAAACCAATGAAGCTTTCTGTTAGGTGCAAAAGCAATTATTTAGTTTTATGTTAGGTGCAAAGTTATTTTTAGACATGTCTTCTCATGTACTTACATTTGAAAGCCTTATTTGAATGGTGGTCCAACTCCATTCTTGTTCATTTTGGGATACATAGTAGCCTTAAAGTCTAATGAGTGCTGAGAAATGACTGCTGAAGCCTAATTTGTAATGCCCTCTGTTGGCAACAGAAATAAGCTGGAGGTGTACCAGTTTAAAAATAAGATAGAAATGACTTGTATGAACATAAAAGTGAGGCTAACTCAACTTTTGTAAAAGAGGAGTTGGACCACGATTCAAATAAGGCCTTCATTTCGAGTACAGAACAAATATTCTGTCTGCCTAAATTTCAAGCAATCTAGTTTAGTATTTTATAAAAGGAAAAAAAATTATTTTCATTTTAATATACACAATGCCCCTATTTTAAAAACATACACCTACTGATTCCCCAAAATATTACATAACAAGGATTCTTAGAACTGATTCTAATACTTATAACTCGCATATATATGAAATGAGAAAACTTTTTTCCCACTCTGTCTGGCGTTCTACTTAGCTATTTAAAGCCCCAAAAATTCATATCAATTTAAAAATGTTCCCCCGCTAAAATTGGTCTTTAAAAGAGAATAAAAATTGAAGTTCTAAATAAAAAAACCGTGATTTTGGACAGCATAAAAATGTTCTATTGAATTTTAGAAGCACTTGCAAAATTCATCTTCTTAAGTGTAAAAGTGAAGTGATGGTTGCGGAAATCGCTCTGAAGTATCGACCGGACTTAACATCCGTCTTCTCTATTTTATTTGCGTGAGAGACTTTTTTTTTTCTCTTTTGCCTTTCAATTGTGTCACTTTTTCATTTAGAGTCCTAGTTTCCTGACAGAAGTTCTAAATATCTAAGAGGTGAATGTACAGAAAAAAAAAATTGAATTTCTACTTTGAAATTTAATGTAAAATTCAAATATGCAGATTAAAAAATAGCTTCTTTTCTGTAATAGCATGAATATATGAAAGTGTATGTGCGTTGCGTGATTTCATTCAGAAAATAGATTTCATTTTTTTTTTCTTCTCCGAAGACTGAATATGCTGATCATCTGCAAATTTTTTATATATTTCAGCTAATTTTTTTTCCTCTTTGCTCCAATTTAGCCTTTGAGCTGCACTCCTACTAATCAACTTTTTTTTCACATGGTCAGTGTATGGTCTGTGCTCTTGAAAATGACCGTAACTTTCCGAACCAACTAACTATCCCTGTACAATCCCTACTTAACCCTCGTGGGGCAAAATATGACAGTTGTACTCTATACCAATAAACTTTTCTTCTTTCACATGGTTTATTAAACTCTCGTATGACGAAATGACAATTGAACTCCATACAAACAAACTTTTCTTTTTTCACTTGATTTGCTTATCTCTCGTATGACGAAATATGGCAAATATTACTCCATACCATCAAACTTATCTTCTTTCACAGGGTTTGCCAAACTCTCGTATGACAAAATATGACAATTGGGCTTCATACCATTAAACTTTTCTTCTTTCACATGGTTTGTTAAACTCTCGTATGACAAAATATGACAACTGTACTCCATACCAAAAATTTTTTCTTCTTTCACAGGGTTTGTTTAACTCTCGTATGACGAAATATGACAACTGTACTCCATACCAACAAACTTTTCTTCTTTCATGTGGTTTGTTAAACTCTCATATTACAAAATATGACAATTGTACTCCATACCAACAAACTTTTCTTCTTTCACATGGTTTGTCAAACTCTCGTATGACAAAATACGAAAATTGTACTCCATACAACAAGCTTTTCTTCTTTCACATGATTTGTTAAGCTCTCGTATGACAAAATAGGAGAATTGTACTCCATACCAACAAACTTTTCTTCTTTCACATGGTTTGTTAAACGCTCGTATGACAAAATATGAGAATTGTACTCCATACAAAAAAATGTTTCTTCTTTCACAGGGTTTGTTTAACTCTCGTATGAAGAAATATGACAATTGTACTCCATACCAACAAACTTTTCTTCTTTCACATGGTTTGTCAAACTCTCGTATGACAAAATACGAAAATTGTACTCCATACAATAAACTTTTCTTCTTTCACATGATTTGTTAAGCTCTCGTATGACAAAATAGAATTGTACTCCATACCTACAAAATTTTCTTCTTTCCCATAGTTTGTTAAACTCTCTTATGACAAAATATGACAACTGTACTCCATACCAACGAACTTTTCTTCTTTCACATGGTTTTTTAAACTCTCGTATGACAAAATATGATCGTCTTGCTGCTCTAAACCAACCAAATTTTCACTCAAAAGGACTGATAGCCCTTCGTGCAACCGTCATGACCACTGCGGACAAAAGGTTCCCAAAGCATTCGAAACATCCAATGAATCTTATTTTTACTTATAGAAGAATGAATAACCAGCTGTACAGTCTTAAGTGGGGGAGTCATAACCAGTTCAATTCCGTTAACCTTTAAGTATAAGGGTCCGAGGTAGCCTAGTGGTAGCGCGTTGAACTTGGAACAGGGGGTGCTCGGTTTGAATATCAACGAATACCATTTAATACCTTCGTGTCTAGGCCAGAAAGGGGCACGTTAAATCCGTAGTCCATAAATTCCTTCTCTGATGTCAGACAGGGAGTAGGTACGATCCCCCCACATGTCATAAATGGGGGGTTGCTCCGTCAAATTTGAGGTGACACCATAGGGAGGTCTCCGTTTACCTATACGGTGCTTAATTTTAAAGCAACTAGCGATTGTTGGGGATTTAGGGCGAATGTGGTGAAGGACAAGTGCCCGAATTAGCAAAGAACAACATCAACCCCTTTCAATATGACATAACTTTAAACTGAATTTTATATGTTATTAAGGTCTTAAAGCTGCTATGTACTAAGTAAAAAAACGTAATTCCCTTTTCCTCTTCTTGCAGACTCTTGTGGTGGGAGGAGTCCAGTTGACAGTTCGAGAATTCCACCCCCCTTAGGATTGACATTTTGAGGGATTGTAATGGCTCTCTCTTTATAGGGGGGTTAAGCGCTGCCCCCCAATTTTTTTATTTAAAATATATTTTTGTCAACTATTTACAGGTATATAAATGCTGATATCAAATAAAATTGGTATTGTCAGATAGCCTGAACTTTTCTGCAAAGCGCTACAGGATTCATTTTATAAAATTCGTCCACCGAAGGAATTTATGAGCGTTTAACCCATTTAAGACTGGCGTTGCGAAAACGCAACATTAATTTCTGTATTTTTTAAAGGCATGTTCTAAGTTTTGTACGTCTGAAGTAACATTTTTATTTTATTCTATATACTTTAATTGATCGAAATAAATTAATTGTTTCCACATTTTCCCGCTTTTAGCACTTGCAAAAAATTGTTTTTTTCTGGTGTTTTGAAATGGAAAAAACTGACTAATTTCAAATAATAACCTTAGATAGCAGCACATGTTAAATTTCCGATTTGATGCTTGTTCCGAGTTTACTAGAGACTAAAGAACAAAATGGCTTCAACAGGTAAATCATAATTTTTGTTTTTATGTTTCTCAATTCATATTTTTAAAAATGTTGCGAAAACGCAACATCAGTCCAATGTGTATTACTTATTTCCAATGTGTTTTATTAGTGCTGCCTAGTTTTTTATGCAGAAAAATTGGTATTGTTTGCATTTCGGATATGTTTGTCTCTAGAAAAAAGCGATTTTTGACAGTGGAAGAGACATTGGAGTATTTTCATGGGCTAGATTATGATGATATTTCAGAATCGTCCTCAACAGAAGCTAATGATGAACCATAATTCGTCATTATATCTCCAGATCCGGATGATTTGACGGATGAAGAAGCTATTGATGATGATATTTTATGTGAAAATGTCGAATCACCTAAAGACATTGCAGGTGAAATCGACATTTTTTTCTAATAAATGTAAAATAAATGCAAGATAGTAAGAAAAAGGAGCATATTGTATGGGAAAAATGGATACTCAACATGGATGTAATGAATTCTAAAATAAGTTTATTAGTTTTTCAGAGATCTATATCTTTGATATCTTTATCTTTGATAAAAAGGCTCTACGAAAGCCATATCTTTGATAAAAAGGCTCGAAGAAATGCAGATGAATTCTGTTTTACCTGAAACTTCACATATTGGAAGACTATCTTCCATTCAAAATCTAATTCTCAACAAAACTCGGAAAAACCGTATGGGCCATATTATTACTAAAAATAGTGAAAATAAACAAAAATTATGTAAATACTGCAAAAGTTAAACAATTATTGTATGTAATAAGTGTAATGTACCTCTTCATGCGAAATGCTTCAAAGATTTAAATTTTGTTTTTGAAAAAATTTTATTATTTTAAATTTTTATATTTTTAAATTTTTTATACCGCTTTGGACTGATGTTGCGAAAACGCAACATTTTGTAACTCTCGTAAAAATAAATTTAATTTTCTGGAAACAACTTATTTGTGTAATTTATGCTCTAAAAAGTGTTAAAAAACTGTTTGGTGCATTTCCAATAAAGGAAACATGGAGCGGTCCTAAATGGGTTTAAAACACACTATACCAGATTTTTCCCCAAATAATTTAAATTTAAAAATATTAATTGTATTTTTTAAAAAAACGAAAAATTTACACAAATGTAAAATTTCTTTCTTTATGACGGAGTGCAATTAAAAAAAAAATCTTTGAATCCAAGTCGGCAATCCGTGGGCAAATTTCTCCATAAGTTAACATTGAGGTGAGCAAATCCATTGGGGTTAGTACATAGCAGCCTTAACTCAAAAATATACGTAAATAATTTTCTGAGTTATTTTGAAAGTTTCAACTTAATTCCAGTAATAAAATTTCGTTTAAATGATTTAAAATTTAATAGAACATAATATGTTCAGCTAAAATGAATCGATCATGGTTTACGCTGGTGAATTATTATAATATGATCATATATATCATAATGTGATAATTCACCAGTCTTAACCAAGCATCGATTTTTGAACTCTGATCCTGCAAAATTTTTCGCCGACTTTAATTCATTATAACGAAATTTTACTGTTATTTTCTTAGAAATGGATATTTGTATATATTGTAATGGATATATTGTATATATTGCAATGGATTTTTGCATATTATTATAATTTTTTGTTATTTTAGATAAGTTATCTTGGATGAGTTTATTTACTTAAAATGCGGATAATGCATATCTAAACTTAAATATGCATTATCCACACTCCATATTTAAGCAAAAAAGAAGATGATATTTTAAGAGCTTTCTGCAAAAAGATTCATTAAATGATATAAAAAATTTGCAAAATATTCTTTTTCCCTATAAATGTTAGGATAGTAGGTAATACGGGACATCGAAAAAATGCAGCGTCAAGGATCCCAAACTTTCTCAATCGGGTCTTTCACATTTTTGAATCCTCTGCAGTATTGAATTATTTTTTTAAGAATTTTTCTGAGTTTTGAATTCTCTGAAACCGAACTTGAAAACTAAATTGGCCTAAGTGGAAAATAAAAGAAGTGTATGATCAAGCAGAAATATTTTTCCCGTCAAGGAAAAACTCTTTTCTATGATAGTGTGTTACAAGATTATTTCATGACTGAAATTGATTTTATACTGCTCTATATTCAGCTTGCAATGAGCAAAAAAATATTTCTACAAATAATCTTTAATCTACCTTTTCGTGCATATCGTTATCTTACTGTTTTTCAATAGAAATTTATCCAATATTTTGTAAAGAGCTAAACATAGTTTAAAAATATATTTGTTAATAGCTATATGCGCAGTTGTATTCAAATTGGTACATAGCTATTTTTTCTCCCGGAATATTTTTTTCAAAAGATAAAACAAATTAAAAGATATAATTGAACATCATGTAAGACAATACTCCACTGTTTATTGAATATTTTTAAATAAAGCCATATAGAGGTTCGTACCATGTATGTTAATGGTTGATAAAATCGTGAAAAACCGTAAAAAATCGTGAACGTTTCATTAAACATGTTCCTTACTTCATGGACCAGTAGACATGAATAGTTCTTAAGCGAATTATAATTTTTTGAAGGAAAAATATACTTATAAACTTGAGGCCTTTTTCAAAATGTTTTAATTTCAATAAATCGTTTTGTTGAAAGCTAGACAAAAAAGACAAAGGAAATCTTATGCCCGAAATTCAGGGAAATCATCTTTGGAAGAAGGAATGATGTGTTTAAATTACAGAAGTAAAAAGGAAATACAAAAGTCCATTGTAATCATGGCATCTGCTAACGCTAGTAATAAAGTACATTTGTTGCTTATAAATATCAAGTATCTTTCAATAGAAAATCTTGATACTGTAAATGTTATCCAGATTAAATGACTGTGCCAGCAAATTCTTTTGAAATTGCTTTTATTCAAACAACTGGATCAGAAAAAGAAAAAAAAATTTTTCTATTACCTTTCTATTACTAAGTTTTATTAACTTATATATATATATATATATATATATATATATATATATATATATATATATATATATATATATATATATATATATATATATGTATGTATATGTATATACACTGAATTAGGGATACCTACCTAGTAACGAGTTGGGCCTCCTCTGACCTTGATAACGGCTGCCACACGACGAGGCATAGATTCAAAACGTTTCTGGAAACGTTCCACGGGAACGGCTTGCCAAATATTGGCTAAAGCTGTCCGTAATTCAGTAAGGTTCTTTGGTGCTGTGTGATGGCCTTTCACGCCTTGTTCCAAAACATCCCAAAGATGCGCAATAGAATTTAAGACTGGGCTTCTAGGTGGCCAATTCATGACAGAGAAGTCAGAGGAATGCTCATCAACCAGCCAGTAGCCAACCGGGACTTGTGAGAGGTACAGTTGTCTTGGTGGAAAACTCCATTACCGTGCGGATAACAGAACAGCATAAACGGATGGAGGTGATTACAAAGCAACTCTACGTACCGAATTATTTTGAGGGAGGTTGGTACACGCACCAAAGATCTCAAACTCTGCCACGAAAAAACACCCCAGACCATGATTGAGCCACCATGTCCTTGTACAGTTCCAGCCCGGCATGCAGGATCCATGGCTTCATGAGCCTGACGCCATATTCTCAGCCTCCCGTCGGCGTTAAGTAGTCGGAATCGAGACTCATCACTCCATGCTACTCGTTTCCAGTCCTCTACACTCCAGTCTCTGTGCTTTCTTGCCCAGGCAAGACGTGCAGACCGATGGCGAGTATAGAGCAATGGTATTCTCGTAGGTCGACGGCTTCCGAAACCCATACGGTGAAGCGAGCGTTGCACAGTCCGTTTACTGGCTGTACGACTGGCACCGTCATTAAACTGGGTGGTAATTTGAGCTAATGTTTGGCTTCGCTGGCTACGTACAATACGCTTGAGCCGACTCGCACCACGCACTGTCAAGGTTAATTGTCCTTTGCAGTTTGCCCGATCGCTAGTTTTTTTCCACCATCCCTGTATTCTTGGTATATTCTTGACACTGTCGACCTTGAAAATCCTAGCTGTCTGACGATTTCGGAAATTGAATGGCCCATGCGTCGCGCACCTACGATTTGTCCGCGATCGAAGGCGTCTAAATGAGGCAGTTTACCCATACTGGCAATTCCAACAACTAATTCGGAACAACCACAGTACGCGCTATATATGCAGTTACCACAGAGCCCTCACTTGCGCATACATGATGCGCAGCGCTACACAATTTTCATAGTCTTTGATATCCCTAACTCAGTGGCACTTCAGTGTATATGTATATGCATTTATATATATATATATATATATATATATATATATATATATATATATATATATATATATATATATATATATATATATATATATATATGTATGTATGTATGTATATGTAGATATATATAAATATATATATATATATATATATATATATATATATATATATATATATATATATATATATATATATATATATATATATATATATATCCATTACATTCTTCCTTAAAATGCAACCTGAAAAGGAAAACTAACTCATATTTACATGGCTGGAGCTAGAATCAGCCTGAAATGAATAAAAAATTTGAAGCAATCGGGTCGAATCGTTTATTTAGAGCGATAAACAGTACGTCCATCCATTTCAGTTGCTCGGAAGCGAATATGTTACCTTTCAACCTTAAGCGCGAGAGGCGAAAAAAAAACATGTGGCTGTTATTTTGAATGGTCAGCAAAAAATCGGAGCTGCCGATGCGAACCCACGCCTTTCTCCAGACGTATACACGTGTATAAATGTAAGGCATGCAATTTATGGGAAGCTCTGTTGCTATGGGTTTCTAGCGACAAAGTAATGTTACTGAGGATTGGATTTAGGAAAGGGAATTTAAATAATAGAATGAAGGGCATAATATTTAATTTATTACATATAGGGAAAACTCTTGTACCTAGGACCGGCTATTTTCAAATGGCAGTATCTTTACTTATAACTAACTTATAATAATAAAAATAGTTTGTATACAGTACGTACTTTATTCTCTTTAAATAAAAATCACATCAAGTGTAGAAAAAAAAATTGTAAATGATACTGAAAATTTTTAAAAAATTACAAATAGCCCTAGGTACAATAACACTATTGTACCTAGGGGCAGTTATTTCCAAAACTGAAATTGTTGTTTACAATAAAAAAAAAACAATTTGTATGCATTATTTCTTTCATGGACAACTTCTAAAATCTTCGTAAGGAAGAAATGTTTATTATTTAATCACTTTCTAATGTATGTTTTTTCTCCATTGTCTTCTTAATGATCCCACATAAATTTTCTGTTTCAAACACAGATTTCGTAACCTTTTTTTTAACAATTACTTTTTTCAATACTTGTGCTTGAATTTCATTTTTCTCGAGGGGTATCAGTGAGAACTCTATACCTGCCAAGTTTTCGTCCACCTCTTTTCTACCAGAGGCCATGGCCCCAGGTACAAGACAAGATTATGGCTCTAGATACAAGATGTTGGTGTTTTTGGTAAAATGGCTTCCATAGCCAAAGACCTGCAGAAACCAAACTTTGTTTTTATATCATTTTCCCCTCTATTGATTACAAAAATTATCTGCTATACATTAAAACATAAGTTTGCACTTACTTTCACAAAATAAGACTTCAAAGTGAAGTCAAAAAATTTAGTTTTGATCATCAAGTCAAGACCTTCTTTTCTATTTAACTATAGCTTCTTCTTACTTTCATTAAAAATGGCTGTTAAGATTTGAAACAGTGTTGTCACTCACTCCAATGAGTAAAAATGCTGTAAAATAATACACTCATGGACAAAAAAATTAGAGCACCAAGAAGGAGTCGTCAAAATGAAACGAAATTTTACATACGTAATGACTACTTTGATATAAGTAAATGATAAGAAAATCAAAGAAAAAGGATAATTTATTTCAGAGAAAAAGGAAAAAGAACGGAGGAGTTAATACTCCGTTGGATCACCTCTAGCGCGAATGCACGATGCGATACGATCGGGCATTCAGTCATACAAGTTCTGTATGATGTCTTGAGACATTTCGTTCCATATTTGCTGTAACCTTGCCTCTAGTTCGTTCAAACTCGTGGGATGCCCAACTCTTCGTCCCAAATGATCCCAGATATGCTCGATTGGAGAAAAATCTGGGGATCGGGCAGGCCAAGGATGGGTAGTAACAGTGCGGAGACAGTCTTGTGACATCCTTGCCGTATGAAGCCGAGCATTGTCTTGTTGAAAAATGGCTCCTGGGAGCCGTTGCATGAGTGGCAACACATGTGGTTGTAGGATTTCATGAACATACCGCTGGGCTGTCATGGTGCCACGGAACAATACTAGGGGTGACCGTGTATTGTAGGCAATGGCACCCCATACCATCACACCAGCTGTGGGAGCGATGTGTCGCTGTGCAGCAAAGGCAGGATTGAAGCGTTCACCACGGGCTCTCCACACATGAACACGATTGTCATCACTGCCGAGACTGAATCTGGATTCGTCGCTAAAGACGACCTGGTTCCATTCCGCTGCAGTCCAGTGTCCTCGTGCGCGGCAAAACTCCAAACGGAGGCGTCGATGGGTGGGCGTCAAGGGCAGCACACGTAATGGGCGCCGCGATACCAACTGTCCTTCAGCCAGGCGCCTTCGTATGTTTCGAGAAGACACAGAGGCCCCTAGTGAAGGTGCTACCTGTGCCTGGATGGCGGCCGATGAAGCAGTTGGCTGTACGCGTGCATTTCTTACGGTGTGGCGCTCTTCTCGACGACTGGTCTGTCGAGGGCGTCCTGAGCCTGGTCTTCCTGTACATGACATCTCTCGGGTCCACTGGTCCCAACACCTCCTCACAACACAATCAGAGCGGCCTAATTGACGAGCTACTCGCCTAGCTGACCACCCAGCTTCCATCATCCCGAAGATTCTCCCCCTCTCAAACTGCGACAACTGCTTATATTGTCTTCGAACACGGCGTAATGGCATGTCTATCTCAGCTCTTCCTTTGTAAATGATTCAGCACACTCAAACAAGCTTTGGTTACCTGTTTTATACTCCACTGAGTACGATGTTCAACGCCCTCTACCGGCTATACGTAATGCGCAATCACGCTGCATTTCTAATAATTTGCATATCTCCCCGACATGTACCTTCATTGCAAGTTTCGTTACGATCCCACAATTATTTCTTGGTGAGCTAAATTTTTTTGTCCATGAGTGTAATAATTGAAATAAAGATGGTGGCCCTAGGTACAAGAGTTTCAACTATATATATATATATATATATATATATATATATATATATATATATATATATATATATATATATATATATATATATATATATATATATATATATATATGAAGGGGTCACAACCATAGTGAACCAAGTCCATCTAAACTAAATTGGAGAAATCAAGGTTTGAAGTTTTCTGTGTAACGTATGTGAAATGTTAGTGTAAAGTTTTGTGTAGCGGAGATTTTGTGAAAACGTATAAATAACTTGATTCTCTACGGCAGTGAAAGGAAAATGTATTTAAGTTACTCCAACATGAATTATCTCCATTTTTAAAATATACGGACTTAGTCCACTATGGTTGTGAACCCCTCATATATATGTATATGTATGTATATATATATATATATATATATATATATATATATATATATATATATATATATATATATATATATATATGTCTACAAAAGTACAACCAGAAATCAAACCAATGAACAACGGCAATCTTACTATGGCGCTACGCTGCTCAACCGTAAGCTGCTATATATTAAATAAAAACATTTTTAAACCTGACAACACCAGCACAATTCATCAACCTGAAAGATGAAGAAATCTTCATCTTTCAGGTTGATGAATTGTGCTGGTGTTGTCAGGTTTAAAAATGTTTTTATTTAATATATATATATATATATATATATATATATACAGGTTGATTTTTATTGAACTGACAATACTCAGTAGCGCGATCTGTCAGCCGGAATTCCACCAAAATTTATAGAAGGACTAAGGGCGACACGGGATAGAGTTTCCGAGGGAAAAAATTGGTTCCAAAAGTCGCCGATAGGGGCAGATATGGCGCACCCGAGAATTTACATAAAACGCAAGTAAAATACCAAAATGCAAATTCATGACTACGTAGTCGACAGCAGCGCCAGTATTTTGGGCTGTATAGATCTGTGCGGAATATGTTGTACCATTGCTTTACAGAAAGTTGTGTCAACAGTCGCATTTTGCCACTTGCATGGCCTCTTCGCTCGAGGGACCTAATGTGACTTCTTTCTTCGGGGTTATTTAATATCTAAGGTTTATCTTCGTGGAGTCTCGAACTTAGCGACCCTAAAGGACATATCCCGTACTGCGATGAATATTTCTGGTGACATATTACGCTCGGGCCTCGAGAACGTAGTGTTCAGGTTGCAATGTGTCTTCCAACCGGACGGTGGTAACATTGAATAAGTGAGAAGTGAATTTGCTGCATAGAGCGGTGTTGCAGTGTAATTTGTTTGTTATTCATTCGTCTGCTTATTACATATTTTTCGGTATTCACCCCTTATCTTTACTGCCCGAAATACTGGCAGCTGCTGTCGACTACGTAATCGTGAATTTGCATTTTGATGTTTTACTTACGTTTTCTGCAAATTCTCGGGTGCGCCGACATCAACATCGACATAGCTTCCTCTATCGGCGACTTTTGGAAATTTTTTTTTTCACGGTAACTCTTTCCCATGTCGACTTTAGTACCTCTATGAATTTTAGTGGAATTCTAGCTGATATACCGCTCTACAGATGGCTCTGAGTAGTGTCAGTTTAATAAATAAACACCCTATATATATATCGCTCACTCTTTTCAACAACATCATACCTGAAAAATCGGAGATTTTTAGTCATGCTTGTCTTCAGAATGCCCTGAAAGAGTACTATATCCCTGCAAGATCGTTGTATCTCACCACTCAATGTTTAGCCGCTAGTGAGCAGATTTAAAATTTATTTTAAATACATTTCAATGTACTTTTCAGCTTTCAAATCACTTTACTGAAAAATCTTGTTTTTTGAGGTATGACGTTGTTGAAAGGAGTGAGCGATCTATATATATATATATATATATATATATATATATATATATATATATATATATATATATATATATATATATATATATATATATATATTTAAATACCCAACAAACACAGGACTGACGGCAGCTTATCGGGCCAGTGCTGGAGGCACCGGTTGAACGACAAGTACGGGAGAATTTTGTCGGGCCACTGGCGGGTTGTTTACGAACCTCCGAAGGGGAAACGCTTTCCGTTTACGTGTTTCAGGGCCTGTTATGGGTTGATATGAATCGCACCGAAATCGTTTACCCTGCATCGTCCCGGAACTGTACCTCCGATTCGTAACCACAAGTAACAGATATCTGCATCAGAATTATGGATTTGAAAGGGAAGGCGAAGATTAAATTTAACAGACTTTTCAAAAATATTTATTTCATTGTTGTGAAACTTCTTTTACGCGGAAAATTCCCATAATTTTCCTTGTATGTAAAGATTGTATTATGTGAAAAGTATTATGTGAAATTGTATAATTGTATTATGTGAAAATTCACATAATTTTCCTTGTATGTAAAGATTGTATTCTGTGTGTATGTTTTTAACTCCCTAGAAGCTTATAAAAACAGATGAAAATTAGTTTCAATTTTATATATTACTGGAGAAATTAAATATCTACTTAAAAATGGGTCCTTGTTTCACCACTCTTTATTTATAAGAGAGGAAATAGTGATAAAATTTGTATTTTTTTAAATTTCTTCTATAGTATATTAAAATAATAATATATATTTTTGTAGATAAAATATTCAAAATATATTTTTCAGGAAATTTACATATTCTAAGTATTTCTAATTGTTAGATGCCATTATAAAACAACTGATTTTGTAGAATTTTTTCTCGAATTTCATCGTATTAATTTTACAGTAACATATTCTTATAATACAAATTTGAATGAAAGAAAAAGAATTTTAAATTTACAGACCTTAGTTAAAATAAACAAATCACACATATTTAGAAAAATATTAATGTAATGTAATGTCAGAGACATAGACAGTAGATGTCATGAGACACCAAAAAATATCAAAAAATAAGACCCTTTATCCTCAGTACGTACATTGAAGAATATATATTACATTGTTTTTTTTTGTAATTGAATCAGGATACGAGAAATAATATTTACAATAAGAAAAAAAAAGGCAAAAAAATTAGTTTAAATAAATGTTAGAAATAAAAAATAAGGCAATTAAGTTTAAAATAATAAGTAAGTTATATTTAATAAATTAAATTGGCAGGTTTGAACATCCGTGAGTACAGATAACAGAACTGCACTTTGCAGGATCGAACCGAGGACTGAAGCATGGGAAGCAAAAACGAACGCCCCACACCAGCATTCCCTGATAGGGTATCAAGTGTGGAACTTCAATAAGAGGAAACTGCCTCGCATGGAACAGAAAAATAAAGGAAAAATGTTAAACACTATCAGAAACCACACTATCAGAATAACACTATCAGAATTAACCTGTGAACAATTAATGGACTGGGTAAGATTTGAAATATTAAGATCGGAACATAAATTTTTAATTTTTAAGTCGTCGTTCGGTTTTGGGATTTTTTTTCCAAAAAAATTCAATGCGTAAGTAAATTAAGTAATTTTGAAAGGTCCGATATTAATCCAATTGCAGTAATGTTTTCAGATAAGATTTTGAGAAAGTTTCATGAAATTGATTTGGGATATTGAATTTTGACTAGGTTGTACATTTTCTTGAGGGTATCTTTTTACCCTTCCGCCATTAAAAAAAAAAACATGGCTCAGGTTTGGTTTCCCGCCTAACAGGAAATTCATCATTAGCAGCGGGAATTTCTTTCCTCCGGATTACGACAGTTTCCTAGGATAGAAAATTGGTTAGAGAGATTGATTCGATCATTAATGCTAGTTAAGTTAGAGTCGAGAGCAATTCGCTTTAGACTAACCCAAATTTAAAAAATCACATTATGTTCGATTTCGTTCAAAATTACCACATCACATTGCATACCAAGATTATAATATTTTATACATTACATATACAATGTATTTTTCATTTTCATAATAAAACTAAACTTTTGAATGTAGTTGACTTTTTTATGCGGCCCGCCTGCCTTGAAAAAATTTACCATGTGGCCCAGATGCTGCAAAAGGTTAAACACCCTGCTTTAAGCTCATCAGCCTGATTCAGAGGTTTAACTTTTTCAGATTTAGGAATATAATCAAAAGTGGGTGTAGAAGAAAATTTAAACGCACACTTACTGTGCATAAGATTAAAAAGTTCTTTGAGATTGGGGATGTTAAACGTTATTTTGAAAAAAAAGAAATTCATGTTTTTCAAAAGTCCATAGTAATCACACATGGTTTCCATTACTTATTTCACTGACACATTGAATTGTGTTTTGTTTTGTTTTTTATTATTAAATTTTGGCATTATCTTTTGAGAATGTATTTTCGTTTTTATCAATGCAACTCTTGCAGAAGTGCCACGGACGGGTAAGGGTGACTCGGTAACGAATTTAACAATCCTTTCTACTGCTTGTGTGTGCTGAAAATTGCTGAAGTCAGTACGTTGACTCTCCTGATCAGATTATTTTGCTTCCTAGTTTATAATCAGAAATATGCCTCGTTCTGTTACTTTAACATCTTTACGTACAATCATATCAATATAATCCTTGGCATCAAAGTTTATACGTTGAACTTAAAACTTTCCAATGCCCCCTTCATTTTTCAGTCCTTGCTTTTAGAATCCGGCGTAATCCAAGCTGTCTTACGTGGCTGCGATCAACTGATATCATACATAGGAGGAGATTTTCAGAAGCAGCAAAGTACGAATTTCTTTGAATGACTGGGTCAATTACATTTTTAAGAGTCTGATGGAGGTAACGTGAATAGCTTACAAGTTTCCACAAGTGCTTCGATCCATGGATATAAGATAGTTTCCGCTTTATGTGAAACGAAACAGATGCATATACTTACAAAATGTACTCAGTCAGTATTCGGAGATTTTTTTTGCAGTACATTCTGTTCCCACATACAAGTGAAGTATTCGGTTTGCTAATGTAAGCTATCATGAATAACAAAGTTTTCCTGGTTTTCTCATAGACAAATCAGAAGAGCACCTTCCAACAGAGATTGCATTAGACATTTCTAACAAATATTTTGGGTCCACACTTAAATCATCCTTAATTTCTAGTAATGGAATGCCATTTTCAATAGGTGATAATTCAATTACTGGAAGTTCATAGCAGTTTTCTAGTTGTTTACCTATTTCTCCTCCAAATTAGGACGTAGGCGCAGTTCATTTCCATGAAATAGACAAATCAACCACTGCAGTGGCCTTCTTAATTCCTTTTCAAATAAACGAACCACATCATTATTCAATCCAGTGTTCACTGCAGTTCCACCCATTCCAATTACAGTAATGTTTAAATTCTGGTTGTTGTCATTGAAAAATGCTATTATGCTATCTTATATACATTTTCCAGTGCCAGAAATCTGCTTCTGAAAATCTCGTCCTTTGTATGATATCAGATGATCGCAGTCATGTAAGAGAGAGCTTGGATTACCCCGGAATCTAAAAGCAAGGGCTGAAAATGAAGGTGGCATCAAAAAGTTTTTATTTCAACGTATAAACTTTGATGCCAAGGATTATATTGATATGATTGAATGGAATGATGTTAAAGTAACAGGACTTCCTATGAAGAGGCATATTTCTGATGACAAACAGAAAGCAATTCAATGTGTCAGTGAAATAAGTAAAGCAAACCATGTATGATTACTATGGACTTTTGAAAAATATGAATGTTTATTTCAAAATAACACTTTGCCTTTAAAGACATTACATTAATATTTTTCTAAATAAATGTGATTTGTTTATTTTAACTAAGGTCCGTTAATTAAAAATTGTTTTTTTCATTCCAATGTGTATTATAAGAATATACTACTGTAAAATTAAGATGATGAAAATTGCGAAATTCTACAAAATCAGTTGTTCTGTAATGACATCTAAAAATTAGAAATACTTAGAAATACCTAAGTTTCTTGTAAAAATATTTTGAATATTTTATTTACAAAAAATATATATTATTAATTTAATATACCATAAAATAAACAGAAAAAAAGAATTTTATCTCTTTTCACAAAAATATCTATTTTGAAGCACCTGAAAAATATTTCAGTAGAGCAATAAAATTTTATATTCAATACCAAAAGGCAGCTTTTGAAAGCTATAGCATAATGAAATTTCAAACCATCTTTTTTTTCGCCTCGTCATACTACAATGCACTAGTGTCATCTGATTGGACATTCAGTTGCACGTGATTGAAAAGGCGCCATTAAAGATTGATTACAAGTTCGTTGAAATTAATCCACAAGTAAGTTTCATTCGTTAGTCTTAAATTATTGCCTTTAGATTTTATTTAACACCCTTACATAGTGAACATTATTCTATTTCTGTTATAAGATAGTGTTTTAATCCAAGTTATATATGAATTGACCATATTTCAGATCAAACTCTACTGAACTGAGTGTATTGAATTAGCAATACTTATGGCACTTACGAGCACTTTCGTATGTATAAATAAAAACATTTTGTTTCGGAATAATTTAAGATTCGTGTTTCAGTTAATATTTTAGATGGACAAAGGAAGTAAATGGACTCTTGTGAAAGTCTTAAGTATTTGCTAATTAAATTAATATTTAGAATTGTAATTTGTACGCACTATTTAGATTTTTATATCCTTTAGAAAGTATAAAATACATGACACAAATATCAATTCCAAATCTACATAGTTGAAAAATAAAAATGTATTTTCATTTCCAGTATAATATTTTCCATTTTATTTCTTTAAAGAAATTTGAAAGAAAATTATAATGAAATTTTTTTTAATATGTTAATCCAAATTAAACATTTTTTTACTACTGGATTGATAAATCAGTTACACATGATTCCTCCATAGTAAATTCATGCATAGTATTCAATGGTGGAAAAATTGTCCATTTTCCTATTAAATATATTTTACAATGTTCTTATTGCCAGGTATCAATAGGCAACAAATTATCCATGTCTAAATGTTAAAAGATGGATTCAAAAACGTTCCACATTATAAAAGATTCTAAAAATGAACTTGTAAATCATACAAAAGGATCTATTGAATTCCTTATCAAATTGTGTTTTGAGTAAACTTTATAAAATACACTGCATTTTATACATTATAAAGAAATAAAGAACAAATATTCTTAAAATTTTTGTGTTCATAATTTAAAAGAATGTATTTAGTATAATTATATATTTTAATTTAAATGCTAAACACTAATAGGTATTTTTCATGTATAATCTTAATAGCCTTAAAATATAATTTTTTTAAAATTCTATTTATAATGTTCTATGTGTACACTCAATTGCTATATATGTATATGTTATTCCTACTGGGTGAAATTTCTTTATGTCTATCGAGAGCAAAGATATATTCAAAATTTCAAAACCAGATCAAAATATTGTTTAATCAGTATCCACATGTCAAGTAAATATTGAAACAATAGCAAATATTGGAGCATTTTTTTATCTTGAATATCTCATTAAATAAAAAGCTTATTTAAGGAACATTTTGAATTTCAATTGCTATTAATCAATATTTTGAACTGGCTTTGATATTTAGATTATATTTCTACTCTCTCTGAAGATATAAAATAAAACAATTTCACTCTTTAGGAATAACATAATGGTGCATACTTTTTGCAACTGAGTGTATATATTCTTGCAATTGAGTGTATATATATTTTCAAGAATTATTAATTTTTGTATGTATGTGAACTCCATTGTATTCCTGAATTCATTCAAAGAACCTCTGGAGTAATGAGAAGTTTAGAGTTTTAAATTTGTGTCAATATAGATGCCACGTGCATTTAATTTTCTAATTTGTATCGTGTTTGAAATCACTTTTATCAGTGTTATTAGAGATGATGGCAGTGAAAATTATTCCAAAATAGACTATTTAGATACATAAATTGTTTCTTAACTTATTAATTTGCATTCCATGTTTTTAAATTATATATTTATAAGTATATAGATTTGTAGATTATCAGAATGTGTACATACAAAAATTGCTTTATTGTAATAGATATTGTACGATAAGAGTTTTTATAAATCTGAGAATGTTCTCAATAACTATCTATAAGCTGTTCATCTCTAAAGGTCTTTTGGAAATTATTTTGTTGTCATGCTGTGCAAAATAAATGTGAACTTATTGGCTTAATATATATATATAAAGGGTAAAATTAGTTTCTTTTCCCCTTTTTATATTAGTGATAAGCAAGTTTATAAAGAACTCTACTTTTCAATACTTCTTGGTTTGATAAAACATTAAATTTTTATTATGGCATTATAAGAAAATATTGGTTTTTTTACAGAATTTTGAAACTGAAATCTATTCAGAGCTTCAGGCTTGAAAGACAAATACCACTTGGATCTCATAACCTGCGTAAGTTTTTAACGCCACTGAGCCTACCTTTTTTTATTCTCGAGATATACTTTTATTTTCAGCAGTGGACTTGTGGCCCAAATCACTGTTTTTAATATTTTTTTAGATTTATTTCTAACTAATTAAATTTTTTCTATGAAAAAAACTAAAAATATTTATTAAACAACTAAAAATTTCAAATTAGTTTTTTTAACTTAGACGCTAATCTGAACTTTCTCATAAACTTTGGTCTCAATAATTTGTGGATAGAATATTGATTTTCTTTATTTATTCTATTTTAACTGTGAAGCTTGTTGTTAAGGTTTTAGGTGAGTGAGAAAGTGCAGTCCGGGGATTTCAGTTAACACAGACTCTTGTGAAAGACTTTAACTCTTGCCAAAAAAAGAGATTTATATTATAAAATTATAAAATGCCAAGGTTTATTTAGAAAATATAAAATGTGTTCATAGACAAAGTTTGTTTATAAAATTGTAGATAAGACATCCATTGTGAGTTGTGGTTTATTATATCAAAATGTGTGTTTGATAAGTGAATGAAATAACCCTTTCTTAATAATGGAATAGAACTCCTGTATAATCAATGAATTCACGGATACAAGATACAGTTCCAAAAAGCAAAACGCCTGGTTTACAGAGTCTTTTATAATAACAGAAAAATGATATTTATATTATGAAAATGTGAAGTGCCAAGCTTTATTTATTCTTAATGGTTAACATTAAAATTTTAAAAATATTTTTAGAATTTCCTGATAAGTTGTTAGAGGTTCGTTGATAATTCATTACAGAAGTAGTAAAAAGGAAATTGCTTTTGGATGTATTAGATCATTAGTTAATGGGCTAAGTAATTTTAAATTTTGGTAAAATTTAATTTTATGCATGCCATAAATTTTTCTCTCTGTTAAACATGTTTATTCCATTTTAAGTCTTAATACTTATATAAAGAATTTGGATTAAATGAAAACAGTAATGAGTGATGGTGAAAATGTATTAAATGTGGTAATTGAATTGCTTGATGTTCTAAGACATAAAATTTCTGATCATCAAAATACAATAATTGACTTCTTGACTGAACAACTGACTTTATTATTAAACAATATCCTATTTTGCTACCCCCCTTGTTTAAGTATATAATCATCCTTCAAATCCTAATAGACCATTATTTTATATTTTTGATCCTGTACTAAATTTGTACTAAATTTTTTAAAATTCCACTGAGCATCTTGTTTAGCTGTTTAAAAAATGGGGGGAAATGCATTGTAAATTGTCTTTACTTTCTCAAAGTTTCATAATTAAATATGTTGATAAAGTTGTGCCTGAAAAATAACTCAACTGATTCTGAACATCAGTTGGAGTTTTATGGAAAGCCAAATTATATGGAAAGTTATACAATAGTTAGTTGAAATTGTTTCTTGGAAGTTTTGCGAGGTAGTAATCTAGTTCATGTATATTAAAGTCTTATTTAAATATTGTGCTAAACATATTCAGCACATTGAAAGTCTGATTACTTCTCAACTTTTAATCACCAGGCAATTTTTGGTATTAAATTATATGCTCAGTGCATATTCCATTATGTGTAATTTTCACTTAATCTGATTTGAAAATTCATGTGAGGAGAAATTTTTGGTTCAGTTAAATCAGAAAATTGTAGAAAACTTTTTAAAAAGTTGGTTTTTTCCCATTTTTTTCAAACTGTGACACTGAAAATACCGATTATGTCTTTAGCCCTAACATAGTTTTTAACAATGATATGATCCATAACAAAAATTCGATGCTACATTTTTTTTTCTTCTTTTATTTATATTACATTTATTTTCCTCATTGTATAACTTTTTGAATACTACTCAAACCAATTCTATTGTTACTCAATTTCAAAAAATCATATTTCAAATTTTAAGGATCGATCGGTAGTCAATGCGCTGAGAAGGGCCCTAGCTGAATTCAATTTGTATCCGTCCCAAATGTTAGAAGCATGCTACATTTTTTTTCTTCTTTTATTTATATTACATTTATTTTTCTCATTGTATAACTTTTTGAATACTACTCAAACATCAATTCTATTGTTACTCAATTTCAAAAAATCATATTTAAAATTTTAAGGATTGATCGGTAGTCAATGCGCTGAGAAGGGCCCTAGCTGAATTCAATTTGTATCCGTCCCAAATGTTAGAAGCACGCTACGCCTATGGTCCAAAGTATACATGTAAGGGGGTCATACTACCTTTTTTATTTCACTGATAAGCAAATAGACGAGTGCTCTGCACTAAAATGTTTTACTGATCTTGTTGAGAAGTATTGGAGAGCACGTGCACTGATTGCATAGGTGCTATTTTTGGTAGTGTGTGGCATTTGTAAAATAAATAAATAAATAATGAACTCTGCTTTTCAATGCTTCTTGGTGTCACAAATCACTCTAATTTTTATTATGGCATTGTAAGAAAATATTGGTTTCTTTACAGAATTCTGAATCTGGAATCCATCTTCACCTCATTGTGATTTCCATGAAAAGATTCCACAACTCACTTGGCAGTGTGCTCGATTCATAATCTGTAAGTTCATTTTAACCTCACTGAACCCATTTTTTTTTTTATTCTCTAGATATCCTTTATTTTTTTCAGCAGTGAACTTGTGGGCAAAATCACAAAGTTGATAATATATTTTTTTAAAATTTATTTTTTGTACTTAAATTTGAATTTTTCTATGAAAAACCATAAAAAATATTTTTATTACATAATTCTTAATTAATAAACAACTCAAATTTTCAAATTTCTCTTTGTATATTTTATACGCTAATCCGAACATTTTCATAAACTTTGGTTGCAGTAATTTGTGGATTGATATTGATTTCCTTTATTCATTATATTTTTAACTGGCAAGCATGTTATTAAAGTATTAGGTATGTCTGAAAGTGCAGTTCAGGGACTTCAGTTAACCGTGACTCTTGTGAAAGTCTTTTATCATAACTGCTTACCAAAAAAAATTTTATATTTTTATATTATAAAGATATAAAATGCCAAGGGTTATTTTACTCTTGATAGTTAATGTTAAAAATTTTTTAATTTAATTATCAGAATTTCATGAGAAGTAGTTAGAGGTTCATTCATAATTCCTTACAGAAGTAATAATAATAATAATATTGCTTTTAGATGTATTAGATTATTCGTTGATGAGCTAATAGGTAGTTGAATGTCATTTGGAATACTAACTTCTGCCTAGTATTTAATTTTATTATTTCATTGTCAAATTTTGGTGGAGATCTGTCACATAAAATATATTTTTGTGAGCAGCTGTTATTATAAAGTGTAAGGATAAGGGCAGTAAAAAAATATTCCAAAATATATTATTTAGGTTCAGTTAATTATTAAATAATTGTTGACTATAATAAGGTTATGTTTGCAAGTGTGTAGGTTTTTTTATGGTGTATTATTTGGTTTATCTAAGTTAAGTTGAAAAATGATGCAAGCATACAAAGATTGACTGGCTGTCAATGTTGAATGCAGTAGCATAGATTATTTTACAAAGTGCAATAAAATACTTTTAACTTTTCAAACCGAACTTCTAACCAAAATTTTAAAAAAAATTTAATGAAACTTTTAAAATTGGAAATATTTTCATGGATCTAAGGAATGGAACATAACACCTGTATTGTCAACTAAGTCATGGATAAAAGATGCAGCCCTAAAAGCAAAAGGCCTGGTTTCTGTATACTTTTATAATAATCATGTTACAACAGTATACAGAAACCAGGCTTTTTGCTTTTAGAACTGAATCGTTTATCCATGAATTTGTTGACTATACGGGTTTTCTATTCCATTGTTAAGATCTGTGAAAATACTCTCATTAGCAAAATATTTTTTTAAAAACTTAAATTTGGGTTAGAAGCTTGGTTCAAAAAGTCTAAGTGTTTTTTCACGCTTTATAATATAATCTATGCCATTTCACTCAACATTGACAGCTAGTCAATATTACCCACCTCATTTTTCAAATTAACCTAGACTAATCAAACAATATATCATAACAATTGTTAATAATTATTGAATCTAAATAGTATATTTTGAATAATTTTTTACTGTGGTTATCCCTAATAACAGCTGCTCACAAATAAAAAAATATTTTATACACAGATCCCCACCATAATTTGACAATTAAGTAACAAAAGATATGCTCTATTAAAATACTATGCAGAAGTTAGTATCCCAAATTACTTTCTACCACAATTTTTGTAAAACCAATTACTGTGAAAGCTACATCATATAATAAAGTTTTACTTTATTCATTATTATAGTAATAGATTAGTTGTTAAAGAGTATTCACCCTTTTCACTAAATTTCTCAGTACAGTAAGACATTCAATCCTGTCAATTAAATGATTAGTTATTACAGATATAAATAAAATAGATTAGAATGCCTTGATAGAGTACAATAATTGAAAGCTGACTGAGAGACTTGAGATGACAACAAAATTTTCTTTTCACTATCGAGAATCACTCTCACGTTGAAAGTAAAGAAACACAAGAATGAAGATTGAATACTATATAAAATCTTAAATTTCTAAATCTGACCCAGCATCTGTATTAATGCTCTCTATGGCATGTTGTAATCAAATTTAGAAATTTAAGATTTTGTATGCTAATGTTTTACTTAGCATTCAATCTTTATTCTTGTGTTTCTCTACTTTCAACAGCATTATTGTCAATAGTGAAGAGGAAATTTTGGTGTCATTATAGACAAGTCTCTGATTCAGCTTTCAACGTTGAGCTGAAATTATGCTCAACATTAAAAACTTAATTGTACTCTTATCAAGGCAATCTACCCTATTTTATTTATATCTATAATAACAAATTAATCGACATGGTTGGATTTTCTACTGTACAGAGAGAAATTTAGTGAAAAGGGGAATACTCTTTAACAAATATTTTATAACTATTTTCTATTAGTATATTTATTTAATCAAGTAAATATTTTTTACATGATGTAGTTTTCACAGTATGTAATTGGTTTTACAAAAAAAATGTGGTAGGAATTTACTTCTTGGAAGTAGTTATCAATAAAATGACAACAGATTTAAAACTGCACTCATGTGTTGGGTGCTGTTTTGTATCAAGTTTTTTTAAACCCCTGTCTCAGAATTTATATTTCCTAATTGGATTTATTTAATTCTACTTTATCAACAATGAATTTTTCAACTACTTTCAACAATCAACTATTTTTACAACAATAAATTACCCTTTAATGTACAAAACTATGCAAAAAATAATTTTCTTATCTGCAGAGCATTTACTAACTCTACATAGAAAAATAATTTAAATAAATTCTTTTGATTCATAAATTATATCTGGGGATGGGAGTCATTTTCCTTTCACATAAATTTATGAACTGATTTTCTCTTTCTTTTTTTTCCCTAGATGCTGTAAAGATGGAGCCAGAGGTACAGCGAAAGGATCCTGTTTTGTAGAAAATATAGAAAAAAATTGTGTAAATGTGCTATGTACTTTCTAAATAAACTATTTTTACTTTAAACCAGCTCTTTTCTGTATTTAAAAACATGTGTGTGTATAATTTTTCTCAAAATTACAATAGAAGATATTACTATCATAGTACTATTTCTCAAAAATAGTACTATCAAGTGTTGGATATTAAGTCCAATATAATAGAAAAGAAAATATTTTTTTAAAATGACATAAGAATTTAATGAATTACTCTTTAATTCACAAAACTATGCAAAAAATAATTTTCTTATCTGTAGAGCATTTATTAACTCTACACCAAAAAATAATTTAAATAAATTCTGAGCAAGTTTTCACAAGCTCACAAAGATGGGCTTCATCATACACACTACACATTACTCAGGTTTGAAGAATGTATCAAATTTATGTTTATAAATTTATCAAATTATGTTAATAAATTTTATACTGGGGAAGTACAAATTTTTTGGGTTAATTATTAAAGTAGTACTGTTTTACGTACTATAATCTCATTCTAAATTTAAAAAAAACAAACTGTAACCTTAGATCGAGTGGAAAGATGATTTAGCTTTAATGGTTGGTATTAATGTTATCTTAACTTTCAAATTTGGGTAAATGTATCTTAATGCAAAATGAGGTTTTGTTCTAACAAGTAAACTAGTGATTCATATACAAATTTTTAGGTAATAACAAAGATCAGTATTTGGTAATACCTAAAAATACATAAGGCAAAACTGGAAAAAATGCTAGAAATATGAAGGCAAAAAAAATAAAAGTGAAAGGGTTGATATCAGAGGTTAATCGTCAATGAAATAAATAATAATAAAAAGCATATAAACAAAAGGGTCCTACGTAAAACTTAGAAAAAATGCCGGCGGTCCGATTCTGGTAGAATGCTGGCATGATGCCCGGACCTACGGCACATTGCTGTTTACGAGATGGGTAGATGACGGTATGTCGACACCAATTATTGCTCCCGTAACCGGCCCGTCAACCTCCGGTTACGTTCCGGCTATCTGTCCGCATCGATGGCTTAATCGCGGCTGCCTAACGGTTCGTAGTCGGATGAACGATGGCTCGAATCCTACCGGAAGCGGCCCGGCAGTCGACGGGGTAGTCGCGGGCGAGAGGACACAGCCGTGACGGAAACGATACTGACCTAATGCGCCGGCCCGGCAGTGGTGAAACCGGCTGGCCGGAACCTTCCGACCCCGGCCCGATGCTTCTGTGTTTGTTGGGTATATATATATATATATAAATATATATATACATATATATATATATATATATACATATATATATATATATATATATATATATATATATTTAAATATATATATATATATATATATAAATATATATATACATATATATATATATATATATACATATATATATATATATATATTTAAATATATATATATATATATATATATATATATATATATATATATATATATATATATATATATATATATATAAAAGAAATAGATGATAGAGAAAACCAGTAATAGCCCTAAAGCAACTTGAATCCAGGAACAAATAACATGAAAAGAAAAGTATGAAAGAGGTTTTAGACAGCATCTCTTCATCAGCGGTGTCAATGCTCTCTAAAAACCAATGTATTGTTTCCGATGAGTATGATCTATACAATAAACACACTCAGACAACGTACAATCCATGAAATGCAGAAGAATTGATTAAAAATTGAATAATAGTACTTAACCGAAGAACACAAAGCCTGGCGCTATACAGAGTGGAAGTTAAGAACATGTAACCGCAAGATGACTGACGTCACAAAACTTGCAACCATGGAGATATTGGATTCTTAGTTACAGACTTACTATGGTTACCGTATTTTAGGACTAATATACCCTTAATAATTTAGTTTTTAATTATTATTGCTAAGAGTTATTTTTATTATTATTATTATTTTTACTTATGATTTTTATTTATTTTTTTTTTTTTGGTATATATATATACAGATGGAGTACAAAATAATACGAACACCTGTGAAAAAGTATGACGTATTTCACACATGCAGTACAGCCACGCCACCTGTAACAGAAGTCTGCCACCTAGTGAGCGTGAAGAGAAAGGTATCAGTCTCTCAACAGCAGTCACCTACGTTGCATGCTTCTATCGAATTATCTGTGATAAGTTGAAATGTCAGAAATGTCAGAGTTCCAAAGAGGAATGATAGTTGGAGCGCGTTTAAGTGGAGTATCGGTACGGAAACAGCAAACCTTTTGGGGTTTGCAAGGAGTACGGTATCAGCCGTTATGACAGCGTACACGAAAGAGGGTAAGACGACGTCTTCAAAGCCCAACAGTGGCAGAATGTCCAAGCTTGCTGATAGGGATAGACGGGTCTTGAAGCGCATAGTAGCCCGAAAGCACAAGCAATCGTTATCTGGAGAACACCCAAAGAAGCGTTTCATCCTGAATGTCTCTTGCCGACTGTGAAGCATGGGGGTGGCTCCATTATGGTATGGGGTGCGATATCTTGGCGCGGTCTTGGGCCACTTGTTATTCTGCATGGGAGGATCAAATCCAATCACCATCTAAGCGTTCTAGGGGATCATGTCCATCCTTTTGTCCAGACTGTATTCCCTGGAAAGCGACCGCTTCCTTAAGACGGCAACAGCCCTATCCACACTGCTAGGTGTGTTCAAGAATGGTTCGAAGAGCATGACGATGCAGTAGAACATCTCGCCTGGCACGCTCTGTATCCGGACTTGAATATTATTGCACATTTATGGCAATATTTGGAGTCCAAACTTCGTTCCCGATTTCCACCTCCTTTCGGAAACCACGACTTTCGGAATTAGAGACCGCTCTGCAGAAGGAATGGCTTAATATTCCTTTAAATATTGTCCATGACCTTTATGCATCTATCCCACGTCGCATTAAATCTGTACTTCAGTAAAAGGGTGGTCCAACCCCCTATTAATAAAGATTTTCCATTATTACACAGGTGTTCGTATTATTTTGTCCACCATCTGTATATATATATATATATATATGTGTGTGTGTGTGTGTGAAAGAGATATTGCTGATTTCTATTTCTTTTCCCTTGTTCTGACTTAACATATTTTAATGTGTCGAAATCTCATTAAATTATTTATTTTCCACATTCAGGGTTATTTTACATCTTTTATTTTCCTCTGCAGCAGGAAAGAAAATTACCCACAGCTAGAATCTCTTTAAAATACATTTTCTCGCCAAGACCGAAAAATTTTTTTTTGAAAATATTTCGCAGGGATATTCTCCGTACCTTGATTTAATCACACTAGGCTTTTATTTATACTTTGGGAATCCTGACAAAAGCCCCAAGAATCTAAACCGAGGGAAGATAAGACGGTCGAAATATTGAATTTGTAGCGATGAAATATTTTCACATGTCTCAATGAAATGTTCACAGAAAGAAGAGGGGGAAGGGAATTAAATGAATAAAGTTCTATCCGAGGCTTTTATCAAGAAACTAAGTCGGGCAGTTTGCTCGTGCATTTTCTTTTCTTTTCAAAAAGGGAGAGATTAACTGAAAAATATTCTTTCTGGGACACTGACTTATAAGTTAAATCACTTCTTTCAAGAACGGTCATGATTTTAAGCAAAGATATTTAAAGTATTTTGAGTGAAATATGATAGAATATTTAAAAGAAAAAATAAATATTCCTAACAACTAGAAACAAGCATTATTTTTAAATTTATTTATTTAAATATATTTTATGTATTGAGATTATGTAATGAGGAATAAATAAATAAATAAATTAATATATATATATATATATATATATATATATATATATATATATATATATATATATATATATATATATATATATATATATATATATATATGATACTGCAATATAAATACAGTTGAACCTCCATATATCGAAGTAGCAAATTGCGCGAAAAAAATTCGATATATAGATATTTCGATATATAGAATTGAGCTTAGTCTTATCATAATTCTCCTAAAAAAATTAAAGCCAATTTTCGCATACGAAACTCCATTTCTAATTTATTTGCGAATCCCATTAAATGAAAGTTAATAACTAAAAAATGAATTAATATGAAATATTTATTGATTACTACACATCTTTAAAAAAACAATAATGCAGGCAGTGGTTACAATGATCACAGTTACATTCTTTAAAAAAAACTACGAATATCTTGCTAAACAGTTAGTTTTGCGGACAGCTCAAAGAAATGTTCGTATTTATTCAGTCCAATAAAAATCCATCACGGACATTTTCCGCGAATTGGAAGTCCACGACGCATTGTTTCAAATGCCCAAAATTGGGAGATTTTATTCTAAAGTGGAATAAAATCTCCCAAATTGTCTTGAAAAAAATTTCGATATATAGAGATTTTTTCGATATATAGAACAAATTTTTCTATGTAATGAACATGGAGATTTGCTAAGAGTTCGATATATAGAAAATTTCGATATAGGGAAGTTCGATATATGGAGGTTCGACTGTATATTATAAACTCCATTTTCGCAAAAAGAAGTAACAAGAGATCAATTATACATTTTAAGTAATTTTACGTAATCTGAAATCATTTTTTCAAAATTTTGAAATATTTTTATGTTATATTTATATAAATATTGCGAAATAATCATCACGATTCTAATTTGAAGATTTTTTTGCAATGAAAAAATTGTAAAAATTTTTAAAAAATTTCCTATTTATACAATTAGCAGAAACCTACGCATATAATGTTTGTGAGAAATTTAATAACACAAAAGTCAATAACTTTATTTACACTCTATTTAAAATAATACTTATCTTTTGACAATAAAATCAATGGAACTCATGTATATTCCTTCTCAGCAATTAATGTCAGCAATAAAATGTTATACTTGTATTCTAAAATTAACTCAAAATTGCATTCGATATGCTGCATTTATGGCATAAATGTTTCCGCTATTGCTTATATATATATATATATATATATATATATATATATATATATATATATATATATATATACAGAGGCTGTCCACACATTTTTTAGACGATGTATATTGTATTCACAAAACTAAATTACATAAAATTCTTGTGTTTTAAATGTTCTATTTGACATCTCTTATTCTGAACTATCTTTCGACACTGCAATTTCCAGGATAACAAGGATCAATTATACATATTTATATATATATATATATATATATGTGTGTGTGTGTGTGTGTGTGTGTGTGTGTGTGCGTGCTTGCTTGCTTGCTTTAACGTTGAATTGTTGAATTTCCTATCTTTCGAGGCTGTGGGTTGAAATGGTTTCAAATACAATATATCAAAGATAAGGGGATATTTTGAAATCAGAGGGAGTAAAATTCGTTAAAAAAATAACCTATTTAAATGAAATTTAACAAAAGTAATATAACAGAATTACTGCAGCTCAACATACTATATAGCCTCTCTTTAACATTTATTTATTTATTATTGGTCAATTGGAACTAAATACTGCAATGAAGTGAAATCAACAGTTTTTAGGTAAATCATCTGTGTACTATCACTAAAGTGGCTAAGACAATCTAAGAATGTTCTTGGAATACTTGAGAACGGAAACACTCCATTTTCCTTCTTTTAACGGGGTATTAGGTTAGACTTCAAAACTTTGTTCGTATAATTGAATGAAAGAGCTGAATAAAAATTATGTTCCGCTTTTTTCACCCATTTTCTCAGTAATTCAGAAGTTAGAGGGACTATCGAACTCCCGCCTCTCTTTTTGTTGAAATAACTAATAATAATATATATATATATATATATATATATATATATATATATATATATATATATATCACAACACTCTTGTCAAGAGCAAAATGCGTAAGACTTTCGAAATTGTATAAAAGGATGTGGAAGGTGAAAAAATCCGAAATGATATAAATTTTAAAATATAGCTAAACTGTACTCGCACCCTCACTGATAATTTAAAGAAAATGAGGTCTTACCAGCGCCACTAATATGATATATGTTCCTTAATATAATCCTCTACTATTTTCATTTGTAAGTGGAGAGTTAAAATGCCGGGATGAAGGGCTGGGATTTCCTTATTTTTTGTTTTATAAGCCAGAATGTTTTTATCAAAAAGTCTTTTAAAACCTAATGCATATAAAACTTTATATAAAACAAATAAGAAGGAAGAAGTCCGTCCGATAATATAAAGAAACCATTATGTTTGACACGTTGTTTCTGTCTTAAACATCTTTAAGCATTTTTGCAGTATTAAAATGCTTAGAAAATTAATCCCCTGAATAATTCAGACCTCAGTATATGAAGTAACAGTCACGCCCTATCGTATTAACGAAATGTCAGAAATAGAAGAGTTGTATACAGTGAAACCCCCATATCATTTCTTGAATTCAGTAATTAGTTTCTAATCTAAAGAAATGGCTATGGAGACCGGTAGTTCCTCTTTAGGGCCATATACATACAGCGAACGAAGTTGATCGCTCAATGTGCACATAGCAACGGACACTACAATTTGTTCGTCTCTGCCACGGTTCACTCAAGGGCTGTACATAAAAGGAAGTTCGTTCAAGCTCCTGTGTACTAACCCTATTGGATTCATTGACCTCAACGTTAACCTATGTTGAAAATGTATCTACTATTTACAGCTACATAAATGCAGATAATCCAATAAAAATAGTATTTTCATATAGCCTGAACATATTTGCTCCTTGCAACAGGATTAATTTTAGATATTGCGTCCACTAACGGAATTTAGGAGCGTTCTAAACACACTATACCAGACTTTTTGTCGCAGAATAATTTAAATTTTAAAATATTATCTGCATTAAAAAAACGAAAAATGCCCCAAAGTGAAAAATTTCTTTCTCTATTGCGGAGTATAATTAAAATAATTACAAGATAAAAAGAACTTTTTACATACCATGTTTTAAAATTTTCTGTTGAATCATATAAACTTGACAATTCTATGTATTAATAAATATTTTTAAAATTTTTGGTGACTTATCGTATCATCTTGAAAGAAAATGAAGTTAATTCGAAGTTAACTTGCGTTTAACTTTTCATTCCCATTCCGACCGATAGATGGCTGCACCATGCTACAAAACAAAATTAACTGAAATTGATTTCCATACTGCTTAAAGATTGCTAAAAGTATCAAAAGAAGACATTTTCATCGTGTTCTGAGCTATTCTAAAAGTTTCAAATGTCAGAAGAAAGCGAGTTAATAATAACATGGAAAAAATCTTTCAATCCAAGTCGGCAATCATTCGGCAGATAGATAAACATTGAGATGAGCGAATCCAATAGTATTTAGTACACAGCAATCTTAATCTTCGTTTGTCGTCGTCCGCGTATGTGTACAGAGTGTATGAGTACTGAACCTACAGTATATATTGGAATATTGTTATTTTTCGTTGGGAAATTTCATTTCGAGTAAGAAACTTGATTTCGTTGTTCGTTAATGTGACTCGGTAAAGCATGAAAAATAATCGAAAAATATCCCGGCAACAATTTACTACACGAAAATAAATGAACGGCTGCACAATCCTTCGATTTGATAATGTTGAAGACCAACCGAATTTCAAACCGGTTTTTCAAAGCAAGATCGAGTTTTTGCTTTGAAATTTGACCCAATTTGTTCCGTACATTTCGTTTGTTGTCGTTCGTTGTATGCATATCCGATTTTTTACACATGAGGGCAAAATCAAACAATCTACTTCTGAAAGCCTTTTCGAACAGTTACGAAAAGTGGTATCACCCTAACCGCAGACTCGAATACTAAAAACTAGCTCACCGGCCAACCCCCTTTATGTTGTGTTGTGATTTCATTTGCTCTAATGCTTTTCACTTTCCGTTTTAAATCTGGGGACTTTGGGATGTTTTTTGGCTTAACCTGCATCCTATCAGAAAGATTCCACTGAAGTGACCGACTCTGTCAGGCCTCCTGATGAAGAGACCGGTCGACTGCCTCATTATTTTGGTTCTTTTGGTTTTTCGGGGGTTTTCATGCTTTTATATCTTTGATTTCAATTAACTCTGGAAAGTAGTTACTTTTAGAAAATTCATTATTATATTAGTTCATTTTTTATATAACTAAAAAAATCCAACAGAGCTAGATAATTATAGGAAGAATGTAGACAAAAAAAACATACAGAAAACAAGCACTCAGGGCTCCACGCACTAAAGGCAAGATTCTGTAGTAGTGCCAGAACTAAACCAGAAATTGAGGCAACCGACTGGTCTCGTCATCAGACCAGTGTTAGGGTAGGTTTTAAGTTAGGGTAGGTTTTTTGGCAGTCTATACCCGCTTTTTAATTTATTTTGTTTGTTGTTGAATTGTTTATATTATTATACTTCATTTTTATATAAAGAAATGAATAGTAAAATGTGTAAACGTAAAATATATATTACTGCTTCTTTTAAACTGAATTTCTAAACAGATCGAGAAAATGCCCCATTCTATGCACTCGAATATTTCTCAATACAATAAAAGTATTTTTTCCTTCTTTTTTTTTTTTTTTTTTTTGAAAAAGTATTCATGCGCAGTTTACGACAAATGAGTTTTCCTCGCGAATACAAAGAACCGAGCAAGGCATTTCAGTAACAATTGTTTTTTTCCGCAATATATTCTATTGATTCATTCCCTGTGTTATCCAGCTTATCCCGTAAACCACAATTTTATCCGCATTCTGCTACAACTCCTTCTGTCTTCCTTTCTGTGGTAGAAACAAAAATGTCTCAATGGTTAGTGAATGGTGAAAGATATATCATTTTCCTTAACGCCTTTCTAAGCACATTTTTGCCCTTTTACTTCGTCTAGGCAGTGATACTGTGACTTTTTTTTATGCAAAAGCTACCTTTTAAAAATGTAAAATGCAAATATAAAGCTTACGGAAGTATGGCGGTAGAATGTCAAAATGGATTCCCCTGTTCCTTTTTTCATACCTCCCATATTGCAAAAAAATTCAAATAGTCTCTACAATCGAAACTATCGCGGGTTATTAACGTAAGATTACTTGTCGTTGCTTACCTCTTTTATATGTATATATGTATATATGTATCTATCTATCTATCTATATATATATATATATATATATATATATATATATATATATATATATATAATATATATATATATATATATATATATATATATATATATATATATATATATATATATATATATAACAGTTCCGTAACTGACTCACTGACTGACATACAACGCACAGACCAAACCGCTGGACCTAAAGGGTTGAAATTTTGCATGGGGATTCTTCGTATAGTGTAGGGGTGCAGTAAGAAAGATTTTTGAAAAATTATTCTTAGATTTTTTTAAAATTAAATTTTTAAGCTGTTTCTTTTAACTTTTTTTTTATTTTTGCATTTAAAATAATACTTTCCGGGTTATAAAATTTATATCACGAAAAAAATCATAAAAAATTCTTTAAAATGAAATTTTTTTCGAATCTTTACCTCCATTTCCTGATTTTTGGTGAATTTTTAAAGATTAAATTTTAGAATTTAATTTATTAAATGCTGATCACGTGATTTCTTTTTCTGGTACTTTAAATAAATTTATCACCACGTCTATAACAACTAAATAAACAAAAAATATTTTTTCCTTGCTAATGCGGCAGACGATTGGACATTATCCAAAAAAATATTAAAATACAGTAAAATGTTCTACAAACTGTATTATATTCTTTAGTATTCTTTATATTAGATTTAATTTATATATTTTCTTCTACATTATTTTATGTATTAAATTATCCTTTACGATTTTCTTATAGTGATCTTTTTCAGCCATTAAAAGAAACTACTAATATTATTATTAAGAAAATCATAGCTAAATATAAACTACTAGGTATTTCATCTAACATTTATCATTTTCCTTATATAACTTTAGTTCCAAAATTTCATAAAACACCTATTGCTTTTAGAGCAGTAACCTGTGGTCATAATACTTATGCTACAAAAGCAAGTAAATTATTATTAAAATACCTTAAATTAATCTATAAAAATATAACATCTGGTGTTTGTGGTATAATTGATAATATCTATATTCTAATTAGTAAACTACAAACATTAGATAACTGTAAATATATTGTAACTTATGATTTTAAAGATCTATTTAATAATATTGATATAATTGATTTAAATAGAATAATCATAATGTTAGTACAAAATAATATTCAATACTTAAACAATGAAATTAAACTAACTCGTTTCAATAGGCTCCTAGAATTAGTAACTAAACATAATTACATAGTTCATAATAATAGTATATACTTACAGTCCAAAGGTGTACCACAAGGTGGTAATGCTTCAAGTATGCTAGCTAATTTATACTTATATTATTTTGAAATTAATAATATAGAAAATAGCAATTACAATATATTTAGATATATAAATGATATAATAGTAATAAATAAAAGTAATAACCCTATAGACTTAAATTTTTACCCTCCTAATTTGGAACTAATTAAAAGTAGCCATGATAATATTAATGTAAACTTTCTAGATATTAATATTAAATTAAGTACTAACAATAAATTTACTTATGACTTATACGACAAAAGATCTGACTATAATTTTAATATTGTTAAATTTCAAAATTATCTAACCTGTTTACATAAATCTGTTTTTAATAACATTATTGTAAATCAGTTAGTTCGTATAAATAGGCTATGTTCTAAAGACAATAGGATTAAGCATATTATAGACTTGAAAGCTGTGCTAACTCGTAATAATTACCCAGTAAGTCTATCCAAAAACATAATTGGTTGCTTTTGTTTTAATGAATAGTTTGTTCTGTTGCATTAATAAGTTAAACATAACAATAGGTTAAAATAAAAATAATAACTACTAAAAACAAAAATAAAAATCATAAGAAAAATAAAAAAAATAATTAACTCATAGTAGTAACAATAATAAACTAAATAAATAAAGGAATAATAGTCTTAAAATATGGTAACCTATGTAAGTATGTAACTGAGTATCCACTACCTCAATGGTTGCATGTTATATGACGTCAGTCATCTTGCGGTTACAAGTTCTTAACTTCCACTCTGACTAGCGCCAGGCTTGGTGTTCTTTGGTTAAGTACTTTTATTCAAACTTAATTCATTTATTATTCAATTCTTCTGTTAATAATGGATTGTACGGTGTCTGAGTGTGTTTATTTAATAGATCATACTCATGAGAAACAATCCATTGGTTTTTAGACAGTATTGACACCGCTGATGAAGAAATGCTGTCAAAAACCTTATTCATACTTTTCTTTACATGATGGATGTTCCTGGCTTCAAGTAACTTTAGAGCTATTACTGGTTTTCTCTTTCATCTTATTCTTATATATATATATATATATATATATATATATATATATATATATATATATATATATATATATATATATATATCATCAATTGTATACATTGATCGTCGTATTTATCATATAATATATATATATATATATATATTTACATTTGGCATGGATTGCATACATTGACCGTTGTATTGAATTTGAATGTACTCCGTAGCGAAGTACGGGTTTTCAGCTAGTATATATATATACGTATGTATATTTACATATATGTATGTCGAAATTTTGACGCATCTTGGTACTTGTCTGTTTAACTTGTCCAAGCGATAGACTGGGTTTGGCGCGATGCCAAAATTCTAACTCGCGAGCACGAATGGGCGGACAGTTTTAGCGTCCAAATTTTCCTTTCCGCAGGACCGTTATGGAGGAACGTAATCCTACGTTAAAATAGAAAAAAACTCGCAGCAGCAGAGTGCTACAGTAATACAAAGTATGCTGTTAATGCTTTGGCTTAATGAATGACATGTCTCGAATTTGCTACAAAAAATCTTGTTCACGAATCTTGGCCACGTATTCTTCAACATTCTGGATTTAGTTTCTGTATATGCAAGGATTATTTGCAAAAAAGTTACAAGAATATCTTTTGTGTATATATATATATATATATATATATATATATATATATATATATATATATATATATATATATATATATATATATATATATATATATATATATATATATATATATATGTGTGTGTGTGTGTGTGTGTGTGTGTGTGTGTGTGTGTGTGTGTGTGATAATAACGGCCCACCATTATATATCTAAAGCGTATTTAAAATTATCCTGTTAATATAGCACGATCCCTTTTTACAAAATTGCAACCTAAAAGTAAAATAAGATAAGTAAAATAAGATAGTTGATCGTAGTCCTGCTGATCATGATACAGGCATGTGAAGTAGCTGAACTCAATAACATCCCAGATATGAGTGTGTGGAAGTTTATGAGATTTCGAATGTCAGTGTAATGCCAACATTCTTGAAGAGCCCTCGAACCACTCTGAATTTATGTCTTCTATAGTGCCAAAACCGCACTTTATAAGAACTTTATGGCCACTTATCCTGCACCCAGGTCAATAGTTCGCGGTTCTAACAAGCGCGGGATCTAGCAGTACAGTCCCCGATAAACATAAGGGGACACGTGAACTCCACGAATCTAAAGTCCCCCAATTAAAATATTAAGTAGTTTAGGCCCTCTGGCGTCAATATCGCAAAACACCTATTTAATATTGCGTGAACAGAAGATTTCTGTCTCTTGGTGTGTAACTCTCGTTGCTGTTGGACCTGCGGTCCGCTTCTGTCTTGTAATGTAATCCGCGCCCCGTCAGGCCAAGTCACGTGGCCACTGCAACTAATGCCTTCTAATAAATAAAGCAAGTCTTCGAAGTTGTGTAGTCCATCAATGGCTTCATGTATGCGTGTCTCGCCTAAAGTTCGTAAGTACTTCCCTGGAAATACACTGCACCCGTCTGCACCACACCTTCGTGCCGGCTACACCTACGATTAGTGCTATGCCTCTCCTCCACGGCGTGAGGTACGGGGCATCATATATATATGTATATATATATATATATATATATATATATATATATATATATATATATATATATGTGTGTGTGTGTGTGTGTGTGTGTGTGTCTGTCTGTCTGTCTGTCTGTCTGTCTGTCTGTCAAAAGTTTGACGCATTTTGGTGGTTTTCTGTTTAACTATGTTTACTGCTTGTCCAAGCGAAACAGACTGGGTTTGGCACGCTGCCAACATTATAACGCGCAAGGTACGGACGGACGGTCAAGTCACAATATGTTAATAGTTAAATATGAAGGAATTGACAATTATGTATTGAGTTTCGAGTCATTTTATGGGTGTATAATGTCAAAGACTGCTATGTTGTTTTTGTTCCTTATGCCCCCCTGGCTGGAAGTCCCTATACGCTTCGGGCAGAGAATTGAGGCTTCAGTTTATGGCAGTCGACTTGGCTAGGAGCCACTACCTTTTTGAATGAACAACCCCAGGGGTGGCATCTGGGGGGAATTTTACCTTCCCCACCCTCTGACCTCATAGACGGACTTTCCGGTATACGGACATAATCCGGCCTAGACACGGAGGTATTTAACGGCGCTTTTCGGAATTTGATCCGAGCACCCTCATTAACAAATGCCGGCGCTCTACAGGTAGGCTATCTCGGACTCTCATTACTAATATACCATGTCAATATAAGACCTTAAATCCCACTCATACAAATGATTCTATCATCTACACTTTTTTCTATATGGGGAATTTTGCATTATATTTTTCTTGAGGTAGGGATTTCATGCCTTTTTTACAGCAAAAATCCGTTTGAAAAATTTTAAATCTTGAAAACAAAAGCTGATACCTATATGCTAAGTTCTCTTGTATAGATCGTGTTAACCAATCAAATTCCTTACTTGGTTCTACATCTCTCTCGGTCACTTGTTTAGCTGCAATAAATCTCAAACTTCTTTCTAAACGTCATTCTTTCGGAAGGTGCATAATTGCGCTTTGTGGCGATAATGAACTAAACATACTTCCAAAAGAAGAAAACATTATAATCCTTTTAAATATACTAATGTTTTTTCTCGAAACATACATTAGAGAGAATGACTTAATGGAAACACTTACGCTATATCGACAGTTAATAGCATATTTTTGTCTGAAAGTTAATAACGAAAATAACTTCTAGAACCATTTACATTCATTTAACTTACACCATGACATCATTACTTATATGCATCATTTATATCACTAGAACCATATTTTCATCATTTTATTTTACGTACATAACTTTTTGTACGTCTCTGTAGGTACTTATCCTTAAAATTTTTGCACACTCAAACCGAGAATTTGTGAAATACCGTATTGTTTTGGACAGTAAAACGCACCAGACGATAAGACATACCTCAAATTCATGGGAGGATTTTTAGAAAAGAATATTTGGAATTTTGTTAGGAATATAAAGATATTTTCATTTTCTTACTTAATAAAAATAAAATATATATATTATAAATATAAAAAATAATGTATAAATAATGTATACTTAATATATATAATATATATAATATAATGGTCATTTTATTTTAATGTTACCTTCAGACCATAATAAGCACCCCGATTTTACGTCAATTTTAAGGCGACAATGGACCATACAAACTTTGTTTTTATTTATTAACCAATTGCTATGAAATTTTGTATACTTATACAGTGTTGGTTAGAGATGGAAATTCTAAATAATAAAAAAAATAAGAATGTAATTAATTAAGATATTAATTAAAATCTGTTTGTTAATGACTCTATTTAAAAATGCTCCATGCGCATTAGTTTTTATCTCACTCTTAAGCTAGCTTTATATAGTTATTATAAAAGTTAGTAACAATATTTGATTTACAGTTATATTTATAAAAACTAGAAAAGAAATCGATAAAAATAGGTTATTTTATGCAAAATTTTATCATTTTTTTTTTATTTTAAAACTTTTAAGTACTTTAAAATAGTATAATGAATTGATTACTAAATTTTATTCTAACATATATAAATAATCATTTTATGATATTTTATGAAAATTGAAGAAAAATTATGACGGATGTAACATTTTGAACTTACCGAAACGACATGAAAACTTGTTTTGAGAAAATGACATTTAAAGTTTTAATGTGACTAACATTTCCATTGTTTACGTTTGAAAAAAATACTTATAACTCGGTTAATAATGATCGGATCAACATATTTTTTTTTTAATTTAAAGCTGATGAGTTGCAGAATCATTTTCTGAACGAAAAAAAAAAAACGTTTTCGGGACATATTTTTGTCAATCTGAAGGTCCATTGTCGCCTTAACGTAGGATTTCATTCAGTAATAACGGTCCTCCGGAAAGAAAAAAATTCAGAGTCTGTCGCCAGTTATAATTTTGGCAGCGCGTCAAACCCAGTAGCAGTAAACAGTTAAATAGAAAAGTACCAAAATGCGTCCAAAAAAAAGTAAGAAAAGATAAGTAATCCTACGTTAATAACCCGCGGTAGTTTCGTTAGAAGAGACTACCTGAAATATTTTATGTAAAAAGGTGTGTCTTATAGTCCGAAAAATAAGGTACTTTATTATGGGGCGCCAAATTAGCCAACCAACTCTGCTCACTATGAGAACACATCACATGAACGTCAATATCAGAGGTAGCAAGAAAAATAGTGCTAACAGCCTTTTGGGAATGTTGATTTACTGGGAAGATCCAAAAACAGAAAAATGTTATACAGTGGAACACGGTTAATACGAGATGCTTAGGATCACTGAAAATGTTCGTTTTAACAGTTAGTCGTATAAACCGTGAAAAAAAAGTAATTTGGGATCAAATAATCGGTTTAAAAAAATTATTAAAAGTATAAACAATTTTCTACATATTAAGTTAAATAATCAGAATGACTTACCTTTGCTGCAATGCAATTGTATTTGCTTCGATTTTTAAACAAAAATTTTGAATACCTGAAAGATCAATCGTTAACTGTTATCTCTGAAAAAAATTGTCTTTTTTTTAATTTCAAGGGACAAAATTTATTATGAACAAATACAAGCAATATTAATATTTTTAAAAATATTCAGTAAGTTTAGTCTTTTTAGTATAAGCTTCCATTTTAAAATCCCTTAAACTTCTCCTCATAATAATCAGTGCATTTAAAATGTTTATAAAAAAATACAGTCAGCTGAACAAGAGCATCCTGCGCTTCACTGTAGCTCACATTTTGTACTATTGCTTTATGACTGTCATCTTCATCTTCACTTGCACTTTCACTTCGGCAGTTAGATCTTGAATAATGTCTTCATCTGTCAATATACCTGAAGTCCACACTTCATTGTCGACATTAACATAATCATCTAAATTTTCACATTCATTAGATGTGTTCAGACTTTGCTTTTTTAGCCATGGACTTAATAGAAAGTCATCATCTACACTGTCATCATCTTCTTGGTTTGATTTGAGACCAGGTTTAATAAAGCAGTTTTTTATTGTGTAAGCAGAAATGTTATCCCATGCATCACACATTAAACTTATCGCACTTGATACATCAATGTTCCGGACCAACTTCTTTTATATAATCTTTTGTTTTCTATAATCATCAGAGTTAAAAAAAAGTATGAAATAACATTTAAAACTCTGAATAATACCTTGGTCCATAGGTTGTTTCACAGATGTTGTATTAGGTGGCAATAATTGGTCACCTAAGAAAAGGGTTCAAAAATGATTAGAGGGTTAAAAAAAAGGTTTTTATTTTAAAAAGGGTTCCAGGTTTTTCTTAGATCACCTAAGAAAAGCAAGTTAAGGGGGCACACTACGTTTGACTACTGGGAAACGACCCTAAACATGATCAAATTCGAGCTACTGAAACTCCAATAATATTAATATATATACATAATTTTTTTGTTTTATATCAAAATTACAAGTCTTCAGTTATATTTTATACAAAAATAGAACTTGTACCATAAATAACTTTTAGATTTTATTTTTAAATGTACACATTACTAAATAACTGTAATTGTATTACTATAATTGTATTTCGGTTTTTGAAAGATTTTTCACTTGCGGGTGTGCTGTACAGTTATCCAATAGCAGCAAAATTTTCCTGTTTTCCGTTCAAATGTGGTCTCGATAGATTTGTCCTCTCTCGTAATATACACAAAGGCCTTCGTATAAAGCGTGAAGTTTTGCATTATTACAAATCAATAATTACAAGATAAAAAGAACTTTTTATATAGCATGTTTTTAATTTTTCTGTTGAATCGTATAAACTTGACAATTCTATGTATTAATAAATGCTTTTAAAAACAATTTTTAATGAATTATCCCATCAAATTGAAAGAAAATGAAGTTAATTGGAAGTTAACTTGCGTTTAACTTTTCATTCCCGTTCCGGCCAATAGATGGCTGCACCAGTCTACAAAACAAAATTAACTGAAAATAATAAAAATATGGTAAAAATCTGATTATAGATGGCTAAAATTATTTAAAAATGCATTCTCATGGTGTTCTGAGCTATTCTAAAAGTTTCAAATGTCTAGCTAGTCGGGAAGTTAGTTCAAAATCGATCGCAATATTTGTACTGGACAAACACACTCACAAACAAGAAAGCAAGTTAATAAAAACATGGTAAAAATCAATATTTCAAAACAATTTGTACATTTTACCCACGATCTCGTATTAACCGTGCTCGTATTAAGTAGATGCTACGGTCTTTGATAAGAAAGAAATTTGAAACGTCGTTATTTTTTTGAAGCGTCATTATTTTTTGAAGCGGTTTTTTTTAAGCGTTCTTATTTTTTTAAAGCGTCATAATTTCTTGATGCGTTGTTATTTTTTGAGGCGTTGTTTTTTTCCAATATCATTCTCCAACTGTTAGAATAATTTATATATTTAATTCTTTCATAGTTTTAATATGTTTAATAATTTTTTTTAATTTTTTTTTACCCAAATTATTTAAACGTGGCGCATACTGAGTTGCTGCAGTTTATAGCCAATTAGTATAATGATCATTTATCAACACTCATCCTTGTTTATATTTTAGCAGCCTAATTGAAAAACAGAAGGATTTGCAGCCACAAGTTGTATCTAAAATGGAAGTTATTACACATGCCATCCATTTTAATTTTGAGTATACAGAGGCTGTTCGCACATTTTTTAGACGATTTTGGTAAGCGGTAATAAAAAATCGTTTGCTGCAAAAGAAATAATTGCAATTGTACTATGTTTTTAAAAGTCAAAATTATCGTCTGCGGCGTGAAAGTTTTGTTTTTATTCAAAATAGCGTTTTTAACAAAGCAGTGGTTCGAAGGCTACATTTATGCTCTTTCCGAAGAGAAATATGCATACTCCGTTATGCAAAAACGATGTGAGAGTCATGGTTTTGTGATATCTAAAGCGTCGATAGGTAATATCGTCAACAAGAAAGGAAAAAAAAAACGTCAAATTGGAGCCTCAAGTGGGACAATGATTCCAAACAAGTATCCAAGGAAAAAACGGACATCTTCGACTATTGCAAAGGTACGTTGTTTAATTTTAAAAGAAAATCCCCCTAGTCAAAGGACAGTTGCAAAATCATTAAAATGCTCGGTGTCCACTGTTAACAAAATGATAAACGTTGATTTGAATCTTAAGAAAGCGAAAAAACGCAATGTGCATCGTCTTCTTCCAAATCATATCGCTGAACGCAGGACACGCTGCAGAATTCTATATGAGAAACACTTATCCAAAGAAAAATGGAAAACAATTGTCACAATAGATGAATCATGGGTGTATTTAAATGATTGCAACAAAAAAAGAGCCATTTATTATCATAAAAGGGGAGAAAAAAATTTAAGTACATACTTCAAAGAATCGAAAGAAAGATTTTCTTCGGGATTCATGATTGTTGCTGGTTTTTCTTATAATGGCAAGTTAAAAATAAAGAGAGTGGAAAAAATGTCAAGATTAACTCCAAATACTATCAGGAACATATTTTATCGGCAATTTTTCTGAATGAAATACCATCGCTTTACCCACAGTGCCATCAATCTGTGAGACTCCATCAGGACAAAGCTAGCAGTCACACATCAAAATCCACTGTAAATTTCCTAAAAGAAATGGAACAAAAAACTGGTATCAAGGCCATACCCTTCACTGATATCTCTACTAAATCTCCCGATGTATCACCTATGGATTTTTGTGCTTTCGGACTTTTAAAATCTGCATTATCCAAACGTCGTCCCAAAACTCTTACAGGACTCGGGAAAGTTGTTCAGGAGGAATGGGATAGAATACCTCTTCTGACATTTCAAAAGGCATTATTATCCTGGAAATTGCGGTGTCGAAAGATAGTTAAGAATAAGGGATGTCAAATAGAACATTTAAAACACAAGAATTTTATGTAAATTAGTTTTGTGAATACAATATACATCGTCTAAAAAATGTGTGAACTGCCTCTGTATTGATACAAAGAAAGTGATAAAGTTTTCGTTTCGCCACCTCTTGGCTGATCCCGAGCCCACTATGGGAAAGCTTTCGACTCTAATCATTTTGAAACGTGGGCCGCGCTTACATAACTATATATTCATTACTTCTAAAATGAATTTACAAATATTTGATCGCCACGTAAATACACAAAACGCTAACAATTATGATCACAAATTTCAGCAAAAACCATTTTTCTAAAGAAGAATAAAAATGCAAAATAGCAAAATTGAATAACGTTAATCGAAATATAGATAACGACATTTTCGCTTCACCATTGAAGCTTATTTCATTTCAAAGCGTTATTTCTTTCTGCAACAAATTTACAACTACAAAGACATAAAGCCATATATATTCAAGTACTCAAGGGATTGCCAGATGTGATATAACGTAACTACAAATCAAATCATAAACATTTGGCCTTCAAAATTTATGAGTCATATGTTATCTTCCTTTGCTTCTAATGTATTCAGGGAGGAAATAAATTTACATTTCCAGAGAATTCATGGGTATACAAGAGTATATTCCTAAATGTAATGAGTTAGGGGAATAAAATTTTAAATCATCTAATTATTTGCGAGGTAATTTGAACCAAAAAAACCTTGCAATCGTATTAATATGATTAAAGGTAAAAGTAAATTCCTATTTTGCATATTTCTTAATGGAAATATAATGAAATTTTATTAAAATGGGAAAGTTCATGAGAGGGAAATAATTTTAATGGTGTTTATGTAAAATAGGAAAAGAAAGTTTAAACTATTTTCATTGCTTATTTTTCCATCTAAAAATGTAATTTATACGTTTGGTAAAGAAATTGACAATAAATATTAGAATTATTTTAAAAGAGTTCGAAATTACCGAACTTAAATTTTGGATAAATCTTTTGATAAGCAATTTTTCGTATAGGAAACATTATTTCAGGACATTATTTAACAGTATAGATAAGTGATTTCGTCTTATTAGAGAAAAAAATTCTCTCAGACCGTGTCCTTAAACCTTCTCTCCTTTTCTCAGTCTAAATTCAAAATCTAGATTTCAATTCATGTTCCAAACTATCTCTGCATTTTTGCTGTTATTAAAAATTGCTAAAATAATTACATATTCAGAATTTAGACCACTGTAATATATATATATATATATATATATATATATATATATATATATATATATATATATATATATATATATATATATATATATATATATATATATATATGGGCGTGGTGGCCCAGTTGCCAATCTAGAGGCAGAGGTCCAGCGATCTAAACGTCTCTGGTTCGATACCGGTCACTGATAAATCCATCCCCGTGTTCACTAATGGTGGGCGGCGAACGTAAAATCTGCCGTGGCTTCAATGTCCTCCAAGATCTCAAATTTATCTCTGGAGGTGCGGGGTCAAGTGTTATGGTCTCGACACTTGACTCGGTTTCAAAATTACGGGACCGGTTCTTTACCCAAGTCGGACTCCGATTTTTGTGGTGCTATTTAAAACCGGAGGCGCACCACTGATCTCAATAGCCTTTATAGACTTGAACTGATACAAAGAATCGGTCAACGGCATCAGTCACAACAACACAGACACACACACACACACACACACACACACATATATATATATATATATATATATATATATATATATATATATATATATATATATATATATATATATAATTATGTAATTTAAAATAATCTGATAATATGCAGATGCTTATTCGGCACTGAAGTGTTTGTTCAATTATGTCTGTTCACTCGAAGCTTTCTTTTTCTCGTCGTAAATCAATTCATAGCATGATAAAGCAGTCTACGAAAAATTAAAAAATTCAGCCACGTATCTACGAATCCGCGTATCTCGAGGACATATATATATATACACTCTGTCACAAAAAAAATATATGCAACCAGAAGGAAACGAGCTACTCTCACGAAACTTAATATGTATGTAGTGTATGAGGAGATAAGCAAATTGTTACAAATTCAGAAGAACAGACCGTTTTATTAAAAAGATATGGCATGAAAACGGTTACAAATCAGTAAATCCAACTCTGGCAGCTATACAAGCAGAAACACGGCGTGGCATCGAATCAATGAGGTCATCTATGACCTCCTGCGGAAGATCATGCCATAATTTTTGCAACTGGGCAGTTAATTCACCAGCATTCCGGGACGGCTGCAGTTGCCTTCCAAGCACGTCCCAGACGTGCTTTATTGGCGAGAGATCTGGTGATTGACAGGCCATGGGAGTACGCCATATCCTTGAAGACATTGTTGGGATAGTCGCGCATTATGTGGACGAGCGTTGTCTTTCTGATAAATGGCACCTGGGCGACTTGATAGCATAGGCAGTACAACTGACGTTCAAATCTCGTCCACGTAACTGCTTGCCGTCAAAGTGCGCTGAAGGATGACAAGAGGTGATCGTGTGTCCCAACAAATCTCTCCCCACACTGTCACACCTTGCGTAATCGCCGGATGGCTCTCGACAACAAATGCCGGATCGGACGGGTCGCCTGGCCACCTCCACACGCGTATGCGCTGGTCATCAGCATTGAGACTGAATCGGGATTCATCGATGAAGATCACACGCCTCCAGTCGGTCACACTCCCGCTTGCCCGAGGTTGGCAAAAATCCACTCGACACTGCCTATGATGTGGGGTCAGTAGTAGGCGTCTTAATGGACGTCGGCTCCTTTTACCTGCTTCTGCCAGTCGTCTCCGAATGGTTTCCATTGATACCACCGGGTGTCTGGAAGGTGGTAAAGGCGTTGAACCGATTCTAGCGACATTGTTGGTGCGGACGTGTCCGCTCTTATGATTGCGCGATCCTCGCACTCATTTGTGTTCCTGGGACGCTCTGACCCTCCGCGACGATAGACTATCCCTTCTGTGATCCATTGTTGCCAACACCGAACAATTATCATATGGCTCCGACCGAGGTGGCGGCCTGTTCTTCCAACCTACTTCTCTGAGGCCTACTATACGCCCCCTCTCAAAGTCCGACAATTCTTGGTACTGTCCATCCAAGTCCACAGATTTGTTTGAATAGCCATATGCCATGAGCAATCATGCTTTTAAACTCTCCCAGCTGTGCATCTCATAGCTTGCTTACCCTTGTCTCATTGGCGTCGAAATTTTAATTATTTGCATATCTCTTACCAGAATACATTCCTGTCAGGTTTTGTGATAGTAGCTCGATTTCTTCTTGGTGCATATATTTTCTTGTGACAGAGTATATATATATATATATATATATATATATATATATATATATATATATATATATATATATATATATATATATATATACAGGGGAAGCTGGTTAATACGAACTCGGTTAAATCGAACTTTCGGTTAATTCGAACTAATCTAAAGGCCCCGAAAAACTGGTGTTGGAATTAATGTTAAAAATATCTCATTAATTCGAACTAAATTTTAATCAGTTTGGTTAATTCGAACTAAAAGTTTGACAAAAAAAATTAATTTTTCATCGTTTAACGGAGAAAATACACACTCTATTTATTATTTTGTGTGTCAAAATGATCTGTATTTCTTTTCTGAGTAAAGAGGCACATGCCTGCATTCCTATACTATTGCATTTCCGCTAAACGTTAGTGGCTATTGTCCTTCTTATTAACGGACAAAGCGATTTTCCGTTATTTGTATCGACTTTCTTAGAATTTCAGAAAAACCAGTCTTTACTACATATTCTAGGGAGCTGCGTCAGTAATGCGTGCACTGCAGAGAAGTTAATGTTATCTAGTTTTTCTTCCTCAGTGTGTGGTGTGAACGTGTAAAAATTTAGGATGTCTACACGTGAAAAGTACAAAACCCTAACTTTGGAGAAAAGGGTAGAAATTTTAAAGAAAGTAGAGAATGGCGAATGTAAAACAAAGTTAGCAACTATGAAATAAAAAAAAATACCTTGTCGACTTATTTGAAAAACAAGGAGTCAATTTTAGATTCATGGAAAAAAATAAAAATTTGCTAGAGGAAGGAAACGCATGAGAAATGCGTCCCAAGAAGATCTAGAAAAGGCTCTACTGCTATGGTTCCAGGATGTTAGATCTCGAAATTTTCCGATAAATGGACCCCTAGTGCTGACGAAGACTGATGAATTGGCAAGTCGAATGGGTATTGAAGATTTTTAATTGCAGTGATGGATGGCTTTCTCGATTTTAGTCAAGGCACAATATTTCTTATCAAACTGTATGTGGCCAAAGCTCTGATGTAAACGAAGACGTATTCACTAATTTCGGTAGAAAACTGCCAGGGCTTTTCTCTACTTACTTGCCGAAAGATATTTTTAATGCGGACGAAACTGCATTTTTTTATACACTTCCGCCGAATAAGACATTACATTTTAAAGGGATGCTTGTGTAGGAGGTAAAAGCAGTAAAGAGAGGATTACAGCGTTAGTTTGTACTAATATGGGTGGGAGCGAAAAGCTTAAATTATTAGTGATTGGAAAGTCCAAGAATCCACGAAGTCTTAAAGGAATTAAAATACTGCCTGTTGATTATGTATCCAATACAAAAGCATGGATGACACAAGACATCTTCAGTAACTGGTTAAAAGGATTAGATAAGCAGTTTTCGAGGCAAAAGTGTAAAATTCTCTTATTTGTGGATAACGCAACCTGCCACAATAACCTTCCAGAACTGAGTGCCATGCAGGTTGAATATTTGTCACCAAACACAACTGCGAAGCTTCAAGCAATGGATCATTGAATCATCCAGAATCTTAAAACAAATTATCATAAGAGACTCTTAAAACAAATAATATTTCTTTAGATTGTGGTGAAAATTACGACATTACTCTGCTGACAGCTATAAATGATCTATACGCCATATGAGATTATGTTAAAGAAAGCACAATTAGTAATTGCTTTCGTCATGCTAACCTTATGCACGCCGAAGAAAACAATCCTATCGAACAATGTGACGATATTGATAAAGGTTTTCCTGAATTCAAAAAAATTAACTGTAATAACGTTACTTTTTCTGATTATGTAAGGGTAGATGAAGATGTGGAAGTCTGTGGAAAACTGAGCGACGAGGACAAAATAAAAACTATCCGAGAAGATGAAATAGAAGAGACATTATCGAAATCAGAAGAAAATGCAGAGACTGTTAAGCGTCCTACGATCCAAGCCATAATGGACTCTGTTAAAACTCTGAAAGCATTTATTCAGATGGAACCTTCCTCTGAAAATGAATTGAAATGTTGACTTCAAATCGAGAAGCTGGCTGAACAATGTAGGCATCATAAACAAAACCAGACATCCATTTTACAGTTTTTCCCAAAAGTGTAATTCATATTTTTAATTAAAGTTTACTTTCTACTGCATATCTTCTGCTTCCTGTATGATTAAGGTAAGCCTGTATTGCTTTTTAATATGTTAAATTGTACATAACATAGTATAAAATATTTTCTGGGGTTATATATACAAGGAAATTTTTCTTCTTCATTGATACACGTTTAAAGTTATATATTTTCTCTTAACATCGGATAATTCGAACTTTTTTCTGAGAACCTTTGAGGTCGAATTAACGAGCGTCCACTATATATATATATATATATATATATATAATATATTCGAAGCCCGTTATAACGAACTTCAAGGGACCAAAGGTTTTGTTCGCTTTAACCGTTGGTTTGCTATATCCGAACCGTTGAGAAAATTGCTAGAGTTCACAAAATGTATAACTCATTAGTTGTAATGTATATTCTATAATTATGTATAAAAAATGATATAAAAATGTATTAAAAGTGATCATTAATAAATTAAATCGACTAAAATCGATTATATTAAACTGACAAAATACTATTTAAATTACGTACAATAGGAAAATGTCGGGACCAAAATTTTTGTTCGTTATATCCGGGAGTTCGCTGTATACCGGGTTCGCTATAACGGGGTTGGACTGTACTTATTATTTTGATACTCATACTTCGGTCTCTGCTATATTTTTAAATTATTTTTCCTTTAATAAAATTTACAGAGTGTTCAGACTTAATGTTGTCCGAGTCCATTTTTCAGCGAATTTCTACTAACACTGCCTTTATACGGTAGAATCATCATAATTTTTAATCCGATACTGAACCAAGTGCACAGTGCAAATTTTACAGTATCGAAGTTAAAAAAAATACCCAACATATATAATACTTTTAATTATTAAAATACTACATTCAATAGGTTTAAAAAAGGACTGAACTTCGGTTCTTTCAACGCCACTTACATTGGTTTCGAGGTATTATGCTGCAGGAACCAAAGAAATATTCCTTTACCTAACACTATCGCTTTTAAATATTACTTTACCGGATTATACCAAAACCGACTGAAAGGAAATGAGCTATATTTTTTTTTCAAATTAAATCTGGATTTGATGCAAAACGGAAATATCGTGACTTGAATATTTGCCCTATACTTATCAAGAAACAGTACAAAAGAACTCATCAAACTTGCGTCAAATCATGTGCTGACGCCGAACATAGAAAAAAAAATTATGTATTTCCCCCATTTGCAGACTTCTGATTTCTAGAATGGTAATTTCATTTGCAAAATCAAATGAGTCGATTTTTTTTTCGTCGGCGATCTATCATTTTTATTTTGAAAGGGACGTGAGAAACATTTCCTTGGGTTAATTCCTGTGCTTGCGAATTTCTAGGAAGAAATTCTTTTGTCGCATTAGACGCTGCGTATTTTGCCTAACGAGAAAGAAATTTGGTTTCATCACTACTATTAAGGCTGATGTGTACTGACACTGTTGGATTCGCTCACCTCACTGTTAACCTATGGAGAAAATGTGTCTGTTATTGACAGTTACATAAATGCTGTTAATCGAACTAAAATTGTACAGGGTGCGGCAGAAAGAACGTTCCGAGGGTATAAATGAATAAATAAATAAAATAAATAAAAATAATAATATAATAATTAATAATAAATAAATAAAATAAATAAAAATAATATTATAATAAATAATAATAAATAAATAAAATAAATAAAAATAATAATATTATAATTAATAATAAATAAATAAAATAAATAAAAATAATAATATAATAATTAATAATAAATAAATAAATAAATAACTTTATTTTTCTCAGATGTAAAAGATTTCTTTCTCTATCTTGCTTTGTATTTTCGTTATTGAAGTTCCAAATCAGAACGTTCTTTCTTCCGCACCCTGTATTTTCGGATAGCCTGAACTTTTCTGCACCTTACAACACAATTCATTAGATAATTTTCGTCGAATTTAGCAGCTTTTAAAACACACTGGACCAGATTTTTCCCTGAATAATTTAATTTTTGAAACATTATTTTAATTTTTTAAAACGAAAAATGCCCCAAGATGAAGTAATTTTACACCAATAATGTGTAAAATTTCTCTCTCTATTACAGAGTATAATTAAAAAAAATTCTTTCAATCAAAGTCTGCAATACTTGGACACATTTTCTCCATAGATCAACATGGAGGTAAGAGAATCCATTAGGTTTATCTCACAGCAACCTTAAGAACAGCATATCTATATATATAAAACAGTTCCGTAACTGACTGATTCATTCATTCACTGACTGACTGACATACAACGCACAGACCAAACCGCTGGACCTAAAGGGCTGAAATTTTGCAATTTGAGATTTGAGCTTTATGGCGATTCTTCTAATAGTGTAGGGGTGCACTAAGAAAGATTTTTCAAAAATTCTTCTTAGATTTTTTTAAATTAAATTTTTAAGCTGTTTTTTAAACTTTTTTTACGTTTGCATTTAAAATAATACATTGAGGGTCATAAAATTTATATCACGAGAAAGATTATAAAAATTCCTTCAAAATGAAATTTTTTTCAAATTTTTACCTCCATTTCCTGATTTTTGGTGAATTTTTAAAGATTAATTTTTAGAATTTAATTTATTAAATGCTGATCACGTGATTTATTTTTATGGTACTTTCAATAAATTTATCGTCACGTGCGTAACAACTAAATAGACAAAAAAATTTTTTTTTCTCTTTCTAATGCAGCAGACGATTGGATATTATCCAAAAAAAATGCATATCCCTTACGATTTTTTTATAAATATATATATATAGATAGATAGATATTTTACATCAATTGTATACATTGATCATTGCATTTATTATAAATATATATATTTATTTTTTGGCATAAATTGCATACGTTGACCGTTGTATTTAATTTGAATGTACTCCGTAGCGAAGCGCGGGTTCTCAGCTAGTTATCTATATATGTAAAACAGTTCCATAACTGACTCACTGACAGACATACAACGCACAGACCAAACCGCTGGACCTAAAGGGCTGAAATTTTGCATGGCCATTTTTCTTACAGTGTAGGGGTGCACTAAGAAAGATTTTTCAAAAATTCTTATATTTTTTTAAATTAAATTTTTAAGGTGTTTTTTTAACTTTTTTTACGTTTGCATTTAAAATAATACTTTGAGGGTTATAAAATTTATATCACGAGAAAGATCCTAAATATTCCTTTAAAATGAAATTTTTTTCGAACCTTTACCTCCATTTCCTGATTTTTGGTGACTTTTTAAAGATTAATTCTTAGAATTTAATTTATTAAATGCCGATCACGTGATTTCTTTTTCTGGTACTTTAAATAAATTTATCGTCACGTGCAAAACAACTAAATAAACAAAAAATATTTTTTTCCTTGCTAATGCGGCAGACGATTGGACATTATCCAAAAAATATTAAAATACAGTAAAAGAAATGTTCTACAAACTGTACTATATTAACTGTACTATATTCTTTAGTATTCTTTATATTAGATTTAATCTGAATATTTTCTTCTACAGTATTTTGTCTATAAATTTATCCTTTACGATTTTCTTATAAATATATATATATATATATATATATATATATATATATATATATATATATATATATATTACATCAATTGTATACATTGATCGTCGTAATTATCATATAATATATATATATATATATATATATATATATATATATATATATATATATATATATATATATATATATATATATATATATATATATATATATATGTATTTGGCATTAATTGCATACATTTACCGTTGTATTTAATTTGAATGTACTCCGTAGCGAAGTACGGGTTTTCAGCTAGTTTATTATTATAAAGTCTGTGTTTTCTTACGCTAATAGTTAATACACGTGCAGTCATTTGCTAAAGGTCATATTTATTTGTGGATGTAATAATATTTTAAATAATATGTCTTGTCAGCTAAATTTTTATATTTTTCGCATTCGTCTGAGTTATTAGTCTATCCTTAATTCATTTCTTGACTAATTTCTTATTAACCAGTCGTTGGCAGAATGGCTAGGGCACTAGTCTGCGAAACCAGAACCTTCTGGTTTGAATGTAACATGGGAGATGCATTGTTTGGTTTTGAGCTTTATGGCTTAAGCCTATTGACTTTAAACTATTGGTACCAGTAAGTTTAGTCCTCGTGAAGGAAGATACAATTTTAGGGCTCTGCACCAAAAAAATTAACCAGTCAAATTAACCAGCTATTCCTTTCTTTAAAGGACTAAGTATATGAGGCGGTGAAAGGCAAAGTGGATTCCTTTCTTTAAAGGACTATAGTATATGAGGCGGTGAAAGGCAAAGTAGATTCCTTTCTTTAAAGGACTATAGTATATGAGGCGGTGAAAGGCAAAGTGGATTCCTTTCTTTAAAGGACTATAGTATATGAGGCGGTGAAAGGCAAAGTGGATTCCTTTCTTTAAAGGACTATTGTATATGAGGCGGTGAAAGGCAAAGTGGATTCCTTTCTTTAAAGGACTATAATATATGAGGCGATGAAAGGCAAAGTGGATTCCTTTCTTTAAAGGACTATAGTATATGAGGCGATGAAAGGCAAAGTGGATTCCTTTCTTTAAAGGACTATAGTATATGAGGCGGTGAAAGGCAAAGTGGATTCCTTTCTTTAAAGGACTATAGTATATGAGGCGATGAAAGGCAAAGTGGATTCCTTTCTTTAAAGGACTATAGTATATGAGGCGGTGAAAGGCAAAGTGGATTCCTTTCTTTAAAGGACTATAGTATATGAGGCGGTGAAAGGCAAAGTGGATTCCTTTCTTTAAAGGACTATAGTATATGAGGAGGTGAAAGGCAAAGTGGATTCCTTTCTTTAAAGGACTATAGTATATGAGGCGGTGAAAGGCAAAGTGGATTCCTTTTTTTAAAGGACTATAGTATATGAGGCGGTGGAAGGCAAAGTGGCTTCCTTTCTTTAAAGGACTATAGTATATGAGGGAGTGAAAGGCAAAGTGGTGTAAGTCACATTTTCAACTTTTTTCATTTGAGGGCAAAAGTGTAATCTCCATGTTTAATTTAGAGTGGAATTGTAAATAGTTATTATTTGAAATATTATAATAATTGTTAAGAATTATAATTTGTTCAATTTATGGTGAAATTTTTTGCAGTTTTTGCAGTAAAACTTCTTTTACTTACACCATTTGACTTACTGACTTACACCACTTTGCCTTCCACCGCCTCATATGGCAGAGATGGGAAACGCGCGGCCTGCATGATCTTCTTGTGCGGCCTTCATAAAAGCTACAACTTCTATTAATTAATACTTAATTTTATAGATTACAACAATTTGCAAATAAATGGAATTAAATTAATAAAGGCCTGAATATATGTACGCAGGCTTCGCGTTACGAAGCTTGATCCAAATAAATATATATCAATTACTTTCAAGCAAGAAACAAATGCAAATATCCCACTAGCTTAAATTTTCCATCTGATTTTAAAATTATTTTAGGAATTGTTGCTATGTCAGTTATTTATAATTTAATACTATTATTTTTCTATTGTATTTCTTTATAATGTTAAAATTATTTAAAAATACTTATGCTTTATTATTTTTATTTGATGTGGTATTTAAATATGTACTTGTTTATTAAAATTTGAAATTCTGGATGAAGATATATATATATATATATATATATATATATTTATAATATATGTGTGTGCTTACATAAATAAAAATACCAACAGTGAAATATAAAAAATTACAGTGGTATATATGAATCTAATAATTTTATAAAAAAAATTAATAATCAGTGATTAATGTTATAACAAGTTTTTACCCTTGTGTGAATACAAAATATTTTATATTGTAACTTTTTAAGTCAAATATTAAATAAATAAGGACTTATTTTTTGTTTTTTATTTTTCTATATATTGCACCAAATTGTTAAAACTATATCTAACTGTAATAATTTCATAAAAGTCGCATTTATAGGTACATCAACTTATTTTCGGCCTCCTTTATTACTACCTAATTTACATGCGGCCTCTAATGGTAAAAAGGTTCCCCATCTCTGGTAAAAGGTATGGGCAAAATGACGTCATTTCAGCTGTACATACTCTCCAAAAGCAGTGAAACATTTCTACAATCAGTATACAAGTCCAAGAGAGTAAACGTTATCATCTATAGCAACTGATTGTATCAAAGTTGTGGTTGCTTGTTGCCTGCATTAGCACTGGCTGTTTCCTTAGGAATCAGCCAAACTACATAGGTGAATTGGCGAATAGGGCGAATGAACATATCTCACCTATAGTTATCGTGGTATGATTTGGAACAACACTCTTCTTGAATTTATTTGATCAGGGTCGTTTGGGGTTACTCATGATTCATTACAGTGGCGCCCGAAGTTTGCTAAATATATTATAGAGCGAAAATCAAACATATAACAAAACTCCACACTGCAGAAATCTAAGGTATATAAATAAATTAAGTATGCTGTATCGTTGGCTTCGAAAAATAAAAGTCAATATGTAACGAAATAGAATTAAAATGTGGGAATTTCTCACTTCATTGGGAAAACAGTACAGCTCTTGAAATTAACAGAGCAGGTTTTGATTCTTGGTTCCTAATTGACATTCGTTGAAGCGTCCCCAGAGCGTAGTAAAAAAATGATAATTAAACGTTAATCAGACATTTGACAAAAAAGAATAGTGGAAAAAACCAGCATCGTCAAAAATTAAAAAAAAGATAATTTAATGGAAAAATCATTAGTAAAATCCGCACTTGTGTCGGTTGCCTTTAAAAACAAACGATGGAAAAACAGAGAAAATAGTTTGAGAGGGCATTAGAGGGAGAATATATAGCATTATGGAAACTATGAGAATATGCCAAATAACAGTATGTACCACTTGCATAACAATATCTCTTAATTTCTTTCGCAGTATATTTTTCCAAATTTATTCCTTAATAGCTTTAAAAATGTAATTGGGATATTTTATTCACGTTCCTTAATTACGCTGGAAACTAAATACGTTGTTAGAATCAAGATACGAGTAGTTTCCAAAAGTTTCTCCTGCTCTTCTATTTAAACTTATATACCTGCACAGATTTTTGTATTATTTATATATGTATATATATATATATATATATATATATATATATATATATATGGATATATATGGATATATATATGTATATATATATATATATATATGGATATATATGGATATATATATGTATATATATATATATATGGATATATATGGATATATATATATATATATATATATATATATATATATGGATATATATGGATATATATATATGTATATATATATATATATGGATATATATGGATATATATATATATATATATATATATATATATATATATATGTATATATATATATATATATATATATATATATATATATGGATATATATATATATGGATACATATATATATGGATAGATTGATTGATTTGATTGATTATAATATAGTTTTTCAATTTTTTTAACATAATTTCAGTTTTTAAATTTTGGTTTGGTCCTATATCTTCAATCTTTCGGAAGCAAATATTGACGTTTTGATTCTATATAGACAAAATGCATTGCTTAGATAATGTAAGATTTACTAGAACTTGCTCCAAATTTCAACATGATTGTTCTTCTTGGGTATAAAAGTGCAGGAAAAGGCAAAAGCATAATATTATTCAAAAACTCTCGAACTGGAGAGCTAAAATAAGTTTATTTACGCACTTATAAAATATTTGGCGATATTCGAAATGTGTGATTTTACAAATTTGAAGTATAATTTAAGGTATATATTCCTGAAGCAACTGATTATTTTATACTCATTTTTAAGGTGTAGCACTTATGAATTTCATTACAAATGTGTATTTGGCGATATTCGAAATGCGGAATTTTACATATTCGAAGACATAATTTACGGTATATATTCCTGGAGCAACAGATTATTTTAACACTCAGTTTTAAGTAGGTGTAGCGTTTATGAATTTAAATACAAATGTGTAATTCGACATCCCGTAGTTTATTTTTCTGTCCAAAAAAATTTTTCTATATTAATCGAATGATGGATATTTTCTTTCTATAAAACAACTCTTTGTATTTTTGTAATTTTTTTATATATTCTTAAATTAATTGATTTACAATAATTGGTTTTGTTTTGTTTTTAGGTTATTTTCCTGTTTCTGAGGAATAAAATAATTCTTTTTACTTCCCAATTTAAATGGAAATTTCAAGTTATTTCAGCTTTTTTTACAAACAATTGTCTCTTTTAAATATTTCACCCGTTTACACTTCATGAACACAATTTTAGAGTTTTTTTTTTCTTCGTAATAAATCAAGTATTATCACCCAGACAAAAAAAAAATGTCGTGAGTTGAATATTTGTTTCCTTGTTATCCATTTGTTGTATAGAGAATGTTTGTGACCTCTAAAGACTTGTGATAGAAGAAGAAAGGATAGCTTTCGAACAGCAGAAAAGGAAATGTTTATCTGAATGCAAATTTCCTTTTTAAAAACGTTCCAAAGAATTTTACTTTGTGGGAGAATAGTGATACTATTTTATTTATTTTTCAAATAAAAATAGAAACATGTAATTTTAGCAACAAATACAGTTTTTAGAACACGAATTTCTTTTCCATTCCATACAAGAGTAAAGAACTATTTGCTAAAATAAATGGTCTTTACCATTTTTCAATGTTCCAATGCACCAGACAGGGTGAGACATATCAACTAAAGCCTTCCTGCATTAGTGATGCTACATCGATAACAAAACATCGATGTTTTGAAACATTGATATTCAATATTAAAACATCGATGCTAATAAAACATCGCCCAAAAGACATCGATGTTTTTCAACATCGATGTTTTAGAAAATCCATTTTTAAACTCGTTTAGTAATCTCTAACATTAATGTTACTTCCATTAGTCGTGGAGGGAGGGGGTGATTTAATTTTACTCTCTGATTGGGCAGGCACAAATGACAAAAACTTGGTTGCTTTGGGCTACATTGATGACTCAAAATTCTCGTTGTAAATACCGCCATGTTTTGCCCTGTAACATACTTATTATGAACTATACATATAACTATACATATGATGAAACAATCAATCAATCAATCAAATTTGAAAGGATATATAAAAAAATTGCTACTAAAAAATGTAAAATAAAAAAAATTTAATTGGGATTTTTTCCTTTTTTTCCTTTTATAATTAAAATGTTTGGGGAGGGCCTAGGTTCGGGTCTAATGGAAAATCAGAGCCTCTCTGGGAGATCAAACCTTCTCCCACCCTTTCTGAACTCATAGATGGACACCGGTCTACATATTGAAGGTGCCCATATCCTTTCTAGACACGAAGGTATTTAGTAGCGTCGTCGGTATTCGAACCGAGCACCTCTAGTCCGAAGCTCAACGCTTGACCACTAGGCTGTTACACCGCATATGACAGTCGGATTTATGGTATGTGTGTGGGGGAGAGGGGGTAAGAGTATAGGCATGATATTTATTCTCTACTATGATGTGTCTTGGCTAGTAGCTGCAAAAGCTATTTGGTAATTGCAAAAGACATACCCATTTGGTTACGACATAAAATTGTATTTATGTTAAGAGAGCGAAATTTTTTCTATGCATTTTTCTTAAGTATGAACGTAATATTTCCCTTTAAATAATATAATGCCTTTCTAATACAATAAAATAAGTTATTTTTTTAAAATTTATAATATTATACATTGTTATAGTTGTATAATGATTAGTAACATAAAGTTCCTATGGTTTATTTTGAAATGAATATTGGTATATGCATATATTTCACATATTCTTGTTATCATATATATTCACAAACTTGACTACATAAACAGCACCTCAGTTCTGCATCTGGCGCAATAAAGAAACAATTTTTGAATAAACTTTCATAAGACGGCAATATTTTCATTCTCTCATGCTACAATTTCTATTCCATTGTGTAAAACGCAAATACAAACGCTTGGGAATGTATTCATAAATAAAACATATGCGACACTGGTAAATTAGTTCTTTTTATTGTTAGGGATAACATTGATATTTGAATATAATTTGTTACGTGTGCATTTAAGAATGCTTGTTATGGTTTTAATAACTTTTTAAGTCCTGCAGCACTAAAAATCATAAAAATTTAATAATTTTCTAGTTCTAGATCTAGCATTTAAATTTTTCAAGTCTAACAAAATTTACTGAAGAGTTTAAATATTCAACAGTTTATCACTCTAAAAGTTAACGTAAGTGAATTCTGAGGTAAAATTCAAAGAAACTAATCCTCAGAGGATTCAGGCTGGTTAAATCCTCATCAATATAACTAAAGCAAGAGTACGCCTGAAAATGTGTTGATGAGGAAATTTTTTTTCAAAAGTTACCGTAAAACTTCCTTGGGTGAAGGCAAGAGAAAAATCATTTTGACATAGTTTGTTAAAAAGTATACTTTAGGTGGCCAGATTGAAGCATTTTAGCAAACTGGCTATAACTCTGCTATTAATAATCTTAAAGCTTGACAGAAAGAATAGACAAATGCTAAATCTATATATCGTTACTAACCTTCAAACACATATCACCGATGTTGCCATTTAAGGGGAAAAGGGACCTTCAAACTTGAATTTTTAAGTTTTCAATTTTTTAACTCTATATACAAAATGAGAAAAAAATAATTTTCTTTTTTTCTACATTGAAATCCCTTAGAATTCAAAATAAGGATTTTTTTTTGCAGAATAATGAAGGTTTTTGAATTTTTTTTCAAAAATGCTAACGTTTTTCAAAATGCTCTATGCGCATTCTGTATTAATTAAAGTCCTTAATCTTTTTATTATCAGTTTACTATATGTATATAAATATAAATGTGCATTTAATATTTTTTTTTGTGGGAATCTAAAGTCTTCAATCGAAAGTCTTAACAGGCAGTATAGAAAATTTTTTCTATACTGCCCGTTATTTTTTAGTTTTTATTTTATTTAATGGCATATATATTTGAAAAACATGTGTGCTTGCAAATAATTATGCACTGTTTTGTAACAAACACTTCAATTAACAATTCTGAGAAATTTGGAAGATATCAGAAGAAAATGAATACGCATGGAGCCTTTTAAAAAATTCTAGCATTTTTGAAAAATATTTTGATAAACTAGTCTAATTCCTCAACAAAATACTTATTTGTGAATTCTAAGTCTCTTCATTGTGGTAGAAAAAATATTAGCTATGCTCATGTGGTATATAGTGTAAAATATTGAAAATTAAAGAAGAGCGAGATTTAAGGTCCTTTGTTCCCTTAATAACAAATACTTTACCACAAAAATAAAGCTTTTCTGTAAAAAGTAACTAAAATTTAGGAAAAAAAATTCTTGCATTCAAGCAAGCTGAAAGATGACATTAGAAGTAAAGTAACCAGCCCTTTCAAAGAGAAAATACCATTATAAATGTTTTGAAATGCAATTAAGTATTTCTTATAAATATTTTTCCATCTCTGAAAGAACTAGTCATTCTGTTGGTTAAATCATAGAGAAAAGCATTTAATTTCTATATACGCCTGCATTAAATATTGGATTCTTTCGTATCCATTCTCGTTAAGTACTCGTATCTTGCACAAAAAGCTTTTCTTTCAAAATAAGTCGAGTATAAACACAAAAAGGAAAACATAGCTAGATGACGATTTGTCTCCTTGTTATCAAGTTGTAATACAACGAATGTTTCTGAAACTTGCGTCAAAGCCAGTCGTCGATGACAAGAACAAAATATAAAAATTCGACATCGAGGCTGTTTATTTCTCCGAATAGTAATTTCATTTGCAAAACCGTATCGCATGACGTTTAATCGGGCGCCATTTTGACGGACTAAAATGCATCAGAGGAATTTTTCGACGCGTGAATATTTAAGAAATAAGAATTAATATTATTTTCATAACTATACAAAACTGTTATTTAAAAACGGAATATTTTAAATTAAATTTATATAGTTGGATGTAACTTTCCGTAACAGTTTTGGAATTTTGTTAAATAAATATAAAGTTATGCTCTTACGCATTTTAATTGCGATTTGCTGTAATTAAAAACAACCAGGTACTTTGCATCAAGTTGTGCATAATATGACAATTTCATAATTGATAATTACAATAACTATAAACTCATAAACCGCAGAAACTTGCATTTAATACATGGATATTACAATGCTTCTATAATTTCAAATATGCTAAGGTTTAAGAAAAATATAATTTAAAACGTTTATATAATATATATATATATATATATATATATATATATATATATATATATATATATATATATATATGTATGTATGTGTATATATATATGTATGTATGTGTATATATATATGTATGTATGTATGTGTATATATATATGTATGTATGTATGTGTATATATGTATGTATGTATGTATGTGTATATATGTATGTATGTATGTGTATATATGTATGTATGTATGTATGTATGTGTATTTATATATATGTATGTATGTATGTATGTGTATATATATATGTATGTATGTGTGTATATATATATATATATATATATATATATATATATATATATATATATATATATATATATATATATATATATCTATATATATATATATCTATGTGTATATATAAATATATGTTTGTGTATGTGTATATATATATATATATATATATATATATATATATATATATAGCCATTTTTTTAATTGGAAATATTTCATTCTAAGCAGGAAACTTAATTTCGCTGTTTCTTATCGTAACTCAGTAAAGCTAGAGAAAAATAAATATCACCACAACAATATACTTCACGAAAATGATCGAACAGGGTGCACAAGAATTCGGTTTGTTAATGTGTACAACCAACCTGATTTCAAACCGAAAACTGAATGGGTTCACTGAAATATGGCACAATGTGTTCGTTGTCCTTCGGCATTGGCGTCACGTCCCCCACCCCAACTTAACTTGAAATAAATTAAAACGTCAATAGAAGTTCAGTTAAAATCGGAAAACTGTTAAAAACTTTTAAGTAAGTTGAAACTGAAGAAACTGCGAAACTGAAGATTCCGATGATGTCTTTAACCTTAACATAGTTCTTAACAACGATATGATCCATAACAAAAATTCGATGTTATATTTTTTCTCATTTTATTTATATGATATTTTATATGATATTTTAATTTTTTCACATTGTATAACTTTTGATTACAACTCAAACATCAATTCTATTGATATTCAATTTTTTTTAAAAAAATCATGATATTTCATATTTTAAGGACCGTCCGGCAGTCAATGTTTTGAGGAGGGCCCTAAATGAATTCAATTCGCCCCCCCCCCCCTCGCAAAAAAAAATTAGAAGCACGCTAAGCCTATACCTTATATCAAAACTGTCCGGTTTAGACATTCAACCTTACATGTAAAAACAAACTATTCAAAATTGCAAAAATGTTGCACTTTGTACCCAGACGCGACCACTGAAGGATCAACGAATCACGTGAGTATGGAGTATTTCATGAGTAATAAACAATCATGGCTTTCTGAATTATTTTCTTTCCCTTCAAGGACATAAGGATGATTTGTACTAACCCTATTGAATTCACTCGTCTCAATGTTAACCTATGCAGAAAATGTGTCTAGGGATTGCTGACTTGGATTTTTTTTTTTTTTTATTGTACTCCGTAATCGAGAAAGAAATTTTACAACTTGGGGCATTTTTCGTTTAAAAAAAGTGCAAATAATATTTTTAAATTTAAATTATTCGGAGAAAAAATCTGGTATGGTGTGTTTTAAACGCTCATAAATTTCTTTGGTGAATGAAATTTATAAAATAAATTGTGTTCTAAGGGGAAGAAAGGTTCAGGCTATCTGAAAATACCATTTCTATTGGATTATCAGCTTTTACGTAACTGTAAATAGTAGACAAATTTTCTCCATAGCTTAACATTTAAATAAGCGAATCCAGTAGGATTAGTACACAGCAGACTTAAGATAGCTGAGGTTTTCAGGAGTGATGATTTACCCTAGGCTGTCATTTATGATGCAATTCACATTTCATTCACAAATGTCTACCTAAAAATTCACGCTGATTGTCTATCAAAAAGTTCCTAACATTTTGAGTCCATTCTTAGTCACTAAATAAAATGTAAACTGTAAATGAATAATATCATGATAAACTATACATAAACGCTAAATTAATTTTACTCGTAGAAAAAGGAAGAAATTCAGTCAAACTAAAACTAGATATTTCTAGCTAATGTGTACAGATTTATTTCAGTTTAAATACATTGTAGTAGATAATGACTCGTACCTGAGTGTTATAAACTTGTTCAAGTGTGGCAACAGATACAGGATAAGGAATGTATATTACCTTCCTCATCACTTCGAGGTATATATTGTATATATTTGTACTCTGTATTTTATATATTTGTACTCTGTGTAAAATGTTTGAACAAGGTTATATCTATTGTGCCCGGTATAAAGGGCTTAATTCAAAAACAATGATTTAAATATACCAAGTATTTGTCTTTTATACCAATCGCAGTAATATAATTTCGACTTTAGTCTTTTGTACATAGAAATGTACTTTTGTATACAAAATTGATAGACTTAAGCCTTTTACACAAGTCAAAAGATTTTTTTTGTTTTTATCAATACTAACAACTATCTAAAAATCACTTTTTTTGACTTAAGCCTTTTTAACCGTGAAATTAATTTTACGTAATTCTCCGTTAATTAATAATTCGCATATATATATATATATAATGCTACAGAAGCTTACAATAGAAAAAAAAATATTATTTGCTTAAAAAGTTGCTATCGTTTGGTGCTTCGAGTAATTCACAGTAAATTAATGATGAAGATAATATACTTACATAAACATAGCAAATCGCTTATAAAATGTGCTTAAAGTATTAAAACTAAAAATAAAAAGTGAAATTATATCTAAAGAATTAATTTCTTGCAAATTGAGTCAAAGTTAGAAAAAAAGGTTATAAACTATTTTTAATAATCTTTAATTGTACATAATTTTTTTTAAAAAAATTTCAATCTTTTTTAATTAATGTCTCAGACAAAGTCGAATATTATTTAAAATTAATTTCCAATATGAAAACTGCTCATTAGCATTTAATTAAACACCTCTCTACAGAAGTATATAATTATCTCCGTTAAATATTGAAAATCTTATCACAATGACATGCTAATAAAACTGCGGATGAAAAAAATAATTCGCATAAATGGCGGAAATATTTAATCAGAACTAATGAAAAAAAATTGGAAAAATGCTGAGGTGCAAAAAAAATTTCGGCGTTAAAAATCGGAACTATATTTAATTAGAATCAGGCACACTGGTTCGTTAGATTTTTACAATTTTTTTCTCGTGTAAATACTTCCTAATAATTGGATGAAGTGCATTCTTTCATTTTTCTTCACGGAATCCATGAAAAATATTTTTTTCTGCACGTTTCTAATGTAGTAAACTGGATACTTTTTAAAACTAAATCAAGAAATTTAAGTCCCTGATAGTGGATTTAATATACTTCAATAAATTTAATGTAAAAAAAAAGCAACAGTTTCATTTTTATCTCAAATATGCTGGAGAAGTATGAAATAATTTTTAATTTTAAATACATAGTTTTTGTTATTTGTTCGACATGCATTAAATACCTGATGAAAATTCTAGAAAAGTTAATCATTAAGAAATAAATTAATTTTAATTTTATTTCAAAGGAGTCCGAGACACTAAATTCTATTTGATTTTTTTTTTGTTTACATGCAGTTCGTAACGATTTATTTTTACATATCTTTCTTTAATTAAATAGCATTGTGCGTGCAAAAATTAACTTGAATAATTTGAAAATTTATATTTAAAAATTACAGCTCGAAATTTCATGGTTGAATGATATTTGCCCTTTGTACAGAACCAAGAGTTATACTGGTATATAAAGGGTATCCGGGCTAAAAATATCCAAAAGTTATGGGTTATTTTTACGGAACTACACATATGAATTTTTAAAAAATCATTTAAACCGAAAGAACATCTCCCCAAGTTTTAATATCAATCAAAGATTTCTATCATAGTATCAAATATTTCTTTTTGGCAACTTTTGTAGCCCGACAAACGTCTAAATCTTAATCCAGTTCTCTCCAAGTGTTTCGTAACATATCAGAAGTTATTATACGAATTTCTTCAATAATACGCTTCTTCAACTCAACCACAGTTTCATTTTGTTTTTTTGTTTTTACACAACGCATTTAATAAATCCCCAAGCAAAAAAGTCTAATAACTCCTGATATGCTACGAAACACTTGGAGAGAGCTGGATTACAATTTAGACGTTAGTCGTGCTATAAAGGGTGTACACAAAGAAATCTATGATACTATGATCGAAATCTATGATTAATATATAGCAGTATTATAACAGGACAGTATTACAGTTCTTAAATTTTATACTCGTAATAACACTGCACAATACAGGGTGTCGGGGCTAAAAGTATTCAAAAGTTATGGCTTATTTTTATGGAACTACCCATTAGAATTATATATATATATATATATATATATATATATATATATATATATATATATATATATATATATATATATATATATGTAATAAATTAAATATTAGGCCCTCCATTCTATCAGTTAAATTCCCTTGCCTGAATCCAATCCCCAGTAACATTACTTTAACGCTTTAAAAACCCATAGCAACAGGACTTCCCATAAAACAGCAAACGTTGCATTTCTACACGTGTATACGTCCCGAGAAAGGCGTGAGTTCGCATCGCCATCTCGAAATTCCGCTGACATTTCAAAACAACAGCCACATGTACCTCGCTTCTAGCGCTTAAGGTTGAAAGGTGATATTGCACTTCGCTCCGAGCATCTGAAATGAAAGGACGTATGTTACTATCACTCCTAATAAAACGATTCGACCCGACTGCTTCAAAATTTTAATTCCTTTCAGGCTGAGTCTAGCTCCAGCCATGTAAATTTGAGCTAGTTTTCCTTTTCAGGTTGCATTTAAGAACGATATGTAATGATTATATTACATACATATATATATATATATATATATATATATATATATATATATATATATATTTAAATAGAGAGAACTTCACACCAAGTTTTAATATCAATAGATTTCGATTTGTGTATCTTTTGTAGCACGACAAACGTCTAAACGGTAATCCAGCTCTCTCCAAGTGTTTCGTAGTGTATCAGGAGTTATTAGTGTATAAACAATAAAAATTGTGTATAAACAAAAAATGGAAACTGTAGAGGAGTTAAGAAAGCGTGTCATTCAAGTAATTCGTCTAATAATATGGAGTATAATTCGTCACTTGGAGAGAACTTGATTACTGTTTAGACGTTTGTCGTGCTATAAAAGGTGCACACATCTAAATCTATTGATATTAAAACTTGGTGAGATAATCTTTCTATTGAAATAAATATTTTTAAATTCTAATGGGTAGTTCGGTATAAATAAGTCAGGACTTTTGTATACCTTTAGCCCGGATACCCTGTATTTTTTCACTTTTGTACAGTGCAAATGTTTTCAAGTATATTGTCTTCAAGATATATAAATTAACTAGCTGAAAATCCGTACTTCACTACGGAGTACATTCAAATTAAATACAACGGTCTATGTATGCAATTAATGCCAATATCTATATATATATATATATATATATATATATATATATATATATATATATATATATATATATATATAAAGAACCACACACCTTGAAACTTCCAATGAAGAGTCGAACTTGACAAATACACATTTAATTAAATATTAAGGACAATTACATGTAAACATTTAAAGAACATAACACCTTAACATCATCAGTTACGCGCCAACCGTCGAGAGCGCTCGTCTTCGAATCTAATCCAGGTTCTCTTCTCGCGTTTGGCAACGCGTGACGTCATCATCTACATCAGTGGTGTTTCTCCTCTGGCGACGCGTGTCGGAGAGGGATGTAGGTGTCCAGGGGTTTCTCATTTAAATCTCACACTCACACACACACATATATATATATATATATATATATATATATATATACACTCATGGACAAAAAAATTAGCGCACCAAGAAGGAGTCGTCAAAATGAAACGAAATTTTACATACGTAATGACTACTTTGATATAAGTAAATGATAAGAAAATCAAAGAAAAAGGATAATTTATTTCAGAGAAAAGGGCAAAAGAACGGAGGAGTTAATGTTCCGTTGGACCCCCTCTAGCGCGAATGCACGATGCGATACGATCGGGCATTGAGTCATACAAGTTTTGTATGATGTCTTGAGAAATTTCGTTCCATATTTGCTGTAACCTTGCCTCTAGATCGTTCAAACTCATGGGATGCCCAACTCGTCGTCCCAAATGATCCCAGATATGCTCGATTGGAGACAAATCTGGGGATGGGGCAGGCCAAGGAAAGGTAGTAACAGTGCGGAGACAGTCGTGTGACACCCTTGCCGTATGAGGCCCAGCATTGTCTTGTTGAAAAAGGGCTCCTAGGAGCCGTTGCATGAGTGGCAACACATGTGGTTGCAGGATTTCATGAACATACCGCTGGGATGTCATGGTGCCACGGAACAATACTAGGGGTGACCGTGTATTGTAGGCAATGGCATCCCACACCATCACACCAGCTGTGGGAGCGATGTGTCGCTGTACAGCAAAGGTAGGATGGAAGCGTTCACCACGGGCTCTCCACACACGAACACGATTGTCATCACTGCCGAGATTGAATCTGGATTCGTCGCTAAAGACGACCTGGTTCCATTCCGCTGCAGTCCAGTTTTCTCGTGCGCGGCAAAACTCCAAACGGAGGCGTCGATGGGTGGGCGTCAAGGGCAGCACACGTAATGGGCGCTGCGATACCAACTGTCCTTCAACCAGGCGCCTTCGTATGGTTCGAGAAGACACAGAGGCCCCTAGTGAAGGTGCTACCTGTGCCTGGATGGCGGCCGATGAAGCAGTTGGCTGTACGCGTGCATTTCTTACGATGTGGCGGTCTTCTCGACGACTGGTCTGTCGAGGGCGTCCTGAGCCTGGTCTTCGTGTACATGACATCTCTCGGGTCCACTGGTCCCAACACCTCCTCACAACACAATCAGAGCGGCCTAATTGACGAGCTATTCGCCTAGCTGACCACCCAGCTTCCATCATCCCGACGATTCTCCCCCTCTCAAACTGCAACAACTGCTTATATTGTCTTCGAACACGGCGTAATGGCATGTCTATCTCAGCTCTTCCTTTGTAAATGATTCAGCACACTCAAACAAGCTTTGGTTACCTGTTTTATACTCCACAGAGTACGATGTTCAACGCCCTCTACCGGCTATACGTAATGCGCAATCACGCTGCATTTCTTATCATTTGCATATCTCCCCGACATGTACCTTCATTGCAAGTTTCGTTACGATCCCGCAATTATTTCTTGGTGCGCTAATTTTTTTTGTCCATGAGTGTATATATACAAAAATGGTAAGCATCGATGAGTGATCCTACGTTAACTCTTCAGTGGTCTTGCCAATTTTTGGGGACACCAGCAGGCGCGCGTGGCACAAAGTGCAACATCTCCTTCAGTCTTGATTATTCCTTTTGTAATAAACTTTTTTTTCTCAAATTCAAAATAATAATTCTGCGTTTTATGACAAGATATAACATGTTGATAATATTGAGATATATTTATAATTAAAGACCAAAGAATGCATATACAATCGCCTTATTTCGAAACTGGCCGTTTTATTGGATCTGAGGACAACTTGCGAATGGATTCCTATTATGTCCAAAAACCTAAAAAACAATGAGAGTGTCCATCTTCGTGACATTTGGGATACTGCGTAATAGCTGCACATTGGATCGACTCCATCAACTCATGCTTCTGTCGTATTGTAATCCAGTATAATCGCTGTTTTACCACTGTTAAGTCACGACTAATAAATAAATGGAAAAAAATACAAGGGTCAGAATATAAGACCTGCATTAGAAAGGTTGTAGTTATAAATAGAAACTGCATAAAACGTTCAAACCTTACATGTAAAAATAAACCATTCAAAATTATGAAACTGTTGCATTTTGTACACTAACCCGCGGTAGTTTCGTTAGAAGACACTAGCTGAATTATTTTTTTTTATTCAACAGGACGTTATCAACCTTTTAATATTATACACTGCTGGCCACTGTAAATGCAACACCCTGAAGGAAACATTCAAATAACATGAAATTTACAACATGCATTAGCGGAGGTGAGATATGCAAATGATTAGAATTTCAGCACAGACGCACATTACGCGCGCCTGTGGCGCCACTTCAAAGCGCTATTTAAGGCTTGGAGATTTCGACGATTTCAAGTTCGGCAATTATGTTTTTCTTGTGGTTTAAAAAAAAACGATCAATTATGCCTCGTCGAAAACAGCGATCATCTTTTGATGAAGTATCCGAGTTCGACAGAGGAAGGATAGTGGCCTACCGAGATTGTGGATTATCTTTCAGGGAAATCGGTAGTCGTGTTGGACGAAACCAAACAACTGTAATGCGGATATTTGATTGTTGGATGCAGGAGGGTACGACGGATCGGCGTGTTCGATCGCATCCACCTCAGCGCACCACTTCACGTGATGACAGGCAAATTGTGCGCATGGCAGTGACGGATCGCTCAGTCACATCACGAACCATAGCATAGCGCATGCAGTCTGTAACGCACCATCCAGTGTCTGCGCGTACCATTCGACGCCGTTTACAGCAGAGTGGTCTGTCCGCAAGACGTCCATTGCTTTGTCTACCCTTGACGCAGAACCACAGAAGTCAGGCCAATGGTGCGATGACAGAAGGATGTGGACGGCAGAATGGAATGAAATTGTCCATACTGACGAGTCACGCTTCTGTCTGCAACACCACGATGGTCGCATTCGAGTCTGGAGACACCGTGAAGAGAGGATGCTGAACAGCTGCGTTATGCACCGCCACACTGGTCCTGCACCGGGTATTATGGTATGGGGCGGTATTGGATATCACTCTCGCACACCTCTAGTACGCATTGCCGGTACTTTAAACAGCCAGCGCTACATCTCCGAGGTGTTGGAGCCAGTTGTCCTTCCTTACCTTCAGGGCTTGCCCACAGCCATATTTCAACAGGATAATGCGCGACCACACGTGACACGCATTGTCCAACGGTTCTTCGTCAATCGCCAGATTGAATTGCTTCCCTGGCCGCCTCGCTCTCCGGATCTTTCGCCGATAGAAAACTTGTGGTCCATGGTCGCTCTACGATTGACCCAGATTCCATCCCCAGCTGCCACAGCATATCAACTTTGGCAACGTGTGGAAGCTGCTTGGTCTTCTGTACCCCAAAAACTCATCCAAAGTCTCTTTGAATCAATGCCGAGGCGTGTGGCAGCGGTGATCTCCAACAATGGCGGCTACTCTGGCTACTGATTTTGGCAGGAACCACACTTCACAGAAGTCTATAAATTTAATCATTTGATACTTGGTCAACATGTTATCTACAAAATAAATTTTGTTGTGATATCTCTTGTCTTTCTTGGTGTTGCAATTTGGGTGGCCAGCAGTGCAAAATGATTATGTTTTGTAAGATAATTAAAAAAAGAAGAAACATAATTAAAATTTTGCTTATTTTATTTCATAAATAGGTACATGGAAATAAAAATAATAAGTAGTATAAATGGGTTTATCACATAGAAATACTTTATTTAAAATTTAATTTGATTTTGTGCTGTACTGAATTAGCTAATTTTTTGGAATTTCCGTGTTTTAAACATTTCTACTGTATGCAATGAATAATAAAATATGTAAAAGGAATCTGAAAATAAAGTCGGGGGCATTCCAACACCTCCGCAGATGCACGTGCGCCCGCGTCTATAGGGTTCAGAGCCACCGCTATAGAGTATGTTAAAAGCCAACATAATGGCTTTAAAAGCCAACAGTATGTTAAACGCCAACAAAGTAAAACTTAATCAGGCTTTTGTGCCTAGATCCTATTAACTTCCGCCATTTCTCTAATGGACTGAAAAGACAACTGCGTTATTTAGTCCGTTGTTTCAAAAGACCTACAATTCCTGACATCAATGAAAAATGGATCCGGAAAGGCAGGTTAAATATAAGAGAAAATTAGACCCATGCGGTTCTCGGACCAGGTGCAAATTCTCAACGTTTAAGCAACAGAATATTCAGCCTAGATATTCAAGAAAATTTTCCAGTAAATTGTTCACTATTTCTTTTAAACACAGAATTCTGCTCTTTGTACGAACACAAAATGAAGGCCTTATTTGAATGAGGCCTTGTTTGCTGATATACTAACAAGCTACCTAATAGAAGCTTTGCAATAGGGTAAATTTCCCCGATTTTTTTTACAAAATAGCGATTAACAAGTTCAGTTTTAGGGTCTTGTATTTAAAGAACTAGAAATCTAGAAACATTTTATTTTTTAGCGGAATGATTTCCCCACAAGAAACCAATGAAGCTTTCTGTTAGGTGCAAAAGAAATTATTTAGTTTTATGTTAGGTGCAAAGTTATTTTTAGACATGTCTTCTCATGTACTTACATTTGAAAGCCTTATTTGAATGGTGGTCCAACTCCAATCTTGTTCATTTTGAGAGCCTTAAAGTCTAATGAGTGCTGAGAAATGACTGCTGAAGTCTGATTTGTTATGCACTCTGTTGGCAGCAGAAGGTGTACCAGTTTAAAAATAAGATAGAAATGACTTGTATGAACATGAAAGTGAGGCTAACTCTTTTTTTAAAAAGTGGAGTTGTACCACTATTCAAATAAGGTCTTTAAATGATCTTACCTTGTTGCTCTCAACTAATTTTATCTTTCAATATAAAAATTTCTTCGTTGAACTGCATCAAAAGTTTATATTTCAAGAAAATCATTTTCAGATAATATTAATTTAGAAATTAATCAAGTGTCAGCAGGTTCCATCTGCCGTCCAACAAATGAAACAAAGTGAGGCTATGACATCAATTAGAACCGAACGCGGCATGCAACATGATTAATTAATCAAATTTAGTGGTTTTAATTCTCACCCTACATATGTGTTTCATAACTGACAGAGAGGTCACATTTAAATGATTTCATCCTTGGCAGGAATGTTTCTTTCCTTAGTGACCCTGTTAATTTGTATTACAGTGCTGAAACTTATGACTCTTAAGCCATAAGTTTTTATGACATCATAAATTATGCACATATCATTCTCGGAACATCGAGCCGTCAATTCCCTATTTACATATGACATTAAAATGAAACACAAGAAAATTACAAAGAATCTACACTAACAAAATCAGTTGAAAAAACTTGACAACTTTATTTAACAGGAAGCAAAAAATAGCAGTGGTTTTTTTTCTGGGGGTGGGTGGAACGAATTAATGGCATTTCTACTCATTTCAATGGGGAAAAATGTATTTGACATACGAGTAAGTCGAGTTACGAATTAAACTCGTAAGTCAAGGCACCATTGTATAGAAAAATCAAGATCAGTTACAAGAAATTAAAGAAGTGAATAAATCGTAAATTTCAGTCTTATCGTGAGCACTAAAACATAATTGTGTAAATCTGAATTTAGCTAAACTTGCCAATAAAAAATCAATGGTTTCAGGAAATTTTTTTTAAGTCATCAATTCATACATATATATATATATATATATATATATATATATATATATATATATATATATATATATATATATATATATATATATATATATATCTGTGTGTGTGTGTGTGTGCGCGTGCGCGTGCGTGTTTAATAATAAATTACACTGAACTATTACATCTGATTTTGTGTTCTGGTTTTGTCAACACGGGCATTGACACACGTGTGCGATGACTGTGCACTTTCAGAGTGTCCTTGAATACTGTAGCCGGGTTGATTGTTGACATGGAATGAGTTAGTTACTATGTAAAAAAGGGCAGTTCGTTCTCGGATGCAGAAGGACTGAGGCCTGTTTTCTCCCTGCTGAGGAACTGCATATGCTGTATATACCATCATGCCAGTTTACTATTTTTTAAAGTGCAAAAATAAATACTTTATCCAGAGCAGTATTCTCCTCATTGAGTGAAGCGTCTGCATTTTATGCCGTGATATATAAATATATATATACTAGCTGAAAACCCGCACTTCGCTACGGAGTACATTCAAATTAAATACAACGGTCAATGTATGCAATTAATGCCAAATATATATATATATATATATATATATAAATCGTAAGGGATATTTATTTTTTTTTGATAATATCCAATCGTCTGCTGCATTAGAAAGAAAAATAATATATTTTTTGTCTATTTAGTTATTATGTAAGTGACGATAAATTTATTTAAAGTACCAGAAAAAGAAATCACGTGATCAGCATTTAATAAATTAAATTCTAAAAATTAATCTTTAAAAATTCTCCAAAAATCAGAAAATTGAGGTAAAGATTCGAAAAAGACTTCATTTTAAAGGAATATTTATGATCTTTCGCGTGATATAAATTTTATAACCCTCAAATTATTATTTTAAATGCAAACTTAAAAAAAAGTTGCAAAAACAGCTTAAAAATTTAATTTAATAAAATCGAAGAAGAATTTTTCAAAAATCTTTCTTAGTGCACCCCTACACCATAAGAAGAATCGCCATGCAAAATTTCAGCCCTTTAGGTCCAGCGGTTTGGTCTGTGCGTTGTATATCAGTGAGTCAGTTACGGAACTGTTTTATATATATGGATATATATATATACGTGTGTGTGTGTGTGTGGGTGTGTTAAGAATTAATTAGAAAATAACAGTAATTAAGCAATTTACAGGGGGGGGGCTCAGAATAATCAAATTTAACATTAAAATCATTGGCAAAACGCGTTGGAAGAAGGGTTTTTCGCCGTCTAGAATAGATGACCACGATTCGCGAAACTAAATTGGAGTTCCATCAAGGGAATCTATTTTAGACGTACAGGGTTTGGCACGAAAATTAATGCTTACGTAAACAAAAGATGATTCTAGAAAGTCCATGTGGTACTTTGGGCATCCGTAGTAAAGGGGAACGCTCTGATGAGAACATAGAATTACGCAGATTAAACTGGGAGCTCGTTGCTTGCGGGCGTTTAGCTCGACGCCGCGGCGGTTTCTTGAAAATGGCGAGAACTAGGATGTGCACTAGGATCAGTGGTCGTAATAGATGAAACAATAAACCTAATTTACTTGGGCTTATAACGTGTGCTTCCCGTTTATAGACTACATTACGTAGGATTTCAAGGAGTTTACATGATTTCGGTGCACGAACTGAATTTAGTAAACTGGCGTAAATCACACCAGTTTCATATATATATATATATATATATATATATATATATATATATATATATATATATATATATATATATATATATATATATATATATAACTTTGTAATTTACTTTTTTCCCATATCTCGTACCGTTTTGGAGATAAAAACGCTAATTCCAAAATTTGCAGATAGATGGCATTGTAAATTGTCTCGTCGAGTAGCGCATAGCCGTTTTACTATACCTAGACATCAACTTTATGGCCTAAGATATCACCGTTCAGAAGTTAAGGGGGGTGTAACGGATACAGGTCGGAACACTGCAGGACACGAGGCTTGAAGGACAATTCCCATTGGAACTAAATATCTCATTCAGAGAACCACAAATAATTAATGCTTGAAATTGAACAATGAAAAAAGTCGAATTCTTTGTGCTGCATTTACACCTGCAACTGTATCTATTTTCATGTTGTTGGCATCGATTGCGTTTGTAACCAACTACTAATCATGAAAAAATATATTTCTTATGGCGATTAAATCCTAATGTAGGAATAGCGATTATCAATTAATATAAAAAAAAATAAGCTTTAATCTCTCATTTTTCCCACGCAAGCTGTCAATCCAATCAATCTCAGAAAATCAGGGTAACAAATTGCGAGCAATGAAAGTGCAATGGATAACCTCGGCTAATATGAGCTATAATAATGCCGAAAGATCGGGGAAATTTTGAAAAATGAGATCCTGGAAAGTTCCGTAACAATATTGAATTAAAACAAGAGGGGGAAATTTGAGAGACAATGCAAGCAGGAGGGCTGCGAAATTGAGAGGGAATCTAATTGACTCGTCATTAAGTTTCCACTTCGACATGGCACGCACTTGACGCATGCGCAGGCCAGTGCGATAACACACTTAGCGGGGTAATGAGACTACTTTCCTTAGCGTCGTCACTAGAAAACTAGCGGGGAAGTGATGCTTGAAAGTTTAACGCAATTAACGATCGATTTTGAAACGCGTCACCCTCTCACGCGAAATTCACCGCTTTTGAAAGTGAAAATTTTTAGCGGCGAAATTATTTTATGCGAGACACGATATATCATTCCTGCTTTAACTATTTTTTTTATTAATTCTATCTTTGTGTGTCATGTTGCAGTCTAACATAATAATTCATTAATATACAAGATATATTTTTTACGTTTTCCGAGAAATTGCATTTCAGGTAAGTATGCTCCTTATTTGTAACTAGCTGAATACCCGTGCTGCACTACGGAGTACATTCAAATTAAATACAACGGTCAATGTATGCAATTAATGCCCCCCCCCCTCCCACCAAAAAAAAAAAAAAAAAAAATCAAAAAAAAAAAATTAAAAAATAATAATAATTTATTTTAAATTTAGAATAAATACAACAGCCAATGTATGCAATTATTGGCTATATATATATATAACTGTAGTGGATATTTTTATAGACAAAATAATGTTGAAAATATTCAAATTAAATACAACGGTCAAAGTATGCAATTAATTTGTATGTTTAATATCCATAAAACATACTAATCTGAATTAAATTCTTAAAAAAACTCCTATGTCAATTTGTCTAGAGGTTAGTTTTTATCTTTTACCGTATTTTAATATTTTCTTTGTCCATTTATTTCATTGTTATGCACGTGACGCAAAATTAATTTGAAGTGTCACAAAAAGAAACGAAACCACGTGATCAGCATTTTATAAATTAAATTCTAAAAATGAATTTTAAAAATTGATTCAAAAATTAGAAAATGGATGTAAAGATAAGAAAAATATTTCATTTTAAAGGAAGTTTTATGATCTTTGTCATGATATAAATTTTATAACCCTCAGATTATTATTTTAAATGCAAACTTTAAGGAATGTTACAAAAACGACTTAAAAATTTAATTTTAAAAAAATTAAGAACAATTTTTCAAATATCTTTCTTAGTGCACCCCTACACTATAAGAAGAATCGCCATGCAAAATTTCAGCCCTTTAGGTCCAGCGGTTTGGCCTTTCCGTTATCTGTCAGTCAGTCAGTCAGTTACGGAACTGTTTTATATATTATAGACTTATATATATCATACATAAATGCATAAATACCCGTAGTGTAACTGAAGATAAAATTACAAAGTTGTACCGAAATCCTAGATAATGATAATAAAATAAGAAATACACGTAGATAGACAGAAATTTTGATTCAAATAAAAGTACTTAATCGTCGTTTGTTTTTTCTCGGTTTTCTCTAAAAGCAAACAAAATTTTGTTTGCGTTGCAAATTGCATTCTTTTCGGTATCGGTTATAGTGTGAGAGTATAAAGAAGCGGCAGCCGTGAATCGTTTGTAAGTAGAACCATTCCATCGCACTGGATGGGGTCCTACATAAGACCACCAGGAAGTGCTGCTTCCGGGTCAAACACTCATCGGCCAGTGTAGAACTGCAGTAATCAGAAACTTCTCATACACAGACCAAACACCAGGGAGCCTCCATCCCAAGGCGAACAAAAAAGCTGACTGTGAGCCATTGCTGATAAGAACAGAAATGTTAAATAGTCGGTGAATTTTGAATGAGTTGCCGAAAATAGGGTACTCCAGGGGCTAAAGAATTAAGGAACACCAACGACGAACAAATAATGGGAGTGGTACAATAAAGCGAAACCCGGCTAAACAAGAGAGAACAAAAATACGAGACCGTGCATCTCAAATGGTCTGCTCATTGTTTAATTAGAGCGTCATTCTAGCTCAATCCAGACATTTATATTTCAGGTTCAGTTATTATGAAAAAACGATCGATCCGATAAATTAATGTAAAGCTGCGATATTCTGAACGAATATTGCGGGAAAACGATGGATCGAGGAACGGTCCATGCGATCTTTTTTGCTTGTTTTCTATAGAAAATATTCGGGACTCGGTGAAATAAACTATACATACGGGAAAACGATCGTTCGGGGAACGATCGATCGATATTCCACTGTATATATATATATATATATATATATATATATATATATATTCATTCTTGAGCCCGTATTCTTGGGATACATGGTACCCCACCCCATAAGGAAAAGGTTAAGTGTGAAGGGAGAAAAAATGGATCGTCAAAATAAATCACCTTCTAGAAATAAATAATATATATGATGATATGAGTTTGCATATGTAAGTAAGTAAGTAAATAAATTAATTATCTGTGATCAGCGTTGTCCAATTAAAAGCATGTATTTATTGAGGAACCCAAAGAGCAGAACGAAGGAAATGTGAACCGAAAGCAATCGACCTTGATCTAACATCTCTTACTTATCCATGCTTCGATAGCCGGCGTTTCCTTTCGTGTCGAGACTGACCCGCTCAGGACGTTTCAAAGTCTAGTAAATAATTCAAGGTTAGAGTAATTACACTCGCTCCTACAGACGATAAAAATATGTATTATTTCATTGAATGATGGCACGTTTATTTTGGACAATAGTGCCAACCGGCATAAAACAAGCTACGGTTGAATTGAAAGAAGAAAAGAAAAAAAAACATTTAGATTGCAAATTACATTAATTTCACGCATTTCTGCATTCGTGAATAATTAATTCAATCCAGTGGATTATGTTCTGGCAGACGGCACGATTTCAGACTCTCCTTTTTTTTTTCTTTTTACTCGAATAGATGCTTCCCCGCATTTTGATATTTTTTTGTCAGCATTTATATTTTTGGAACTACTAGCATGCATCTTTTGATTTATTTTTGTTTAGTAATAGGCTTTTTTATAAACAAACACGCTGTATATATATATGCAGTGGAATCTCGATCGATCGTTTTCGGATCCATCTTTTTTTCTGTATGTGTCGTTCATTTTATCCAGTCCCAAAGATCATATTGCTTTGTTATGTTTACGCATCTATCGTTTACCCGCATTTATCGTTCATTTCCATCGGTCCCTTGAAAAACGATAGATCGAGATTTCACTGTGTATATATATATATATATATATATATATATATATATATATATATATATATATATATATATAAAAAATTTAAAATAAATACTTTTTGGCAGAATTATGTCTGACTTAATATTTTTTTTGTCATTAATGCTAGCACTTTTCAACCATACAACCATATATAAATATATATATATATATATATATATATATATATATATATATATATATATATATATATATATATATATATATATATGACAAAAAAAATTTAAACACAGGCATTATTCTACCAATAAATCCTTATTTTGAATGCTAATGGTCCTCAAAGAAGTATAAAAGAAAATTAATTATTCTCATTGTATTAATTATTCTCTGTGTATAGAGTTAACAACTGAAAATTAAAGCTTCGAGATTGAAGGTCCTTTTTCCCTTTAAAGCAACAATTGGCTCTGACTAAGGGGTGTTGCCACTCCACGACTGCGAAACTGTGAAAGAAGAAACTGGCATTACGAGAATCAGAAAGGAGTAGAAAGCGAGATGTGATAAAAACACAGCAGACAATCGCGGGGTAATACCAGAAGAAATGTAAAAAGGGGGGTTCGGAGGAAATTGGATCATGATAGTCTTACAAGTTGCACTGATGTGAGACATTAGAGCCTACAGGAAGATTCGATACCCGAAATTCTAGTTCCGAAGTCTAGAGTTTTGTCCTTTCGGCAATTATCTGATACAACACGAGTAGAAATGTAATGGAGATATAGAGAGATGAGCTATATTTAAATTGACATTTTACTGGTGAAATAGTGGAGGCGGCAAAAATAGCATAAGAGATACTAGATTAAAAATAAGAAAATATTAAATTTATTTGAGCTGAAATTTTAGGATTTATACAGGGTGTCCGGGCCAAAAGTATCAAAAAGTTATGGCTTATTTTTATGAAAATACCCATTAGAATTTAAAAAATAAATAAATATTGAAATAGAAAGAACATCTCACCAAGTTTTAATATCAATAGATTTAGATGTGTGCACCTTTTATAGCACGACAAACGTCTAAACGGTAATCAAGTTCTCTCCAAGTGGAGATATATTGTGTACAAACAAAAAATTGAAACTGTAGAGGAGTTGAAGAAGCGTGTCATTCAAGTAATTCGTCTAATAACTTGAAGAGTAATTCGTCACTTGGAGAGAACTTGATTACCGTTTAGACGTTTGTCGTGCTATAAAACGTGCACACATCTAAATAGAGAGAGGAGATGTGTGCACTATTTTAAATCTATTGATATTAAAATAGTGGAGGCGGCAAAAATAGCATAAGAGATACTAGATTAAAAATATGAAAATAATAAATTTATTTGAACTGAAATTTTAGGATTTATACAGGGTGCCCGGGCCAAAAGTATCCAAAATTTATGGCTTATTTTTATGAAAATACCCATTAGAATTTAAAAAATAAATAAATATTGAAATGGAAAGAACATCTCACCAAGTTTTAATATCAATAGATTTAGATGTGTGCACCTTTTATAGCACGACAAACGTCTAAACGGTAATCAAGTTCTCTCCAAGTGGAGATATATTGTGTACAAACAAAAAATTGAAACTGTAGAGGAGTTGAAGAAGCGTGTCATTCAAGTAATTCGTCTAATAACTTGAAGAGTAATTCGTCACTTGGAGAGAACTTGATTACCGTTTAGACGTTTGTCGTGCTATAAAACGTGCACACATCTAAATAGAGAGAGGAGATGTGTGCACTATTTTAAATCTATTGATATTAAAATAGTGGAGGCGGCAAAAATAGCATAAGAGATACTAGATTAAAAATATGAAAATAATAAATTTATTTGAACTGAAATTTTAGGATTTATACAGGGTGCCCGGGCCAAAAGTATCCAAAATTTATGGCTTATTTTTATGAAAATACCCATTAGAATTTAAAAAATAAATAAATATTGAAATAGAAAGAACATCTCACCAAGTTTTAATATCAATAGATTTAGATGTGTGCACCTTTTATAGCACGACAAACGTCTAAACGGTAATCAAGTTCTCTCCAAGTGGAGATATAATGTGTACAAACAAAAAATTGAAACTGTAGAGGAGTTGAAGAAGCGTGTCATTCAAGTAATTCGTCTAATAACTTGAAGAGTAATTCGTCACTTGGAGAGAACTTGATTACCGTTTAGACGTTTGTCGTGCTATAAAACGTGCACACATCTAAATAGAGAGAGGAGATGTGTGCACTATTTTAAATCTATTGATATTAAAATAGTGGAGGCGGCAAAAATAGCATAAGAGATACTAGATTAAAAATATGAAAATAATAAATTTATTTGAACTGAAATTTTAGGATTTATACAGGGTGCCCGGGCCAAAAGTATCCAAAATTTATGGCTTATTTTTATGAAAATACCCATTAGAATTTAAAAAATAAATAAATATTGAAAGGGAAAGAACATCTCACCAAGTTTTAATATCAATAGATTTAGATGTGTGCACCTTTTATAGCACGACAAACGTCTAAACGGTAATCAAGTTCTCTCCAAGTGGAGATATATTGTGTACAAACAAAAAATTGAAACTGTAGAGAAGTTGAAGAAGCGTGTCATTCGAGTAATTCGTCTAATAACTTGAAGAGTAATTCGACACTTGGAGAGAACTTGATTACCGTTTAGACGTTTGTCGTGCTATAAAAGGTGCACACATCTAAATCTAGAGAGGAGATGTGTGCACTATTTTAAATCTATTGATATTAAAATAGTGGAGGCGGCAAAAATAGCATAAGAGATACTAGATTAAAAATATGAAAATAATAAATTTATTTGAACTGAAATTTTAGGATTTATACAGGGTGCCCGGGCCAAAAGTATCCAAAAGTTATGGCTTATTTTTATGAAAATACCCATTAGAATTTAAAAAATAAATAAATATTGAAATAGAAAGAACGTCTCACCAAGTTTTAATATCAATAGATTTAGATTTGTGCACGTTTTATAGCACGACAAACGTCTAAACGGTAATCAAGTTCTCTCCAAGTGGAGATATATTGTGTACAAACAAAAAATTGAAACTGTAGAGGAGTTGAAGAAGCGTGTCATTCAAGTAATTCGTCTAATAACTTGAAGAGTAATTCGTCACTTGGAGAGAACTTGATTACCGTTTAGACGTTTGTCGTGCTATAAAACGTGCACACATCTAAATAGAGAGAGGAGATGTGTGCACTATTTTAAATCTATTGATATTAAAATAGTGGAGGCGGCAAAAATAGCATAAGAGATACTAGATTAAAAATATGAAAATAATAAATTTATTTGAACTGAAATTTTAGGATTTATACAGGGTGCCCGGGCCAAAAGTATCCAAAATTTATGGCTTATTTTTATGAAAATACCCATTAGAATTTAAAAAATAAATAAATATTGAAATAGAAAGAACATCTCACCAAGTTTTAATATCAATAGATTTAGATGTGTGCACCTTTTATAGCACGACAAACGTCTAAACGGTAATCAAGTTCTCTCCAAGTGGAGATATAATGTGTACAAACAAAAAATTGAAACTGTAGAGGAGTTGAAGAAGCGTGTCATTCAAGTAATTCGTCTAATAACTTGAAGAGTAATTCGTCACTTGGAGAGAACTTGATTACCGTTTAGACGTTTGTCGTGCTATAAAACGTGCACACATCTAAATAGAGAGAGGAGATGTGTGCACTATTTTAAATCTATTGATATTAAAATAGTGGAGGCGGCAAAAATAGCATAAGAGATACTAGATTAAAAATATGAAAATAATAAATTTATTTGAACTGAAATTTTAGGATTTATACAGGGTGCCCGGGCCAAAAGTATCCAAAATTTATGGCTTATTTTTATGAAAATACCCATTAGAATTTAAAAAATAAATAAATATTGAAAGGGAAAGAACATCTCACCAAGTTTTAATATCAATAGATTTAGATGTGTGCACCTTTTATAGCACGACAAACGTCTAAACGGTAATCAAGTTCTCTCCAAGTGGAGATATATTGTGTACAAACAAAAAATTGAAACTGTAGAGAAGTTGAAGAAGCGTGTCATTCGAGTAATTCGTCTAATAACTTGAAGAGTAATTCGACATTTGGAGAGAACTTGATTACCGTTTAGACGTTTGTCGTGCTATAAAACGTGTACACATCTAAATCTAGAGAGGAGATGTGTGCACTATTTTAAATCTATTGATATTAAAATAGTGGAGGCGGCAAAAATAGCATAAGAGATACTAGATTAAAAATATGAAAATAATAAATTTATTTGAACTGAAATTTTAGGATTTATACAGGGTGCCCGGGCCAAAAGTATCCAAAAGTTATGGCTTATTTTTATGAAAATACCCATTAGAATTTAAAAAATAAATAAATATTGAAATAGAAAGAACGTCTCACCAAGTTTTAATATCAATAGATTTAGATTTGTGCACGTTTTATAGCACGACAAACGTCTAAACGGTAATCAAGTTCTCTCCAAGTGGAGATATATTGTGTACAAACAAAAAATTGAAACTGTAGAGGAGTTGAAGAAGCGTGTCATTCAAGTAATTCGTCTAATAACTTGAAGAGTAATTCGTCACTTGGAGAGAACTTGATTACCGTTTAGACGTTTGTCGTGCTATAAAACGTGCACACATCTAAATAGAGAGAGGAGATGTGTGCACTATTTTAAATCTATTGATATTAAAATAGTGGAGGCGGCAAAAATAGCATAAGAGATACTAGATTAAAAATATGAAAATAATAAATTTATTTGAACTGAAATTTTAGGATTTATACAGGGTGCCCGGGCCAAAAGTATCCAAAATTTATGGCTTATTTTTATGAAAATACCCATTAGAATTTAAAAAATAAATAAATATTGAAATGGAAAGAACATCTCACCAAGTTTTAATATCAATAGATTTAGATGTGTGCACCTTTTATAGCACGACAAACGTCTAAACGGTAATCAAGTTCTCTCCAAGTGGAGATATATTGTGTACAAACAAAAAATTGAAACTGTAGAGAAGTTGAAGAAGCGTGTCATTCGAGTAATTCGTCTAATAACTTGAAGAGTAATTCGACATTTGGAGAGAACTTGATTACCGTTTAGACGTTTGTCGTGCTATAAAACGTGTACACATCTAAATCTAGAGAGGAGATGTGAGCACTATTTTAAATCTATTGATATTAAAATAGTGGAGGCGGCAAAAATAGCATAAGAGATACTAGATTAAAAATATGAAAATAATAAATTTATTTGAACTGAAATTTTAGGATTTATACAGGGTGCCCGGGCCAAAAGTATCCAAAAGTTATGGCTTATTTTTATGAAAATACCCATTAGAATTTAAAAAATAAATAAATATTGAAATAGAAAGAACATCTCACCAAGTTTTAATATCAATAGATTTAGATTTGTGCACGTTTTATAGCACGACAAACGTCTAAACGGTAATCAAGTTCTCTCCAAGTGGAGATATATTGTGTACAAACAAAAAATTGAAACTGTAGAGGAGTTGAAGAAGCGTGTCATTCGAGTAATTCGTCTAATAACTTGAAGAGTAATTCGACATTTGGAGAGAACTTGATTACCGTTTAGACGTTTGTCGTGCTATAAAACGTGTACACATCTAAATCTAGAGAGGAGATGTGTGCACTATTTTAAATCTATTGATATTAAAATAGTGGAGGCGGCAAAAATAGCATAAGAGATACTAGATTAAAAATATGAAAATAATAAATTTATTTGAACTGAAATTTTAGGATTTATACAGGGTGCCCGGGCCAAAAGTATCCAAAAGTTATGGCTTATTTTTATGAAAATACCCATTAGAATTTAAAAAATAAATAAATATTGAAATAGAAAGAACATCTCACCAAGTTTTAATATCAATAGATTTAGATTTGTGCACGTTTTATAGCACGACAAACGTCTAAACGGTAATCAAGTTCTCTCCAAGTGGAGATATATTGTGTACAAACAAAAAATTGAAACTGTAGAGGAGTTGAAGAAGCGTGTCATTCGAGTAATTCGTCTAATAACTTGAAGAGTAATTCGACATTTGGAGAGAACTTGATTACCGTTTAGACGTTTGTCGTGCTATAAAACGTGTACACATCTAAATCTAGAGAGGAGCTGTGTGCACTATTTTAAATCTATTGATATTAAAATAGTGGAGGCGGCAAAAATAGCATAAGAGATACTAGATTAAAAATATGAAAATAATAAATTTATTTGAACTGAAATTTTAGGATTTATACAGGGTGCCCGGGCCAAAAGTATCCAAAAGTTATGGCTTATTTTTATGAAAATACCCATTAGAATTTAAAAAATAAATAAATATTGAAATAGAAAGAACATCTCACCAAGTTTTAATATCAATAGATTTAGATTTGTGCACGTTTTATAGCACGACAAACGTCTAAACGGTAATCAAGTTCTCTCCAAGTGGAGATATATTGTGTACAAACAAAAAATTGAAACTGTAGAGGAGTTGAAGAAGCGTGTCATTCGAGTAATTCGTCTAATAACTTGAAGAGTAATTCGACATTTGGAGAGAACTTGATTACCGTTTAGACGTTTGTCGTGCTATAAAACGTGTACACATCTAAATCTAGAGAGGAGATGTGTGCACTATTTTAAATCTATTGATATTAAAATAGTGGAGGCGGCAAAAATAGCATAAGAGATACTAGATTAAAAATATGAAAATAATAAATTTATTTGAACTGAAATTTTAGGATTTATACAGGGTGCCCGGGCCAAAAGTATCCAAAAGTTATGGCTTATTTTTATGAAAATACCCATTAGAATTTAAAAAATAAATAAATATTGAAATAGAAAGAACGTCTCACCAAGTTTTAATATCAATAGATTTAGATTTGTGCACGTTTTATAGCACGACAAACGTCTAAACGGTAATCAAGTTCTCTCCAAGTGGAGATATATTGTGTACAAACAAAAAATTGAAACTGTAGAGGAGTTGAAGAAGCGTGTCATTCGAGTAATTCGTCTAATAACTTGAAGAGTAATTCGACATTTGGAGAGAACTTGATTACCGTTTAGACGTTTGTCGTGCTATAAAACGTGTACACATCTAAATCTAGAGAGGAGATGTGTGCACTATTTTAAATCTATTGATATTAAAATAGTGGAGGCGGCAAAAATAGCATAAGAGATACTAGATTAAAAATATGAAAATAATAAATTTATTTGAACTGAAATTTTAGGATTTATACAGGGTGCCCGGGCCAAAAGTTTCCCATGAAAATACCCATTAGAATTTAAAAAATAAATAAATATTGAAATAGAAAGAACATCTCACCAAGTTTTAATATCAATAGATTTAGATGTGTGCATGTTTTATAGCACGACAAACGTCTAAACGGTAATCAAGTTCTCTCCAAGTGACGAATTACTCTTCAAGTTATTAGACGAATTACTTGAATGACACGCTTCTTCAACTCCTCTACAGTTTCAATTTTTTGTTTGTACACAATATTTTTTATACACTGAAAACCAGGAAAATGATACATTATTTGTACTTCAAAGCTATTATTACACAATAATTGTCTTGTTTACAAAGATCTGAAAAACTTGCAAAATACTGAAAAATCTGAAAAGCAGTCTGCTCAGCTGCAAACTGATAAATCCTCATTCAATCTATCTATTCAAAATTAATACGACAAAATGAAAACCGTTTATGAGTTTTTATCTACCTTTTAAATATTTTAATGCTTCGAAAATTTTTGATTAAGTAAGCAAAAATAAACTTCGAGCGCTCTATATGAACTTTCGTATGACGAGCACTAAAAAAGTGCTCGTCATACGAATCTTTCTCAGCCTCCATCAGTGACGTCACAGAAGCGCGAACGGGCTTTCCGCAGGGAGAAGGTGTTGGCCAAGCCCCCCCCCCCCCCTAAGAAAATATCCTGGGTGCACCACACATCAACGACACCTTAAATTTTTTACACGACCCCCAGTTTGCGTATCATTGGTCTATAGGAAATCCTGTTTACCAAAAAAGATCTCGAGTCATAGATAAAATACGTGGTTTTTTTATTTTTAATAGGAAATTTGTCTTCTGAAAATCCACTATACCCCTTTAAAAAATTACGAAGAGGACAAAGAAATATCGTTCGCCCTCAGATAAAAAAACACCTATTTTATCTAACCTCTTGAGGCATAGATAAAATAGGTTTTTTTTATATTTAATAGGAAATTTGGCTTCTGAAAATCCACTACACCCCTTTAGAAATTACGAAGAGGACAATGAAATATCGTTCGCCCTTAGATAAAAAAACACCTATTTTATCTAAGCTCTCGAGGAATAAATAAAATAGGTGTTTTTTTTATTTTTAACAGGAAATTTGGCTTCTGAAAATCCACTACACCTCTTTAGAAATTACGAAGAAGACAATGAAATATCGTTCGCCCTTAGATAAAAAAAACACCTATTTTATCTAAGCTCTCGAGGCATAGAGAAAATAGGTGTTTTTTTTAATTTTTAATAGGAAATTTGTCTTCTGAAAATCCACTACACCCCTTTAGAAATTACGAAGAGGACAATGAAATATCGTTCGCCCTGTTTTAAACCTTACGATTCATTATTTTCCTTACATTACATTATGAAACTATACTCTGTTAATAGACATAAAAAAAATTTATTATTTTTCTTTAAAAAAATGATTTAAATGATCTTATATTTCTCGTTTGAAAAATTGTCATAACTATTATGTTGCTTAGTAATATATTCCTTGCATCTGCAGGACACGTAATTAGGATGTAAAAAGATTAAAAAAAAATTGTATAACATATTACATTAATCTGCGAGTCAAATTTGATTTGTCTTCATTTCCGAGCCCTGTTGATTCTCTTTTTTTTTTTCCATTCATCTGACAAAAAAATTATCGGAAATTCTTTTCCAGTTTTTTTATTTTTTTTTCTTTCATGTCACTTTCTCTGGGTATTATTTATTCCTAAGTGCTTAATTACGTTTCCCTTGCATGCAAAAAAATTCCCTGGCCAGAAGTCGTAAACGAGCCGTGAGGAATAAAACAGATAACGTATTCTGTCTCTTTAATCGGAAGATGAATGGGGACGCGTCCCCTGTTTAGCATCAACAAAGATTCATTCATCGCAAGGATGGTGGGGGGATCGCAAGACCAGAGAAACTCCCTCTATATCCCAAAATTGGCTTGAGGGGATCTGCAGGGATGAGCTTAAATCGAAAGTCTTACGGCTATCTTCCTTGATGTGGTTGTCTGCACAGTAAAGAGTTCCATATCTTTGTATTCCATATAAAAGTACGTGAACTCACACACACACAGACACACACACATATATATATATATATATATATATATATATATATATATATATATATATATATATATATATATATATATAAATAAATAAATAAATATATATATATATACATATATATTTATATAATATATATATATATATATATATATATATATATATATATATATATATATATATATATATATATATATATATATATATATATATATATACAGTCAAACCTCGCTAACTCGAACCTCGATTTCGCGAATTTTTCGATATCTCGAAGAAATAAAAATTCCCTTCAAATTTCCTATGCACTCAATGTTAAAAAAAACCTTGATTTGGCGAATTTTTTTGGCTCATCCCTCGATAACTTGAATTTTTTTCCATAAAGGGAGAAGAAAATTTTTTCTAAAAACAAAAAAAAATAATATCCAAAAAATAGAAAAGCTATTCAAATATTACAGTGGTAAAACCCTGCATAAACGTTAAAAAGAAGGGATATAAAGACGGAAGGTAACACAATGAAATGACAACTTCTCTTGACCCTCCAAGATGGGAATTGAAATTCTTGTTCATTGTTTTCTTATCTCGTTTCAGTTAGTTGCCATGCATATGCAGTGACCATCAATTCCTTCTTTTATTTTTTCTACTTTTATTCTCCAAGGTAACTTTCTAGAGGGGTTGGGGTGGTTTTGACAAAACAGGAAAGGGAGGCATGAACAAAAATCAAGAGGTAGGTGTCTTCCAAGAAGATTGTAGAATTTCTTATTGCCACAAGGAGTGAAAGAAAAAAAAACTACAAGTGTGAATGCATGCCTGTGCTATGCTGTATTGCATTCAAGCTAGTGCCTCGATGCTCATGCACCTCGATAACATGGAATTTAATGACTTTGTCGTTGTAGATGATACGGTAATAGTGTGTGGTCAGTGGGAGGACAATGACATCATCGGTCAGATGAAAGCTCCTTGTGTATTATCATTAGAAGAGGAGAACGAAATCCGCCATTTGCCAACGAATGTGACAAACAAAGGAGGAATATTTGCAGTGGACGCTTTGAGGAGATATGTTGAAAGTCAATCAAATAGGTAAGAGGACACACTTAAAGCCATTGTCCACTTAGAAAGTGTAATAGATAAAATTTCAGACTCTTCTCTGAAGCAAACAACAATTGAATTTTTTTTCAAAGAATTTTGTAAATAGTATTTATTAAAATAAAAATATGGATTACTTTTTAAAAAGGCACGTAAAAAAGCTTTATTTTCTCTATTACTATTGATAACATGTGATTTTCGATAATTCGAATTTTCGATATTTCGAATTTTTTTGTCTCTCCCTTCAAGTTCGAGATATCGAGGTTTGACTGTATATATATATATAATATATATATATGTGTGTGTGTGTGTGTGTGTGTGCCAGGCCCTGATAATCCATTAGGCCCAGTAGGGCCGGGCCTAGGGGCCCCCGAATGTTGCCCCCCCTCCAGAAAAATTTGTAATTTTAAAATGAATAAAAGGAAAAAATCCCAATTCATTTTTTTAAATTTTATCTTTTTTAATAACAATTTTTTTTTATCCTTTCAAATTTGATTGATTGATTGGTTCATCATACGTGTAGTTAAATGTGTAGTTCAACATATGTATGTTGTAGTGTATATAAGGGATTAATAAGCTTTTCTGGTTGCATTGTATTGGTGTTTTAATGATGAAGTTTATATGTTGTATTGCTTTTTGTTATTTGATAACGTTCTAGGCTTCTTCGCTTCAAATAGCCAATTCTTGGTAAAATGGTATTTTCACAATGATTCATGATTATTTTTTTTGTGTGTCAATTCCGGAAATTTTACGTCCACATCAGTGTTAGGGGGCCCCCATCCCGAGTTGTGCCTATAGTCAAGAATTTTCTAAATCGGGCCCTGGTGTGTGCGCATATATATGTATATACGCACTTATACACACACACACACACACACACATATACAGTGGAATCTCGATCGATAGTTTTCCAAATCATCGTTTCCCCGTATATGTCGTTTATTTCACCCAGTCCCGACGATCATATTGCTTTGTTATGTTCCCGGATCTATCATTTTCCCGCATTTATCGTTTAGTTCAGTCGGTCCCTTGAAAACCGATAGATGGAGATTCCACTGTATATATATATATATATATATATATATATATATGGGTGGGTGGGTGGGTATATATATATATATATATATATATATATATATATATATATATATATATATGGGTGGGTGGGTGTGTATGTATATATATTTATGTATGTAGGAATGAAGGGAAAAATTCTGATGATTTAGTATACTTAGTAATAATCCCTAACTTAAATTCCTTAGATACCATTTTTTGTCGTAATACTGAAGACAAGTTTATATTTGATATATACAGGGTGCGGCAGAAAGAACGTTCCGAGGGTATAAATAAATAAATAAATAAATAATAATAATATAATATTTAATAATAAATGAAATATCTTTTTATTTTTCTCAGATATAAAATATCTCTTTTTCTATCTTGCTTTGCACTTTTGTTTTTGACTTTCCAAATTAGAATGTTCTTTCTGCCGCACCCTGTATGATGAAAGATTTGGTTATAGTTATGCATTTGTAAAATTCGAAGACTGCTATCATGAATTGTGATCATTAAGATAGAATCAACTTCACCCTGGACTATTTCCCAAAAGAGTAGAATCGAACAATCAAAAATCACTGAAACGGAGAGGTGATTTTACAATACCGTTGCGAGCATAGAGCATAACTGCAAGATTGTATTATCAATTCTTCAACAAAGAAAAATTTCAGGAAACTAGTTTATTCCCACACAATTACTAAAATGTGGAACATTAAACCAATATTATCTGTTTTGGAATGTTACACATACAGTTGAAAATATTAATGAAACTGCTCTTATGTGAAAAATATTAGGGTTTTCATTTTATATACTATATTTAATATTCAACTCATAGTAATTTTCAAAGATAATTCATGTGACTGGAAACAATTATAAGCTTTCAGGTTCAATTTTAATGTAATTTTGATATGAATTTAATTATTTTTATTGAATGTTTAATTCAGTATAAAATATTGAATTTATCTTAATACTACTCGCCTTTTTGATACAAGAATTAATTACAATTTTAAAACCAACTAAGTTGCTGATTCTACTAACAGTGTTGTTAATGATTTGAAGGCCTTATTTGAATAGTGGTCTAACTCCATTCTCGTTCATTTTGAGATACAGAGCCTTAAAGTCTAATGAGTGCTGAGAAATGACTGCTGAAGTCTGATTTGTAATGACCTCTATTGGCAGCAAAAATAAGATGGAGGTGTAACAGTTTAAAAATAAGATAGGAATGACTTGTATGAACATGAAAGTGAGGCTAACTCCATTTTTTTTAAAAGTGGAGTTGGACCACTACTCAAATAAGGCCTTCATTTTTTCCTGTATGTTCTGACTACAGCTTTCTTTAAAATTTTCAGTCTCATTTATCATTTATATGAAACCCGTAACTTATTTTTCAATAGTTCTAATATTACTTCTCTCTCTTTATAGTTTGTTTGCTTAAACTACCACGACCACTTAAGTACACCATTGATTTCGAAAATATGCTAGAAAATTGATAGAAGATTTCATAAATTTTAACAAATTAACTAATATAAAATATGTAATGAAAATGCCCGGACTTCTTCTTATAACATAAATTCTTGCAACAAAAAATATCAGATTGATGTAAATTACTTAATTATGTAAGAAAACTTAATAAAGTAACACTGTTTTCTTATTTTCGTAGTTACTATGAAATCAATACTACTATGCGCATATCTGATGTTAATATTAGCGTATAGACATTAAACACATTTTAATCTTATAGTCTCCTTTTTATATTTGTGATTAATAATTAATTTTAAAAAGTTCTACATAAATCCCCAAAAAATATCTTTTGCAAATTTTAATTACTGAAGAACACTCTCAGATTTTAGTCAGTTTTATGTAAAAGCTTACTATTAATGTAGTAAGCAGAAAATTTTAGGTCATTATCAAAATTAGTTTATGAGATATGCGCACAAAGTCAGAATATTACATTTTTAGATGAATACATTTGAAATTAATACTTTGTATAAAATCACTGTTCGTAATTGTTTTAATATCTCATGATGTAATCCTTGTATCACAAAAGGGGTGGAACAAAATTGTTCAGGATATATCTGAGTTCCGATTAATATATATATATATATATATATATATATATATATATATATATATATATATATATATATATATATATATATATATATATATGTGTGTGTGTGTGTGTGTGTGTGTGTGTGTGTGTGTGTGTGTGTGTGTGTATATACAGTGGAATCTCGATCTATCGTTTTAAGGGACCGATTGAAATGAACGATAAATGCGGGAAAACGATAGATGCGGAAACATAACAAAGCAATATGATCGTTGGGAGTGGATAAAATGAACGACACATACGGAAAAACGATGGATCCGAAAACGATCGATCGAGATTCCACTGTATATATATATATATATATATATATATATATATATAATTTTTTTTTTTTAAATCGATTTTTTGACTCTTTTAATTCTGAAATATTCTGCCCCCTCTCTGTTGTAAACTTGTCATCGGTTAAGTTTTCTTCGAAAGCCGTGTTTTTCTGCTACATATCACAAAGCAATGAAACGCATGACGAAACGTGCGTGTTTGCAAAATATTGTACCCACAAATACTCTTTGCATAAAATAGAACAGACCAAGTTTTCAATTTTGTTAAAATGAAGATGAATGGATATCTATACCCTGTTAAACAGCAACAAAGCCCCTCTCTGTTTGCTGAAGAGGGTGTATTGTAAGCTCCCTCCCCCCTTCTTCCGTGGAATTTGCTGGAGGGAGTTCCGAGGGGTGGGAGAGCCGGAAAAATGAAAACAGGCTATTCTTTTGCTTGCCTGCAGATCCTGAATCTCTCCCCACGCTCCTCTGAAAGCGACCGCTGTTGAAAAGAGGGGTTGGATAAGAGTCTTTTTAACAGCTAAATAGACGGACTACTTTTTAAGTTCGTTTCCTTTGTGCTGAGGGCATGGCAATAAGCTAAACTTTTTATTTTTAGGTGTGAATGCCATACATTATTAAATAAAATTGTGCTCTGTTAAGTAACAAAGCATACATTAAATTTAAATATAAATATATAAGAATAATAATAATAATAAAAATATATATAAATATATAATATTATTATATATAATATATTTTTTCACATTAAATTAAAGTAATTTTTTATTCAACTTGAATGTAAGTGGTTCAATTCAAAATTAATAGTATATATATATATATATATATATATATATATATATATATATGTATATCATCATATTATTTTATTGAATTGTTAATATTATTTGTGTAATGTAAATAGGTAAAATCATTAATTATTTTAAGCATGTTAAAAATTAACTTTCTAAGAATAGTTAATAACATTATTAGTGTTTAAAATAATATTAATCAAAATATACTACTATTGTTTAGTTATTGTTGTTACATAAATTGTTCTATTCTCTTAAGCTTTTTACTAAGCTAATATGTAGGTTCAATTGAACCTATACTTTCTTAATATGAGTTATAATAAAGCATTTCTAGCGACTGGCAATTTGGCATATCATTCTAATGATGTCAATGCTCGGTACATTGATACTTATTGGGGTATCAATGGATCGTCATACAGTTACCAATCAACTTCATCCTCTTTCTCTGTGCCCTCTCCATGTTATAATGTCAGGCAAAAGGTGTTGGTTTTTGATAAATGCACTAATAAGCTATGTAAAACTTGTCCCCTTGCAGATAATTCACAAATACAAGTAAATTCAAAAAAACAAAATTTCTGCAAAACTTATAATTGTATATACAAACTAACTTGTAATTGTTGCCATATGGAATATATAGGACAAACTTCTAATCCTCTACATATTAGAATAAATTTACACCGTTCTAATATAAAAAAATATAATACGCTAAATAGTCATCCACTTAACATTGAATTTGATCACTTCAAAAAACATAATTTTGAAAATATTGTAATCTCCATACTAGATATAATTCAATCACCCTCTGAAAGGTTATATTATGAAAATATATATATGCAAAAACATAAAACTCTCTTTCCATATGGCCTTAATCAAATGTTTAAACAAAAAAATATAGTTAAATTTAATTTTACTGATGTGTCAGCTCAACCTATTTACCCTTATCTAATTGAAGATACACAGTCCTTAAAAAGAACTAAAAGAGGTAAAAGTAATAATAAAATTAAGACTTTTGATAGTAACATATATAAAACTGCCTTATTAAGTTTTCAGGATAGGTTTATAATTGATTATAAATATAAAATATTAAAAGCTTGGATTTTTTCTATCGTTAAAAAACATATCATTAAGCTTTATCAACTATTTTTAAAAATGAAACTAAAGAATTATCATTATCAGCATCTGGTATATGATTTAATACTAACAAGGGCAAAACATTTAAAAATAAACTTATATAAAAAACATAATTCACATAATAACACATTTTGTGTACTAAATTTTACTAACCTTAAACTTAATTATATTAACTTCAATAGTATATTTGATAAACTTCATGATATGTTTCCTATAAAAGAAATAAAAATAAAACGTGCCTTTAAATATACTCTGCCTATGGGTAGACGTATATTTAACTATAATCAGGTATCAAAAAATTTTTCTGAGTCATTAAATTTAACTTGTGTTTGTCATCTGCCCATTTACAATAGTTATTTAGATACGACACATGGTCATGTAATAACAGGCAATATGGATATTGTGGAAGATGATGCACTGCGAGATTTGATGAATTTAGGAACTAAGTTTAGAATACCTAGTACTAATAATAATAAGAAAATCATTAGTTTCTTAAATGCTGATTTAGATAAATTTATTTACAAAATAGCAATTAATTATTCTGTACCTACTGAAGCTTTCAACCCTTGGAAAATTAATTTACTAAAACTAGTACAAGCTAAATTACCCAATAATAGTAATAACATTAATAATCCTTATAAACACTTTAAAGCTGCTATTACAAAATTACAAGATGACTTTATAGTCACTTATGTAGATAAAGCAGCCAACAACTATGCTATAATTTGTAAAAAATACTTTGCCATATGTTTAAAAAAACAGTTAGAAAATAGTGATATTTTTCAGCCATTAAATGAAACTACTAATATTATTATTAAGAAAATCATTGCTAAATATAAACTGCTAGGTATTTCATCTAACATTTATCATTTTCCTTATATAACTTTAGTTCCAAAATTTCATAAAACACCTATTGCTTTTAGAGCAGTAACCTGTGGTCATAATACTTATGCTACAAAAGCAAGTAAATTATTATTAAAATACCTTAAATTAATCTATAAAAATATAACATCAGGTGTTTGTGGTATAATTGATAATAGCTATAGTCTAATTAGAAAACTACAAACATTAGATAACTGTAAATATATTGTAACTTATGATTTTAAAGATCTATTTAATAATATTGATATAATTGATTTAAATAGAATAATCATAATGTTAGTACAAAATAATATTCAATACTTAAACAACGAAATTAAACTAACTCGTTTCAATAGGCTCCTAGAATTAGTAACTAAACATAATTACATAGTTCATAATAATAATATATACTTACAGTCCAAAGGTGTACCACAAGGTGGTAATGCTTCAAGTATGCTAGCTAATTTATACTTATATTATTTTGAAATTAATAATATAGAAAATAGCAATTACAATATATTTAGATATATAGATGATATAATAGTAATAAATAAAAGTAATAACCCTATAGACTTAAATTTTTACCCTCCTAATTTGGAACTAATTAAAAGTAGCCATGATAATATTAATGTAAACTTTCTAGATATCAATATTAAATTAAGTACTAAAAATAAATTAACTTATGACTTATATGACAAAAGATCTGAATATAATTTTAATATTGTTAAATTTCAAAATTATCTAACCTGTTTACATAAATCTGTTTTTAATAACATTATTGTAAATCAGTTAGTTCGTATAAATAGGCTATGTTCTAAAGACAATAGGATTAAGCATATTATAGACTTAAAAGCTGTGCTAACTAGTAATAATTACCCAGTTAGTCTTTCCAAAAACATAATTGGTTGTTTTTGTTTTAATGAATAGTTTGTTCTGTTGCATTAATAAGTTAAACATAAATAGGTTAAAAAAAAAAAAAAAATAATAACTACTAAAAACAAAAATAAAACATAAGAATAATAAAAAATAATTAACTTATAGTAGTAACAATAATAAAACTAAATAAATAATGGAATAATATTCTTAAAATAAGTTACCTTAGTAAGTATGTAACTAAGTATCCACTACCTCAATTGTTGCAAGTTATGACGTCAGTCATCTTGCGGTTACAAGTTCTTAACTTCCACTCTGATTAGCGCCAGGCTTGGTGTTTGGTTAAGTACTTTAATACAAATTCATTTATTATTCAATTCTTCTGTTAATAATGGATTGTACGGTGTCTGAGTGTGTTTATTTAATAGATCATACTCATCAGAAACAATCCATTGGTTTTTAGACAGTATTGACACCGCTGATGAAGAAATGCTGTCAAAAACCGTATTCATACTTATCTTTACATGTTGGATGTTCCTGGCTGCTTGTAGCTTTAGAGCTATTACTGGTTTTCTCTTTCATCTTATTCTTATTTATATATATATATATATATATATATATATATATATATATATATATATATATATATATATATATATGCGTGTGTGTGCGTGCGTGTGTGAGGCTTTGCACAATAATTGCCTAAGTCAGTTTTCTCTAAGACGTCTCTGTTTGCTTATGTCTATTTAAAAAATATTATCTTCAATGTAAGTAGTACCCAAGTCTGTACAATGGTTTAGAAAACACTTTTAAAGCATCGGACAGACTTGGGTACTTCTTACATTGAAAATAATATGTTTTTAAAGTGACATAAGTAAACAAACTGACTTAAGCACTTCTTGTACCAAGTAACAGATTTTATATATATATATATATATATATATATATATATATATATATATATAGGGTAAGTGTCCCAAATATCGCCCCTGTGCCTAATATCGCCTGCTCGTGTTTCTAAAGTATGATTCGAGCTATGTATGAGAAAATGCAGTAACTTTTTAGTTCTTGGTTTGTACTAGGAGCGGCGCTAGCGACAACGTTCTTATCACGGACAACAGAAACTATATGGCGTCTGGAGTTGCTTTGGCTGTTGTCTTCGTAACTTTTGGCTCCGAAGTATCCAGTGTTAACCAGATAGGTGAATCCCATTTCTAATTTTGCTTATACCATTTGAAAGTTCATTTAACAGAGAATCCAGTGGTGCTATTATTTTGGAAAAAAAACTTTGTTTTAAACTTTGTTCTTAGCATAATTGTGTTGACTGTGTTGTGTTCCTAATATCGCCTACTAGGCGACATTTGGAACGGTTACTTTAATTAAAAACTAAGTATTGCATTCTTGTTTCCTTTTGAATTTTAGTTATTTTATTACACTTTCCGTTATTTTCTGTTGGCGGCGTCTTGTCAAAGATGCCAAAGGAAATTATAAATAGACAGACATGGAGTACGTCTTGTCTGCAGGCTGCAGTGGGAACGTTAAAGTCTACGAAACAGTTTGGGATTCCAAGATCTACGATTCGTGAGTACATTAAAAAAGACGTGAATGAGAAAAACGATGGAATTTCGAAGGTTAGAATAGTAGTGAGAAAGAAACTTGAGAGAAAACCTGTACTGACTGATGATTTAGAAGAGGAGCAAGTTAACTACTGCAAGGAAATGGAATCCAATTTGTTTGGTTTGACTCCAAACGATGTTAAACAAATGGCCCACCAACTTGCCTTAATGCTGCGTTTGCATTCATGCACTCTGCTGTGATGTGCCTTCGAGAATCCAGTGATTGATGTTCACTCCGTACTCTGTATATGCGTGGATCGCCTCCTCTTTCGGTCCTGATGCAGAGCATCAAAGAACCCGGGGTCCGGGGGTCAAATGGTGACAATGGGGGCTGGGGACACTAGATCAAGAAACACGAGGGACCTTGGGGGCTTACCTTGACTAATGAGACTAATTTTACCGTGACTAATGTGATGACAGGAGTCGGGGGTCTGCATGCAGAGAACTCTGCACGAATGCATGTGCACCATAAGAAGCAATCTTCCCCACCCCTTATCTGAAAAACAAACTCCGCTGGTCGAAAGTGACTGAATTAGATTTTGAAAATAAACGCTTCCCAATTGACATTCAGAAATCCTCAGTCATTGTCAACAGCCAGAATCCTAGGGTTCACTGAAGAAAACGTGAAATCCCTTTTCACAATTCTTAATGCAGAACTTGAGGAAATTAAGCTCTACCCTACCAGAACTTTTAATGTTGACGAAACGGGCATTACAACTGTCCAAAGTAAAAATGTACAGGGGATTTGCTCGAAAGGGAAATCAGCTCTATACAATGTCATCGGCAGAGAGGGGGGAAGCTGTTTTCAGGAGTGGCTCATGTGTACCTCCTGCTTTCAGTAGAACCACAAATATTGTGATGCAGCCAAAGAAGAGCGCAGGAAATATATGTTTCCTATTAAGTGGCCAAAATAGGTTTAAATTATTAGAATTACTTATGTTTAAGGGGGCAAGGGACCTTCTAATTTGAATTTTTTAATTTAAAATTTTTAACTCTGTATATGAAATGAGAATAATTAATTTTCTACATTGAGAATAATTAATTTTACTACATTGAAAACCCTTAAAATTCAAAATAAGAAATTTTTGGCAGAATACTGTCTGTTTTTCAAAAAAAATTCAAAAATGCTAACTTTTTCAAAATGCCCTATGCGCATTCTATACCAATTAAAACCCTTAAATTTTGTATTATAAGTTTACCATATGTATATAAATATAAATGTGCATTTAATTTATTTTTTGTATGAATCTAAAGTTTTCAATAATTTTTTTCTATTCTGCCTGTTATTTTTTTTTGTTTTTTATATATTTACTTTATTTTATGTTCTATAAATTTGAAAAATATTTGTGATTTCAAAGAATTATGCGCAGTTTTGTGACAAACACTTTAATTAACAATTCTGAGAAATTTGGAAGATATCAGAAAAAAATGAACATGTGTGGAACTTTTTGAAAAATTCTGACATTTTTGAAGAATTTTTTGATAAACAGGTCTTATTCCTCCACAAAATACTTATTTGTGAATTCTAAGTATCTTCAGTGTAGTAGACAAGAATATTAATTATATTCATGTTGTATATAGAGTAAAATATTGAAAATTAGAGAAAAACGAGATTGAAGGTCCGTTGTTTCCTTAACTTTTTCCGCAATAGATTTTCTGTTCTTTGTTCTGTGTTTTTATTTGAGTTTTTCTTCTCTCCACCCTCATGCAACTCCAGCAATCTTGCTCCGAAGGACTTTGCTCGCAACGCCTTTTAACAGGTGCTCCTAATTTCGCCTGGTAGGCGAAAATAGGAACAGAGGTAGGCGATATTAGGAACCGCTCCGGGATTCACTGGAAATTTCAATTTTTCCAATTCAGCTACATAAACTGGCACTGGTTTTGGAGCTGGTTGATTTCGGGATACCAAAGGCAATAGTTCTTAGAGATGTTCTTTAAGTTTCCAGCCCAATCAGAAACTAAAAAGTGGATGAAATGCCGAAAAAAGTTAGGGTAGGCGATATTTGGGACACTTAACTTATATATATATTAATACTAGCTGAAAACCCGCGCTTCGCTACGGAGTACATTCAAATTAAATACAACGGTCAATGCATCCAATTAATGCCAAATATATATATATATATATATATATATATATATATATATATATATATATATATATATATATATATATATATATATAATAAATACGACGATCAATGTATACAACTGGTGTAATATATATATATATATATATATATATTTATAAAAAATCGTAAGGGATATTTATTTTTTGGGATAATATCCAATCGTTTGCTGCATTAGAAAGGAAAAAAAAATATTTTTTTTTCTATTTAGTTGTTATGCACGTGACGATAAATTTATTTAAAGTACCAGAAAAAGAAATCACGCGATCGGCATTTAATAAATTAAATTATAAAAATGAATCTTTACAAATTCACCAAAAATCAGAAAATCGAGGTAAAGATTCGAAAAACATCTCATTTAAAAGGAATTTTTATGATCTTTCTTGTGATATAAATTTCATAACCCTCAAATTATTATTTTAAATGCAAACTTAAAAAAAAGTTACAAAAACAGCTTAAAAATTTAATTTAAAAACATCTAAGAAGAATTTTTCAAAAATATTTCTTAGTGCACCCCTACACCATAAGAAGAATCGCCATGCAAAATGTCAGCCCTTTAGGTCCAGCGGTTTGGTCTGTGCGTTGTATGTCAGTGAGTCAGTTACGGAACTGTTTTATATATATAGATAATATAATATAATATAAATATAAAATAAATATAAAATAATAATGTTTTTTGTATATTAATTTTGTTTATTGAATCTTAAAGTAAGCGATTGAATTCAAAATTAAAATGCATGAAAGGGAGTAAATTTCTATAAAACCACCTTACAGCAAATTTACGAAAGGAAAGTTTAAAATACACGCATGTAAAATATTCATTTCCCGTGAAGGAAATTCAAAATATGTTTATTTTTCTTGTGTCTGTAACTTGGTAGATAAGTTATTTGTTTAAAGAATAATTGAAGTTTCATCCGGCAGAAATATATTGTGTCCATAATTGAATATTCAGTAGGAATAACAATAAATGGGATTTTCTAAAGGGATAAAAGACAAAGAACCGTTTAAACAAAAGAATAAAAATTAATTTTTCTCTAAGAATTTTAAACTTTTAATCGTTTCGTCCATAGTCGTAATAACGCAAGAAATCCACCGGAAACAAAAGGGATTTTAAATGATAATCTTGCTGCAGATTGCAAATTTTTTTCGTCTCTCTGCTGTTAAAGATATTTCATACAGGTAATATAAATGTATAAAAAAAAACTAGAAAGACTTAGGAAAGTTATGGAAAAGTTTCGGAACTGTTTATAAACATATTTCTCCCTAATCGAAACAACCTTTCAAGTATGATTTTTTACAGTTTTACTTTAGAATTCTACCCTTAATATTTTAAACTCTTAGAATTAATACAGCTCGTCTATAAATAATTTTTATATAATCACATTTATTAATAAATCTGAGAAAACAAACATAAGGATTTAAGAATTGCAAAACTATGTGTTCAATAGCTTAATATAGATTCACAGTCGGATTTAAAGATTTTTTTTAAGTACAGTTTATATTTTGATCAGCCTCCCTTCCTAAAATTTGAAATAGTTGAAAAGTTTGATATATAATTCTCAATTACTACTTGTTTAGTTTTAAAATGCAACCGATTGGGAAGTAAAACGAATCCAGTATTACACACTTTCACACACACACACTCACTATATATATATATATATATATTATACACAAAGTAATTTGTTGCTTGGTTAAAAACAATTGGGAGAACGCCTTCACACACACACATACACACACACACACACAAATATATATATATATATATATATATATATATATATATATATATATATATATATATATATATATGGCAATCAATCATGCGAGCAACTTGTACTTAAATAAGGTGTCAAATGGTCTTATAATAATCAGCAAAAGTCAATAAAATAGTTTGTCAACATTTGGTTACTTAATATTTTTTGTTAAAATTTTCCTCTTTTTTTTTAAGTTGGTACTACCAAAAAAATTTCATTGGGGTCGAGAGATTTATTGTTTAAAGAAAAGTGGTAAAAATGTTTACGCACCACTGCCCTAGATTATCCCTAATCCTTGACAAGTTAATGCCCAACACATATACCTTAACTAACTTTTAGTCTATCTCTTTTGGGATAGACTAAATGTAATCATACATGGATAGAAATTAAGCGAAAGTCTCTAGAAGTGACTGCAGAAGAGAAGCTATAAAAGAGGAAAACTAAACAACTCTGGAAGTGAAAGCTGGATTTCCCTATCTTACACCAAATCTCTCGCTCCCCTCCGGGTGCCCGTCTCCTCTTCTTCCAAAGCCTTTACAGAAGCTCCAGAATCGTTTCAAATTATCAATATTGAAAAGATCCCGGAGAAAGCTGGGGGTGAGTCATGCACCGAAGAGGGATTGTTCTCAGTGGGAGGGAGGCAAGAGGGGATGACTCGATTTCGTCACCCCATCGACAATCGATCTCGGAAGGAGACAGTTGTCAGGACAGTAAGGATCGCAGCTTATTTAACTTCATTTCCTTCGGTGAGAAATGGGAGAAGCACCAGCTCTGAAATTGGAAAAATTTGTTTGTTTGGGATCGGAGGAAGCACCACGAGGAAAAACGGTGCCAGGGTAGAAAAAAAAGATGAAAGCGTTTAGAGATTTTTAACTACGCTCCATGCTGGAAGAATTAAAGAGAAAAATAAGAAATTTCCGTATCACGATTATTTCAGAATAAAATAGAAATTTCGCATGAAGGATATTACAGGGAATTAAATGATACATAATAGAGTAATTACGTATACAGTCGAACCTCCATATATCGAACTTCCCTAAATCGAAATTTTCTTTATATCGAACTCTTAGCAAATCTCCATGTTCATTACATAGAAAAATTGTTTCTATATATCGAAAAAATCTCTATATATCAAAATTTTTTCAGAGACAAATTGTGAGATTTTATTCCACTTTAGAATAAAATCTCCCAATTTTTGGCATTTGAAACAATACGTCGTGGACTTCAATTCGCGGATAATGTCCCTGCTGAAGTTTTTAGTGGAATGAATAAATACGAACGTTTCTTTGAACTTTCCGCAAAACTAACTGTTCAGCAAGATATTCGTAGTTTTTTTTTAAAGAATGTAACTGTGATCATTGTAACCACTGTCTGCATTATTGTTTTTTTTAAAGATATGTAGTAATCAATAAATCTTTCATATTAATTCATTTTTTAGTTAACTTTCATTTAATGGGATTCGTATATAAATTAGAAATGGAGTTTTGTATACGAAAATTAGCTTTAATTTTTTTTTTAGGAGAATTATGATAAGACTAAGCTCATTTCTATATATCGAAATTTCTATATATCGGTTTTTTTTCGCGCATTTTGCTACTTCAATATATGGAGGTTCGACTGTATTTGTAAAATCATAAGGTAAGTTGGTGTAACTGGGCCCATGGGGTAACTGGGTCATCCCCTCCCAGACTTTTCTTTTACATATTAGGTAGGAATTCCACCTTGTTGTAGCAACACTGATAGCAGAAGTCAAAAATATCTTACATCATTGGTAGTTGCTTTGAAAAAATATTTTTAAATGGGAGTACAATTTTTTTTCTTTTTTATAGATATACAAGAATTGAACCCAGTTTCTCAGTCTCAGATGAGAGATAGACCTGGGTGGTCCACTTACCCCAATTTTCGGGGGAACTGTGCCTACCTGTATTTAAAAAATATATACAATCAATATATATATATATATATATATGGAACGTAAACTATAATTAAGAAGATTTAATTAGGGTCAAAATTGGGCCAATTAGTATTAGACGGTAATTTACTATTTACTTATTAGAAATTCTAGTGTTTACCAATTCAGAAAGCAGCTTGTTTTTGGAACGGAGAGTTCACAAGACTATGAGGTCATCAATGATTAATCGCCTAGCGCGCGCTTGGACTCAAGAAATCATCGAATGTTCGAAATCACGAGAATCTGACTCACGCATGTCAGAAGAAGCTTCGCCCGCGCCTTTGCATAATCGTGATAAAGAACAAAGTGTAGATCAGAGTTGTCCACCGTTGGATGAGGTCGCGTGTCGTGAGCTGAGAGATAAAGGGAATTAGCGGTAGCTGATTGAATTGAGCTAATTAATGTTAATAAAGTTCTTTAATTGTTATTTAAAAACCTTTATTTGCCACAGGCCTTAATGAGGACTGTCTTTTAGATTAATTATTTAGATAAAGGTTGCGTGGTGTAAGCACCGTGTCATATATATATATATATATATATATATATATATACACACAGGTGGGTGTAAAATATTTATAACTGTTGAAATTCTCTAGAAACTCTAATTACGCTGTTTGTCATCGAAAAAGCAAATTGAAGCGAAAAAGAAATCCAAAACGACCGTATTTCAATTATCAGCAGTTAACAAGCAATTCTAAACCCAGAAATTAATCTCTACTAAAAACTCTTTAATATTTCTCGTTATCTTTCTATATTTATATAAATGATCTCCCTTCATGCGCCTAAACTCGTCGTTATCGAATAAACCATGAAAGCTTTTGAAAGATGAAAAGTATTCCTTGAAATCTAAACTTCCCCCCCCTTAAGCTGAAACGGATTATATTTCTCAGAGAAAATGGTTCAAAAATACACCCAGTTCCTTTATGTGGGATGAAAAACAACTGCTGGTTTCTCACGACCTATGGAGCTCTATTCGGCTTTAAATAGAATCTTCTAATCTTTATTTTTCTATATTGTAATTTTGAATTAGATGATACATTTAACTATCGCAATATTTCCAGCGAGAAAAATAAATGATACCCACTATCTAATTGCTCATTAATTATGTAGAATGCTTATTTTTAGAGAAAAATATTTGTTCGGTAAAACGATTTTTATCTTCTATTTAGTCCCATGACAAAGAATAACGTATCACTGCGAAAAGCGTATAATTGAAAATTCGGTTTTACTGAATTCTTACATGAAATAAAAAGGATCTTTAGTAAAGCAGCATTCCATATGTTTTATTATTTTCTTTCCAGTTCTAGAGGAGTGTGTCCTGTTATGCGTTTTATTCGTATTCATTAAGTTTACAAACTGTACATGAAAAATAGTCGATATCTTTGTAACTTGTGATAAAAGTTAAATAGTCTATATCTTTGTAACTTTGTAACTTGTCTATATCTTTGTAACTTGTGAACTTTGTATCTCTGTAACTTGTGAAACAATCACTTTGTTTGAATATCTAAATTTATGAAGGGACTTCCTTTATAAGGAGGCATATCTCGTTCAATAAAAAACGTTGAAGAAATTAACAGGCGAAGCAAAATAAATAAATATAAAGATAAGTAAAAAAAAACGTAATATATTTCCAGGCAGAAAGAATATAAAGGGTAAATTTACGGCAACTGACTCGGTTAAGGTTATTTTTCGTTTCATTTCAATACCACTTTTATTCGGATATTTCATATGTTGTTACTATTAACCAGCTTAGCTGACGCCAGTTTTCTTATCATCGGATTATTGAGGAAAATTAATAAACAACGGTTTTAAATAATCATCCATGCGTAACGGCACAAAAAAGCAAGGTATTTTATTTCCATACACATATAGACATTTCAAACAAGCAAAGCAGCATCGTAACGTTATTCTTAGCACGAAACTAAATCAAATACAGCCATCTTACACTCATGGACAAAAAAATTAGCGCACCAAGAAATAATTGCGGGATCGTAACGAAACTTGCAATGAAGGTACATGTCGGGGAGATATGCAAATGATTAGAAATGCAGCGTGATTGCGCATTACGTATAGCCGGTAGAGGGCGTTGAACATCGTACTCTGTGGAGTATAAAACAGGTAACCAAAGCTTGTTTGAGTGTGCTGAATCATTTACAAAGGAAGAGCTGAGATAGACATGCCATTACGCCGTGTTCGAAGACAATATAAGCTTTTGTCGCAGTTTGATAGGGGGAGAATCGTCGGGATGATGGAAGCTGGGTGGTCAGCTAGGCGAGTAGCTCGTCAATTAGGCCGCTCTGATTGTGTTGTGAGGAGGTGTTGGGACCAGTGGACCCGAGAGATGTCATGTACACGAAGACCAGGCTCAGGACGCCCTCGACAGACCAGTCGTCGAGAAGACCGCCACATCGTAAGAAATGCACGCGTACAGCCATCTGCTTCATCGGCCTCCATCCAGGCACAGGTAGCACCTTCACTAGGGGCCTCTGTGTCTTCTCGAACCATACGAAGGCGCCTGGCTGAAGGACAGTTGGTATCGCGGCGCCCATTACGTGTGCTGCCCTTGACGCCCACCCATCGACGCCTCCGTTTGGAGTTTTGCCGCGCACGAGGAAACTGGACTGCAGCGGAATGGAACCAGGTCGTCTTTAGCGACGAATCCAGATTCAATCTCGGCAGTGATGACAATCGTGTTCGTGTGTGGAGAGCCCGTGGTGAACGCTTCAATCCTGCCTTTGCTGTACAGCGACACATCGTTCCAACAGCTGGTGTGACGGTATGGGTTGCCATTGCCTACAATACACGGTCACCCCTAGTATTGTTCCGTGGCACCATGACAGCCCAGCGGTATGTTCATGAAATCCTGCAACCACATGTGTTGCCACTCATGCAACGGCTCCCAGGAGCCATTTTTCAACAAGATAATGCTCGGTCTCATACGGGAAGGGTGTCACAAGACTGTCTCCGCACTGTTACTACCCTTCCTTGGCCTGCCCGATCCCCAGATTAGTCTCCAATCGAGCATATCTGGGATCATTTGGGACGACGAGTTGGGCATCTCACGAGTTTGAACGAACTAGAGGTAAGGTTACAGCAAATATGGAACGAAATGTCTCAAGACATCATACAGAACTTGTATGACTCAATGCCCGATCGTATCGCATCGTGCATTCGCGCTAGCGGTGGTCCAACGGAGTATTTACTCCTCCGTTCTTTTGCCTTTTTCTCTGAAATAAATTATCCCTTTTCTTTGATTTTCTTATCATTTACTTATATTAAAGTAGTCATTACGTATGTAAAATTTCGTTTCATTTTGACGACTCCTTCTTGGTGCGCTAATTTTTTTGTCCATGAGTGTACATCGTGGCGTACTTAATTCTATATACGTTACAATCACATTGACTGGTACTGACATCTAGTGGATAAAGAATAGAACTATAAGCACTTTCAAACACAGCTGACTTTCATTATCTTATCCTAGCTGTTATCCTAACTCTGTTTTATTCTGACCTATTTGTGAACTAAAAGACTGTATTATAAAACGCATCGTCTATTTACCGAAGAACTAAGGTTTATCTATAACTCCTCAACGCGATAGATTGACATCGTGTGGTCCAATAATTCAGTAATTCCTTATGCGGGGGATTGGCTAGTTCTATTAGTCAAGGACATAAACCACATATCCCTCCGCGAGCGTTTTTTTTTACCATTTTATGCACTAATTTTAAAAAAGATACCAAATTATACATAGGGATCATTTAGAGCAAATTGGTATTCTCACTAGAGATCCTACAAAGTATTTTTCCTTCCTGTAAACAAGAGAAAATATAAATTGTTGAACTCAAATTACCTTAACATGACATTGAACATGACAGACAAATAATTTATTTAATATTTCAAGTATTGTTATTAACTATTTTCCTTAATTAATGTAGTACACGCACGTAATGAACACTTCTTCAAATTCCACAGAAAATTAAAAAGGAATTTACAATATGATACATCACTACTGTTGTGTGACAATTTTAAAACATGCACATTAATAACTTGCAGTAAACTTATAGATGATTAATACGTTATGAACCTATCTTTAGTTTCACAGTAAATTACAAGGGGGTGGCTATACTTTTCGAAGTAGTGAATAGTTCACCCTCAGGGTGAGGAGCATTTGTGGGATTGTCGCATTGAACCGATTACACTATCAGACTAATACTGCTCGGTCTGATGATGAACTATTAACCAGGGCCTTTTTATCTCATGGGCAAATCGGGACTTTGCCCAGGGCCCCTGATGCTAGGGGGCTCCAAAACCCCCTTGGTGTATGCTCCTAGTACTTCTAATAGTGTGTATAGCCCATGGATAGTTCTTATTTTTATAAATGTTCGTAAGGGGGGGGGCAAATAGCATCTGCCCAGGGGCCCCCAGCGTTCATAATCGGGCCCTGCTATTAACTAATTTGAAACATGTAGCCACCCCTTTGTCATTTGCTGTAGTTAGAGACAAATCTTTGTTCTCCGGGAAAAAGAGGAAGCGTTCTATAATACAGTCCTTTAGTTAACGAATAGGTCAGAATAAATCAGAGTTAGGATAACAGCTAGGATAAGATAATGGAAGTCATCTGTATTTGAGAGTGCTTGTAGTTCTACTCTTTCGCTACTAGATGTCAGTACCAGTCAATTTGATTGTAATGTAATTAGAAATAAGTGTTAACAGCGTATTTTTCATAAATTACTTTACTGTAAGGGGGCCGTGGCAGACTTGTGGTACAGCTTGCTGGTTTTCGGTGCTGAGGGTGCTCAGATCGAATCCTGGTGAAGCGCCACTAAAATGTCTCTGTTTGTGTCGTCTCTTCATAGGGGGCAAAGCTGGTCTTCCTATATGGCGCCCCCATAATAAAATGGCCATCAAAACTGCGGGGAATTATGGGCGAATGTCTTCGCGACAAGTGCCTCCGCATTGGAAAAAATACTTTACTGTAAGTCCTGAACGAACATATTTTAAAATTGTTCCATATGAATAGTGATGTATAATATTGCAATTTCCAAGTTTTATAGTCAAGATGCGGATTTTAGTGTTATCGCTATTTTGTTCGATTCCATATGTAATACTACTGCTTTATAAGAGTTCCATGAAGAGAAATTATGCAGACTTAACGAATGTACCCGATTTTTCTTATTGGCTCATTCTCGTAAATTTCCACCTCTTAAAAAGGAGAAACAAATAGCAGTTGATACATTTAAAATAGTTTATAATAGTTTAAACTATTATAAATGTATCAACTGCTATTTGTTTATCCTTTTTACGAGATGGAAATTTACGAGAATGAGCCAATAAGAAAAATCGGGTACACTCGTTAAGTCTGGCTAATTTCTCTTCGTGGAACTCTTATAAAGCAGTAGTATTAAATATGGAAAATGCTCGATTTTGTTTTTGTTATAAATATAATAAAAACAAATGCCGAACTCTTTCTCTTATTGCATTACCGATGTAGAGAAAATCAAATAATCAAGAAAACCCTTGCATCCCAAATGCTTTTACTCTTTCTCGCCAGGAACCACACATTTCTCTTTCTTCGAGGCCAAATTTATTTACTTCCTGAACTTTTAGCGTCCCTGTTATGTGTTACTCAGATTTAATGAATGGTAGAATGCTAACAGGGGAGTAAAAGTATCAATTCCAGTGCGAAATTTCCTCTTAACAATTGTGCAGAGAGTTGCTAGCATCATTAATTGCCCTATATATATATATATATATATATATATATATATATATATATATATATATATATATATATATATATATATAGATAGATAGATAGATAGATAGATAGATATTAATAATAAATACAACGATCAATGTATACAATTGATGTAAAAAAACAACAAAATATATTTTTAATAAAATCGTAAGGGTTATTTTTATAGACAAAATAATGTAGAAGAAAATATTCAAATTGAATCTAATAGAACATACTAAAGAATATAGTACAGTTAACATAGTACAGTTTGAGGAACATTTATTTTACTGCATTTTAATATTTTTTTAGATAATATCCAATCGTCTGCCACATTAGCAAGAAAAAAATATTTTCTTTGTCTATTTCGCTGTTATGCACATGACGATATTTTAATATAAAGTACCAGAAAAATAAATCACGTGATCAGCATTTAATAAATTAAATTATAAAAATTAATCTTTAAAAATTCACCAAAAATCAGAAAATGAAGGGTAAAGATTCGAAAAAGATTTCATTTTAAAGAAATTTTTAGGATCTTTCTCGTGATATAAATTTCATAACTTTCAAATTATAATTTTAAATGCAAACTCAAAAAATGTTGCCAAAAACAGATTAAAATTTTAATTTAAAAAAAATCTAAGTCGAATTTTTCGGAAATCATTCTTAGTGCACCCCTACACTATAAGAAGAATCGCCGTGGAAAATTTCAGCCCTTTAGGTCCAGCGGTTTGGTCTGTGCGTTATATGTCAGTCAGTCAGTCAGTTACGAAACTGTTATATATATATAGATATATACAGGGCCCGACTTAGCCTAATTGGGGCCCGGGGCAAAAACTTCGTTAGGGGCCCCCCTCTGCTTCACTACTTCAGTAATGAAGAACCGAACGTTATGGAGGTATTTAAATTTTTCACCTCATTATAGATATATAACAAGAAAATTGACTAGAACCTAAAATAGCTATAAAGTCCCTCCCCCTCCAATGGTCAGACGAAATATCGTTCTGTCCGTTTTATTGATTTTCTGACAATTCTATGTCCATCATTAAAAGGGATATAGCACATCTAAAAAAAGTTCATTAAAGAAGGAAACATAAAATAAACTTTCTATTCGATTTGGGGGCCCCCCTCTAATGTGGGGGCCCTGGGCAACTGCCCCGTATGCCCCTGCCTTAGTCAGGCTCTGGATATATACACTGCTGGCCACTGTAAATGCAACACCCTGAAGGAAGCATGCAAATAACATTAAATTTACAACATGCATTAGCGGAGGTGAGATATGCAAATGATTAGAATTTCAGCGCAGATGCACATCACGCGCGCCTGTGGCGCCACTTCAAAGCGCTATTTAAGCCTTGGAGATTACGACGATTTCAAGTTCGGCAATTGTGTTTTTCTTGTGATTTTTTCAAAAAAATTATCAATTATGCCTCGTCGAAAACAGCGATCATCTTTTGATCAAGTATCCGAGTTCGACAGAAGAAGGATAGTGGCCTACCGAGATTGTGGATTATGTTTCAGGGAAATCGGTAGTCGTGTTGGACGAAACCAAACAACTGTAATGCGGATATGTGATCGTTGGATGCAGGAGGGTACGACGGACCGGCGTGTTCGATCGCATCCACCTCAGCGCACCACTTCACGTGAAGACAGGCAAATTGTGCGCATGGCAGTGACGGATCGCTCAGTCACATCACGAACCATAGCACATGCAGTTTGTAACGCATCATCCAGTGTCTGCGCGTACCATTTGACGCCGTTTACAGCAGAGTGGTCTGTCCGCAAGACGTCCATTGCTTTGTCTACCCTTGACGCAGAACCACAGACGCCTCCGCCGCCAATGGTGCGATGACAGAAGGATGTGGACGGCAGAATGCAATGAAATTGTCTTTACTGACGAGTCACGCTTCTGTCTGCAACACCACGATGGTCGCATTCGAGTCTGGAGACACCGTGAAGAGAGGATGCTGAACAGCTGCATTATGCACCGCCACACTGGTCCTGCACCGGGTATTATGGTATGGGGCGGTATTGGATATCACTCTCGCACACCTCTAGTACGCATTGCCGGTAATTTAAACAGCCAGCGCTACATCTTCGAGGTGTTGGAGCCAGTTGTCCTTCCTTACCTTCAGGGATTGCCCACAGACATATTTCAACAGGATAATGCACGACCACACGTGGCACGCATTGTCCAACGGTTCTTCGTCAATCGCCAGATTGAATTGCTTCCCTGGCCGCCTCGCTCTCCTTATCTTTCGCCTGTAGAAAACATGTGGTCCATGGTTGCTCTACGATTGACCCAGATTCCATCCCCAGCTACCACAGCAGATCAACTTTGGCAACGTGTGGAAGCTGCTTGGTCTGCTGTACCCCAAGAACTCATCCAAAGTCTCTTTGAATCGCATGCCGAGGCTTGTGGCAGCGGTGATCTCCAACAATGGCGGCTACTCTGGCTACTGATTTTGGCAGGAACCACACTTCACAGAAGTCTATAAATTTAATCATTTGATACTCGGTCAACATGTTACCTACAAAATAAATTTTGTTGTGATATCTCTTGTCTTTCTTGGTGTTGCAATTTGGGTGGCCAGCAGTGTATATACGAGGGTTGTAAATAAAGTAATGGTAACATACCCGGAAAAAAATGTTAATGAACGTACAAGCAAAATTACATTACATTCCTTCAATAAAATCAACAGCAAAGGAGCGCCCTGCTGCTCAGATAACAGTCGGCACGTCAGGAAATTTGATGCCTCGAAGTGGTTCTTTCAACTTAGGAAAGAGGTCGCGTCAGGGGAGTACGGAGGGTGTTCCAACAACCCCCAAGACCACCGTCGCAAAAGATCATTTAGGCTACGGCCACACGAGTGATTTTTCCCTCACAATCGCAACGAGAAAACAAGCACCAAAATATAGATATGCTTCTGTAACATAGGGGTGGCCAAACGCAGCTGTTTTTCTCGCGCGATCTGTCGCGATCATCAAAGTCGGTCGCTGGAGGATAGAACGAGACCCATTTTTCTCGCGGTTTGCGTAGATTTTCAATCTGAGGGAAAAGACCCAGCGGGAAAAAATGTCACATGCACGTGTGGCCGGCTGGTGTAGATTTTCAGGCTCGGGGAAAAGCCGTACCGGGAAAAATCGCTCGTGCGGCCGTAGCCTTACAGCTCAGCTCATGCAAAATGACATCGAGCATTGTCATGCAACACGATAGGGAGATTGTCCCGCAATAAACGTGGACGTTTGCGCTGTATAGTTGGGCGCAGTTTGCGCTGTGGCAACGGGCAATCTCGGTTTTTATCCGCGACCGCTGATCACTTTTTCTAAACATGATTTAGAGCGGTAGAAACGACACTGTCCACTTGAACGTCACGCAGCTACTGCTGGATCGACGGTTTTATGTACTCAACACGTCGACAACAGCTCCACCTCACTCCTCCAATATCCTGTTTGCGCATGCCTGATGTTCTACGACTCTCTGGGCTACGTTGCCACTACTTTATTTACAACCCTCCTATATATGTGTGTGTATATATATATATATACTAGCTGAAAACTTGCACTTCGCTACGGAGTACATTGAAATAAAATACAACGGTCAATGTATGCAATTAATGGCAAAAAAAATAAATATATATATTTATATATATATATATATATATATATATATATATATATATATATATATATATATATATATATATATATATATATATATACTATATATCTATTTATAATAAATACGACGATCAATATATACAATTGATATAGAAAAAAATATATTAAAAAAATTGTAAGGGATATTTTTATAGATAAAATAATGTCCAATCGTCTGCCGCATTAGCAAGGAAAAAAATATTTTTTTGTCTATTTAGTTGTTATGCACGTGACGATAAATTTATCTAAAGTACCAGAAAAAGAAATCACGTGATCAGCATTTAATAAATTAAATTCTAAAAATTAATCTTTAAAAATTCTCAAGAAATCAGAAAATGGAGGTAAAGATTCGAAAAAGATTTCATTTTAAAGGAATTTTTATGATCTTTATCGTGATATAAATTTTATAACCCTCAAAGTATTATTTTAAATGTAAACTTTAAAAAAGTTTAAAAAACAGCTTAAAAATTTAATTTAAAAAAATCTAAGAAGAATTTTTCAAAAACCTCTCTTAGTGCACCCCTACACTATAAGAAGAATCGCCATGCAAAATTTCAGCCCTTTAGGTCCAGCGGTTTGGTCTGTGCGTTATATGTCAGTCAGCGAGTCAGTTACGGAACTGTTTTATATATATAGATATATATGTAGAATTTATGCAAAATCTCTTCTTATGCCCTAGTAATATCCTCTGTTGCTAGACGTACAGAGACGCGCCCAACCCTTCTTCTTGCTACGTTCTTGAGGGGACAGTCGAGGGTTGAATGACCCCGTCTAGGACGCAATTCGAATCGTGGTGAAATAATGCCTTGTGCACGAGCAGATAGAAGAGAGAGGGACCCCATTGAGGGAAGTTCTGTTTTGGACTCCCTTGCGTAGGCACGAGAGATTGTATGACGGGAGTGAGAAAGCTGCCCGGTCTTTTGTTCAGTTGAAGGGAAGCGAAGAATTGAGCTCCCGTGATTATTGCCATATTGTACCGGAGACTGTAAAAGTAGGATCTCCGGCATATCATAATTCTATATTAATAAAATTCTATATTAATAAACAGTATTGTTGAGTTTTAAAAAGTTTAGTTGATTGATGACTCAAGAGTGTTCTTCTTAGACATCCCCCCTAGACCCCGCCACGTAGACAGGAAAGTCCATATATTATATATATAATAGCCGTTGTCTCTGTATAACACTTCCGGGCTGTACTCATCTTTCAATTGAAGCCCTCAGTAAACAAACAGCCGGTTAGGCTTAATTTCAATTTCAGATGTGGATCAGAATTTTTTCTTACATAAAAACTAATATCTTCTCCATCAAATCACGTTTGTTCAGCCTATTTTTCTATAAAACATTCAGAACTAAAAAAATTGGATGTTTTTAGCTGTATATTTAACAGTTTTTTAAAAATCTGTTTACTTTTGCGATGAATTCTGAAAGTACATAAACTTGAATGTGAATGAATCAAGTAGCTCAAGTATTCATATCGCGTAGTGAGCTGTGAAAAACTGGATGGCAGTCTACTACTCCAATCGCATGAAAAACTAAATAAATAAAAGATAATGAAAGGGTTTGCTTTTACAAGGTGTCGATTAAATGCAGTATTGTTAGATAATTCGGGATATTTTTTAACTTTCATATACTTTTTTTCCATTATGACGTCATTATTAGTATTATGACGTCAAAATGACGGGTTGGATGGCAGTCTACTACTCCAATCGCATGAAAAACTAAATAAATAAAAGATAATGAAAGGGTTTGCTTTTACAAGGTGTCGATTAAATGCAGTATTGTTAGATAATTCGGGATATTTTTTAACTTTCATATACTTTTTTCCATTATGACGTCATTATTAGTATTATGACGTCAAAATGACGGGTTGGATGGCAGTCTACTACTCCAATCGCATGAAAAACTAAATAAATAAAAGATAATGAAAGGGTTTGCTTTTACAAGGTGTCGATTAAATGCAGTATTGTTAGATAATTCGGGATATTTTTTAACTTTCATATACTTTTTTTCCATTATGACGTCATTATTAGTATTATGACGTCAAAATGACGGGTTGGATGGCAGTCTACTACTCCAATCGCCTGAAAAACTAAATAAATAAAAAATAATGAAAGGGTTTGCTTTTACAAGATGTGGATTAAATGCAATATTGTTAGATAATTCGGGATATTTTTTAACTTTCATATACTTTTTCCATTATGACGTCATTATTAGTATTATGACGTCAAAATAACGGGTTACCTTCTAGTATATATATATATATATATATATATATATATATATATATATATATATATATAGTCGAACCTCCATATATAGAAGTAGCAAATTGCGCGAAAAAAATTTGATATATAGAATTAAGCGTAGTGTTATCATAATTCTCCTAAAAAAAAAAAAAAATCAAAGCTAATTTTCGTATACGAAACTCCATTTCTAATTTATATGTGAATCCCATTAAATGAAAGTTAATAACTAAAAAATTAATTAATATGAAAGATTTATTGATTACTACATGTCTTTAAAAAAACAATAATGCAGACAGTGGTTACAATGATCACGGTTACATTCTTTAAAAAAAAAAAACTACGAATATTTTGCCGAACAGTTAGTTTTGCAGAAAGTTCAAAGAAATGTTCGTATTTATTCAGTCCTCTAAAAACTTCATCCGGGACATTTTCCGCGAATTGAAGTCCACGACGTATTGTTTCAAATGCTAAAAATTGGAAGATTTTATTCTAAAGTGGAATAAAATCTCCCAATTTGTCTTGAAAAAAATTTCTATATATAGAGATTTTTTCGATATATAGAAACAGTTTTTCTATGTAATGAACATGGAGATTTGCCTTGAGTTCGATATATAGAAAATTTCGATATAGGGAAGTTCGATATATGGAGGTTCGACTGTATATATATATATATATATATATATATATATATATATATATATATATATGAAATGACCCGAATTGAGTCATCTCATGAAGTAATGTATCATCGTGGCCTGAAAATAATACATTCAGCTTCAGGAACAAACTCATTTATTAAACAGTAAAGCAACACATCTTATTCACTTCGAGACAGTCCAGCGTCTCCTCGTAAGAGCGCGAAAAATAGAATTAGGTCAGAGAGGTTGCCAATATTGGAGGAGGAAGTTAGTATGTAGGAAGGCGAAGCGTTTACGCCAAAGTAAAGAAAGATGGGTTACCAGGACAGAGATAAAACTCAGAATGGGCGATTATAGGTAGTTAGCAATATTACCACATAATTCCCCCCCCCCATCTAAAATGGATTGGAACCGCGGCCGTCGACTCCAAGACACTCCAGATAGTGAGAACATGAAAATTAGTAGTTAGAATATTAGGTTGAAGCTGGCTCGAAACTCCCAAATTTTTATGTTAAAATGTACAATTGAAAGACATAATAGTATGAAAAATGGCATAATTTTAAAAACAAATAGCTGCAGTAAAATAAAAATGGAATGTTACACTTAAATGAAAAGACTAATAACAGCAGATGTAAAGATGTTCCAAATACAAATTCAAGTAAAAAAAATTGTGCATGTCTCAGCCCCTGACACGTGTATCACTCCCAATTTCTTGATACACGTGTCACAGTCTTTACAGTCATTTTCTTTAAAGTGCTCAGAGTACGGGTAAAGTTCAACTTGTTATAAAAACACAAAAGTTATTATTTTTATTCCCAGTCTTTAATCGTGGAGTATGGTTTAGTCGTTTTGGATATCTCCTGTGGTGTAGTCACTTTCAGAAAAATAATGTTCTTTGTTTTTTATTGTCCGTTTAACATTAGTTATTCACTTTTCTTTGCGCAAATCACTAACTATATTTTATTTTTTTATCATTGGTTTTCAATTTCAAATTTTTCTCTAGATCATGTACACAAAGAAATTAAAAGTTCTTTCAGCAATTAGTAGAATAAATTTACCAAATGCTGTCAAAATTAGCTTTCAACATCAATACCAAATGTCTGGTACCTGATGTTGCAAAAATTCGAACAAAAATACAAATTCCAACAATTGACATTAACATTCAATTATTGTGAAGAATAAAAAAAGCAACACAATGCAAACATAAATTTGAGGTATGTGACCTGTTGTGAGCACATCCTCGTGAGCGTTTACCAAAGGAAAGGTTCTTCCAATCTGAAACTCAAGTTGAGCAAACTGCACAAAATGAAAAGGGTCAGGCAAGTTTCTCAAACATGAGAGGGAAAGGCAACTGTTCAAAGGGAACATTTGAACAGTGCGAAGAGACAGGGAGGGCAGTGAGTGGAAACTCTAGTATAAAAATCAATAATATTTATCTAGTACATAGTATTTTTCATATAAAACGCAGTAAGCTTCAAAAGTACAAAAAAAAATATGTGAGTTTCACTTACACTCACATGGTTTTTTCAAAATTAACTAGGATGGCGATAGGACAGGAATGCTAAAATAGAAAGATTAAGGATAGCTGAATGATTTACATATTGGTGATTTATTCGTGGTTGAACTTCTCAGGTGAATAGTAAAATCTCAATTTTGATGAATGTACAATTTCAATGGGTTTTTTCGTGTGGTAATTGTCTCTATAAATTTCATAATTAACTTCAGATAATTTATTAATAATCTGGTAAGGTCCTGAATAAGGCGAGGTTAACTTTCTAGTGTTTGGGTATTCGAATTCCTCATATATTACCAAGTCTCCAGGTTGAAATTTAGATTCTTCAAATCTAGTATGATATCTCGTCTTATTTTTCTGGTGGTATTCAAGAGTTCTGGTTTTAGATAAAGTTCTTGCTTCATTAAGTGGAGGATAAGTATTTTGGTCAATTGGAGAATCAAAAGGAAGTTTGCCAAATAATAAGTAGGCAGGAGTGAACTTAGTTACGGTATGAGGTGAGTTGTTATATTCAGTAACAACTTGCTCTAGCACTTTTGTCCACGGAACCTTTTTAGAAGTAGCATTTACCTTACAGATTAGGCGGGTTACAAGGGACTGATTTACTCTCTCCACTTTTCCGATGGTCTGGGGATGATGAGAAGAAGTCAAAAGTTGTTTCACATTATGGTTTTTAAGAAATTTTTTGAATCTGGATGATGTAAAAGCTGCGTTTCTATCGCTTAATACTTTCTCTGGAATTTGCACATTAAAATATGACTTAGACAATTTGCATATGTTTCTGAAGTTACGCTCTTTGAGGGAAATGCCCATGCATATCGGGTGGAATGATCAATCACTATATGAAAGTATTTTTTGGTTGAGTTGTAACAATTAAACTCTCCTACTGTATCAATAGATAAACATTCAAAAGGTTGGTCAGTTAAGGGCACTTCTTGCAGGAATCCAACTCGTTTCTGTTTTTTCTTTTTATTTAATCCGGGAACGGGCGCGCAGGGTGTGACATACCCGCTCCTATCTTTTGTTCTGTCTATTTCCCGACCCCTCGTTTAAAAGTGGACGAGTCTCGGTATAGCTGAATGTAAGCGTTTGAGAACTTTGATGATACAGTTTTGATGGATGAAGAAAGTTTATTTGATGACGAAGAATTTGATAATGATGAAGAATATAATAGCAATCATGATTCATCAACAGACGGTGAGAGAGATATCAAAGTAGATTTCGTCAAATCAAAATGATTTTTATGTTGGACGAGATAAAAAAAATGGAAAAAACAGAAATTTCGTACTAATGTACAAGTTTCTGCAAAAACTCCACCATCTCAATATGAAAGCAGACGCGCTTTCCTGAAGCATTTGGGTTTGAAGCTTATCGAAGATTACAGAGAGAATAGAAGCCACCAAGCGATGCTTCCAAAAAGTATAAAAGAAAAATTGAACCCAGAAAAAGAAATGGAACCCCCTAATAAGAAGGCAAAAACAGTTTACAAAAGGTGTACTGAATGCCCAAATAAGAAAGACCGCAAAACACGATTTACGTGTGAAAAATGTCAAAAAAATATATGCATGGAGCATATGACTTCTATCTGTAGAAAATGCACGAGTTAATTGTAAATAGCCTTTATTCACATTAAAAATGTTATTAAATGTATCTTATACTTTAATTTAGTTATAAAAATAATTTTGCACACCATTTATGATGTACAGAACAAAGTAAAACGTTCGGGTATGAGATACCCTGCGGGCCAACTCCCGTTCGTTTTTTTCGCGAGCCTGCTCCCCGGTTGACTGGCAAGTATGACACGAACTTTCCTATATCTTCACTAGTATGGGGCCAATAAAATTGACGGGTAATTAAATTTAGCATAATTTGAACTCCTGGATGTCCGACATTTTCATGGGTATTAGTTAACAATTTTAATCTTAAGGATTTAGGTACTACAATTTTACAAAAGTTTTTTTTTCTTAATTACGATCATGTCATTAACTTCTTTATAATCTTTACCACACACATTGTCAATTTTCTGTTGTTGAATTATTTCATTCCTATCTAGTAAATGTACACAGTGTTGGAAATGTTGAGAAACGGGATGTCTTCAAAGCATATCCGTCTCAATGTTGGTAGAACCCTTCTGATATCTAATTTCGTAGTCATACATGCTCAATTTAAGGGACCAGCGGAATTATCTACCTTTTAAATTTTTCACATTTTAAACCAAACAAGTGCCGCATGATCAGTTTGTATGACAAATGTTTGCCCATGGAGTAATATTATCACATATATATATACATACACACACACACACACACATATATATATATATATATATATATATATATATATAACATAGATTTGAATATGCATGATTTATTAAGTATCATATGTCATTAACATATCATTTTTATTCATATTACTTTGACTCCAGCGAATGAAAAATTTCATCCATAACTCATGCAGTAATTTCCGCATAACGAAATATTTCAAATACAGAAAGAAACTTTCTATAGAATTTGAAATTGAGCCTGCTTTACGCTAAAATTAATCCCATTACAGAAAAAAAAATTCTCTAAGGAATATTTTTTCTTGACAAATATATTTTTTTTTAGTATTTTTCAGTAACAAAAGTTTTTTTTCAACTTCTTAGCAGACTATTCGAATTGATGCAAATGGATGATCGTTGATACTTTTAAATAGAAATAGAAAATTTTTTAAAGAGTATTTTACTGAAAAGAACTAACGAATTTTTACTGTGCATATGCAGTGTAAAACAGGAATTAAAAAAAATAAAAGATATATTCTTGCATGAAATTTTAGAAATTTTTATAGAATTAGCAAAGATCAATTTCCCCCTTGTGATTTAATTTTAAATCATTCCTTTCCGTTTCTGAATAGCTTCGAATTAGTATGTGTTTATATAATGACAAATAATGTATGCGATGCATTAGATTAAATTTTGGATATGAATATCCTAACACATTTACACAACTGATTTTTTTCTCCGAATTTGGGCAGCTACTAAACGACCGTTTACCGCCGATATTCAAATCTTGACGCCAGTGTTCTACAAATTGAACCATCCTAACAATGTGAATATCTCGAATTTTTCAAATATCATTACACCGATTTTAAACTGGAAACTTACACTAAACAGATAATAACACTTTGTGCTATTATCTGTTTGGAATATGTGTTTTCGTCTTTAGAATATGTGTTTGTTTGAATATGTGAAGTGTATAGAATGTGCATATAAAAAGTTACGAAGTGTAAACAACAAAATGTTTATTGTCGTTGAAAATTATCGAGGGAACATTTAAACATTATATTTCTGTGGCATTATGGCAGGTGTTGATAGATCCGAAAAATTAAATTTTATGTTTTAAGTTGGTATGTCCCACTTAAAAATGTTTCTTTAATGTGGCAAAAGCTGATAGTGGAATTATTAAATAATACTAAGTTATTCGTATTGGCAAATGCTGTTATAAATAAAAGAGGTAATACTTGGTCCCTAATTGATTATTTTAGTCCCTAATTGAAAATTTCTATTCAGACCAGCCATATGCTTGATGTTGAATAAGAGCATTAAAAGAATATTTGGATGGAAAAACTTAATTGAGCAATTTTATATTTCACAGCAAAAGTTATTTTTTCATGTTTTCGGCAAATTGAAAAGTGACATATCAACATCTGCCATAATGCCACATATTTATTAACACGTGTTAACCATGTGGATTGGTGAATAACAAATATAAATTAAATTTATTTATATAAGTCAGCATTTTGGTCCTAAATATCCTCCTGTATACCTAAAACATTTTTTGCTCGTCTAAATAAACAGGCAGTTTTTACGTTTGTGAGACTAGTTGCACCTGCGTCTATGAATACGTTGAAAAATGCTTCATGTGACGTTGTCATCATTAAGGGAAGACTAATACGTAAAGGAAGTTGTTAAAAATAACAGTTTCTCATCTCTAGAATAATGCATTTAGTTAAAAAACCTCTCTGCAGTTTAAAAGCCCTGGATTTAAATCCCTGACCTGACAAGCAGTTAAAATAGTGAAATTAACAATAACGCACAGTTCCTGAGCGTGCAAAAATTCATACCGCGGGAAAAATAAAATTCAACAGCATTCGAGGATCAAACAAATAAATGAATGCAAGCGAACATTCTGTGTCTTTGGTTCTGCTTAGAAAAGGGGAATATGTTTGATGTGATGTTGAAACTAAATCTCTTTATAACATCGGATACTTCATTTGATTTAACACCGGCCTCTGAACTTGAAGACATAGTTCTTGAAGACATATTTTCGTTTCTGTTTTTTTTACTGTCTTGCGCATACTCGGATAGTATGCTTTATTTTACTTTACGAATAACTTCAGTGTATGAAAATATAAATTTTAAGTCAATTCGTATTTCCATCTTTTACATCAGTTTTTACAGTAATCTATATATATAAAACAGTTCCGTAACTGACAGACTGACATATAACGCACAGACCAAACCGCTGGATCTAAAGGACTGATTGCATGGCGATTCTTAATATAATGTAGGGGTGCACTAAGAGAGATTTTTGAAAAATTCTTCTTAGATTTTTTAAAATTAAATTTTTAAGCTATTTTTCTAACATTCTTTAAGGTTTGCATTTAAAATAATAATCCGAGAATTATAAAATTTATATCACGAGAAAGATCATAAAAATTTCTTTAAGATGAAATCATTTTCGAATCTTTACATCCATTTTCTGATTTTTGGTGAATTTTCAAAGATTAATTTTCAGAATTTAATTTATTAAATGCTGATCACGTGGTTTCTTTTCTTTTTGTGATACTTTAAACTAATTTTGCGTCACGTGCATAACAAAGAAATAGTCAATTTATTTTCTTACTAAGGTGGCAGACGATTGGACACTATCAAAAAAATATTAAAATACAGTAAAAAAAATTTACCTCAAACAGTACCATATTATTTAGTATGTTCCATTAGATTTAATTTGAACATTCTCTTCTTCATTATTTTGTCTAGAAAAATATCCGTTACGATTTTTTTATAAATGTATTTTTTCGTTTATTTTTTTTTACATCAGTTCCATACATTGATCGTTGTATTATATATATATATATATATATATATATATATATATATATATATATATATATATATATATATATATATATATATATATATATACATACAGTTGGATCTCTCTGTTTAACGACTTTCAAGGGACCGTGAAAAATCGTCCTTAAGTAGAGATCGTCCTTAAACAGAATTTGTGTACATAACATTTCCCATAACATCGGAGGGGCCGGCACTGGGAAATATCGTCTTTAAATAGAGATCGTCGTTAAGTAGAGCGTCGTTAAACAGAGAGTCAACTGTATATATATATATATATATATATATATATATATATATATAAACAAAACAACATAAGCTAAAGAATAAAATAACCGTCGCCATAACCGTCACCTACTGAATTAGGGTATGTTTGTATCTGTGTCTTTTCATTAGGATTGTATGTGTACTTGCATGTACGGTGCGTTGAGCCCTTACTGTAAGTTGTCTGTGTCTTTTCATTTTCTATTGACTAACTGTTTCTTTCGGGAACTCGGGGCCTTGGGATGTCTTTTGGTTATACCTGCATCCTATTCAGAAAGTTCCCCTTGAGGTAACTGATTTGGTTAGGCTCCCTGATGACGAGACCTGTCGGTTACCTCGTACTTCTGGTTTAGTTCCGGTACTATTACAGAATCTTGCCTCTGGTGCGCGGTTGCCCTGAGTGCTTGATTTCTGTATTGTTTTTGTCGGCATTCTTCTTATAATTATCTAGCTGTGTTAAATTTAGTTATATATATATATATATATATATATATATATATATATATATATATATATATATATACACACACATTGACCGTTGTATTTAATTTGAACGGTTCCATAACGAAGTACGGGTTTTCAGCTAGTAAGAAATAAACGATTGCTGATTTCTACAGATATCGGGTAAAGAATTATCCAGTTAACCCCTGGCAATTTTATATGAAATGTCAAAGTAAAGTGAAGAAACATGCATCATTACTTGAACATTAATTACCAAGTGGTTATTGTACTTTTTTTATTAGACAATTTCCTCACTAAAATAATGCGTAAAAAAATTACATTTCCCATGAAAAGACCGTTTTTCGTTTCTTTATGATTAACTAAAAACCTTCGGAGCTGAGGGAAATAAATCATCCTTTCCCGGAATATTATAAACTCAAAATAATTAATGTCTTTTCGTCAAAAATCATGAAGCCTTTAACAGATACAGCAACTTAAGAGTAATTAAATTCAAGTTTATGCATCTGCAATACAAATTTCTTTTTCACTCTCACTTCAACTTTAACAAATGATCTCGAGTGACAGGAACTCTCCACCACGGTTATTAGAAAGAAGGAATTGCTGCTCAATTAATGATCCATCTTTCCACACTGCACTTTGACGTTTCGTCGCAAATTGTGGAGGGCTTGAAGATTCACTTTCTAATGTAAGTAGATGACTTAAAGTTTTATTTCTATTTCTTGTGAGAAGTGATATAAATGATGGAAGGGCTTCAAGCCTATTTTCTCGTATATCTAAGGTAATTATTGAAGCTAAAATTGAGTATTTATTCGTGTACGTGTAAGATTTTATATATATACTAGCTGAAAACCCACGCTTCGCTACGGAGTACATTCAAATTATTTACAACGGTCAACGTATGCAATTTATGCCAAAAAATAAATATATATATTTATAATAAATGCGATGATCAATGTATACAATTGATGTAAAATATATATCTATCTATATATATATATATATTTATAAAAAAATCGTAAGGGATATGCATTTTTTTTGGATAATATCCAATCGTCTGCTGCATTAGAAAGAGAAAAAAATATTTTTTTTGTCTATTTAGTTGTTACGCACGTGACGATAAATTTATTGAAAGTACCAGAAAAAGAAATCACGTGATCAGCATTTAATAAATTAAATTCTAATAATTAATCTTTAAACATTCACCAAAAAATCAGGAAATGGAGGTAAAATTCGAAAAAAATTTCATTTTGAAGGAATTTTTATGATCTTTCTCTTGATATAAATTTTATAACCCTCAATGTATTATTTTAAATGCAAACGTAAAAAAAGTTTAAAAAACAGCTTAAAAATTTAATTTAAAAAAATCTAAGAAGAATTTTTGAAAAATCTTTCTTAGTGCACCCCTACACTATTAGAAGAATCACCATGCAAAATTTCAGCCCTTTAGGTCCAGCGGTTTGGTCTGTGCGTTCTATGTCAGTCAGTCAGTCAGTCAGTGAATGAATGAGTCAGTTACGGAATTGTTTTATATATATAGATTATTTTTATACTAATTGAATTAAGTTCATCTATGTTTTGGCTTTTAAGCCTATACTCTAATGTGTGGTCAATTTCAAAGACTTGTTAATTTCAATTAACTTACTATTATAACTTGCAGCATTATGCGCAGTATAATTAAGTCAGTAGATTTTCAACTCTTTGCTAACTTATCTGATAGTTAAATTATTCTAGTTAAGTTTATTAATTACATGTTCTTATAATTGTAATATATATGTTCTTATAATTGTAATATATATCCGCTGGATCTAAAGGACAGATTGCATGGCGATTCTTAATATAATGTAGGGGTGCACTAAGAGAGATTTAAAAAAAATTCTTCTTAGATTTTTTAAAATCAAATTTTTAAGCTATTTTTCTAACATTCTTTAAGGTTTGCATTTAAAATAATAATCCAAGGATTATAAAATTTATATCACGAGATAACAAAGGGTTGGATATATCACACGATAAAGTTGGATAAAGTTGGATATATCACACGAAAATAGGTTTGCTAGATGCACTACCCATAAATGACAACGTATTGTATTTTATACATTGATAGATGTAAAATAAATATATTACACTTTTTGTCGTTTATTATTCACTAAAATTTAGTGTTGTAAGTATTTTATTGTTGCAGTGAGAGTTGCTTCAAGCCCGTTTAATCGTATATCTAAGGTAATTATTGAATGCTAAAATTGAGAATTTATTCGTGTACGTGTAAGATAAAAAAAAGTCTTTATTAAAGTTTGATATATCACACGAAAATAGGTTTGCTAAATTGTCTACCCATAAATGAGAACGTATTTTATTTATACATCAGTAGATGAAAAATAAACACATTACAGTTCTTGTCGTTTATTATTCGCTAATTATTAGTGTTGTAAGTATTTTATTGTTATTTTAGTAACGTTAATTACATCTCTATAAAAGACATAAACATTAGAGAAAAGTAAGCTCTGTAAAGTATGTCTACATACATTTTACCTACAACGTATGTCATGACAAAGAATGATAAGGTTGTAGGGTTCGCGTGTTGCTCAGATGCAAATTTCTGGTAGCTGCGCAGTGCAGGCCAGTCGAAGTGAGTTCGGAGCAGGTGTCTGGTTTATTTAAGTGACACACGCTGAGTTGGCAAGAGCCCAAGAAGGGAGTGGAGATTTGTACGGTAGTGCGTTACGTTATTAGTAGAGATACGAAAGAGGCGAGAAAAGTTAGATTGAAGGTGATAGCGAAATTTAACGAATAGAGCACGTATTAGTATTTAGCCTAGGTGGCTGCACGAGTTCGATAGTTATTTCAGAGCCGGATGGTTACGGGTATTGTTAGCGAACGTATAGTCTGCCTGAATGGGTTCGTTACGACTCTAAAGTTCAGTTTCTTAGTACCGCAAGTTGCGGTACTGTTGTGTTATTATTTGAAGCCCCAAGTCGGTCTATGTTAGTCTACCTCTACGTAGAAAATAAAGGAGTTATTTATATTTATGCCTATTACTTTATAGTGTGCCTGGACCGTTAGAGGATTCACAGGGTAAATAAGAAACAGAACCATATAAGGTACGGGTTTTTTTTTCAAGCTTTCGTATCCAAAATTTTTCCCCTGTTTAACATTATAGCTTATTAATATTATTAGCTCCAATTTATCTCCGTTGTCCCATGACCACCAGGGCCCGTTCCTAACACTACTTTCTGTCTGAAGAGAAATATTATTTTCCAATTTCTTACAGTTTCTTTCTAGTGAAGAGTGTGAGAACTTCCAACACAATGCTTTAAAATTATTAGTTTACAGGGAACCTTATATTTTCTTTGTAACAGAATTTGTATTGTATCCGTGGCTGATTTTTCTACCTCAGTATAGTAACTGCCGAATAAAGCAAACTTTTAATAAAATATAGTAAATTTTACATACAAAAAACAAGACAATACGGAGCAAGACGATACTGATCTTAAACAGTAAACTTATATTACAAAATATTATTTTTTCAGATTATGAAGTAGTATAAATGCATTAATGACCTCATAATCTGATAGTGGGCCTGTAGATTACATGAAAATAAGAAAATAGCTGGACCAAGGAAATATCGTAAAGTTGATTACAGATTTAAAATTTTAATCATACACAATTAAAACATAAAAAGCTGAAAATGAAAACTAAAGCACGAATGCATACTAAAACAAGTACACAAAATATAAAAGTGTTTTGGTTTACACTCCTGCTCTAGTTTCAATATTTGCACGTTCTTTCATAGGAAAAGTGTTGCAGTCTGCGCCTGGCTGTTGCTATTTATATTAAACTCCTCCTTAAATCTTTCTAATTCATAAAAAAAAAATTCATTCTCTCTTCAATTTCTTTATGCGAAATTTTTCAATCTGGTCAGTGACATACACTGATGTGCACTTACAATACAGAAGTGTCTCAATCATTTCTGATTTTATGTTCGGATTTTATGTTGATCGGATACACATTCGTTTGAATCTAATAGGAAACTGTAGTATTATAGACATATCCTCTCTCTCTTTCTCTCTCTGTCTACTTCTACCTCTACCTCTACCTCTACAATACGAATATGTCTCAATCATTGTTGATTTTATGTTCGGATTTTATGTTAATCGGATACACATTCCTTTGAATCTAATAGGAAGCAGTAGTATTTATAGACATATCCTCTCCCTCCTCTCTCTCTCTCTCTCTCTCTCTCTCTCTCTCTCTATATATATATATATATATATATATATATATATATATATCTCTATATATATATATATAGTGGAATCTCGATCTATCATTTCTTCAAGGGACTGACTAAACTGGACGATAAATGCGGGAAAACGATTGATGACAAAGAACTATGATCGGCGGGACTGGGGGAATAAACGACACATACGGGAAAGCGATGATTCGGGGAATGATCCATTGAGATTCACTTGCATATACAGGGTGTCCATAATTAAAGTCCCACTTTCAAAAGGCTGCAAAAATAGAACCACTGGTCAGAATGACTTCAAATTTGAACTGAATATACTGGAAGAAGGGGGAAATGATTTGACATAATAAAAAAAAGGAATTCCAAAATGTTACAGCGCCATCTATTGATAGATTTTGGAACTTTTTTTATTATGCCAAATCGTTTCCCCCTTCTTCCAGTATATTCAGTTCAAATTTGAAGTCATTATGACCAGTGGTTCTTTTTTTGCAGACTTTTGAAAGTGGGACTTTAATTATGGACACCCTGTATATATATATATATATATATATATATATATATATATATATATATATATATATATATATATATATATATATATATATATATATATATATATATATATATATATATATATATATATATATATAATATTGTCGACATAAAAATTAAATAGAAAACAAATAGGTGCATCAACAAAATATCACTTGACGGTATAAATGTTTGTACAGTCTGCAAAACCAATTTTTCTTAATGTTAAAAAACATAAATTGAAATTTTAATTTTAAACATAAATTGAAAACATAAAATATCTGACCAAACTTATTAAATAATACAACGGAGTACAAATGAATTGCATAAATATGTATTTACGAAAATAATGCCTCTATAATATATTTGTGCATAAGATATAAATCAATTAAATTTCTCAGTAAAAAATATTTATTTCCTAGTAAAATTATTTATCACTTTTAGTTGTGAAAAGTTTATTTCTTATTTTCTGCTTTTTTTTAGAACAGATGTAGTCAAAGCCCTAGCAATGGAAGGGATATAACGTTTTGGAATCCCAAATTTATTGGAAATACAATTGGTCTCTAAAATCCGATTCAGACTCAAAAACATTTGTACAAATATTGAGATAACAGTAGGATGTAACAACTATTGTTTATCCAAGGTGAAATCCTTTGCTGAATGTGTATGTACAGCATTCAAAAGCAATAGGTCTATAAACAAACAATTTTGTTGATGATCTTAAACAGTAAACTTCTTCATTTTTTGAGGATATTACAAAATATTAATTTTTTAAATAAAGAAGCAGTATAAATTAATACATATATTTTTTTACCTTTTCCTCTTTAGGGTTATTTATCCCTGATTTAACGTAGATTTTAGGTAGTCCGATTCTGTAGGACTTCTATACATTATCATGAATTATTAAGAAGAAAATTGCTTTGGAAAATGCTATTTGGTAGACAGGTTAAGAAGAATGATTATTCTTGTTAAAGCCACTAGAGAAAAAAAGATGCGACAAAATTAAATTGAGAGCATCGTAAGATATAAAAAGAAAATGACCTAAGAATCATAGTTTCTATCGAATCTTTATAGATGGGAAAATATCATTCAGTATTTTACCAATAAAATTATAGTGCCATTAATAACACAGAGGAATTTAGAAGTTTAAAGTGTCGGAATACAAGTGCTCTAGTGGTAAATCTCGTCTTCGCTTAAAATAAATTTTATGTAACATGTTTGATCCTCCCATGTTTCTTTTAAGATAAATTTAAGTATAACACACACACAAATACACCGGGTGCGTCATAAATTCGTGCAAAGTTAAAAAATTCGTAGTAAAAGAAACATGGAAAAAACATGGTTTTTTACATGGAAAAAAATCTAATGTCCCTCTGATCTTATTGGCACAAACAGAAAATTTTTCCGAGCATTACTTCTTATATATATATATATATATATATATATATATACAGTCGAACCTCCATATATCGAACTTCCCTATATCGAAATTTTCTATATATCGAACTCTTAGCAAATCTCCATGTTCATTACATAGAAAAACCGTTTCTATGTATCTAAAAAATCTCTATATATCGAAATTTTTTTCACGATATGTTGGGAGATTTTATTCCACTTTAGAATAAAATATCCCAATTTTTGGTGTTTGAAACAATACTTCGTGGACTTCAATTCGAGGAAAATGTCCCTGATGAAGTTTTTAATGGACTGAATAAATGCGAGTATTTCTTTGATGAACTTTCTGCAAAACTGGCTGTTCAGCAAGATATTCATAGTTTTTTGTTTTTTTTAAGTATGTAACTGTGATCACTGTAACCACTGTCTGGATTATTTTTTTTAAAGGTATATAGTACTCAATAAATCTTTCACATTAATTAATTTTTTAGTTATTAATTTTCATTTAATGTGATTCGCATATAAATTGGAAATGAAGTTTCGTATACGAAAATTATCTTTAATTTTAATGTTTTAGGAGAATTATTATAAAACTAAGTTCAATTCTATGTATCGAAATTTCTATATATCGAATTGTTTTCCAACATTTTGCTACTTCGATATATGGAGGTTCGACTGTATATATATATATATATATATATACTAGCGGACCCGACAGACGTTGTGCTGTTCAAACGTTGTAAATCCAAAAATCAGAAAATCATTTTAATAAACTATAAATTGTTTGGACCGTTTTAAAAAATATGTAAAAAAGTATGTAAAAAATATGTTGGACCGAAAAAATATGTACTTTTTTTTAAACCTTACACCACCACGCGTACAGTTATCACAACTCGACCTATTTTAAAATTAGCAAGAATGTGGACGAAATTTCATTAATATGGCTATTAGTATGACTAATCAATGAGCTGTTCAATACTTCATAAGTTGCATAGAATCAAATGAGAATTGAGAATTTAAATTTGTAGGTTAATTGTTATTCAATGCACGTGTATACAGCATTAAAATTCATGAAAATAAAAAAAAATACTGAAACGCGATTGCTGCGCTGCCTACCGGATCCAATTGTGTACCTAAACTAACCAAAGATCAACATCACATAAATAAGTAAATTAATTAAAAAACATTTTCTACCGGATCAAATTGTGAATCTAAACCATTCTCGAATCAATCTCTTAATCGCACACACAACATTTCATTAAATCAGTCCAGACGTTTAGGAGAAGTTCAATGACATACACATTATTTTTTTTTTCACACGGACAGAAGAAATATATATATATATATATATATATATATATATATATATATATATATATATATATATATATATATATATATATATATATATATATGAAGGTGGTTATCAAAATAATGGAAACATTTAAGAATAACATGAATTTCTTTATTAATATGGAATAGGGCCATGTATGGCATTTAATACCACCTTAAATCACGAAGTAATTGAATTTTGCAAGTTATGAATAGACGTTAAAGGAATATTATACCTCTGTTTATGGATAAATCGTCAATGTTCCTCTAGAGATGCTGTTGGTGAATATCGAACCCTGGCTCTGTTCTCTAAAACCGACCACAGCTGTTCGAGGATATTGAGGTTTAGGGACTGTTTGGGCCAGGTAAGATGTTTGACTTGGTCTTTATGCTCTTCAAACCACGACCTGACACGTCTATATCTATGGATCGGAGTATTATCATCATGGAAAATACCGTCTTCTTCAGGAAAAAAATTTTGTACCATAGGATAGATTTTGGTGGGCTAAAAGTTCGACATAGTCCTTCCCAGTCAATCTCCCTTTCAGCGTTACAGTAGATCCCTCTTGAAAACCATGAGATGGCCGCCGAAACCATCAGAAATTCCCTTCCATTTTTGACAACTGGCATGAGGCAAGCATGATCATGCGCTTGTGTAGGTGTTCTTCAGATATACACACGTCCTGTTGCGGGGAACAAAGTGAAGAATGATTCGTCTAACTAAATGTCTTATGTCGACGTATCACTCGACCAGGATTTGTGCTCCTGTCACCACTGTAGAGGACGTTTTGTAATCACATCTGTTACAAGTGGATTGGGAATAACTACTCTGCCGTAAATGTTTTGTATGTGAAGTTTTCTCTTACCTGTAATGATAATTCTGAAACCTTCAGATTCATATGGAGCTCTACGGTCACTTTGGCTGCAGTTGTCTTCTTTTTTGATGTTACAATCCGCTTCAACACCCGTCAGTCACTTTTACTTAGCTTTCCCTTTCGTCCACTATTCTGTTTCACAGAGGATGTCTTTCCGATTTGTCGATTGACCCTTCCAGTCCCGGACACATGGAAACACGCCACACTTAGAACAAAGACTTTTTATTCCCTAGACTGTTACATACTAACGAGACAGCGACAGTTCAACAAATCCCCCCCCCTTATTCTGTTACACGCCTATTTATGACTTTATAGAATTCTTGTCTCGTGATCAAGAACTCCTGCAATTATTGGTTTGCACCCAGAAATCTGAGCTCAAAAAGATTGGGGAACAACACAGGGGTTGTACAGGAACTGCCAAATTAAGTTCGATTTCTTTGTTTTTGAAATCGACTGCACAATAGATTTTCAACGCGATACGCCCAAGCATTTTTGAATGAATTTTGGAATTTTCAAATTTTTTTGGGTTTTATATGATATATATATATATATATATATATATATATATATACACTCAAGAGCCAAAACATTATGATCACCTGTCAATAACGAGTTGGCCCACCTTTGGCGCGCAAAACAGCTTCAACCCGCCTTGGCATGGATGCCACAAGTCCTTGGTAGATGGCCGGAGACAGATTGTACCAGATGTTTAAGCAACGGTCACGCAAATCCGAGATATTGCGAATTGGTGGTCGTTGAACTCTGAGCTGCCGTCCCATCACATCCCAAATGTTTTCTATCGGATTGAGATCCGGTGAGTTAGGCGGCCAGGACATTAACTGGAATTCAGCATCATGTTCCTGGAACCACTCCAACACAATTTTAGCCTTGTGACACGGAGCGTTGTCCTGTTATAACATTCCATTTCCAGCTGGAAAAACAGAGGCCATGTAAGGGTGCAACTGGTCCGCAATGATGTTCAGATACCCTGTAGCATTCATGGTCTGCTCTACCACAACCACGGGTCCCAGAGACGCCCAAGAGGACGTCCCCCAAAGTATAATACCGCCACCATTGGCCTGTGTATAACCTACTGTACATTGAGGGAGCAACAGTTCGCTTGGAAGACGGCGTATCCTGACATGGCCATCGGCATGATGAATGACAAACCGTGATTCATCTGACCAGGCAACTCTCTCCCACTGATACATGGACCAGTCGCGATGTTCCCGGGCCCAGCGCAGGCGCAGTTGGCGATGACGCTTGGTCAGAAAAGGCACACGAGTGGGTCTTTTTCTGCGTAGCCCCATATCCAACAGTGTCCGCTGAACAGTGTGCTGCGATACTATTCTACTTGGCCCTGCATTCTATTGGGCTGTCAGCTGAGCCACTGTCTGGCTCCGGTTTTGCTTCACCATGCGAGACAGTCTCCGACGACCTTTTTCATTGATAGCGTGTGGACGTCCAACACCATGTCGTCTACTGCTGGTTTCACCGTCATTCATCCACTTTGCATAAGTACTAACAACTGTAGGTCGCGAACAACCCACGAGTCGCGCAGTTTCGGAAATACTTGTTCCGAGCCTTCGAGCCATTACAATCTGCCCTCTATCAAAGTCGCTTAGATCCGCAGCCTTTCCCATCACACACATAAGTAAGTGAAAGAATGATTCTTCAGACTCTCCAGCAGCAGTTAAATACCACTTCCACCTGATCACGTGCCTTCCACGTCATCCAGGCGAATTCATTGCAAAATGTAGGGGTGGTCATAATGTTTTGGCTCTTGAGTGTATATATATATATATATATATATATATATATATATATATATATATATATATATATATATAATTGTGTGTGTGTGTGTTCTATGTACAAGCCCAATGTATGTAGAAACTCATAGTAATTTTTTTGTTACTTTTGCATTCCTCTTTCCTTTGAAATAAATTTGCTAAAGATTTTGTTATAAATATCCTTTTGGCACTTTTACCTAGAGTTTATGTTTATTAAGTGTAGAATTTATATGTGGTGTAATAAGAGTTCTGAATGAAAACTCAGTAACGGATGAACTCAGTTCTGAAAGATTATCAGAGAAATTGATTTTACATTTGAATAAAATTTTCCTTCCTTTCTTTTTTCGCTTCTTATGCACTGAATGTAATCCCTTTCCATTCATTTTATATATTAGTGAGAAGCAAAACATATTTTCTTTATACTTTGTAGCACAGGATATAACTCGCTGTCGATGCCTAAATTCTCGCACTCTACGAAACAATAAATTTCAACTTCTGGAAATCTAATTTCACTATTTAAACTAAAGTATGGCTAGTGAATTTATGAGCTAGTAATTAATCATGACCGTTGTTGCAGATGTTTGGTGACTGTTTTAGTGGACATCGCATCTGCATAACCTGGCACTTAGAATTTCTTATAATTTGGAGAATTAAATGAGTGTTATAGTAAAAAGTTCTATGAAGACTTTAAGTCCTGCTTGGTAATCTTTTTAAATAAAAACGTCACTTGCAAATATAACTGAAGCATTTATGTATTTATTTGGTACAGACTTGCCTGCTAACTTCAGCATGGGGCTGATATGTTCAGATGTTAGTATTATTTTATTCAATCGATTTATTCGACATAAGTTCGTGAAAATAAAGCTGGAATAACTCGGAGTTAAATTCATTCGACAAACGATTGGGAAGATGGTACACTTTAGATGCATTTCGAGTCTCTAAGCATGGAACGTATGGAAATAAATAAGAAATATTATTCATTAATTTAATTTGGTCATATATCTGTACTACTATTTGAAATTCGAGAGCTTCACTCTTTATCTCCGTTATCGGTGCTGGCCATAACATTATGTGACTATAACAATAAATCTTTTTCCAAATCCTCGTCAGTCACTATTCCTATTCGTTTTCCTTAAAAATAAATTTTTCTTCCTCCAAAATTCAAGAATCGAGCTTTGTTTTTAGATAAACTGTTCTCTGCATTCCATATTCAGTAGGTCAGATAATTCTAGATTGTCCGTCCTGTGCCCTTTTTATTTATTTATTTATTTATTGGAAATTTTGACATTCAGTTTCGAGCTTTGCGGCTTTGTATGTCCATTGCATCGGCGTGATTCGCGAATCAGTGAGCAGCATAAGTTTTGCACAGAAAAAGAAAAGTTTGGGTCAGTTTGTTTAAATCCTTTTCAGTAATATTGCCAAAGATCCTGAAACATCTCCAATGGTAACTGGCGTTTCATTATGGGAAACTTTTTTGTTTTAAGCAAGGAATCCGTTCCTTGTAACTGTAATTTCTAGAGTATATGTTTTCTAGAACATATTTAATTACTCACAGTTACAAGGGACGGATTACATCACATGGTACAAAACACGTGAAAAACAAATAAAGAAAAACAAGTAAGTTGACCTAACAACCAAAATTGGGCAATAAGACCGCGAGGTCTCCTTAAACATGTTCTAAACTTTACCCCGATATTTTCTCGATTATTTTTGGTTTATCACCAGTAATTACATTAATGACAGTTACAATAGGATATATACTGATTGCAATGATACCTGACGACACAAACAAGAAATTTGCGAAAATGAAAGAATTTTCTGACGCAAAATTGCTTCATTTTGCGTCAGAAGAATGCAGGGAAAATTGCAATTCCCTCCAGGAATTGTAATTTCTGCAGATGCTTTGACTTTTTGAGTTATCTTGGCTGACTTTCATACCTAAAAATTATTTATGTTACACCTATCAGTTGTTCCTGGCAGTACTGTTAATATAATTTATTGAATATTTCTTTTAGAATACGATGCAAATTTTGTGTTTGGCTTCAACATTAGCAACTGTCAGTTTTAGAACGGGCAACATGATATGCATATCACTTTTTTTTAAAATATCAACATGTGATACTATCCATTGGAATAGGTTTATCATTTATTACTCTAAAATAATTGATGAAGGAGGTAAATGAAACCCTGGATGATTCCAATGTTCTTAATTTCAGTAACCTCAAAGCCAGAATAAAAATCATAATAGTGGTGCAGCCTTCAAAGTGTCTTCAGGGTGGAAAGGTAAAATTAATAAGGGCTTGTGTTATGTAATTATTTTTTTAATTCGGCAATCATTTTTTAAAATAATTTACTGTGATAGGGTAAGAAGATGACAACTGCATTACGGTTAAGAGTTTGTCTGAAGATCTGTCTGTTTTTACAATGATCATATCTGGTTAAGTGGGGTTCGTTTCTTGCCTGTTGAATTTCGGTTTTCATTAATTAATAGGGTTCTGTCTTTGAGCAAGGTTTGAAAGATTTATATTAATGATGGTCTTCAAAGGCAGGTTATGATCGTAGGTTAGTTTTGACAAGTTGACCTTGCATATCATGCCTTTTAAGCTGAGCTGCATAGCAATGTTTTCGTGATCACTAGATCATAAGGGTGAGGTCCAGATCATTGTCGTTTTCTTCTTTCTTGTCTTTGAAGGGAAGATCCAATATATATGTGGACTTTTCAGAACGTCTATTTTTTCATTGAAGTAACTTAAATGTGATACACATAAAATATTTTAAACAATAGTGAAAAGGAACGGAAACTAAAACTTCTAACCAGTGCTTACATATATGCATACTTTTTTGTTAATTAATAGAAGGCATAATTTTGCTCTTCTGAACATCCCATAATCTGTTTTGCAGAAAATTCGGAAAAAAACCTAAAATAAAATGTTTTGCCGAAAATGTGCGATATAAAGCCTACAATTCAGCATGGTTCACAAAGAAAGGAATAATTTTTTATAGATGATTGATTTAAACTGAGAAAAGCTGTATTTGTTTTGCTACCATTTAAATTAAATTTTAATTAAAGCATTATAAATAGTTATTTTAAAACTCTTATTCGTTGTTTTTAGGGTACACATTTTCGTTTTTTAATTATCTCGGTTATTTAGTCCTCTGTGCATTAATTAACGTGGATAATCAGGCGTTCAGTGTAAAGTGGAATTCTCACCTTAACCGATATAGCGTTAATTAACGTAGAAGTTTAATGTTAATTACAAGCAACGACATTATATTCATGCTTTTCGGAAACTTAGATCTAATTCACTAAAATATTTATGCCTTTAAGATATTGATACTGGTACAAAACCTGATAATTTGGAAGAAAATTCGAAAACGGGCTTCAATATCGTTGATTGATCAATGGAAGGACATTTTATAGCTTTATCAGTGTTTAATACATTTCAATATGTCAATAATTTGAGTGCACTAAAACTGAATATACAATATTAAAAATAATATATCACCATGTTTCTTTTGAAATATGCTATTGAAAAATTCATTTTTATATCATATGTGGTTTAAAATCTTCCGTAAAATCATATCCGATATATATTACTTATAATCCAATACATATTAGTTAACTATGCTATACGTTCATTCTAGAATAAAGAAGTTTGATGTTTTGCATTTTTATCTGTTTATCATAATATCAGTTTTACTGTTCATTTATTAGTAAAAAACACCCTATATTAGAATCATAACTTTTTTTATAAATATGAGACATGTGAATAACATATGAGAATAGTATTTCCCAAATACAGTAAAATTTATGTTCAATTCTGAGTCAAAGTTTTAGAGACACTAATTGCACATTTATCTTTCAACTAATTTTCTGCAATATTCAAGTGAATTTCGATATCGTGTTTTCTGCAGAATTCTGCATTCTAGCATTGGAATTATATTTGAAATTTATATATTAAATCAAATTTCAGGCAAATGAAAGATTTCTAAAGGATGAAACTGATTTTGAAGAATTTTAAACACAAAATTCATACTTATGGGCATATGTAAACGAAACATGGAAGTAAGGCCAAGCAAAAACTTGCATACTCACACACACATATATACATATTAGAGAAAATGAGGGGAATAATTTTTTCCTCTTTGCTCACATGAAAAGTTTCAAATAATTTTTCCAAGGTGTATAAAATTTAGTTTATTGAACTTTTAAACCCTTTAAAGTGGAAAAAAAGATTGTTTACGGAGTAATATTTTGTTTAAGGAAAACTCTTTTTAGAACTTTTATCTTAAATCTATAACGAAGACAGTTTTATGAAAAAAAATAAAGGAAAGAAGCTAACAAGGAAATTTAACGCATACATTGTAAGGAATTTTAAACTCCTCCTTTTAAAGATTGGAAGTCGTAATACATTCCATTTCGACATAAAGTACAGATGCACAATAATAAGATACCTGCAGAGAGTACGGCACAAAAATCTTATATTTGGTAACGAGCATCATTAAGAGCATCAGATTTGTTTGATAAACACTGTAACAATTTTGACGAAGAAGTGGCTTGTTGTTTCTTTGGCCCTGGAGGCTACTATGGAAAGAAGTGAATCTAAAATTATCATTTTTAGAGATCCTTAAGGGGACATGGGGCCTTCAATTTCGAATTTTTTATCTTCAATTTTTAACTCTATATACAGAACGAGAATAATTAACATTATTTTTAATTAATATTCTATTGATCTTTCTAATAATTAATGTCCGCACACGGAGCAACTCAAAAGAAACTGATAACCGACTCCAATCACAAACCAGTCCGTGATGAGTAGTAACCTATATAATTGAATGGAGCCACGCACACGGCGCGACTGGTTACAAACCCGTCAGCAACGCGTTTGTAATCAGTCGCAGGCAACTCAACGTGTCGAGTCGCTCGCAACTTCAGTCGCCAGTTTCTCTTGCGTTGTGTGTGTTATTACGCAATCTATGTTACAGCCGCTCTTTTGGCAAGCTGACAAATGACGTACACGAGTCACGTGACTTCTGCCTAGCGATGAAATGGAATTCTAACGTTTTTTTTTTTTTTGTATGGAATATGTGCGCCCATATATACTGTCCATTTTTAAACGATTGATCAAAGACAATCTATTGTGACGATTTTTTTAAATAAATTAATTTCTGATAATAATTTATCTAAAAATAATGCCGGGAATAACGATGTTCTTCCTTCCATGACAGGCCGCAAACTATTGATTTGAATCACTTTTGAGTCGGCCCGTGTGCAGAGCCGCATCACTAACGAGTTTGCAACCGATAAGAAATTTCAGTCGCTAACCAGTTGAGTTTCCTTTGAGTCGCTCCGTGTGCGGACGGCCTTAGAATCCAAAATAAGGATCTTTCGGTAGAATAATGTCTGTTTTTCAAAACTATTTTCAAAAATGCTACACGGAACATTATTCAAAATGTTCCGTGTGCATTCCATATCCTTTAAAAACCTTAATATTTTTAATACTAGTTTACCATATAAATGTAAAAGTAATTGCGCACTGATTTTTATTTTTTATTTTAGTATGAATCGAAAGTCATAAATAAATCTTTCTTTAATCTGCCTGATATTTTTTTTTATGTCTTTGGATGGTTTTATTTTGTTTTGTAGTAGATAAATTTGAAAAATATTTGTGGGTTCAAAGAATGATGTACAGATTTGTTACAAATACTTCCATTAACAATCCTGAGAAATTTGGGAGATATTGGAAGAAAACGAGTGCACGTGGAGCATTTTGGAAAATTCTGGAATTTTTTAAGAATTTTTTGATAAACAGGCCTTATTCTGTCCCCAAATACTTATTTGTGATTTCTAAGTGTCTTCAATGAAGTAAAAATGAATATTATATATTCTCTTTTTGTATATAGAGTAATATATTGAAAGTTTAAAAAAAAACGATATTGAAGGTCCCGAGTTCCCTTAGGACACAATAATGACTATGAATTCTGTCTCTTTCAATTTCCTATTAATAATTTCAAGATGCAGTCTCTCAATTATTCTCTTATTCGTAAGGTTAGAGGTAGTCGTTTCAGACTGAAGTGGATACCCAGTCACTGGGGGGTTCACGGGAATGACTTGGGGGGTGGTTTAACCAAGGCTTACTCTGACTCACCCCAGCAAGTTGAATATAATTCAGTAACGGGAATTATAAATGTGAAGATCAAGGTTTCCACACTTAGTATTTACATAGAAAAAAAAACTAATGCAAAAGTCATTAACTTTTTGGAAATCACAGTTGCCACGAGATTTTATGAGAGCTATTGGTGTTGCCTTTTTTCGTGTTTTCGCAGGACATGATTACCTACAAATTTATCTTGACCGAACTGGCTTATCAGAACCTCCAGCAACCCCATTGTCTGACCAAAGACATGACAAGAAATCATCTTAATACTTCTCTAGATCTTAGTGGAGGTACAGACAATGATAAATCAGAGGACGCTTTATATATTCTTCCATTTGCAAGACTGTATTGGGCTTCCAGACACAGTTTTATGGCCAAAAAAGTGAAGTCCTGTGTACGATAAAAAGTAATACTTTTACAATCATTAGGTTTGTGTTATCTTATTCTAAGGCCGTCCGCACACGGAGCGACTCAAAGGAAACTCAACTGGTTAGCGACTGAAATTGCTTATCGGTTGCAAACTCGTTAGTGATGCGGCTCCGCACACGGGCCGACTCAAAAGTGATCCAAATCAATAGTCTGCGACCTGTCATGGAAGGAAGAACATCGTTATTCCGGGCATTATTTTTAGTTAAATTATTATCAGAAATTAATTTATTTAAAAAAATCGTCACAATGGATTGTCTTTGATTAATCGTTTAAAAATGGACTGTATATATGGGCGCACATATTCCATACATCAAAAAACGTTAGAATTCCATATCATCGCTAGGCAGAAGTCACGTGACTCGTGTTCGTCATTTGGCAGCTTGCCAAAAGAGCGGCTGTAACGTATATTGTGCAATAACACGCACAACGCAAGAGAAACTGGCGACTGAAGTTGCTAGCGGCTCGACAAGTTGAGTTGCCTGTGGCTGATTACAAACGCGTTGCTGACTGGTTTGTAACCAGTTGCGCCGTGTGCGTGGCTCCATTCAATTACATAGGTTACGACTCATCACGAACTGGTTTGTGATTGGAGTTGGTTATCAGTTTCCTTTGAGCTGCTCCGTGTGCGGACGGCCTAAGAGTTCAACGGCAAAGTGTACCCCCTCCCCCCAAAAAAATGAAACCTTGGTTTAACACGACCTGCCAAACTTGATCATAACGATGGTAATATGTTAGATTTGTAAATGAGATGAAATTATAAACTGTCAATGAAGTCAAAAGCTTTCAAAATGCTTCACTCACAGGCCCAAACTTTTTAATTTTCCAAATGAGCTTATCATCCACAGAATATCTCAACAATTATGTTCTAGGAAAACAAACTTCACTTACTTATTAAGTTTTTATTGTGCTAGTTCGGTTATATATAGTGATAAAGCCATGCGGAATATGTTACTGCTATAAATTTCGAAATAAGTTCTAGGCACTTTCCTTGCTCTAGTTGTGCTATATTTAAAGATTCTGAGCTGTAATGTTTCTACTTGAATATTATCTTAATTTCAAGTACTTTTAACGCAGAATTACGTTCCTCTATAACAGTCCTGCGGAAAGGAAAATTTCAGACGCTAAAACCGTCCATCCGTCCGTACTTCGCGAGTTATAATTTTGGCAGCGCGCCAAACCCAGTCTGTATAGCTTGGACAAGCAGTAAACAGTTAGACAGAAAAGTACCAAAATGCGTCAGAATTGTGACATACACACACACACACACACACACATATATATATATATATATATATATATGTACATAACACAAACATGTATATACATACAAAAGAGGTAAGCAACGATAAGTAATCCTATGTTATTAACCCGCGGTAGTTTTGTTAAAGGAGACTAACTGAATTTTTTTTATATGAATCTATCAAAAATCCCTATAAATTATAACAAGAAGAAAATAAATGAAGTATGAATTACTGCTTGAATGATTCCTTTCGTATAAGTAGAATAATTCTCTATAAAAACAGTCAAATGAAATTTTATTTAAAGAAAAAATATTATATTTCAATAATTATTCTATTCAAAAAATGGTCTCATATTTATTTTTTAATGGAATTCTATAGTTCATATTTTTAAAATTTACAACATAAAAACATACAAACTATTGAAAAAGAGTACAAAAAAATTCTTGAATCATGCTATCCAGTGTAAATTGTGCAGAACCTATGATCCTTCTTACAATGAAAATATTTTACATGGCATTAATTTAAATAAAGTGTTTTTTTAAATACTCAGAGTATGTTTCATTCAAATTTCTTTCCGTTGAGTTTTTTTAAATATAAAAAATTAAACTAATGATTATTATTTTTCAATATTAAAATGTTATGTAAAATTTCGTTTAAAAAAGTTTTTTAAAGAAATTTGAATTTTTTTTGTTTACATTAGCGCAAATTTTTTTCCTCATTAAAACAAGTAAAATATAAGCATTTTGATCTCCTTCTTAGATTCAAAATTATATATTTTTTCTCTCATAAGTAACTTTTTGACTAAATTACAAGACAATTCTATGAAGTGGAAGAATACAGTTGATTTATTTCTCTTTTTTAAAAGCCTTATTTAAAAAAAAGTACTATTCGTATTTTAATTTTTTTCTTCATTTCATTTGATTTATTTAAAAGCTTTTATTTCTAAAGCTTTTATGTACTAACCCTATTTGATTAGCTCACCTCAATGTTAACCTATGGAGAAAATGTGTCCAAGAACTGTCGACTTGGATTGAAAGATTTTTTTAAAATTAAACTCTGTAATAGAGAAAGAAATTTTAAATCTCACGGAATTTTTCGTTTTTTTTAAATGCAAATAACTTTTTTTTTTAATTTAAATTATTCGGAGTTAAAATCTGGTATAGCGTGTTTTATGGGAACAAGGGACCTCTTACACGGTCATTGTAGATTTAACGGCATGGGGATAGACAATTTTGCAGATTCCTTTTAAATTTTCGGCTTCAATCAGAGGACGGATCTGCTTTCAAGAAAAATGATTTAAGATTTTCAGCCAAGTTTAGGCCTTCTTGCAATTTTATAGAGTTATAAATAAACAAATTATAATTTGTTTATACATTTTCATGTAAAGCCACTATAGTTTATTGATCCTTCCCGTCATTATTTTAAGGTAATTTTGTTTTTAAATGTGTTAAACAAAAATCATGATATCTAGTGCTGTAGAAGTACAGTGTTGTACTAAGGTTTCCGCAATTTTTTAATTATGTTAGAGCGAAACCATGTTACAGGTTGCAGTGTTATACACGAGGGTTCCCGCAATTTGTCCTATCGTGTTAGAGCGAAACCGTGTTGTAAGATGTCGTGCTGTAGGAGGGCTACCTGTATATATATATATATACAGGTAGCCCTCATATATATATATATATATATATATAGCAGAATACTATAAATTTTGATTCTTTAAAACAAAATGTCCAAATTTTATGTATTTTTTAATGCTACTATATTTCTATAAAGTCAATTTTTGAAACGAAAATCATATCCAAATGTGTGAATATTTGGAAAAATATATACAGTGGCTCCCAAAAGTGTTCGTACACTTACGATTTTCAATTAAATAGGGTTGTATCCATTAATTAAAATGAATATTTCCGAATGGGTATTTAATAATAAGATTTTTAATCTATCTATCTATCTATCTATATATATATATATATATATATATATATATATATATATATATATATAATATACGTATATTGTATATATGATCGTTACTTGCTGACGAAACCGTTTACGATAATCTCGTTCTTCTTTGAATTTTAAATCTCGTTCTTCTTTGATTTTTAATATTTTACACTATATACCACATGAGTATAACTAATATTTTTTTCTACTACACTGAAGAGACTTAGAATTCACAAATAGGTATTTTAAGGAGGAATCATACCAGTTTATCAAAAAATTCTTCAAAAATGCTAGAACTTTTGAAAAGGCTCCATGCGTATTCATTTTCTTCCGATATCCTCCAAATTTCTCTGAATTGTTAATTGAAGTGTTTGTCACGAAACTGTGCATAATTCTTTGAAATCACACATATTTTTCAAATTTATAGACCATAAAATAAAATAAAAACTAAAAAAATAACAAGCAGTATAGAAAAAAATTTTTTAAGACTTTAGATTCGTACAAAAGAAATGTTAAATGCACATTTATATTTATATACATCTAGTAAACTGATAATAAAAAATTTAAAGACTTTAATTAATACAGAATGCGCATAGAGCATTTTGAAAAAAGTTAGCATTTTTGAAAAAATTTGAAAAACCTTCATTATTCTGCAAAAAATCCTTATTTTGAATTCTAAGGGTTTTCAATGTAGTAAAAAAGAAAATTAATTTTTCTCATTTTGTTTAAAGAGTTAAAAAAATTGAAAATTAAAAAAATCAAGTTTGAACGCCCCTTGTCCCCTTAAATGCTCCTAAATTCCTTTGGTGGACGATATTTGTAAAATGAATCCCGTTTCAAAGTGCTGAAATGTTCGAGCTATCTGATAATACCATTTTTATTGGATTATCAGCATTTATGGAGCAGTCAATTGTGAACACATTTTCTCCATTGGTTAATATGGAGGGGAGCGAATCCAATAGGGTTAGTACACAGGAGCCTTAAGTTTAGATGCCATCACAAAACTCAATTATTAATTCCTAATCTATATATATAAAACAGTTCCGTAACTGACTCATTCATTCACTGACTGACTGACTGACTGACTGACATACAACGCACAGACCAAACCGCTCTGGACCTAAAGGGCTGAAATTTTGCATGGCGATTCTTCTAATAGTGTAGGGGTGCACTAAGAAAGATTTTTCAAAAATTCTTCTTAGATTTTTTTAAATTAAATTTTTAAGCTGTTTTTAAACTTTTTTTTACGTTTGCATTTAAAATAATACATTGAGGGTTATAAAATTTATATCACGAGAAAGATCATAAAAATTTCTTCAAAAGGAAATTTGTTCGAATTTTTACCTCCATTTCCTGATTTTTGGTGAATTTTTAAAGATTAATTTTTAGAATTTAATTTATCAAATGCTGATCACGAGATTTCTTTTTCTGGTACTTTAAATAAATTTATCGTCACGTGCACAAAAAAAATAGACAAAAAATATTTTTTTCTTGCTAATACGGCAGACGATTGGACATTATTTTGTCTATAAAAATATCCCTTACGATTTTTTTATAAATATGTTTTTTTTTACATCAATTGTATACATTGATCGTCGTATTTATTATAAATATATATATATTTACTTTTTTTTGGAATTAATTGCATACATTGATCGTTGTATTTAATTTCAATGTACTCCGTAGCGAAGCGCGGGTTTTCAGCTAGTATTTTTTATAAATGAAGTTGGATTAGGTGGGGCTCTGTTAAAACTAATATCTTGAACTACTTCATTTGAGTTTATGAAGTTAATAAATAAAGATAGCTCAGTGATAAAAGTGTCAACATATCTATCTTCTCTCATGCCTAAACTTTTAATTTTCAAAATGAGCTTATCATCCTCTGAATTCCTCAATAATTATGTTTAAGGAAAACAAAGTCCTCTTACTTATTAAATTTTTACAGTGCTATTTTGTTTACATATATAGATAAATCCATGCGGAATGTGAAATTGCTATAAATGTCGTAATAAGTTCTACGCGTTTTCCTTGTTCTAGTTGGGCTATATTTAAGGATTACGAGCTTTAATGTTTCAGCTTGAATATTGTTTTAATTACAAGTACTTTTTTATATTAAAGTATAAAAAAATCCCTGTAAATTATAATAAAAAGAAGCATGAATTACTGCTTAAATGATTCCTTTCGTACACATAGAATAAAAAATAGACATAGATAATTATAATCAATAGACATAGATAAGGACAATAGACATAGATATAGACAATATCAATAGACATAGATATCAATAGACATAGATATAGACATAGATAATTATAATAAAAAAATAGACATAGATAATTATAATCATAGATAATAATAATTAATAAAAATTAGAGCTAAATAAGATTTAAAAGATCCTGATCATTTTGTGGAAAAATCGCAGGATTTTCAAGGGGGAAAATATTATCAAGTATGAATTTGTCTTCTTTACATGAATAACTGCTTTTTTTAACACTAGAAAGTGGAAATTTTTTCTTACTAAAAAGACTGTGCACCGTCATTTTGACGGTTGGAGAAAACTCATGAATATAAAATTAGAGTTAAAAAATTAGAGGAAAAAATCAAGAATATAACAATTAGAGTTAAATGATAGTTAAAGAATCCGGATCATTTTGTGGAAAATTCACAGGATTTTCAAGGGGAAAAATATTATGAAGTATGAATTTGTCTTCTTTACATGAAAAACTGTTTTTCAACACTAGAAAGTGAATTTTTTTTCTTACTAAAAAGACTGAGCGCCGTCATTTTGACGGTTGGAAAAAAGTCAAGAATATAAATTTAGAGTTAACAAATTAAAGAAAAAAAATCAAGAATATAAAAATTAGAGTTAAATGAAAGTTAAAGGATCCGGATCATTTTGTGGAAAAATCACAGGATTTTCAAGGGGAAAAATATTATCAAGTATGAATTTGTCTTCTTTACATGAATAACTGTTTTCTAACATTAGAAAGTGAAAATTTTTTCTTACTAAAAAGACTGAGCACCGTCATTTTGACGGTTGGAAAAAACTCAAGAATATAAAATTAGAGTTAAAAAATTAGAGGAAAAAATCAAGAATATAACAATTAGAGTTAAATGACAGTTAAAGGATCCGGATCATTTTGTTGAAAAATTCACAGGATTTTCAAGGGGAAAAATATTATGAAGTATGAATTTGACTTCTTTACATGAAAAACTGTTTCTTTAACACTAGAAAGTGGAAATTTTTTCTTACTAAAAAGACTGAGCGCCGTCATTTTGACGGTTGGAAAAAAATCAAGAATATAAAATATTTAATCTTTTTTAAATGGTTAAATACTTTAAATTTTGAACAATTTCATACCAATATATAATAAATTAGTATATATTTAGATATATTTTTATGCAGGCATGCCGAGCTGACAACCTGGTATGTCACCTGCTATACCCCCTGGTATACCCCCTAAAAATATATGCATCATTTGTGCAGTCCTTATATTTCAACACCAATATTTCCGAAGAGAAACATTCGGAAGTTATTTGCAAAAAGGGGGAAGAGACGAAAAGTAACTAACATTTTTCGGGTATTATTTTAAAGATTTCTGCCTGCTTTCCATATTGCCGTCAAATCGAAGGCTTTTAGTCTTAGGTATACAACACATTTTCTCCCCTTCTTTACTATCAAATATAATTTTCTAAATGTGTGTGCATATTTCGCGTAAAATTAGAAAAAAGTCATAAAATTTCAGAAGCCCGAGGACATAAATATGGACATAGCGCTCAATAGTATGTCCAAAACCGTCAAAATGACGGCAGCCGTCTTTCTAGAGTTAAAATCTAGAAATTAAGTGAAAATACTTGAATCTTTTATTCAGTTCTTGTCCTTTTATAGGAGACTAGCTAAAAACCCGCACTTCGCTACGGAGTACATTGAAATTAAATACAACGGTCAATGTATGCAATTAATTCCAAAAAAAAATAAATATATATATATTTATAATAAATACGACGATCAATGTGTACAATTGATGTAAAAAAAACATATTTATAAAAAAATCGTAAGGGATATTTTTATAGACAAAATAAAGTCCAATCGTCTGCCGCATTAGCAAGAAAAAAATATTTTTTTTTTGCACGTGACGATAAATTTATTTAAAGTACCAGAAAAAAAAATCACGTCATCAGCATTTAATAAATTAAAAACTAAAAATTAATCTTTAAAATTTCACAAAATATCAGAAAATGGAGGTAAAGATTCGAAAAAGATTTCATTTGAAAGGAATTTTTATAATCTCTCTCGTGATATAAATTTTATAACCCTCAAATTATTATTTTAAATGCAAACTTAAAGAAAGTTACTAAAACAGCTTAAAAATTTAATTAAAAAAATCTAAGAAGAATTTTTCAAAAATCTTTCTTAGTGCGCCCCTACACTATAAGAAGAATCACCATGCCAAATTTCAGCCCTTTAGGTCCAGCGGTTTGGTCTGTGCGTTGTATGTCAGTCAGTGAATCAGTTACTTAACTGTTTTATATATATAGATAATTGGTTTTTCATACTCTCAGTTGGAGGGAGGGGGATTTTAAAATACGGTGTTTAGGTGTCTTTCTGTTTACTACACACTGATTATAAAAACCAAGCTGAAGAAACATATCCTTAAATGATTTTAAAAAATTAGTAGCTAAAAAATAACAAGATTGTAAAAGTGTTTGTTGTGGTATATAATCTCTTAACCGTCAGCATTCGGTTGGCAGGGCTAATGGTTACAAGTATTCGAGGCATAGCCTTCGACATTTCGAGAAAAAATTCTTTCCCCTTTCAAAGCCCTGGTGTAAGGCAATCCTGTAGTTTTTTATTTATCCTATAGTTTTTTATTTATGTTGTTCTTTTTAACCTGTAGTTTTTTATTAATCCTGTAGAGATTTTATCCTGTAGTTTTTTATTTATCCTATAGTTTTTATATTTCCTGTACTTTTAATTTATCCTGTAGTTTTTTTTAACAATCCCGTGGTTTTTTATTTATCGCATTGATAAATAAAAAAACTACAGGAATAATCCTGTAGTTTTTATTTATCACATCTTTTCATCTCATACTTCAGTGTAAGATTTATTGTAAACTAGCTGAAAACCCACACTTCGCTACCGAGTACATTCAAAGTAAAAACAACGGTCCATGTATGCAATTAATGCCAATATATATATATATATATATATATATATATATATATATATATATATATATATATATATAATAAATACGACAATCAATGTATATAATTGATGTAATATATATATATATATATTAATAAAAAAATCGTAAGGGATATTTTTATAGACAAAATAATGTAGAAGAAGATAATCAAATCTAATATAAAGAATACTAAAGAATATAGTACAGTTAATTTAGTACAGTTTGTAGAACGTTTCTTTTACTGCATTTTAATTTTTTTTATGGATAATGTCCAATCGTCTGCCACATTATCAAGAAAAAGAAATATATTTTTTTTGTCAATTTAATTTTTATGCACATGACGATAAATATATTTAAAGTACCAGAAAAAGAAGTCACGTTATCAGCATTTAATAAATTAAATTCGAAAAAATAATCTTTAAAAATTCACCAAAAATCAGGAAATGGAGGTAAAAATTCGAAAAAAATTTCATTTTGAAGGAATTTTTATGATCTTTCTCGTGATATAAATTTTATAACCCTCAATGTATTATTTTAAATGCAAACGTAAAAAAGTTTAAAAAACAGCTTAAAAATTTAATTTTAAAAAATCTAAGAAGAATTTTTCAAAAATCTTTCCTAGTGCACCCCTACACTATAAGAAGAATAGCCATGCAAAATTTCAGCCCTTTACGTCCAGCGGTTTGGTCTGTGCGTTGTATGTCAGTCAGTCAGTTACGGAACTGTTTTATATATATACTAGCTGAAAACCCGCGCTTCGCTACGGAGTACATTCAAATTAAATACAACGGTCAATGTATGGAATTAATGCCAATATATATATATATATATATATATATATATATATATATATATATATATATATATATATTTATAAAAAAATCGTAAGGGATATTTATTTTTTTTGGATAATATCCAATCGTCTGCTGCATTAGAAAGAAAAATAATATCATTTTTGTCTATTTAGTTGTTATGCACGTGACGATAAATTTATTTAAAGTACCAGAAAAAGAAATCACGTGATCAACATTTAATAAATAAAATTCTAGAAATTAATCTTTAAAAATTCACCAAAAATCAAAAAATCAAGGTAAAGGTTCGAAAAAGATTTCATTTTGGAGGAATTTTTATCATCTTTCTCGTGATATAAATTTTATAATCCGCAATGTATTATTTTAAATGCAAACGTAAAAAAAGTTTAAAAAACAGCTTAAAAATTAATCTAAGAAGAATTTTAGAAAATCTTTCTTAGTGCACCCCCTACACTATTAGAAGAATCGCCATGCAAAATTTCAGACCTTTAGGTCCAGCGGTTTGGTCTGTGCGTTGTATGTCAGTCAGTCAGTGAATGAATGAATGGATGAATGAGTCAGTTACGGAACTGTTTTATATATATAGATAGATAATAGCGTTGTCAATCCTTTTTCGCTTCCCACTTCCCACGTGTCTATGAAATGGCCTTCTTGAGTTGAATTAATGTACATAAAAACATTTTATTCCTAAATTCACTTAGATATCACTCACTTATGTATAATACGTTTTTCCAGTTTCATTTATAGGTCATAATTCCATAAAGAATTTATTTTTGCCCCCCCCCCCCATAAAGACAAAATATCATTCAACTTATAAATAGTTATTAAGGATTTACCTCACTGCAGCCTGTGTCATTTTGATAAAAATAAAATTTTAAATCATTTAATAGCTTTATATTTTCGAAAATTCGAGAGTATAATGCCGATTAAATGAGTTTAATTTCCACGGTTATTTGCCCAAGGAATATTAGATGACATATTTTTTACTGTTTTCTGAAATTAAGCAGGTAAAATATCTTATTAATGGTTTCCAAAATATAAGTAGATAAAAATATTTTAAAAGTATTTTCTTTAGCAAAATTACCTTTAGAATTATTAATTTGGTTCGAACAAAAGAGATCTTACAACAAAAATTGAAATAGGCCAATAATTTTCCTTGGATTATCTATTCACTTTATGATAGAAAGAAGAAAAAGAGCTGAAATTAGGGACCGTAATTTTTGAAGTGTTTTTCTGTTTATCTTTTAATAAGAAAAGATAAATTTTCTAAAAAACACTAAATGGATGATTAAAATGAAAAAGTCTCGGGCATTTTTCTATTCCCGTTTTTGAGTTATATTTTCAGTTCATTACGCTGTTTTTATTCTTTTAACGCATAAACTTTCAAGTGCCATAATGTTATGTAGAAATTTCTTTTGCAAATTTTATTTCTAAATGCACCCCTGCTTTTAAAAATTAAATTAATATTTAAAATTACTGAAATGGTATTTTAGAAGAGTTATTTCCATTTATTTTCCTTCATCTTATTTTGAGTACATTAAGATGTATGTGTTATCAAAGAAAAATTGTAATATATACTATCTATTTATTGCTACAAGAGAGTCTTGAGTAAGTATCTGGAATGGTGTAGTTTGTCATGAGATCCATAAATATATCAAAAACTGTTATACTGCATGAGATAATTTTCAACACTATACACTATTATTGTGCTGTAAATCATCTTCTGTAAAATCACAAAGATAGAAAATAAAGAATGGCTAGAAAAATTAATTTAAAAATAAATGTTGTATACCTTTCTTTTTATTAATTAAACATGCGTTTTAAACCATAGCTGTTATTCACTAATGTCATCATCATCTGTAAATCATTTATAATTTTTTTTTGACGTAGGATTACGTTCCTCAATAACTGTCCTCCGAAAAGCAAAATTTCGGAAGCTAAAACCGTCCGTCGTCGCAAGTTATAATTTTGGCCAAACCCAGTCTGTATAGCTTGCACAAGCAGTAAACAGTTAAACAGAAAAGTACCAAAATGAGTCAAAATTTTTATATATATATATATATATATATATATATATATATATATATATATAGATAGATAGATAGACAGATAGATAGGTAGATAGATAAATAGATACATAACACATACATATATATATATATATATATATATATATACATATATATATACATATATACATACAAAAGACGTAAGAAACGATAAGTAATCGTACATTAATAACCCACGGTAATTTCGTTAGAAGAGACAACCTGAATTCTTTTAAATTTGATTGGTTTCTAAAAATGGGAACAAAGCAGTATATGGCTCCTGACAAGGTTTATTCGTATGAGAATGAGCATATAGCTTTAAAAATTAGACCATTACGGACCAACAAAGTTAATTTCCAAAGAAAAATTATAGATGTAATGACAAGCATTTACATTTAGTTTGCTGCATTGAGGGTCCATAAAAACTGTACGCATTTCATAAAATGCTAACAGTAATAAAAACGTAAAAGAGGTCTAGTCCCAGTCAATGAGAAAAGGAAGTTTTTTAACTGCGTAAGAGTAAAAACTCTCTTTGGAATCTAAGCTAAGTATTTGTTGAGAAAAGCTTACTCTTGCAACTAGCTGCTTTGTTTTTTTTTAATTACAATGGCATGTTAAAAGACTACTGAACAGCAAATACGCAACATAAAAAACCGAAATGACATCAGTATATCTATGATCATAGGGCGTTCTGAGCCACCCAGTTGTTAATGATCGAGATGTTAATGCTCGAAAAACTCCCCAACCCGGGCGATAAGTCGCCAAGAGCATGGCTCATCTTGAGAATTGGCGACGTACACGTGCTTGTGTATTTAGTCAACCTGTTGCAGTGTTCGAAGTCAGTTGGTAGTGTTTTTGCGAGCTATCGTGCCCTCGCCTTTCGAGCTATCGTGCACTTGTGTAATGCGCTGTCGTGCTCACTTTTATTATTGAGCCTTGGGGCTCCATTTTATTGTATAAGACGAAATATTATATGTTTAATAAATTTTTAATACAGTCCATTTTTGAGGAATTATTTGAAAGTCTCTAACACCCAGTAACGCTCCCAAAGCGAAATACGGGGGACAGCAGGGCATATGCATAGATGTGACATGTCCATATCTTCCTTAAGATTACATATGGGGCAAACAGAGTCAAGAACAAAGTTGATGCGATGTAGGTGTTTACGAAGGCAATCATGGCCGGATATATAAGATGAAACATTGCAACACATTTCTTAATTGTTGTTGTTGTTGTTATTTCTAATGCTCCCTGCCCGGTGGGGGAGAGGTGGGTTGTACCCTCTACCCCCTTCTCTGAAATATTTTTTCTGCGAATATAAATATTCTTCCAATGGCAAAAAATGACGTCCATAAATTGTGATGCCTTATTCTCATATCATATCGCAACTCATTGCGAAATACCAAACCCGAACAAATTTGTAAAAATTAAATTACCTCAAAAAATTTAACTCATTAAAATGTTCAGTAATTTCATTACTGAACATTTTATATAAATGTGAAGTATTACTGATATAAATTAAATGATATACCGTTGGCCTCATTAACAAATCACGTAACTCCAAAAAATATGATTTTGGGGGTTTCATGCTATTACATTGGTTTTATGGCCTAATTAACAAACCACGTAACTCCAAAAAATAAGATTTTGGGATTTTCGAATCCATTGGTTTTTATTAAAACCAATGTAAAAGCATGAAAACTCCAAAATCTTATTTTTTGGAGTTACGTGGTTTGTTAATTAGGCCAATGATATGTTACGTTATAACAACAACAGTTATCCACGGTAAAGTTTATAAAGCTCAATGTTACGGCTTACCTTGGCATTTGTAAAAGCCCGCCAACCTTGGCGCGTCACTAGACAAACTTTGATGTTTGCTAATGGCAGCAGTTCAGTTTCAGAAACTGTTCTGAGTAGTGGCATTTTAGTATTAGTTGTATGTTTTGCACAGTATGGTTTGTTAAATATAATTGTCAATCGCAGTATGGTCTGCACTGTTCTTGACATAGGGCAAACTAGTTATTTGTTATGTTTGTTTTTGTGTGTATAATAAAACCACTAAAAAAGATATTGCAGTTTTGAATTAGAAAAATATAGTATACAGTCCATTGAAGAAGGATCACTCAATCTAGTCATCATTGTTTCCATAGCGACAATTTTTCAAGAAAGAAACACAGTTTAATACAAATAAAACATTTATTTCGACTCGCAAACGAAGAAATTAAACAAAATATTTCTTAATTTAGGAAACTAACGATAACATGCTTTAATTTCAAATCTTCCTATTCCTAATATCAGCCTAATTTGAAGCATTTACTCTTCAATCTTAATTTCTAAATAACATTACTTAAAAGTTCCAATTTGTTCAATTCTTCAAGCTAGTTCTGAAGACCTGAAAAGTTTATTCAAATATTTCACTTTTCGACGGGCGATTTTTATTGAACTGGGCTTCTAAACGTATCCGAAAGATAGACTTTAATAAGTTAAGTGCTATCTATTCAAACTAGTGATATTAAATACAATCCGAATCGTATGAGAGTAAATCAATTCTCACTAATGCATGTGTTTTGGAGAGCTGTCCAGTAAACACATTATGTTGCGATATTATTTACCCTGATATTTTAATAGCGAAGGATGATTGAATAGCTAATGTTAACATGCCAATGGCATCAGCCATTAGAAAAGGAGATTAACAATTACATTCGTAGTGTTTGTTAATCAGCATCAAACCGCAATTTTTCTTTCAAGTTTTCGTAGAATGTGTGCTAAACAAAGTGTTATTTACTATTAACCTAGACATTAAATAGTGATCGATGCTCAGGAAAATATGTTTAAAATGAAATTATATCAGTGTATGACAAAATCCTCAAAAAAGCAATTTAAACTATGAGTAAAAAATGAGTTAAAAATCCTTAAAATATGTTTTTAAAGTTTAAAACAGGGGTTCCCAAACTTATTTCACCTACTTCCTATTCTCCCCCCCCCCCAAAAAAAAAAGATACTTAGCTCCTCTCTAGGTAATTTTCCCTCTTAAGGGAACGGTGGACGATAAAATTTATTTTTTTTACTTTTCATCATAGAGATAAGAAATTTTGTACATATATACATTTGTACAAACATATAGAATATACACACTATACACACTATAAACATATAGAATACCTTAAAAGAAATTTCCAATCTCATTATAATTTTAAGATTTTTTTTTAAATTTTAAATTTATAAACAAAATTTTAAAATGCTCCTTGCTACTTAATTTTTGAGATATTCCCTCGATTTTGCATTTTAATCACTTTAAACTGTATAACAAACAAATTTCGGTATCAATTATTTAATACCTTGAATAGTTAATTTTTTAGAGGATTTTTTTTTCTAAATTCCATCCCAATTTTCATGAAAATTTTGCCTTTTCATAAGTCGTAAATAAATTTAATTACCTTAATGAAGTCGAATTATAAAATGCATACCCAATTTTTTGTAAACTTGTAATAACCCTGTGGGGTCATTAGACTGTGATCGTATAACGTACAGTTAGCGTCGCTTTGCGACCAAATCTGTTTCAGCAACACAACTAAGAAAAGGGGTACAACACTCAAAGAAGACACTCTAGTTATACATATTTACAATCTATTTACACATATATTTACACATACACTATTTTGCATCAGGCTGAATTCGTATTCTTATTCAAACAAAGTATTATTCAATATATGTATCTACTCAATTACGAATACAATGCATATTATTCACCATAAATTAGGCAATGCCGACCCTTGTGGGGCAAGTGGCGAGTATGTAATAAGCTAGGAATGTGAAATAGATACTGTTAACATAAATGCTCATCCATGGGCAGTCGGCACTGTCGCTTAATTTCGTTCCACCACTGGTGCTCACAAAGTTCGTGTAATGTTTGGAAGACCCTGTGCACTAAATTCGTCAAAAGAATTCTATCTCGACACTAAAAGTTCATAGATCGATGATAACTCCGGGAACTCCACGTACGTTGATTGCGATGGTTCCACAATTGTTCCGCGGGTCAGTCAGCACTGGCTGTCGGTCATCTACGCATTCATCTCATCACCTCGTAACAACTTGCGCGTCGATGGTCTCTGGTCGTTGGTCTCTTTATCTCAACATTCCTTCGTCGTTTCACCGTTGTTATATCGTCGACGTATTTCTTACGTAATTTCGTGATTAATTAATTGGCGTTCATTTGATGTATTCTACCAGGCGGAATTAGGAGCACCTGTTAAAAGGCGTTGCTAGCAAAGTCCTTCTGAGCAAGATTGAATGCTGGAGTTGTATGAAAGGGGAGGGGAGGAAAAAAGAGAAGAAAAACTCAAATAAAAAAAAACAGAACAGAGAACAGAAAATCTACTGTGGAAAAAGTTAAACAGAAGTAATACCAGTAATTGAAACCTATTTTGGCCAATTAATCATTCAAACAGAAGGAACATATATATTTATTCAGTATATGTATCTACTCAATTACAATTACAATGCATATTATTTACCATAAATTAGGCAATACCGACCCTTGTGGGACAAGTGGCGAGTATGTAATAAGCTAGGGATGTAATAAGCCTGCGTCTCCACTGGCTGCATCACAGTATTTGTGGTTTCACTCAAATCAGGAGGTACTCATGAGCCACTCCTGACCACAGCTTCCCCCTCTCTGCCAATGGCATATTGTATAGAGCTGATTGCCCTTTCGAGCAAATCACCTGTACTTTTCTACTTTGGACAGTTGTAATGCCCGTTTCGTCAACATTAAAAGTTCTGGTAGGGTAGAGCTTAATTTCCTCAAGTTCTGCTTTAAGAATTGTGAAGAAAGATTTCACGTGTTCTTCAGTGAACCCTAGGATCCTGGCTCTTGACAATGACCGTGGTGTTCTGATTGCCAATTGGGAAGCGTTCCTTTTCAAAAAACAATTCGGTCACTTTCGACCAGCTGAGATTTTTTACAGAGAAGGGTTGGGGAAGATTGTTCCTCAAGGCAAGTTGGAAGGCCATCTGCTTAACATCGTTTCGATTCAAACCAAACGCATTGGATTCCATTTCCTTGCTGTAGTTAACTAGCTCCTTTTCCAAATCATCCATCAGTACAGATTTTCTCCGAAGTTTCTTTCTCACCACTATTCTAAACTCCGCAGTTCCCTCGTTTTCCGCATTCACATCTTTTTTAATGTACTCACGAATCGTAGATCTTGGAACGCGAAGCTGTTTAGAAGCCTTTAACGTTCCCATTTCTTTTTTCAGAACTACCTGACATGCGGCCTGCAGACTCGAAGTACACCATGTCTGTCTATTTTAAATTTCCTTTGGTATCTTAGACAAGAAGCCTCCAACAAAAAAGAACGTAAAGTGTAATAAAATAACTAAAATTAAAATACTGAATCCATGTTCGACTCAATAGGATGAAGGAAATGCAACTAAAAACTTTTGTACTGTAACTTATAATCTCTCTCTCTCTCTCTCTCTCTCTCTCTCTCTCTCTCTCTCTCTATATATATATATATATATATATATATATATATATATATATATATATATATATATATATATATATATATATATATATATATATACAGAGGCTGTTCGCACATTTTTTAGACGATTTTGGTAAGCGGTAATAAAAAATAATTTGCTGCAAAAGAAATAATTGCAATTGTACTATGTTTTTAAAAGTCATAATTATCGTCTGCGGCTAGAAAGTTTTGTTTTTATTCAAAATGGCGTTTTTAACAAAGCAGTGGTTCGAAGGTTACATTTATGCTCTTTCCGAAGAGAAATATGCATACTCCGTTATCCAAAAACGATGTGAGAGTCATGGTTTTGTGATATCTAAAGCGTCGATAGATAATATCGTCAACAAGAAAGGAAAAAACGTCAAATTGGAGCCTCAAGTGGGACAAAAATTCCAAACAAGTATCCAAGGAAAAAACGGACATCTTCGACTATTGCAAAGGTACGTTGTTTAATGTTAAAAGAAAATCCCCCTAGTCAAAAGACAGTTGCAAAATCATTAAAATGCTCGGAGTCCACTGTAAACAAAATGATAAACGTTGATTTAAATATTAAGAAAGCGAAAAAACGCAATGTGCATCGTCTTCTTCCAAATCATATAGCTGAACGCAGGACACGCTGCAGAATTCTATATGAGAAACACTTATCCAAAGAAAAATGGAAAACAATTGTCACAATAGATGAATCATGGGTGTATTTAAATGATTGCAACAAAAAAGAGCCATTTATTATCATAAAAGGGGAGAAAAAAATTTAAGTACATGGTTTAAAGAATCGAAAGAAAGTTTTTCTAAGGGATTCATGATTGTTGCTAGTTTTTCTTATAATGGCAAGTTAAAAATAAAGAGAGTGGAAAAAAATGTCAAGATTAACTCCAAATACTACCAGGAACATATTTTATCGCCAATTTTTCTGAATGAAATACCATCGCTTTACCCACAGTGCCATCAATCTGTGAGACTCCATCAGGACAAAGCTAGCAGTCACACATCAAAATCCACTGTAAATTTCCTAAAAGAAATGGACCAAAAAACTGGTATCAAGGCCATACCCTTCACTGATATCCCAACTAAATCTGTCGATGTATCACCTATGGATTTTTGTACTTTCGGACTTTTAAAATCTGCATTATCCAAACGTCGTCCCAAAACCTTTACAGGACTCTGGAAAGCTGTTCAGGAGGAATGGGATAGAATACCTCTTCTGACACTTCAAAAGGCATTATTATCCTGGAAATTGCGGTGTCGAAAGATAGTTCAGAATAAGGGATGTCAAATAAAACATTTAAAACACAAGAATTTTATGTAATTTAGTTTTGTGAATACAATATTCATCGTCTAAAAAATGTGTGAACAGCCTCTGTATATATATATATATACATACATATATATATATATATATATATATATATATATATATATATATATATATATATATATATATATATATATATATATATATATATATATTATATATATATATATATATATATATATATATATATATATATATATATATATATATATATATATATTATATATATATATATATATATATATATATATATATATATATATATATATATATATTTATTTATATATATATATATATATATTTATATATATATATATATATATATATATATATATATATATATATATATATATATATATATATATATATATATATATATATATATATATATATATATCTGCGTAGGTATGCGGCACAAAACTCGACGATATTTCTACACTCTGAATGGCAACGGCTGCAACTAGCGGATGTAAACATTAGCGGCCGTCCGCAATTTGCAGCCGCGTGTCAACATGGATTTACTTACTGAAATCAGGAATGCTCTAAAGCAAGCTGCAAAATCAAGTCAAAATTGGGAACAGTCTCAAGAAAAAAAGCAAAGAAGAAATAATCATTAAGAGAGAGGCGGAAAAGAGAGAGCATAAATGACGCGAGGTTAGGCTTAGCAGTCGCCGGCACAGCATCGACAGCCAGTAATAGTTAATTTTCTACACCTTATTTAGTACTTGCTGAATTTTTACTCCATTTTACATGTGAAGAAATTTTCCCTACAATTTATTATTTTTTATGATTAAGTGCAGATATCTGAATTGTGAACAATAGTACTTACAGAGAGGGATATAATCTACACTATATTTTAGTACTTGCTGAATGTTACTCCATTTTTTAAGTGACAAATTTTTTCCCCAACAATTTTTTATTTGATGTAATGATAAAGTGTAGATGTCTTAGTTTTGAAATATAGTACATAGAGGGATGTAATTTTTAAAAATCATTGGTGTTAGGTTTCTCAGTCTTATTCTATTTTGAAGATTTGGAAATTAGCATTTTTTATTTACGATGTTTTAGAATCAGCCTTATAGAGAATTTAGCAATGATTTTAAAATTTTTGACGGAGCTCCCGCAACCCCTTAACAATGTATATTTATGATGAAAGGTAATGATAACATTCCTTACATATATTACTTTCAGTTGAGTTGTTTTTCAAAAGAAAATATAAAAATAAAAGCGACCATGCTTGTCGCGTGGCTGCTAGTTTAGAATAAAGTACTGAAAGTTAGTGTCTGTTTTTTAGCCAGAACTGTGGGTAACTGAGTTTGAATTAAATTCCCGCCCCCCTGGATGGTTCCAGTGTCCCACCCCCGGAGGGGGAGTGGTAACGCCCAATTTCGGAACCCTGGTTTAAAACGGTAGAAAATTCCTTTTAATGCTTGGTATCTGAATGGGATTTTGATAGTACTCGAAAATTTTACCTTGAATAAACATGTGGGATATTAAACTTTCCCCATACACATAAATTAAATTGACGTGACATTATTACTTGTACGTTTCAAAATTAGGAATAACATACTTTCCAGTCTTTATGAATGAACTGTCCATGAATTTTCTCTCAGAAATAATTTAAAGTGTCTAATGATTTTTTAAAATAAAAGAGAAAAATACCTTATGCATGACTTGGCGTTTTATCTTGAAAATTCATGTCTTGAAAATTATCTTGAAAATTCATATATATATATATATATATATATATATGCTATTTCATCATTAACTCGATTCCGTAAGCAAACATACATGACATCCCCATAGAATTTTTTTTACCTTAGGAATACATATCATCCTTCTAATTTGAGCAAAGCCCATAAATTGTCTTTGAACTTTTGGCCCAGAATATTTGTGGAATGTGCGTTTTGAAGTAAGGAATGTCAAGAATTTGGAATTTGGTAATTGAAGGCCTTTGAACTTTCCTCTGGTCATAAAAAAAAATCATAATGCAGACTAATATATTTGCATAAAAGGTCCAACTTGAAATTAAACATAAGTAATTGGTTCTTAAGTTGCATAGTATTCATTTCATTAAAATAGTAGGTATTATATTATTTAAAAATCCATACCCAATTACGTAACCATATTTTATATGAAGTGCACTTTGGTGTATTTTAATATTATTATTCCTGACTTTATATAATAATGAAAATCTATGAAGTACTTAGAATTATCCATTGAAAGTTAAAATTTAATCCATACATATTCTTTAGCTTCATTATTTATTTTAAGGTATCTACCTACCATCGGAGCACGTTTTTTTCAAAAATATACAGTACTGAATAAATACATTTATTTTTAGTTCAAATGGGATATAAAATCATGAAAGCAAATACCTACGTTCGGAGCACCTTTTTGTTCAAAAATCTACAGTACTGAATAAATACATATATTTTTAGTTCAAATGGGATATAAAATCATGAAAACAAATACCTACGTTCGGAGCACTTTTTTTTCAAAAATATACAGTACTGAATAAATACATATATTTTTAGTTCCAATGGGATATAAAATCATGAAAACAAATACCTACGTTCGGAGCACCTTTTTTTTCAAAAATATACAGTACTGAATAAATACATATATTTTTAGTTCAAATGGGATATAAAATCATGAAAACAAATACCTACGTTCGGAGCACTTTTTTTTCAAAAATATACAGTACTGAATAAATACATATATTTTTAGTTCAAATGGGATATAAAATCATGAAAACAAATACCTACGTTCGGAGCACTTTTTTTTCAAAAATATACAGTACTGAATAAATACATATATTTTTAGTTCCAATGGGATATAAAATCATGAAAAAAATACCTACGTTCGGAGCACCTTTATTTTCAAAAATATAGAGTACTGAATAAATACATATATTTTTAGTTCAAATGGGATATAAAATCATGAAAACAAATACCTACGTTCGGAGCACTTTTTTTTCAAAAATATACAGTACTGAATAAATACATATATTTTTAGTTCCAATGGGATATAAAATCATGAAAACAAATACCTACGTTCGGAGCACCTGTTTTTTCAAAAATATACAGTACTGAATAAATACATATATTTTTAGTTCAAATGAAATATAAAATTATGAAAACAAATACCTACGTTCGGAGCACCTTTTTTTTTCAAAAATATACAGTACTGAATAAATACATATATTTTTAGTTCAAATGGGATATAAAATCATGAAAACAAATACCTACGTTCGGAGCACCTTTTTTTTCAAAAATATACAGTACTGAATAAATACATATATTTTTAGTTCAAATGAAATATAAAATTATGAAAACAAATACCTACGTTCGGAGCACCTTTTTTTTCAAAAATATACAGTACTGAATAAATACATATATCTTTAGTTCAAATGAGATATAAAATTATGAAAACATATATAATTTTGGGTAAAATTTCATAACATTTTCAAATAGTGAATTTTTTTTATATATAATTTTTTTTTACAATTGAATGCTTAAGCCTGAGACCCTACCCTCAATTCAACGGAATATACAGGGTGATTCCAAATTCATGGTAAAAACTCTGAGAGTTGGTACAGAACACTATAACAATCATTTATAGTATACCGTACCAACCCTGAAAATAGGAATGTATGGGCGCAAGTGACCCGTTTAAGCACAAAGACAGGAAAAATACTCGAAAGAAAAGAAAATAATGTTTAATGACAGCGTCATTGACAAGTGCTAAGTTTACAAGCAGTGTTCAAAATTGCGCCCGCTAACAGTAATACATGCTTGGCAGCGTCGATGCAGCGATTGGCTTACAGTTTCAAAGAGGCCAGGTATTTCCGGCACGCATGCACCAGCAACGGATATTCGAGCGACGAAATCCTCAACACAGTCAACTGGACTCTTCAGATGTCCCTATAAGAAGTAATCAAGGCCCGATATATCAAGAGGTCGGGAAGGGGGGTAAGGGAGTGGTCCAGCAAGCCCAATCCATCCAGCCCGAAAAGTGGCATCCAGGTAATTGCCACAACAGTGCTGAAATGGACTGGCGTCCAATCATGCTGAAACCACAGTACGTCCGGCATTCGTCTATGAGGAATGTGTTCCTGATACATTTGCAGCGCAGCTCTGCCGTGACCATTTGCACGGTCGTGCGTGAGGTGCATGTCTGCTTTTTGGCCAACGCGTCACTTGCGCCCATACATTCTTATACAATAAATGCTCGTTACAGTGTGCTATAACGATCATTAAAGTTTGTACTATTAGTTTGGAATTACCCTGTATTTTAATTTCCTTCATAAAATATACTACTGTGACACTGACCTGCATTCTGAAGTAAAAGTTTTACAATATTTCCAAAAATCACTGAAATATAAAAAAAAAAATGTGAAAAAAGACACTGATTTTTTTTTTTTTCAAAAATTATTTTTTTCAATTCCTACTATTAGTTCACACTCTCTCTCTATACATATCTTGTTCAAATTTTCAATCGTTAATAAAAGTGCTTTTTATTCATCCACTCAAGTTAAAATACATTTTTTAAAACTTGTAGTGGATGACACTTGATGTTAATACAGTTTTTTCAAATATTAATTCATTAATAAAATTTAATTAATCAATTTTAGTTTTAGACCGTATATATCTTGTTCAAATTTTCAATCGTTAATAAAAGTACTTGTTATTCATCCACTCAAGTTCAAATCCTTTTTTTTTAAATTGTAGTGGATGACACTTGATGTTAATACAGTTTGTTCAAATATTAATTCATTAATTACATTTAATTAATCGATTTTAGTTTTAGACATAGAGCGTCTCTTACTCTTGAATAGTAATTTCCCTCTTCTTACTCTGTAAACTGTAGCACTGCGGTAGCGCGGGCTCCTCCCGTCCATAGGTTGCGGGATCGAATCCCCAACCTAACAAACTTTTTCTCTCTCTTTCCCTCCCTCCTAATCTCGCACAGTAGGCAAGGTTCTGGCAGGCAATCCTTTTTTTCAATTCCTACTATTAGTTCTCACTCAAATTTTTCTTTGTTGACCTAAGTAGGAATTGACTTTAAAAAATTTTGTTTTTATATTACTTGTTTATAAGTACATGTACGTGTAGAATGATTCAATTAACTCATATAGCTTAGCTTTTATGTCAACCCATAGTTAGTAATATGTAAAACACCATTGCAAAATATTTCATTGAAATAGATTGAAAACTTTTTAAATGACTAGCTTTCTCGTTTACAAAAGTGACTGAAAAATGAGTTTTCTAGAAAATGCATTTAAAGGTGCTATTTCGGGTCTTTTAACCCTGCAGCGGGCGCGTCCGTGTATAAAGTGCAACATTTTTGTAATTTTGAATGGTATGCTTTTACATGTAAGGTTTGAATGTTCTAAGCAGTTTCTATGTATAGCTACACCTTTTCTAATGCAAGTCTGATTTTCTGACCCATGTATTCCTTTTCATTTATTTGTTGGTCGTGATTTAACCGTGGTAAACCAGCGATTATACTGGATTACAGTACCACAAAAGCGGGACTTGATGTACTCGACGAAATGTGCAGCTATTACACGGTATCCCGCATATCGCAAAGATGGACAGTCTCATTGTGTTTTAGGTTTTTGGACATAATAGGAATCGATTCACAAGTTGTCTTTAGATGCATTAAACCAGATAGTTTTGAAATAAGGTGATTCTATCTGCATTCTTTGGTCTTTAATTATACATATATCTCAGTATTATCAACATTTTATTTCTTGTCATAAAAAGCAGAATTATTATTTTCAATATGAAAAAAAGTGTATTATAAAAGGAATAATCAAAGTTGAAAGATGTTGCACTTTGTGCCACGCGCGCCTGCTGGTGTTCCAAAAATTGGTACGCCCGCTGAAATGTTATGTCGTAACGTTTATCAGCTTTTTTAGACTGGATATATTCTACCCTTTTCATCATATTCACCATCTGAGGATTGTTCCTTTAAGAACGCCTCGCATCTTGTAGATATGGATAAGGCCCCGTCTGCAAGCCTTTTTCAATTCAACAAAAATCCTATTTTTGCGCGATTTTAGGCGCTGTGTTCATGTCTACACATTCCAGGATGCACGTGCAAAAGGGTTAGTCTCAATGCCCAGTCCACTTTGGCGCATTCCTCGCCTTCCCTCCTTAGACACACAAAAACCACTAATATTTGTTCTCCAAGCTCCGCTCCACTGATTGGCGGTCGCGGTTCCACTGCTTGGCGGCGCCCAATTCCACATCTGGCCAGCTCATTATATCACGTGACCAACCCACGCTGGAACAGGGAATTTTAAGGAGAGACACAGAGCGACTTTCTCCACCAGCCGGTTTGGACGCAGCTTTCATGATGGGAAAGGAACGTATTAGCGGCTCTCCAAGTCCAGTTACCAGGGTCTACGTGCCGAGACATCGTCGCCCTCCTGACGCTGCCTAGATGCCTTCATCCTTTTTTGTCATGGCTTTAAGCCACCTTCCTTTTTCAATAGTCTAAATAAATAAAAAAAATGATGTTCATCAAACAACTTTGACTAGTTTCTGTCAGACCTTTCTACTTTTCGGAATAACAAGCTATGGCCATAGGTAGCCATATTAATACCTGGGTATAACTCCATCTTCAACGTTTAAAGTTCTTGCCACAACTTATTAATGACTCCTGAATATCAATCTGACAGGTTAATTAAGCTTTCAGTTTATTAATTGGCCATGTGTTCTCATCCAATGATCGTACGAATTAAAGTAAAGCAATTTTAGAATGCTAAAGGATTGAACTTTGAAATAGAGCAATAATCAAAATTTTGCACCAAAACAGCCATTGTAGGGAGATACCTTAATAGTATTTACATTTGCCGGTGGCCTAGTAGTTAAAATCTTCAAGATGTCACGTCACAGGTCCAGAGTTCGACCCTGCGACTGGGAAAGGTCGACTCAGATTTTCATCCCTTGAAAGGGTCGATAAAATAAGGACCAAGCATGCTTGAGAACTAAACTCTGGGGGTCCCCGGTCAGGTTTACCACCTGACTGAGACATATGCTGTATGGAAACCCAAGACCACGGTCAAGAGTGCGGAGATGGGCACAGCCGGCCATGGTCCACAGCGGACTGTTTTCCATGAGTTTATTTTTTTAGATAAATGAAATTCTTTCAACCCTAAATAAAGAGGCAAGATAGAGAACTGATACTCTACCTCATACTGAATCAAAATAATATTTTATTTCTTCAAATGGGAAATAATCAGTTAAATATTTTTCTCCTTCAATGCAATGATCGTTATATTGCAATGTTATTTTCGATTAAAAAATTTCACATTATTTCAATTTATTTCACAACCTAGATTTTTATTTGAAGCATTTATTTACTTATTATCACTAAACCGAAAGTGAATTACGTAAAGAAAACATCCTCTTAAAATTGATTTAAACACATGGAAATAATTTATAGTATACACAAACGTTAAGAAAAACAAAACCGCAAGTTTAAAAAAAAATGTCAGTCTAAAAATTGCTCATAAGATAGATATGCTAGTTATGCGTAAATAACATATTTTTATGAAGCATTATTTAAAAAAAAGGAATTATAAAGGTTAATTGGGCTTGATTAATATTTGTTTTATTTTTTTAAAGATTAGATAATGGAGTGTTAATGACGTTTTAAGTGCAAAAATTACGGGAGTAAGCGAGTTTATTTTTTAAATTTGGTTAATGCAATAACACAGAAAATGAATGTGAAATTTAAAACTACCTACTTTGACATTATTGATAGTTTATAAGTGCTCATGAAATTAATTTTTTAATGAATAAAAATCTATAATTAACTTCACGAATTCGTTTTTTTAAGAATCAATCATGTTTTTTGATATCTCCTTACTTCCGAGCTCCGATCCGACTTTTTTATTTTATTTTGAATTTCTTTATCATCGCTTCTCATCAATTTTCCTACACAAAATTTGGCAGGAAAAAATCACCTCCCCGAATAATACCCTAAAAATAACAGTTTTTCTTTGCTATAAGAAAAATAATAGTCCGTCGCTTAGACAAACATATTAATTTCGATAACACCTTTAAGTTTGATGCTGTTATCGATAGTTAAAGGTTCTTGCGTGGCCAAAAAATCTCCGTAAAAGCAAAAGTTTATAGTGAATAGCTTGATAAGATATTGGGTAAACAATGCCTTTATTTTGCTATATGAATAGGAGCAGAGAATATCTTTTTCCGTAATAATCTATACTCTAAGCTATCAGTAAAAAATAGAAAGTGTGTACGCTTGTTTCAGATACTTAGAGGAGTTCATTTATTTCTCCGTGCGAAAAAAAAGTAAAATTCGTTTATTGTTCTTACGTTAGTCCAGAGTTAATCTTTCACAGACACTAAAGGAATAACAAAAGAATGCTGTTTGTATAACTAATTTTTAGTGAAACTTACATATTTAAATTGACTATCTATAAAAAGACGGGCTATTTTTAAAATTTTATTTAATCATACAGGTCAGTGGTACGCGTACCTGGGTGGTACTTACTAGACTGTTCAAGGTACAGGGAAAATTTTTAATTATGGTGAAAAAACCAGCTTCTTGTAATAAAAATAAAATTTTAAAGTATTCTGAACTTTCTTTTCCGGAATTATCATAAAACTCCATAAAGAAGAACATCCTATAGCAAATATAAGATAAATATTGACCATCTGCGAAGACTTTCTGAGTGGATTGACGTCACTTTTCCTCCGCTTCCTAAATTTGCACACCAGTCATGGTCGAACTTTGCAACAGTAAACAAAAGCAGCAATCTCGCTCATTATAATATTGATTAGCTGAATACCCGCGCTTCGCTTCAGAGTACATTCAAATTAAATGCAACGGTCAATGTAAGCAATTAATGCCAAAAAAATATGTATATATATATCTATATATATTTATAAAAAAATCGTAACGGATATTTTTATAGACAAAATAATGTAGAAGAAAAATTCGAATTAAATACACTGTTGGCTACTGTAAATGCAACACCCTGAAGGAAACATGCAAATAACATGAAATTTACAACATGCATTAGCGGAGGTGAGATATGCAAATGATTAGAATGTCAGCGCAGACGCACATCACGCGCGCCTGTGGCGCCATTTCAAAGCGCTATTTAAGGCTTGAAGATTTCGACGATTTCAAATTCGGCAATTGTGTTTTTCTTGTGGTTTTTTCAAAAAAACGATCAATTATACCTCGTCGAAAACAGCGATCATCTTTTGATCAAGTATCCGAGATCGACAGAGGAAGGATCGTGGCTTACCGAGATTGTGGATTATCTTTCAGGGAAATCGGTAGTTGTTTCGGACGAAACCAAATAACTGTAATGCGGATATGTGATCGTTGGATGCAGGAGGGTACGACGGACCGGCGTGTTCGATCACATCCACCTCAGCGCACCACTTCACGTGATGACAGGCAAATTGTGCGCATGGCAGTGACGGATCGCTCAGTCACATCACGAACCATAGCACAGCACATGCAGTCTGTAGCGCATCATCCAGTGTCTGCGCGTACCATTCGACGCCGTTTACAGCAGAGTGGTCTGTCCGCAAGACGTCCATTGCTTTGTCTACCCTTGACGCAGAACCACAGACGTCTCCGCCGCCAATGGTGCGATTACAGAAGGATGTGGGCGGCAGAATGGAATGAAATGAATATTTACTGACGAGTCACACTTCTGTCTGCAACACCACGATGGTCGCATTCGAGTCTGGAGACACCGTGAAGAGAGGATGCTGAACAGCTGCGTTATTCACCGCCACACTGGTCCTGCACCGGGTATTATGGTATGGGGCGGTATTGGATATCACTCTCGCACACCTCTAGTACGCATTGGCGGTACTTTAAACAGCCAGCGCTACATCTCCGAGGTGTTGGAGCCAGTTGTCCTTCCTTACCTTCAGGGCTCGCCCACAGCCATATTTCAACAGGATAATGCGCGACCACACGTGGCACGCATTGTCCAACGGTTTTTCGTCAATCGCCAGATTGAATTGCTTCCCTGGCCGCCTCGCTCTCCTTATCTTTCGCCGGTAGAAAACATGTGGTCCATGGTTGCTCTACGATTGACCCAGATTCAATCCCCAGCTGCCACTGTAGATCAACTTTGGCAACGTGTGGAAGCTGCTTGGTCTGCTGTACCCCTAGAACTCATCCAAAGTCTCTTTGAATCAATGCCGAGACGTGTGGCAGCGGTGATCTCCAACAATGGCGGCTACTCTGGCTACTGATTTTGGCAGGAACCACACTTCACAGAAGTCTATAAATTTAATCGTTTGATACTTGGTCAACATGTTATCTACAAAATAAATTTTGTTGTGATATCTCTTGTCTTTCTTGGTGTTGCAATTTGGGTGGCCAGCAGTGTACAACGGTCAAAGTTTGCAATTCATTTGTATGTTAAATATCCATAAAACAACATAATTTGAATTAAATTCTTAAAAAACTTCCATTTTAATCCAAAAATTAATCTTTAAAAATCCACCAAAAATCAGAGAGTGGATGTAAAGATTCGAAAATGATTTCATTTTAAAGGAATTTTTGGGATCTTTCTCATGATATAAATTTTATAGCCCTCAAATTATTATTTTAAATGCAAACTTTAAAAAATGTCATAAAAACAGCTTAAAAATTTAATTTAATAAAATCTAAGAAAATTTTTCTAAAATCTTTCTTAGTGCACCCCTACATTATAAGAAAAATCGTCATGGAAAATTTCAGCACTTTAGGTCCAGCGGTTTGGTCTGTGCGTTATCTGTCAGTCAGTCAGTCAGTTACGGAGCTTTTTTTATATATATACATTATATTGGCGTTTTATATGGCATTTTTGAGTTAAATTATACATGCAATTTATGAAAGCAATTTAAAATATATACAGTGAAACTTCTCTACCCGGCCACCCCTCCAAACGGTCAGTTTTTGTCGGAACCATGACTGACCGCCATAGAGAAATTTTTCAGTATATATTATATATGCTTTAATAACATCGTAATACTGTAGCTGTAGTTTTATCAGACTATACAGGTGGTTCGCCAGTTACATATGCATTTCCAGTTGGTAGGCGACGTATAAAAGTTTGAGAACCACTGATATGGGTTAATGACAGAGGAATCTCAATCCACAGGATGTGATTGGCTGCGGATTTCAACTGCATCTGGGATTTGCAACTGCCTCACGAGATGCACTACAAATGTGTGATCAGTCACGTGAGAAGACACAAGGGTCTTACGATCTTGGCCTGACACGTGATGACTCGGAACTATGTCTCTAAAATTAATGGGGATTTACGAAGCTGATTCCGTGGGCTCATTAAAATTATACAAAACATGGGTGCCTTGTATGTACTTAAAACATATAAAATCTTCCCTTTTAATGTGGGTATTACTATTTCGATATTTTTAATTTTAGTATTTAAAATTGGAAGTACGATCACGATATTTAACACGTGAATAGTGTATTTTATAAGCATAATTGGGCAAAAAACAAATTTGATGTATTTGGGTGTATGCAAGACTGTCTAAGAGGTTACGAAAAGAAAATAAATTTAAATCACAAGCATGTAAAGCTGAAAAAAACATGTCAAAGGAAAGGTTTTCAACGGTTGGTGTTTTGATAAACATTTTTCAATGGAATGAAGAATATTAATGATATAATTAGAATATCTTTCTTTAAATCATGATTCAAAAGTATCTTTAAAAATGTTTTAAATCTCAATCCTGGATGCTTTAAATTTTATCATTTAATTCGTTTTCATACTTTATAATGAATATTTATTGAAACAAAATTTATACTTATTATAATATACGGGAACAAATTTTGCTATAATTTACCATATTTGAGACTGAAATAATATGTGACGTAAAAAAAATTACAAAGAGTAGAAAAATCTACTCTTGAAGGGCTCTGAATTTTATTTTGTTCTGTCTTTTATTTAGCCGTATTTAAATTATTAAATTATCTATGCAGGCAACATTTTTACTTTATATATTAATTGTAAAAAGAATTCCAATACTAAACCTTACTCAGTTCTTTAACGTTTTATTTAAAACAATTTTAAAGTGCGTAATATTAACTTTATAAATTTAATTTTATTCATCAATGGCTGATGTATTACACTGTAGATGAAATTTAGGGGGGAAAATATATTTAAATTTACAATTATTACAGATATAAAATTTTTACATTTGCATCAAGATTTAAAATGGATCTATACACTATTTCAAATCTTCTTTGTAATATTAATAGGTCATTTGAAAAAAAAATTAATCTTTAGAACTTATTTATAATAAAGTTTCAAATTCAATTCAATTTGATTGTTTTGTTATTTATAACAAAACAATCAAATATGGTCATTTTTTAAAAATAATGACCATATTTGATTGTTTTGTTTTATGTTATCATAAGTTTTAAGTATAAGGCTTGTAACAAAATGTACACCTTGAACTAATTTATTGACTTATTTCTGCAAGGTCAAGTGGTTAGAAGTGTAACACAATTTATCAAACTAAATCCATCTACAATTCGATTTCAGCAATACACTTATGAGATATAGGACCAAAATACATCATATTGCACCTTAATTTTTAGAATAATATGTATTAGGTATAACTCACTAAAATATCATAAGATTAACTCAGAATTCAACCCCCCCGCATGTTATTTGGAAATTGATAATTCCTACTGGGGGGGGGGGGTAGCATTGACCACATACACGCGTTTCTAAAGCTTATTTTTATCCTATTTTACTTTGTTAACAACACATTGATTCTGTTCTTCTTAGTCAGCTTCTTTAACAAGACGCTTCTGCTGTTAGATGAAGACAGGAATTTGTTCAATTCGCTTATTCCTCTCATAAACATTCTTCTCACAAACAGCTTTTCCCTTGACAAAAAGTTTTTCATTCTGATCTCTGTACTGGATGTATCAACTTCTCCCTTACATCGACCTTGAGAGCAAGTTCGACAAAACTGTTCTAAAAATAAACTAGTTAGCAACAAAAAGTAGCAATGTAATGTTTCACAAACGTTGTCTAATATTAACTCAATATTTTCGTTTTCAGTTTAATTAATTTTCGCTAGTTATATCGAATTCCATTTTCTATAGAGGCATGTCAAGATTTAGGTTTTTTTTCCTGGCATAGGCTACATAGTTTAATGACTATATATTTCTTGTCTTTGCCATGTTAACCTTTCCATTGCTCTCTAAATTAGTTTAATAACTATGTATTTCTTGTGTTTGCCATGTTAACCTTTCCATTGCACTCTAAATTTATGAAGTTTTATTTTCTTGCCGGCCTGATCCTTTATTCAATGTATATGCTTAGAAGATTCTGCCGAATATTTACATTTTCTAAGCCTATGAAGGCGTATTTTTTTTAATTACACGCTATTTGGAATATAAAATCAATCATAGGTTAAAGAAAAATAATCTTATTATAGTGTATAATAACCCTTTTTTGGTACAGTCATTATATGATATTAGTATGTTGGTTGAGTAAAGTTAATTATTGATTTTTTATTAGCGGTGGTATTAATGTTACGAAAGTTGAAAATATATTGCTTGAACGAATAGAAGAAAATGCAGCTCTATTTTTTAAACCTTTTAATGACATTTTTTAAGGGGATAGTGGACATTACAAAGAGATTTTTGAAATTTTTAACCACAGAGATATGAAATTTTGCACATGTATTCATTAAAGTATAACTATATTAAACAACTTATAAAATTATATAAATATTTAAATAAAATTATATTTTAAAAATTGAAATTAAATTTTTTAAATGCTCCTTGCGATCCGATTTTTAACTGCCCCCCCCCCATAATTTTACATTTATATTGCTTATAAATACATTTTGGACAGATTTACATAGGGTATGAATGCCGATTATGAGATCCCTTTTGATTTTCATATATAACTAGGAAAGTAAGTGAGGAATTATAGTATCAACTTGATATTCTTTTAATACATATATTTTACTACATATAACAATGACAGAAAATTGAAAATAATCTTACAATTTTCTTGTATGACACTATAAACACAAGTGTTCGATTTTTGGGGTCTGAAAAAAGTAGTCCTACTATGAGACCCACATTTTACAACTCTATATATGAATTCGAATTACTGAAAAGTTCGTAAAAACAAAACTGTACACAATAATTAGATAACAGTTATCTATATACAATAATAGGTGAAGAAGAAAAGTGACATTTTAAACAAATTAGTTGGTTTACACTACAGGTTTTCTTAACTTTTTGTTTTTTGATTCAAACTTTTCACATTGTTTACAAATAAAAAGTTAGTCCCCTCCACAATCTTCATGGGCCCACTGAAACACCTTCTACATTGATGCCACTGCTCTCCTCGTTTGTCTTCTGAAAATAAACAACCACAAAAAAGTCATTCAGCATCGTTTTCATCAATGCTATCACCACTTCTGTCATGGAGAGAAAGTTTTTCAACATCTTCAAATGAACTGAGATCATCATAGCTATAATTAGGCTTATTCTTTCTCTACTTTTAACTAGTATTGCATTTTCATCCATCCTTAATTTTCCCCTTCCTGTAGGGACCTCTTTGCCTTTTTCTTTTCCCTTTATTGTTTCCTTATCATTTTCTTTTTTTATCTTAATCTCATTTTCCTTGTTAACCTTTGATTTCTTATCTTTTAGGTCTAACTCTTTTTTTTTCTTGTAGGAAAAAAAATATTTTTTCGAATATTCTGCAGTTCTTTTATTAATGCTATCAATCAATTTATTTTTATAGGGAGATGATGTGATAACATCGGCTTTACGGGCCCTACTTGGTTTCGAGGTGTTTTTCTCAGGTAACGTAGGCAAGGGATTTATTTCTTCAGGAGTCACTAACAACTGGTTTGAACTTGTTGTTTGATCAATAACTTCCACATTGTCACTACTGCTACATGTTTGTGGATTTCGCCTGGGCGTCATTGCATCTGCAGTTTCAGAGGAAACAAGGCTGTGAGAGTGAAAATTAAAATGCCTAATATGAGACCCTATCTCATATTAGGCATGATTTGGGGTCTCATATTGGGCACGGCCATGTTGTTGAACACGCCAACGAATCTTTTACGTTAGGATTGACGTTAGCTTAAAAATAAACAGACTTGTTTACACTCCACATTTATAGCTACCTATCCAATACTAACAGTTTTAATAAGAGTCTTACCTTAAAGGTCAAAACAGCCAATGATTATGGTGATGCAAAAAAGTCGACGAGCACACATTCAGGAAAAAAAATACTGCACCTTTGTGTGCGCTTGCAAACACTTGATTGACTCACCGGTTACGATTGATGCAATAGGCTACTGTTTTACTCTCCAGTTGCCAGACGGTAGCACTTTATATGTCCTATAAGCCGGGGTCTCATATTAGGCAAGGTCTCATATGAGGCAAGGTCTCATATTAGGCAAGGTCTCATATTAGGCAAGGTCTCATATTAGGCATACTTACCCTATTACTTTGTACTTTCGTTGAATAGTTAATTTTTATGAAATATTTTTATGCTTGTACTCTGAATTTTCGTAAAGCTTTTGTACTTTTCTATACTTAAGTTAAAATTTTATAATATAAATGATGTTCAAACTTAAAATGGATACATAACTTTATTTTGATGTATTAGAGGAGTCTTTATTATAAATTTTATAAAATTTAGCCAAAAATAATGATGCAAGGAGCATTTAAAAGTCTTGCAAATTTGGAAAGGACTCATTTTGAGAAAAAGCCATTAAAAAGAGTTTTTTTTCACCTACCTTTAATTACTTTTCAAAAGCCACAAAGTTTTCATTTTACTTTTCACTACATAGTTTAAGGGAACGATGGACCTTTATTTGAGCAAATCTCGTCATTGTAATATTGATTGTGTTATTCTAATATATATATATATATATATATATATATATATATATATATATATATATATATATTTATTTATTTCTGTAGATTATTAGTACCAAAATAATTTTTTTCAAGTAAAAAATCCTTTATGAAGCTTCTACAAAGTAATGTATAATAGGTAAGTGTAGTAATAAATATTAAATCTGTTTTCTCAAAACTGATTTTTCAAAGTTTTTAGATTTTTTAAATGCTCCATGCTACTTAATTTTTCTTCAAAATTCATGAAATTGATAAGGAAGAATCCTGATGCTGTTTACAAACAAACTGGGTATGCATTTTACAATTTGACTTTATTAAGGTACTTAAATTTGATTTATAAATTTTCAAAAGGCAAAATTTTGATGAAAATCGGGATGGAATTCAGAAAAATATCTCTTAAAAATTAACTATTCAAGGGATTAAATAATTGATAACCAGATTTCTTTGTTATATAGTTTAAAGACATTAAAATGCAAAATCGAAGAAATATCTCAAAAATTAAGTAGCAAGGAGCATTTTAAAATTTTGTTTATAAATTTCAAATTTTTTAAAAAAATCTTAAAATTATAATGAGATTGGAAATTTCTTTTAAGGTATTCTATTTATTTATAGTGAATTGTGTATATGTACATAATTTCGTATCTCTATGATGAAAAGTAAAAAAAGTTAATTTTAATGTCCACCGTTCAGTTAATGCATTTTATTTCATATTTTTAAGATATTAATACACCAAAGAAAATAATTCCAATTTTTATTCATTTTTTTGGCAATTTGAAAGTCCACCACCCCCTTAACATTTTTGTGAAAAAGATTGCTATGCAGTACTTAATTATAACTCTAGATGTGAAACGTCTCAATTGTGCAACGTGGACATTTTAAAATAATGTCATATTTTAAAGTCCATCTTTCATTTTAAAGCAAATGTCTATTATGTGGTTCCGACCCTATATCAAGTTTATGTTTTTCCGAGATTGGAGAAGCTTTTATGCGTCTCCAGCGTCACATTCAAGTGCAGATGTAGTGATATTTTATAAGAAGCGTAAATTATGTTTTTAATGTATAGCTTGGAATCTTTATTACACCGCGAGAAATATTTTCAGAACTTATTCCGATTCATACTCGATTTCAAAAGTCTGGATTTTGAAAGTTGCGTAGGATGGGCTCTTTGTTAAAAATTACTTTATTGAGTCCTATAAAAAGCGAATATCTATTTTCAGAGATCAGCATTTCTTTCTTTTTCTTTTATTTTCAACATCGCAGCAAAATTCAAAGCTTAATATACATAAATTTGATTGTTTATCTTTCGTTTGTTCATTCTGTGATGCATATCAGAATTTATTTCGCTGAATTTAGAGATCGTATTGTGAATATAAAGTATGGAAAATAAATTTCTTGATATTTCGTACCCGACGAAATAAAGTGTGAACTGGCAATAAATTCAAGAGGAAAGCAGTTTGAAATATTTTACAAGTGGTTTTTATTTTATGTTCGCGCTTGAAAAGGCTTAGTATAGTAAAATAAGACTGGATATATCAGATAGAATGAATAGATTAGTTGTTGTGCCATTTACTTAAGTTGAGAACTGGAAAATCTATTATAACACAGTTTTGACTATAGGGGGATTAACTTCTGGTTATTGATTTTCTTTCTAAGTTTACCAGTGATAAAATATGATTTTTTAGCCTTACGAAATACTGCTATTGTAAAATTAATAACATTTGAACAAGTATATTTAATGATTATAATACATTTAGGGGTACGTAAATTTCGCATAAAAACATTGAAATTTCTCAAAAAATTACAATATATAAAATTTCAAATTTATTTGCAAATATATATATATATATATATATAAATTCAAAAATTTCACATTTATTAATAAAACATTCACAATTTTACTTACTTGGTTAGGCAAGTATTAAAATTTTTGGTTAGAAGCTAACGTTGTATTAGTCTCCACATTCTCTTAAGTCTTTAGCAATAAGTAATAAGCAAATTTCGAGAGTGATATCTCTCAGATAAAGACCATGGATGGTCTTAGACAAGCAATTATGTTAATAAATTATTAATATTATTACTTAATCTCGCTTAAAAAGGCGTTTATCACCGAGTTCTTGCCGAAAAGTAGTAAAAAAATAATTTTTGCATTTATTCGCTCATATCGGCAAATTTCGCGTTTATTCGCATCTATTTCGTAAATACGAAAATTACACCTCCCTAAATATATCTCATTAATTCAATAGATTTAGATCTAAGTCTTCTCTATAGTAACAAAGTACTTTTTACGTAATATCATAAGCATTTTTTAATTTTCAAAAACTGAATACGCTTATTTCATGCAAGTGATAAAAGCTCAATGTCTCTGAAAATTCTTTAATAAATATAAAAGTTACGACAACTTACGACCTTTATTACCCTAATGTTATATGTTACACATACTGTCGTTTTGAAATACATTATTTGTCGTCGGGATAAAATTTTAGTGTATTTAATCATCCTGAAAGTTAACTTGCGACGACTCTGTGAAAATACTAATTACCAAATACTTATTTCTGGGTATTCTAACCTTGAAGTCAATTTAACCTTCCAGAAAATGTCAGGAATTATCATTTTCTGTTTCTTTATTTACTTCTCCCTACCCCTCCATCTCAAAATGTCAGCACACAATGTTACATTACATGACTATTATTAAGGCTGCTATGTCCTAAGAAAAAAATCGTATTTCCCTTTTCCTCTTCTTGCAGATTCTAGTGGTGGGAGGAGTCCAGTTGACAGTTCGAGAATTCCACCCCCCCCCCTTAGGATTGACATTTTGAGGTATTGTAATGGTTCTCTCTCTATAGGGGGGTTAATCGCTGCCCCCAAATTGCTTATTTAAAATATATTTTTTTCACCAATTTACAGGTACATAAATGCTGATAATTCAATAAAATTGGTATTGTCACATAGCCTGAACTTTTCTGCAAAGCGCTACCGGATTCATTTTATAAATTTCGTCCACCGAAGGAATTGATGAGCGTTTAAAACACACTATGCCAGATTTTTTCCCGAATAATTTAAATTTTAAAATATTAATTGCATTTAAAAAAAAAAGGAAAAAAGTTACGCGAATGTAAAATTTCTTTCTCTATGACGGAGTATAATTTTTTTTAAAAAATCTTTGATTCCATGTCGGCAATTCGTGGACAAATTTTCTCCATAGGTTAACATTGAGGTGAGCGAATCCAATAGGATTTGTACATAGCAGCCTTAAATTACAAACACAAACTTTCAATAATGTTATACATTTATTATTTTTTTATTTTTGCGTTACTATTTTTCGATACTACTGTTTATAAGGGCAAATCTTTGCCACTGATTCTCTAAAAGGCCTATTATTGTTCGCTTTAGCATTCGATCATCACTGTACCGACAGCTTGCTAGTACCAGGATTCTAACTAGTCTCTTTACCTTGAAACCGACATTAACCGTTTGAGCTATGACGACCAACTTTCTATTTCGAGCGGCCACCGTAAAAGCGAACGTGTATGCAGATTTCCCACCCTTGAAAACGATTCGTCGGCAGCTACGTACACACTGGTGTACGTTTCCTTCAAAATAACAGAATCGTGTGTACTCCTCCTCTCAAATCTATACACCAGTGGCAACCGAAACAGCCTGGCGTCGGTTCCGTCTATCCGGTTTCGGTAGACAAAATCGAACGACACATGCAACCGATTCGATTGTTCACCCGTTTGCGGTTTTCTACCGCAACGCGTGAACGTACAAAACAAAATATAGTTGGCTCCCTGTTTAACGACTTTCAAGGGACCGTGAAAAATCGCCCTTAAGTAGAGATCGTCCTTAAACAGAATTTGTGAAACTAACATTTACCATAACGTCGGAGGGGCCGGGACTGGGAAGTATCGTCTTTAAACGGAGATCGTCGTTAAGTAGAGCGTCGTTAAACAGAGAGCCAACTGTACGTTGTTTACTCTAAACGGAACGATAAAACCGAGACGATCCTAAAACCGAATCCGTATCGTGTGTACGAAGCCTTATTTCAGCAAAATGGTTTTCGATCGAGAGAGCTTCTATCGTCGTGCGGTCGTCTTGCTATCAACCTGAAACTCGATCCCGTTTTCATCTTGCTAAGCGTATCGCATGATTTGTAAATATTCAGTAACTAATCACCTTCATAGTTATGGTCATGCTTAGTCACTAAATTGTGTTCTACTGCCGCACAATGCTTTTACTTAAGAGTCCACAGAGCTATCAAATGTTATGAGGAGAGAAAGTACCCTTCAATGACCTCCCTCCCAAAGTTCTGAAAACACAACACTTTATTGTATTGCACTGAACTACTTTTCTTTAACAATTTACTTTTTATAATTTTACTGTTATGGCAACACGCATACGCAAATTATCGTCTGCAGGACTACGTCACATCAAACAAGTTTCCCGCCAGCAAAATCACGTCACACCGTGCGCTGATTGCGCGTAAGGACTCTAAAACTATATATATATATATATATATATATATATATATATATATATATATATATATATATATATATATATATATATATATATATATCTTTTTTTAAATATACATCTACAAATGATAATACTTACACATTTCCTGTCTATGTGAAATACATGCACAATAGTAATACAGTGGAATCTCGATCGATCGTTTTCGGATCCATCGTTTTTCCGTATGTGTCGTTTATTTTTTCCAGTCCTAACAATCATATTGCTTTGTTATGTTTCCGCATCTATCGTTTTCCCGCATTTATCGCTCATTTCAATCGGTCCCTTGAAAAACGATAGATCGAGATTCCACTGTATATATATATATATATATATATATATATATATATATATATATATATATATATATATATATATATATATATATATATATATATATATATATATATATATATATATATTATATGTATATATATATATTATATATATATATATATATATATATATATATATATATATATATGTATATATATATTATATATATATATATCTTATATTTATATAGATGTATATATATAGTGCAGAATTGTTACTTTGACTTGATGAAGTGTCTCGCTCAACTTGTTCTTTTCTTTCTTTTTCAGTGCGTTCTTTGAGCTGATGTTGTTCTAATACCCTTTTGATTATAACAATAAATATGTAGTTTATTTTAATTTATTTTGGAGTCTGATCATTTGCATCTACGTCACACACCAGGGTCAAGTGGTGTACCAGGACTTGATCTTTCTTCTATAGTGATTAATTGAAGGATGTCTTGAGGTGGCCGTGTTCGAATTTTTTTTAACCGTTCACGAAAGTTTCGAAAGTGTCACGTGTCCCACTATTTTAAGAAGTCTATTAATTGTTATGTCGTGTAATCACCTCGCTGTTCTTGGTTATGCATATCTATAGTATATATAAAACAGTTCAGTAACTGACTGACTCACTCACTGACAGATAACGCACAGACCAAACCGCTGGGCCTAAAGGGCTGACATTTTTCATGGCGATTCTTCTTATAGTATAGGGGTGCATTAAAAAAGATTTTTGAAAAATTCTCCTTAGATTTTTTTAAATTAAATTTTTAAGCTGTTTTTGTAACTTTTCTTAAGTTTGCATTTAAAATAATAATTTGAGGGTTATAAAATTTATTTCACGAGAAAGACCGTAAAAATGCCTTTAAAATGAAATCTTTTTCGACTCTTTACCTTCATTTTCTGATTTTTGGGGAATTTTTGAAGATAAATTTTTAGAATTTATTAAATGCTGATCACGTGATTTCTTTTTCTGGTACTTTAAATTAATTTATCGTCACGTTCATACCAAAGAAATAGACAAAAATATATATTTTTTTCTTGCTAATGTGGCAGACGATTGAAAATTATCCAAAAAAATATTAAAATACAGTAAAAGAAATGTTCCTCAAACTGTACTACACTGAAGTACCACTGAATTAGGGATAGCAAAGCCTATGCAAATTGTGTAGCGCTGCGCATCATGTATGCGGAAGTGAGGGCGCTGTGGTAACTGCATATATAGCGCGTACTGTGGTTGTTCTGAATTAGTTGTTGGAATTGCCAGTATGGGTAAAATGTCTGATTTAGACGCCTTCGATCGCGGACAAATTGTAGGTGCGCGACGCATGGGCCATTCAATTTCCGAAATCGTCAGACAGCTAGGATTTTCAAGGTCGACAGTGTCAAGAGTATACCAAGAATACATGGATGGTGGAAAAAAAACTAGCGATCGGGCAAACTGCAAAGGACAATTAGCCTGGACAGTGCGTGGTGAGAGACGGCTCAGGCGTATTGTACGTAGCCAGCGAAGCCAAACATTAGCTCAAATTACCACCCAGTTTAATGAGGGTGCCAGTCATACAGTCAGTAAACGGACTATGCAACGCTCGATTCACCGTATGGGTTTTGGGAGCCGTCGACCTACGAGAGTACCATTGATCTATACTCGCCATCGGGCTGCACGTCTTGCCTGGGCAAGAGAGCACAGAGACTGGAGTGTAGAGGACTGGAAACGAGTAGCATGGAGTGATGAGTCTCGATTCCGACTACTTAACGCCGACGGGAGGCTGAGAATATGGCGTCAGGCTCATGAAGCCATGGATCCTGCATGCGTGGCTGGAACTATACAAGGGCATGGTGGCTAAATCATGGTCTGGGGTGTTTTTTCGTGCCACAGTTTGGGATCTTTGGTGCGTGTACCGACCTCCCTCAATGTAATTCGGTACGTAGAGTTGCTGGGTGATCACCTCCATCCGTTTATGCTGTTCTGTTATCCGCACGGTAATGGAGTTTTCCAGCAAGACAAATGTACCTCTCACAAGTCCCGGTTGGCTACTGGCTGGTTGGATGAGCATTCCTCTGACTTCTCTGTCATGAATTGGCCACCTAGATGCCCAGATTTAAATCCTATTGAGCATCTTTGGGATGTTTTGGAACAAGGCGTGAAAGGCCATCACACAGCACCAAAGAACCTGACTGAATTTTGGACAGCTTTAGCCAATATTTGGCAAGCCATTCCCGTGGAACGTTTCCAGAAACTTGTTGAATCTATGCCTCATCGTGTGGCAGCCGTTATCAAGGCCAGAGGAGGCCCAACTCGTTACTAGGTAGGTATCCCTAATTCAGTGGCACGTCAGTGTATATTAACTGTACTATATTCCATAGTATGTTCTATTAGCTTTAATTTAACTATTTTCTTCTACATTATTTTGTCTATAAAAATATCCGTTACGATTTTTTTATAAATATATTTTTTGTTTGTTCTTTGCCATTAATTTCACACATTAACCGTTGTATTTATTATAAATATCTTTTTTTGTTTTTCTTTGGCATTAATTTCATACATTGACCGTTGTATTTAATTTGAATGTACTCCGTAGCGAAACACTGGTATTCATCTAGTGTATCAATATAGTTTCAATGTACGGCCTTTGTGCAATTTTAAATTCATAGTAACCAATTTCCACTTTTTCAAAATATTGACAATTTTTAAGAAATTTTGAATTCCTGAAAATTTTTCTTTATTACTTTAAGAATGTCACCCCCAAAAAGTTACAAAAATTGTTTTTCGGGGGCCTCCGTTTTGGAAGTCTAATTATCAGTTACGGTTATTGCAGTAAGAGTCGTCTTATGTTGTTACTGGTATTACCAGTGACAACATGAAGTTTCATACGGTAATAGCCGCTTTGGATTAGGAAATTTTAAATTACATTGTGAATATCCTTAAAGATCTTCCTGTTTATGAATATTATCAGGTAATTATAAAACGCCTTACCGATTATTTTGCAGAAACTGACTCGACTAGATTTAAGAAATTGTTTGAGGATTTAAATTTAGGTGATAAACTCCCATCTTAATTGTTACACGAAATGAAAATTCTAGCCGACGGTAAAATGACTGACGAGGGCTTGGAAGTATTATGCATGCAACGATTGCCAGTCTTCAACAGCTAATTTCGGTCACAACCTGTTTTCTAAATGAAGGCCTTATTTGAAGAGTGGTCCAACTCTACTTTTTTAAATAAATGGAGTTAGCCTCACTTTCATGTTCATACAAGTCATTTCTATCTTATTTTCAAACTGGAACACCTCCAGCTTATATCTGCTACCAACAGAGGGCATTACAAATCAGACTTCAGCAGTCATTTTTCAGCATTCATTAGACTTTAAGGCTCTGTATCTCAAAATGGATAAATAACAAGAATGAAGTTGGGCCACTATTCAAATAAGGCCTTAAAATATTATACATGTATTGCATCTCATACTATTCCATGCACTTCACTCTTCTACTTTGTAGTATGATTAATCTACGTGTCTTTGTTTACTGTTGGAAAACAACGTTCATTTTCTCACATTACGGCATGCGTGCGGACACGTGTTAATTATGACGTCGTACTTTCTCCTACCTATACGGAAACACTCTGTGAGCGATAGTAGAAAGATAATAATGTTGTTAACTGTAAGATGCTTCTGTGTTATGTTCTGTGAAAATGTATCTTCGTCCTATTAAATGTTTTGCTACTACTCTGCTGCTATTATTTTTACTCTGTGTCTCTAAATTCCCATATTTACGGTTTAACATCCGTAGAAGTAATGAACTGTCCTGACGATGCAGTTTAGTTAGCTAGGTACTAGACATTAACTGATTTGATCAAGTCTAATTAATAGTTGAATACCAATCTCTATCTTATGCAACTGAAAGTGAAGTCGTATACCCACTACGAAAACAAATAAGGAAGAAAGCATTGTACAAATGAAATAGACACACAATTATAACTATAAAACGAAATAAAATCTAAAACTGGACGCACCAATTTGAATTTCCCGTACCTTTTTAATTCATTAAAACCATTAAAATAATTTTCATCGTTAAGTTCTAAATGTACTGGTTCTCTGTGAAAAGTGTGCATGTGAAATATGGTAAAGAATCGTATAGATACTATCTTGAAATTTTTACGAGTTATCATATAAGCCACCTTAACTCAGCAAAGGGTACTCATTAGTAAAGTGTAAAAATACTCAATATTTGGACGTACTTCGTCATTTATTTGACTCGATTCTCATTAACAGACTAAAATTCTCTATAATATATTTCAGGTTATTAAATTTTTACAGTGGGGATCAATATTTGAACTTTACGTTACGTTTAAATCGCAGTTTTCTTTTTTAATGATCCTGAGTTTTATATCATACAAGGCGGTTATTTTTCTTCAACATTAAATTGGCTCAACATGCAAGGTTTTCGTTGAATATCTGAATATGCCGGAACCAGTTATACGGGCGACTAGAGGTATGTTGTTAAAGTTATGTGTGTATTGCTTGGCTACACTTAGGGTATGCCAAATGATCGGAGATGTTCGCAGATGGAGGGCATAGCGTAGCTCAAATGTCCCGTGCGTAATTCAAAGAACATTTCGGTGTGTTCTCTAATATCCTTTTCTTTTCTTTTTTGCACCTTAATTATCGAAGATGACGGATGAGCAAAATTTCCCATTACCTGTGGTTTGTTTAACTTCTACATAACGCCAAAAAGACATCAGTTAATTTATGAATAATATTTTGAAATTCATAATATTTTAACTTAAGAAATTAAAAATATTTGGAATAGAGGATTTTATAGGAAAGTGTTAAATATATGCTGATATCCAGGTTACATATGCACACAAATTCACTGTTCTGTTAAGTAGCGTCTTCAGATAACGAAGTTCCGCTTTAAGATATCAATACTTGTCTTTGAATGACAATGTCTTTGAATTTTCGAGGAAATAAAACTCCTGATTTGAAATTCTACTCAATTAAGTTTTTTTTCCATTTAATAAAACTTTTTGAATCTCTTAGCTTTTTCTTTACAGTCTGATAAGCCTCCATAGAGCTTAAGGGTTTGTGAGTGCAGGGTAAAATTGACAAATTTAGTTACTCAAAATTTTCGCACTTTTATTAAATAAAACTCGCTTTACAGCTACTGAGCAGAATTATAGATTTCTTTTTCATCACAGGTATGTATATGGAATACAAAACAACTGAATTTTTTCAATTCATCATGTTTTAATAATTTAGAAATCCGATTCTATCTTAAGCGAAGTTGTTTTTTTTCTTTTATTTACTATTTTAGAAAGGGTTTGCATAATGTTTCATGACTTCTTTAAGAATTGCATACAGTCGAACGCCGTTATAGCGAACCCGGTATATAGTGAACTTCCGGATATAACGAACGAAAATTTTGGTCCCGCCATTTTCCTATTTTATTTAATGCTAATTTATCCTTTTATAGCGAATCTCTGAAATCTTAAGAATCGGCTATAATGAACCTTTTTTTTCAGTTGACTACTGAATTTTTTCTTATTTTTAAAAATATTAAGAATGTTAAACATACAACGAAAGTTGAAGATGCAAAGAAACTTCAACTTTCGTCTTCAACGAAAGTTTAAGACGAAATTTTGAAGCAGAAGATGATGAAGATTTACCTATTTCGATGTGGATAGAAAAGCAAAAAATTTCATCAGTGACAGATTGTGACATGCAGTTGTTCGAAACGTGATGATAAAGTCATTACATGTGAAAATCCGACTGATGAAAATTTTGTGGAGGAAATTATAATAAATCAATCTGAAATCGAAGATTCTGCATCTGATGCTTATGAAGAGGATCACATAAATGACGAAATCCCCACCATCTAAGATTCTACAGCAGCGATGAGTGTTATTAATAAGTTTTTGTCTACACAAACAGTGGAAGAAACAGTATTGGAGTTATTTGATGTATTGGACAAAGAAATTCATAAAATGTTTTTGAAACTGTGACAGAAAACTCTCTCATTTTACTCGAAAAGTGTTGTTATTTCGTAACCATTTTATTTCCTTCCATACTCAGAATAACGAAATTTTAATTCGAAAAGGAGCATTTTGGCGGAAATTTTGTGAATTCCTTATGTGTATGGAAGGTTTACATTGTTTCATCCGAAAATATACCAGTCTCCTCCATCATTATGCCTTTTAAATGTACTTTTATTAACGTCTTATTTAATACGTGTTAGGGGAAATTATTAGATTTCACAGATAGGAATAAAGTTATTCTAACTGAATTGAACAGTCAGTCAGATAAAGCAGTTTTAACTACGTTTATCTCGCACCCAAATTTATTCTAAAAGTTCGCATAAGCCTTAGTTTTTATGAAAGAATTTCGAACTTTAGCCAACTACCGACGTACCAACTTGTATTCAGTTCAACGCATTAAGAGGTTTCAAGTAAACTGTTTTGTCCAGTTCTTTTAAAAAGTTTGCTTTAATTTCTCCGAAAAGGATAAGTGAAAGCGGAATTTAGAATTGGTTTCGCCGTTCAAATTTATCTTAAAAATTATTCAATTTAGACATTCCTTGAACTAAAATTAATTTTTCTTAAAATAAATAATTTCAATTATTTCATTTTACCGAATACCACATTTGCTTCGAAAGCTTTTATATTTTAAAGCTTTTATATTTTGTGTGAAGTTAATTGAATTCTGAATAAGATTTCCCTTTGGAAATAAGTATTAAATAAAACGGAAAATGCATCTGACTGTTTTACTTTTACTTGGAATTGCTGTGTTAAAAGTAAAAATGTAATTTATTGAACACGTTAGAAACAAAATGTCAGCAATTAATTCTAATGCTTTTGTCATTATTCAATTAATCGTGTGTTGGACTTGTAGGCTTGTGCAAGTTAAATTGTTTATGCATTACAACTTCCTGCTGCTTAAATAAAAAAATATCCATGTACTGAAAGTATCAAAACAGTTATTCTGGTAGTAAATACAGCTGCGAAGCTCATAACATAGGTGTGTCACGTGAACCTAAATCAGCTGCACTCATCCATTTTATCGCTCGTACCACATGCTATGTTTGCTACGTTACATACCGCAACGTAGTACACTATAACTCACAATATAATAACGTTAAAACTGAAATTCAAAATCTAAATGTATTCAAGCGTTTATTTAACCCGTCAGTGGTATCCCAGGAGACAACAGTTTTTTACCAACACCAACATCTAATATATAAAAATGAATGTTTGTATCTCTGTAATTGTATAGAAATCCACAGTTTAGGAGCAACGATCGTGAAATTTTACATACAGGCGTCTTTAAAAACAGCCGAGGGTCTGAAGAACTTCAAAAATCGAAATTAATTACCGTTGATTTTTAATTAATAAAAAACCAAAAATTTTGAAACTAAATGTAAGATGTTACACTTTGTGGAATCACCACTCTGAATATGGCGTCCACGTTAGGCTTAGCTGGCAAACAGCGAGCGAAAAGATAAAAATAAATAAAATCAAAAAGTTTCAAGTTATATATTAAACCAGAATAATAAATGAAAATAATAATCTTTCAAGTCAGATTTTATACTCTAAAATAAATCGGATCCAACGGCATATTGACACTATCACACGCGATGGAAAATTCGAATCAACCACGCTAAGTGTCACAAGATCATTTTTAATCGCTACTGCAACCCCCCTCGCTTATGTCTTTGTGTCTATTGAAGAGTTAAAGACTAAGCTTCTATCCTGCTAACTTATTTCTAACTTAAAACTCCTCTTACTCCATAAATACATGTATATTCACCAACCCATAGCAACTTTCCAGTAATTTTAATACAAATATTCTCCTATTTACACAATACACCAGCATGTTATTGTGGCGCATTCGGTAAGAGCGTTAATTTACTATACAACATGACGCGGGTTCGAATACGGATCGTATAGATTTTGCTAAACCTGTATTTTCAGCTTTTTTATGGAGGCTTTTTTGTTTCAGCTTTTATTTTATTATTTTTTTAAATTATTATTATTATTATTTTTATTTATTTTTTTTTAAATTATTTTTATTTTATTTTATTATTTTTATTTTATTTTATTTTTCATATTATTAATGTGTATAACATTTCGTATACTTTTTTTTCTATGTTATTTATACTGTGTTTATTTTTTTAATGGATTTTGGTAGGTTTATTATAAATTTATGTATTTTATGTTTTACTTTTCAGGAATTTTTGCTCCAATGATAAAGGCTAAATCTTTTCTATGTTATTTATACTGTATTTAGTTTTTAAATTGATTTTGGTTAACAAACATTCGACAATTTGACATTTTTACTTTTCAGCTTTACTTTCCTAAAGACAATTTGACATTTTTCCTTTTCAGCTTTTAGTGGTTTATTATAAATGTATATATTTTATGCTTTACTTTTCAGGGTTTTTTTGCTCCAATGATGAAACGCTAAATCTAGCTGAATTCTGAAGATATTATTGTAAATTTATGGTTTTTTATGTTGGGTTTTCTTTTTATTCATGTGTATAACATTTCACATGCTTTTTATTCTATGATATTTATACTGTGTTTAGTTTTTAAATTGATTTTGGTTAACAAACATTCTTAAAATCCCGGGCAACGCCGGATAAATTATCACCTGTGTAGGTTGATAATTTATAAATTTTAAAACTGTTACCACATGTATATTTACAGATCCACAAGAACTTTCCAATATTTTTAATTAATAAATAACCAACAACTCTCGATTCACAAGCGTACAGTAGATGGCGCCACTATTTTAATTTTTTGTGTGTCTATTTCGTTGTTATGTGACGATAAATTTATTTAAAGTACCAGATAAAGAAATCACATGATCAGCGTTTAATAAATTAAATTGTAAAAATTAATCTTTAAAAATTCACCAAAAATTAGAAAATGGAGGTAAAGATGCGAAAAGAATTTCATTTTAAAGGAATTTTTATGATCTTTTTCGTGATATAAATTTTACAACCCTCAAATTATTATTTTAAATGCAAACTTGAAAAAAGTTACAAAAACAGATTAAAAATTTAATTTTAAAAAATCTAAGAAGAATTTTTAAAAAATCTTTCTTAGTGCACCCCTACATTATAAGAAGAATCGCCATGCAAAATTTCAGTCCTTTAGGCTATGTACACATGAGAGCGTTGCAACGCGCGCTCTGGGGCAGTTGACTACTGTTTTTTGACAGGCATATTTCTATTTTTTTACAAAATGCAGAATAAATAAGATATATATGAAATACATGAATTTTTCAAAATGAACTTATGCGAAATTTTCAAATGTTATTATTTTTAAATTTTTTTAAACATTTGAATTAAAATAAGGGAGTTTGATGTTACATGAAAGATACGCAACTTCGTGCCCAATATGCTAATGTATATTTTTTATTTTATGATTTATGTATTTTATTATTTTTCTGATATAGAACCACAATAATACATTCCCTGAGTACATTATAAATTTACATTTCTTTAAATTTTCTCTCCCCTTTCTATCTACAGATGATATTTTTTGAATGTAATATTTTTTGAATGTTTTTCGTGATATAAATTTTACAACCCTCAAATTATTATTTTAAATGCAAACTTGAAAAAAGTTACAAAAACAGATTAAAAATTTAATTTAAAAAAATCTAAGAAGAATTTTTCAAAAATCTTTCTTAGTGCACCCCTACATTATAAGAAGAATCGCCATGCAAAATTTCAGTCCTTTAGGTTCAACGGTTTGGTCTGTACTTTGTATGTCAGTCAGTCAATCAGTCAGTTAGTCAGTTACGGAACTGTTTTATATATATATAGATTTTTATTACTATCTCTATATCGTAACGTTAACTTCATGCGCACACATTATTTTTAACTGGCATTCAATTGGCTGTTAAAACTTTATATTTACATCCTATTTAAAAGAAGTAGGGTGTAAATTGTAGGGTGGAAAGTTGGTAAAATTAAAATTTTGTGCAATGTATTTTAATTTCTCGATTAAAAGTAGTTTTTTTCTAAAAATCAATTTATTTCGCTTGAAAAGCTAAATATTTTATGCACGCAGTTTATATTATTATTACTATCTTTATATTGTAACGTTAACTTCATGCGCGAGCATTATTTTCTTATGCTTTTTTTATTATTATCATCTTTATAATAGCTTTATTTTCATATGGTTTTAAGCAACTATCGTTGTTATTCATATTATGTTGGTTTTTTATTAATTAAAAATTAAGGGTAATTAATTTCGATTCCGGAAGTTCTTATCTTTATTTTCATATGCTTTTTCATTTACGAATTATTCAAATGTTGGTTAAAAAACTTTTGCGCAATTTATATATTTGTGTGTGTTTAATTATTGAAATTAATAAATTTATATTTCTGGAGAGGATGTTTCAGATTTTAGTGGTACTATGATGAAAGGCTGAATATACCAAAATTCTGAGGAGTTTATTATGGAGAGAAAAGGAATTTAATATGTAGAGGATGTTTATAGGAGTTAAATGTGGAGAGGAGTTGAATGGTTTGCAGCCCTCAATCAAACACTTCATTTTTTAAGAGGCAACGCTGCAGTCATATCATTGTTCTATTGGAAATTTCTGCTGAACCTGTAATTGCAGCTTTTTTTTACCCCAATGATGAAAGGCTAATTCTAGCTGAATTCTGAGGAGTTTATTATAAATTTATATATTTATAGATTTCACAAGGTTTTTTTTCTATGTTATTTATACTGTGCTTAGTTTTAAATTAATTTTGGTTAACAAACATTAGAGAATTTGACATTTTTACTTTTCAGATTTTAGTATTAAAATGATGAAAGGCTGAAATTCTGAGACGTGTATAACATTTCACATATATTTTTTATGTTATTTATACTGTGTTAATTTTTAAATTGATTTTGGTTAACAACAAACATTCTTAAAATCCCGGGCATCGTCGGGTACTTCAGCTAGTACATTTATAAAAAGGAATTTTTTGAAGGTTTAAGGGTAGTGTGACCCCTTAGTACAAATTTTTCTTTACATATTTTTATAGAGTTGAAAGCTTTAATCATTTCATTTCACTTGTATGCTTTCATTAATATATTTGCCGTTGCGAATATTTCACATTGTCTTAAACTGGTAATTTAATAAGTAGTTAGTAAATTTACAGAGACATTTATGGTAAGGCAATAAAAGCAAATTCATGGCATACGCGAGACGAAAGCTGATACTTGGATGGAAAGCGATGTGTTTTGTCTGCTATTGATGAAATTTCGATGATTGAAAATTAGAGACTGAAGTGTTGAGTAACTCAGTTGTTTTATACTTCGATTGTGTGTTTGTACGTGCAGACTTCTCGAATAAAGCAAATATATCGAATCTAACATAACCACAAAATATTCGACATCATTGTCAAACAGACAGAAATTAGGCAAAAAATTTCCCTGGAAAGATTTTTGCTGCTATTAAAATCAAAAAGAAGACTCAGTATTGACAAAAATCAAATGAATCTGAAATAAATCCACTGAATAAAGGTAAACCCACTGATTAAATCAAGAATACTTTTAAATATTTCGTAGAAGTTTAAACGATATTGACATATTAAAATGCAACTTTGTAAACCGCTGATATATTCTGTGAATATTTTACATATATATAATAATAGAACGTCAATTTACAAAGGACATTGCATTTTAAAATGAATTAAAATAGTTCGTCTATTTAATTCCAGTCTTCAAAATTGCAAATAAGCCTTTTCGATACATATCTTGAATATTTTCATCCATTTTATTATAATCTTCACTACTTATCTACAACTTTTCTGAATATTTATGGCAAAATACCCATACAAATTCACTGATATAGAGTAGGATTAACAAATTAAGTTTTCTTGACTTAATTTCCATCGCTGTAAAGCTAAACTAGCTTAGAGTGTGACAAAAGAGTTTCATAAATCATACTCATTATTCATACGTTTTAAACGTGATTAATATTTGAAAAGATGTCATATTTATCGTCGTATGATATTTGAGTAATCTGCCTCTAATCTATGATAATGGGTCCCTCTCGAACAACAAATCCTAATTAGATTCTTTTGTTTCGTTCTCCAATTTTGTGCCGACTTCAGCGTTTCTGATTGCTACACGTGATTCATTTAAACTCAATATTAACGTGATAAAGTACTGTCTTTAAGATAGGCTGTTGACTCGTAGATTCGATTGTAATGAAAGATATTTGAACTACGCGAGTATCGCATTTATTAAGTCTTTAGCAGATGATAAAATAAACTTAGTAACATGAATGGGTTGACACCATCTCTCTTTCTCTTTATTATCCCTTTCTCCCCTTTATAATATATTTTTGATTGGTGTGTTTTGGATGTGAACACTTCCCGGATAAAGCTAAGACTTCAAGCCTACCATAAATAGAAGTACGAGTACTTTGACATTATTGTCATACCGACTGAAATAAGGCAAAAAATATCCCTGGAAAGATATTTGCTGGGATTAAAGTCAAAAAGATTATATATACAGTGGCTCCCAAAAGTGTTCGTACACTTACGAATTTCAATGTAATAGGGGTCTATCCATTAATTAAAGTGAATATTTCAGAATGGGTATTTGATAATAAGATCTATAATCTATTCTTATCAAAGCTACATGAAATATTTTGAAAACATAGTAAAAGTTTATTTTTAAGAAACCAGTAATCAAAAAGTAACAAAAAATTTATCTCACAAAAGTCATCGTACACTGAAATATGTTCGGATAAATTCATAATTAAAATTATCGTCTGGCACTTTATTTTTATTTTTGAATTGTGGTGGCATTTAAAATATCGTTTGGCTTTAATTTTTGCTTACCTATTCCGTAATATTCTATTTATTATTTAAAAATGGCTCGTAGTCGTAAAGAAACAACATACAGCATTCGAAAATTGATTATTTTTCATCATAGTAGTTGTAAATCAGTTCGGAATATTGCTAAATTACTTAATTTATCCCATTCTACTGTGCAGTATGGGAAAAAACGCTTTAAAGAAGAAAATTGGATCGAAAACAAGGTAAGAAAAGGCCGTCCGACAAATTAACAAAACGTGATCAGAGATTTATAATTAGAAAATTTGTGAAAAATTCACGCTTGAGTGCTGTAAAAGTTTCTGCAGAATTTAATGAAAAATTTTCTACTTCAATTTCACCTGAAATTTTTTGACGAGTTCTCAGAACAGCTGGATTACATGGGCTCTGCCCATAGAAAATTTTTTGTGAGTGAGAAAAACAGAAAGTTTAGGCTTCCCTTCGCACTATCAATGATAAATAAGCCCCAAACCTATTGGAATAATGTCTTATTTGCCGATGAACATTTTTGGTGCTGATGGGCGTATAATTGTATGGAGAATAAAAAAATGAGGAACTTAATCCCAAGAACTTAGTAGGAACAGTTAGGCTTGCCGGTGGAGGTATCCTTGCGTGTGGGTGCATGTCAGCATGAGTACTAGGAAATTTGGTATTTATTGATGGCATAATGAATCATGCTGTTTTTATAAATATTTTAAGAGACAATTTAAAATCATCAGCTCAAAATTTGGGTATTTGAAACAACTTTGTTTTTTATCAAGATAGCGATCCTAAGCACACGGCTCTCAACATTCGCATCTGGTGTCTCTATAATTGTCCACAAGTTTTTTAAACACCACCTCAATCGCCAGATTTAAACCCAATAGAACATATTTGGAGAGAACTGGCGGTTCGAGTACGAAAACTCGACATTCACATGAAAAGCGAACTAAAAACAATTATGATGGAAGAATGGATAAACATTGATGCAAAAATTACAAAAGAACTAAAGCAATCTATTCCCAGACGTTTAAAAGCTGTTGTGGATGCTAAAGGATATCCTTCTAAATATTAATTTAACGAAAAATTAGAATATTTACTAATATGTAGAGATTTTTTTACAAGTGTACGATGACTTTTGTGAGATGAAGTTTTTGTTACTTTTGGATTATTGGTTTTTTAAAAATAAAGTTTTACTATGTTTTCAAAATATTTCATGTAGTTTTGTTAAGAATAGATTATAGACTTTATTATTAAATACCCATTCTGAAATATTCATTTTAATCAATGGATAGACCCCTATTTCATTGAAAATCGTAAGTGTACGAACACTTTTGGGAGCCACTGTATATACTAGCTGAAAACCAGCGCTTCGCTACGGAGTACATTCAAATTAAATACAACGGTCAACGTATGCAATTTATGCCAAAAAATAAATATATATATTTATAATAAATGCGATGATCAATGTATGCAATTGATGTAAAATATATATCTATCTATATATATATATTTCTAAAAAATCGTAAGGGATATGCATTTTTTTGGGATAATATCCAATCGTCTGCTGCATTAGAAACGGAAAAAAATATTTTTCTTGTCTATTTAGTTGTTACGCACGTGACGATAAATTTATTTAAAGTACCAGAAAAAGAAATCACGTGATCGGCATTTAATAAATTAAATTCTAAAAATTAATCTTTAAAAATTCACCAAAAATCAGGAAATGGAGGTAAAAATTCGAAAAAAATTTCATTTTGAAGGAATTTTTATGATCTTTCTCGTGATATAAATTTTATAACCCTCAATGTATTATTTTAAATGCAAACGTAAAAAAAGTTTAAAAAACAGCTTAAAAATTTAATTTTAAAAAATCTAAGAAGAATTTTTTTTAAATCTTTCTTAGTGCACCCCTACACTATTAGAAGAATCGCCATGCAAAATTTCAGCCCTTTAGGTCCAGCGGTTTGGTCTGTACGTTGTATGTCAGTCAGTCAGTCAGTCAGTGAATGAATGAGCCAGTTACGGAACTGTTTTATATATATAGACTAGCTGAAAACCCGCACTTCGCTACGGAGTACATTCAAAGTAAAAACATCGGTGAATGTATGCAATTAATGCCAGTATATATATAATAAATACGACGATCAATGTATATAATTGATGAAAATATATATATATTTATAAAAAAATCGTAAGAGATATTTTTATAGACAAAATAATGTAGAAGAAGATATTCAAATTAAATCTAATATAAAGAATACTAAAGAATATAGTACAGTTAATATAGTACAGTTTCTAGAACATTTCTTTTATTGTATTTTAATATTTTTTGGATAATGTCCAATCGTCTGCCGCATTAGCAAGAAAAAAAAATAATTATTTTTTGTCTATTTAGTTTTTATGCACGTGACGATAAATTTATTTACAGTACCAGAAAAAGAAGTCACGTGATCAGCATTTAATAAATTAAATTCTAAAAATTAATCTTTAAAAATTCACCAAAAATCAGGAAATGAAGGTAAAGATTCGAAAGAGATTTCATTTTAAAGGAATTTTTATGATCTTTTTCGTGATATAAATTTTATAACCCTCAAATTATTATTTTAAATGCAAACTTAAAAAAAGTAAAAAAAAAACAGCTTAAAAATTTAATTTAAAAAAATCTAAGAAGAATTTTTCAAAAATCTCTCTTAGTCAGTGAATGAATGAATGAGTCAGTTACGGACCTGTTTTATATATATAGATAGGCTCGAGTTTAGTCTGTTATTAAGCACTGAAAAAATGGTTAGGAATAGCTCCATGTTGTAAAGATCAGTGGATTTGAATAAGTTACATGGTGTTTTTTTGCTGTTGTTGCTTATGCCTCTTGACCAACAGTAACATCAGATCAAGTCCCGAAGGCTATGGACTGTGAAGGTGCGGCTCCTGTTTTGAATTAGCACCAGAAGGGCCGGAGTCCGACTTGGCTAAATGACCGGTCCCGTAATTTTGAACCGAGTCAAGTAACGAGACCGGAACACTTAACCCCGCACCTTCAGAGATAAATTTGAGAACTTGGAGGACATTGCAGCCACGCCCTATTTTACGTTCCCCGGCCACCATTAGTGAACACGGCGGTAGAGTTGCAGAGACGAGCATCGAACCAGGGACGTTCAGATCACTGGCCCCCTGCTCTTGCCAACTGGGCTACCATACCATACATGGGTTTCAAAACAGCAGATCCAGTTACCTTGCATTCGCTGAAAATTTAAATTTTCACTAACCTTTGGAGAGTTCTTTGTGAATAAAACAAACTATCGGCTGGTAATTCTAAAAAAAAAAAAAAGTAAAATCCTATGCCCACCAGATTTAGCAAAAAGTCACCTCGCAACATTAATGATAGCCTTTTCAAACAACGGCGATTTTAATTGTTATTATTAGGTTGGCCGAAAAGTTAGTTCGTTCTTTTTCCGTGACATGGCTCTATAAGCACTTTGTTGTCTTTAAGGTCATTCGAAACAATTTTATTAGATTGTGTTGTGACAGCTGATATATCAGTGTGCGTTTCTGAAAAAAAAAAGAAAAGAAAAAAAAACTTATCAAAATCTGTGAATTTTTATTTAGCTGTTTTCTTATTGAAGATGGAAGAAAATAGGCAACATTTTCATTTTAAATTATGCTTTATTTTTGCAAAAATGGTAAAAACTCAAATAAAACACCAAAAAATTATTTTTGCAGTGTATGCAGAAAGTGCTGCGATTGATATAACATGTCAATAGTGGTTTCCGAAATTTCTTGTTGGATATTTCACGCTGGACAATGCTTCAATTTCGCGGAGACCAGTTGAAGTTGAAAAAGATCAAATCGAGACATTAAATGAGAACTATCAACGGTATACCACGCGGGTGATAGCCGACATATTCAAAATACACAAATCAAGCCATAAAAAATCATTTGCAACAGCTTGGTTATGTTAATCACTTTGATGTTTGTGTTCCACATAAGTTAAACGATAAAAATATTTATCACGGTATCGTCACATGCGATTCTCCCCTTAAACGTAAAGAAAACGTTCCGCTTTAAAAACAATTTATGACGGGCAACGAAAGGTAGATATTGTGCAATAATGTGGAACGGAAGAGGTCGTTGGGCTAGCGAAAAGAACCGCCAGGAACCAAACCAAAGCCCGGTTTTCATCCAATTAAGGTGTTGTTGTATAGAGCAGAGCTCCGCAACCTTTTATCTTCCACGGCACAACAACGTTTTTTTCGATAATTCCGCGGCACACCACAAGAAAAAGCTTGCAAATATATAAATTACAATAAATACGTATATGTTTTTATTAGATAAAAAAACGAAACAAAATAGCTCTACGTATCAAGATAATCTTTTCAGTTTTATATAAATCATTTTGAACTGTACACCAACGCAAGAACAAAAATATAAAATTATAGTTTACAAGTAAAAAAAAAATTCGCGTTAAATTTTAAAATAAAAAAATTTTTTTTTGGTCTTTACTTAAGCCTAATAAATCAAAGTTAATTTAAACTTAACTAATTTATTAATGAGATATTTGAGATTGTTTTGATAAATGAGCGTTTAATATTTGCACGTTTTATATTTGGCTCTATAACAGAAAGAGCTACAGTTCATGGTCAAGGCCCTTTAAATATGATCGTTTGTCCTTTTCAATTAGAACCAGAGTCGAAAAATTTTGTTCGCATAAGTATATCGTAGAAAATGGGAGAAAAATTGCAATGGCCTTGTCAGAAATTTGTGGAAATTCTTTCTTAACTGAAATCCATAAATATGACGCTCGAGCATACATACAATGTATGGCTAACAACATGTTTTTGTTTTGTGTATAATTTCGACCCAGAAAAATTACATATTAACAAAAAGTTAGAGGAATATTTTACTTAGAAAAAATTCTATTTAATACGATGGTTAATTTTTTTATTATCATAATCGATAAAATCACCGCGGCACAGTCAAGATCACCTCGCGGCACACTAGTGTGCCACGGCACAGCGGTTGCGGAACACTGGTATAGAGGACATGATGGGATTATGGACTCTCTTTTGTTTTCGGCTTACTGTAGTCATACCAAAGACTGATTTTCGTATTTTTGGCTGTATTTATGTCTGTATTTATGTCCTCAGGCTTCTGAAATTTTATGGCTGTTCTAATTTTATACGAATTATGCACACACGTTTAAAAAATATACGTTAGTAAAGAGGGGGAGAAAATGTGTTGTATATCTATTAAAACTGAAAGCCTTCAATTTGACGGCAATATAGAAAACAGGCAGAAATCTTTAAAATAATACCGGAAAAATTTTAATTACTCTTCGTGTCTTCCCCCTTTTGCAAATAACAGGAATATTGGCTCTTCGGGAATATTGGTGCTGAAAAGTAAGGACTGCACAAACCATGCATATATTTTTGCGGGTAAACCATACCAGGTTGTCAGCTCGGCATAATTGCATAAAATATATCTAAATATATACTAAACTATATATATAAAACAGTTCCGTAACCGACTGACTGAATGACAGATAACACACAGACCAAACCGCTGGACCTAAAGGGCTGACATTTTGTATGGTAATTCTTCTTATAGTGTAGGGGTGCACTAAGAAAGATTTTTGAAAAATTCTTCTTAGATTTTTTAAAAATTAAATTTTTAAGCTATTTTTGTAATATTCTTTAGAGTTTGCATTTAAAATAATATTTTGAGGGTTATAAAATTTATATCACGATAAAGATCATAAAAAATTCTTTAAAATGAAATCTTTTTCGAATCTTTACATTTATTTTCTGATTTTGGTGAATTTTCAAAGATTAATGTTTAGAATTTAATTTATTAAATGCTGATCACGGGGTTTCTTTTTTTTTGTCATATTTTAAATTAATTTTGCGTTATGGGCATAAGAACAAAATAAATTGACAAAAAAAATATTAAAATATGTTAAAAGATAAAATTTAACCACTAGACCATGACTAAACTAACCATGATCAAACAAAGTTTCATATTCTACATTCTGTTTTAAGTATTAATGTGCGCAAGCTGTCTTCTCTTATTAAATCGATTATGCTACGTTTATTGGTTACGTTTAATAAACTTAGCTAAGTTTATTGGTGTTTGATGCTGAATAACTTTGTAATTGACTTTTTTCCCGTATTTCGTACCATTCTTTAGATAAAAACGCTCATTCCAAAATTTGCCGATAGATGACGTTGTAAGTTGTCTCATCGAGCAGCGCATAGCCTTTTTACTATACCTAAGCGCCAACTTTATGGCCTAAGCTGTCACCGTTTAAAAGTTAAGGGGGCTGTAACGGATATAGGTGGTAATCCTGTATATTAGTGTACGGCTTTCTCATAACGATGCTAAATGTTAGGCTGCATAAGGTATTTCCTTTTAGGTTGTTCACTTTACGCTCAGGTTACTTCGCACTTTTTTTTTTTGGGGGGGGGGGTGGGCGGTTCAGTTCTAAATTCTACTTATGGTACAAGAGCTCCTAAATTGTCTGGTTGATTCACAGGCACCCATCCTGTTCCCCAAACTGACCAATAAACATACATCTCTGTCTAATTCGTTACTCATTTATTTCAGAGGGAAAAAATAGCGATCTTGAACATTCAATTTATCCGACTTCATAAATTTGATTACCTCTCATCTTCCACTAATATGTTGCGTACTTACATGTAAATATGTAACTCAAAGGAGAATTTCTGTTTCGAGAAATTTGTATAGAAGTTATAAAGAAGATGGAGGGATTTCCCCGTCTCAAAATTTGAGATACTGTAAAATACTTCAAATTTTGATGAGACATTTAAACGAATTTTTTTTTAAAACCATGGAAAATATTAGCTTCATTGAAACAGACCATGTAATAATAAATGTTAAATAAAGGTAAAAACGTAATAAATGTTAAATAAAGTTCCCCAATATTGTGTGATAATTGTTATATTTTATCCCACATGCCGGCATTCATATAAATTACTATTTTTCAGTGTGACGTAATGTCATTTGCATGCTTGGTTTTCATTTTATTTTTTCGTTACGTTACAAGTACTGAAGTGGCAACTTCGATAGATATTGCTGAGTTTTGATATACGATATACTCGGTGAGAAAATAATAAATGTTAAATAAAGGTAAAACTGAAAATGCGTCCCTTTTTCAGAACTAGCATGGTTTCATTTGGATTTCATGGAAGACAAATTGCCTCCTTAGTTTTTGTAAGTTCAAAAGTTAAGCCGACCCACCCGAAGGCAAGCAAGTTTGGCTCAAAACGCATGGTAGATGCGTGCAGTCCTGCACGCACAAGCAAGTCCCGCTTTTTCAGTAATTAATTTAGGGTCGTTGTGACCTGTTAGTGTCTACTCAGTGAGGATTAAGAGTAGGTCACCAACATATCCCTTAGATTTAGTAGAACATAAATTTGTTTTAGAGATAATTTTTACTACAAAAATGATTAAAAAAACATTCAAGCAATAGCCCGTTTTTATTTGTTCATTTGATGTATTTATTGTAAATTCCTAAAGTTAATATGGACGTGAAAGAATAGCTTCTCTACGGGGAGCAATGTAGTTAATATGATCTCTCTAAAAATGATTTAATACGGCATTGTTTGAAATTTGTATACTGGTGCAACCTCAAGAGTGTTCCAATATTTACTTTTGTGACATCGTGTGTAGATAATTCCCACTTCCCCAAGTGCTTTGTGGCAAATAATAATAATAAAAAAGAACAGCTAGCAGGCTTTGATAAATCTTAAGTGTTTGACAAGCTATTCAAGGCATCTTCAATCGAAACTCCTGAAGATTCAACATTTAACTGGATACGTGATGAAATTACACATAAATAGATTTTCATATTTATAAAATGAATAATTAATTAATCAAATAAATTTAATTATCAAATAAATTATTAAGTTTTTATCAAATAAATTGTAAGGTTTACATAAGATTCGATTCACAATAATCGAACTTTTAGGGGAATAAAGTTAAAGAAGCCGCTTAAGATATGCTAATTGCGGCATATGCGGTTGGTATAAATGCCAAGCAGCTAGATTAAAGAAAGGAAGCGAAAGCAAGGGACGAAGTGTTGAGGAAGGCGCTAGGAAGTGCGGATGACGAAGTGAGAGGAAGTGAAAGGAGGAGTAGAGCTGACGAAACGAAGTATCAAGCTGGAGCTAGGCTTAGAGTCTGGTTTAATAATAGTTGAGTTTTGCGAGCAGCCGCTCGAGGCATAGCTAGGTTGCTTCAAACCTACGCGAGTTCTTGTTAGGCCCAAAGTTTACGAAGCAGCATTGCTGGTCGACTTTTCGAAGTATTTGTGAGTATCTCAAGTTGTATTGTCATTGCATGAATAGTTATACCAGGAAATATATTGAACTGTATAAATGTTATATACCTCGTACTAGTAGTATAACGCAGGCTTTATGTTGAAAAGCAAAGTTAGATGTGCAAATATCTGAACAAACATTGTTGTTGTGTAAGAACTGTGTTTGAATGAAATTATTTAGAGTGCCACTTCAAGATATACATACCCAAAGCTAGGGTACAAGTAGCTATTCTCTATAAAATTCTCATAATTCCTTGCCAGAAATAACGTTGAATATTATTTAACTTTTTTGTAATCAATTATCACCTGTGATTGATATATTTTCAGACTTGTTTCATCTTTATATTTAAGGGAACAAGGGACCTTTGAAATCGTTTTTTTTAAATATTCAATATTTTGTTGCACATAGAAATGAGAATATTTAATATTCTTTTCTAATACATTCAGGATACTTAGAATTCACAAATATGTATTTTGTAAAAATAAGACCTGTTTTTCAAAAAGTTCTTCAAAAATCCTAGAATATTTCAAAATGTTCCATGCGTATTTATTTCTTCGTGATTTCTTCCAATTTTCTCAAGTTTGTTTATTGATGTTTTTGCCACAAAACTGTGCATAATTCTTTAAAATCACAATTAGTTTTTATATTTAAAGACCATTAAATTAAGTGAAAACATGCAAAAATATAAAAAATAACGGGCAGACTAGAAAAAATAATATTTAAAACTTTAGGTTCATGCAAAAAAATGCACAATTATATTTTTACATATATGGTAAACTTATAATAAACAATTTAAAGTTTTTAATTGATATGGAATGCGCACTGAGCGTTTTCAGAAATGTTAGAATTTTTTAATTTTTTTTTTTGAAAAACAGGAATTATTCTTCCAAAAAAATCCTTATCTTTAATTCTAGGAATCTTCAATATAGTAAAAGAGAAAATTATTATTCTCATTTTGTATATACAGTTAAAAATTGAAAATTTAAAAAATCGAGTTTGAAGGTCCCCTGGCCCCTTAAAAAATAGTCTCTTAAGTTCTAATAAGTCACAGCCAGACGATTGCTTAATAGCTTGGGTGCTGGAGTTCGATACCAGAGTCTGTGGGTTCGAGTCCCACTGTTGGCGTGGATGTTCGTAACTATTCGTAATCGGTTTTAATGTACCTGTACACTCGTAATCGGTCAAAATATCAATTTTTTTTAATAAAATTAAAGCCCAATCTAATACCTTCTAATTTTCTTCGAATTTATGAATCGGGGAGAATTTTAATAAGAAAATAGTTATTTTTAAAGTAAGAGATATGTTATAATTTTTAGCCATTGTTTCGCTTGACGCAAAACTTCCTATAAGAAAAAAGTGACTCTTACAATAGTATAAAAGTTGCATACTTTATCTATAAATGTTTATAAAGGGAATAGACTATGCTCATGTTTCCAGATTCATAAGTTTTAACGTAGGATTACGTTCATCAATAACGGTCCTCCGGGAAAAAGAATTGTCCTGCGTCGCGAGTTATAATTTTGGCAGTGTGTCAAACCGAGTAGCAGTAAACAATTAAACGGAAAAGCCCCAAAATGTGTCAAAATAAAAGAGGTAAGCAACGATAAGTAATCTTACGTTAATAACCCGCGGTAGTTTCGTTGGAAGAGACTAACCGAAATATTTTTTTTAAATTTTGTATACGTAAGTATGAATTGCAAGTGATAATGAATTTTAAGTAATTTTCCTGTACATCAGCACTTTCAGTGCTATATAATATATATATTGTCATACTCTCGTCTCCCATTCTTAAGTGGAATTGATGAAGGTGAGTAATAGCGTCTTCAATAAGCACCAAAAGAAACGCAAACAGGTGTCGAAAGCTATACACCTTTGGAAAACCTCGACAATAGTGAGTTAGTCAGGTCATTTAGAATGATTAGGGAAACACAGCGGCGCACTTCCAAGGTAGTAGCCGTAGACAATGAAATTCACGATAGGTGGTCTCCGTAGAGCGGATGGAAAAGGCCGGTTGTTGTTTGAGAAAGAGAGAGAAGAATGCATAAATACAGACGCCGGTAACGAACGAGATAGAATGGACTTGGACTGTTGAAGGGTCGACACACGTACGGAGAGACAGGGTCTCGGACGAACTTTGAATAATGAGCCCGGCTCTCACGAGTGTATTAACGTTCGTCGGAACGAAACTTTGTAAATGACTTATTTAACCAAGATTTTAATGTGTAAATAAACCAGATGTAAATAACAATTGGTTCTACGGTTATAATTTCTTCTACAAGATAATGATTTGTCGGATCACGACCTTAAAGGTTAACATACATATATATATATATATATATAAAACAGTTTCGTGAGTGACTGAAAGACACATAACGCACAGATCAAATCATTGGTCCTAAAGAGCTAAAATTTTGCAGTGCGAGTCTTCTTATAGTGTTGTGGCGCACTAAAAACGATTCTTGAACAATTCTTCTTAGATTTTTTTAAATTTAATTTTTAAGCTGTTTTTGTATATATTCAAATTTATTAATATATCAAAACAGTCTTTAAGAAAAATTTACAATAAAACAGTTTTTAAGAAACATTGTTCTAGGAGAGAAAATTCTTGTCACAAGTATTAAAACATAATTCTCGATAACAATTGGCAATACCAAAACAAAAACAAAAATGTTTGTTAACTATTAATACAAAGAGTTTCTCTATTTATCATTCGATAAAGTAATTCAATTATAAATTTCAATTACGACGAAAATTTGCATAATTTTTCCAGCATTTTAACTTTTCAAATGCGAAAGAATATCCACACGGAGTCCTTTGAATATTTGAATAAAAAGTTATCTTTTATGCTCTTGCAGACTGGAGAGAAAAAAAAAATTCATAATTCTATGAACTTATGGATACTTTATTTCGCGTATCTCTCAAAGGAAACTCAAATTTAATCATGCAGACTCATCAGAATGAAATTACACGGCATCTCCTGGCCTAATACATTTTGCATCAGAATAGAAAATGCATTTACTACTCCAGAATAAAAGTGGCCGGTCCCTGTTTATCGCAGTGTATCCGGGGAGTATTTACATGTATGAGCTCGTTCTGCCCTGGCCTCCCTTTTGAAATATTCATATTTCCTTAGTTGCATGTTTGATAAACTATGAGACGCTCTCCTTTTTTCGATATATTTATTTTTTGATTCCCCTTTCTTAATACACGATCGTATGTGACAAATATCTAGACAGCGCCCGGGCAAAAATCAATTTTAATATTCTTTCAAACTCTGTCCCTCTCGAAAGAATACATTAAGAAATTACTTTTTATCCCCATCGTATGACATTCAAGAGATATTTCTGAATATTTAGGCTCTTTACTCTTACGAATGAGTGATTGCGTTTCTTGCTACGCAGAGTTATTTACAATCTCGCAAACTACATGATTGCGAATCGTTGGACGCTGAAGTGCTGTAAATGGAATATTTCGATTTCTTCGCTCTAGTGCGGAGATATTACTTTATATAACATGTTTAATCAGGCACATGTCCTCTATGCGTCCTTAAATTTATGTATGGATGTATATCCACGATACAAAATTCTAGCACTGTGACTACCGTTAATTGAAAATTGTTTTATTTATGTTTAAATACATCAAATCTTTAAAAAACATTGCACATTGTTTTTCTAAAAATCATCCTTAACCCTTCAGCGGGCGCGCGAATTTTTTTAACACCATCCGGCGCGCGTGGCACAAAGTGCAACGTCTCTTTCAAACTGGGTTATTCCTTTTTAATTAACATTTTTTTTTCAAATTGAAAATAATAATACTGCGTTTTATAACAAGATATAAAATGTTGATAATATTGAAATATAATTATAATTAAAGGCCAAAGAATGCAGATAGAATCGCCTTATTTCAATACTGTCCGGTTTATTGGATCTAAGGTCAACTTGCGAATTGATTCCTATTATGTCCAAAAACCTGAAAAACATTGAGACTGTCCATCTTCGTGATATGCGGATAACGCGTAATAGCTGCACATTTGATCGAGTACATCAACTCCTACTTTTGTCGTATTGTAATCCAGTATAATCGATGGTTTACCACGGTTATATCACGACAAACAATGAATGGAAAGGAATGAAAGTTTCAGAAAATCAGGCCTGTATTAGAAAGGGTGCAGCTAGGAGTAGAACCTGCTTAGAACATTTATAGAGAATCTATGCTCACTTCTACCCAGACTTGGGTGTATATAATTTGAAGTAGCACTCTATTTGAATTATATACAAACACAGTTTATACATGAAATAATGTTTATTGAATTCGCTGCACATATAATTGGCTTTTACAGCAATAAGCATGCGTACTACTTGTACGGAATGTAAATACAGCTTTTTAAGAACAATATATTTTTATACTCACGAACAGTAAGTCAAACCAGCAGTACTGCCACGTAAACTTCTGGCCCGTAAAGCACTAGCGCAGGATAACACCTTTTTCAACCTTAACAACCTCCCCTTTCTTCATTAATGACGCTGCGTGGTATTTATACTAAGCGCGTATGCCGAAATTAGCATATCTAAAGCAGCTTCTTTAATCACTCAAAAGTTCGATTCTTGTGAATCGAATCTTGTGTATACCTTACACATTCAAACCTAACATGTAAAAACAAACCATTCAAAATTACGAAAATGTTGCACTTTATACACGGGCGCACTCGCTGAAGGGTTAAATTCACTTTTCCTCGAATATGTACAATTTTTTTTTCCCAGAAAAATATTATTGATTCAAGTTATATAACAGGCTCGGACTTTTTAAACAAGTGATAAAGAACTCTTTCGTACGCAAATGATATTGCAAATATTTAAAAATTGATTGATATTATTTAGAGCTACGGACTTTATACCCTTCATATGCTGCAGGTCGCATCCATCTGTCCGTTGTGAACCGAAGTAGTTATGCCGATGATCTCTATTGATAATATTGAACTGCAATGTTCCCTCAATACTGTAACACTCGTAAGCATCCTTTATATTATAGCATTATTATCTACTTCCGTGGTTTCGAGCTTTGTAACAAATGCATTGAACTAGTCAATACATTGCACCGGAATTATACACCTACTCTATATAAATCTGTATTCACATGCCTGACCTCCCACACAAACATACATACATATATATATATATATATATATATATATATATATATATATATATATATATATATATATATATATATATATATATATATATATAAGAAATAGATGATAGAGAAAACCAGTAATAGCCCTAAAGCTACTTGCAGCCAGGAATAAATAACATGATAAGAAAAGTATGAAAGAGTTTTTACACAGCATCTCTTCATCAGGGGTGTCAATGCTGTCTAAAAACCAATGGATTGTTTCCGATGAGTATGATCTATATAATAAACACACTCAGACACCGTACAATCCATGAAAAACAGAAGAATTGATTAAAAATTGAATAATAGTACTTAACCAAAGACCACTAAGCCTGGCGCTAGACAGAGTGGAAGTTAAGAACATGTAACCGCAAGATGACTGACGTCACAAAACTTGCAACCATGGAGATATTGGATTCTCAGTTACAGACTTACTATGGTTACCGTATTTTAGGAGTATTATACCCTTAATAATTTAGTTTTTAATTATTATTACTAAGAGTTATTTTTATTATTATTTTTATTTTTAGTAGTTATTTATTCTATTTTATCTTATTGTTACGTTTAACTTATTAAATGCAACAGAACAAATATATATATATATATATATATATATATATATATATATATATATATATATATATATATATATATATATATAATATTTGCCCTGTTGCTTTAGTATTTGTTATTGGTAAGCGTCCTGAAAACTCTAAGATTTCAATTTCATTGTATTGTAATTTAAATTTGGGGCTTTTCCTATATCGGAAATATGGCACAATACTTTTAGCGTCATGTAGACGTCAGTTCCCGACTTCCCCGTTCAAGTTTGTGCTCGGAGAGGCATTCCTATGTTCTAAATTATTTCCACCCATTCCACAACGTTTTCCCCTATCTCTTTCTGGTCGAATCGAAATTAAATTATCTCACCTTTGTTCATCTCAGTAATACTTTCGGAGCTTCCCCCTGAAAGAACTTTTAGTTTGATGAACATGCTTGAACTGCGATGTAATCGGGGAAAAAACTAATTGTATGCTCCATTTCATTATTCGTATTTGATATATGTTCTGGATCGTCATTTTACCGGAAAGTATTTCATATTATAATTCATATTATAAGGAACTTCATATTATAATGTGAACAATATTCACAATTTTCTTAATGAACAATTTGAAAAGAATATCCAACGCAAGCATATAATTAAAAAAAGTAAATATATATATATATATATATATATATATATATATATATATATATATATATATATATATATATATATATTATATATATATAAATATATATATATATATATATATATATATATATATATATATATATATATATATATATATATATTTCTTTAATTGTATTCTTGCGTTGGATATTCTTTTCAAATTGTTTATTAAGAAAATTGTGAATATTATTCACATTATAATATATATATATATATATATATATATATATATATATATATATATATATATATACAGTAAATCCTAGTTGATCCGGACCTCCGGTTAATCTGAATTAGATTTGTAGGCATTATTTTTATTTAATGTCCATATTAGATAATAATTGTTATCTATGGTAGCAAGAACGGAATTGCAAATACACGAAATATTCTCTTTTTAGTTTGATTCAATGTACAGTTCCTTGCATAGATTGTACAATAAATTATGGTAATAAAATGTTTTTTGTTGAGTTTAAGAAAGCTTTACTAGACTTACCAATTCTTCGTTAAGACATCATTTGAAAATTTATTTTCATATTTTTTAATGTTTCGTAAACAATACTACGTATGTAATTTTGTTACAAAACATAGTTTTATATAGTAATAAACGGTAAGTCTTCTTGGTTAAGGATTCTGCTTTCCTTATTACCATTATTAGGACATTAACAAATATAAAAATAACTTTTCACATTATTTCTTAGCGAAGAATTGGTAAGTCTAGTAAAGATTTTCTTAGCCCCTTAACGATCGCATAATTTTCAATAAAACGGTAATAAAAGTGCCTATTTTTTTCGGAGGATTCCATTTATTTCTTGATCTGTCATATCTAGTTTAAAATAAAACATCCCCAATTTCATTATAAATAGTCTAGTGCTGCCATCTGGTATGTAAAATAAGAAATAAAATGTTTTCTGGGTAAATGAAATGTATTGTTTTAATATTTTTGGTGCGTTACTTTTGGATACTCCAAGCCGGCAATATCACGGGCACGAGAAATAGAATGTGAAAACTCACCCCGTGATTTTCACGGGAGCGAGAAGGAAGTGGTTAAACTCAACAAAAAGATTTTTATTTCCTTAATTTATCGTAGTATCTATACAAGGAACTATACATTGAATTAAACTAAAAAGAGAATTTTGGGCGTATTTGCAGTATAAAATTAATTGGGCGTATTTGCAATATAAATATTTGGGCGTATTCTTGCTACCATAGTTAACAATTATTATCTAACTAGCTGGGTTTCGCCCGGCTATGCTCGGGCCCCGCAAAAAAGGCCCTTTTTGAGGGCCATACAAATGCATTAAATTCCCGTCAATTTTCATTGCTGTCGCTCTCGACAGATGGCTGCACCATACTGCTTGGAGTGGATTGCTTCTCCGGTGGAGTGCTTTTTTAGAACTGTAATATCTTTAAAACTATTAAAGTAACAGAATAACTGTAAGCAGAAAAAGTTATCAGTTTTCAAAGCTCTTTCCAAATATGTAAGATTTATGTACTTTCATGAGAAAAATAATACACCGATTTTCTACTAAAACAAAATGGCCGCCAAAATCGCAGTCTCAGGATGAGTGAGACCTGGAGATGTAATGTCACGTCACCCGACAAAACCCACGACAAATACGTCTGTTACTTTATTTATATAGATATGGACATTAAATAAAAATAATGCCTACACATCTGATCCAGGTATCCGAAGATCCGGATCACCGAAGGCCAGGTAAACGAGAATTTACTGTATATACACTGCTGGCCACTGTAAATGCAACACCACTGTAAATGCAAATAACATGAAATTTACAACATGCATTAGCGGAGGTGAGATATGCAAATGATTAGAATTTCAGAGCAGACGCACATCACGCGCGCCTGTGGCGCCACTTCAAAGCGCTATTTAAGGCTTGGCGATTTCGACGATTTCAAGTTCGGAAATTGTGTTTTTCTTGTGGTTTTTCTTTAAAAAAACGTTCAATTATGCCTCGTCGAAAACAGCGATCATCTTTTGATCAAGTATCCGAGTTCGACAGAGGAAGGATAGTGGCCTACCGAGATTGTGGATTATCTTTCAGGGAAATCGGTAGTCGTGTTGGACGAAACCAAACAACTGTAATGCGGATATGTGATCGTTGGATGCAGGAGGGTACGACGGACCGGCGTGTTCGATCGCATCCACCTCAGTGCACCACTTCACGTGATGACAGGCAAATTGTGCGCATGGCAGTGACGGATCGCTCAGTCACATCACGAACCATAGCACAGCACATGCAGTCTGTAACGCATCATCCAGTGTCTGCGCGTACCATTCGACGTCGTTTACAGCAGAGTGGTATGTCCGCAAGACGTCCATTGCTTTGTCTACCCTTGACGCAGAACCACAGACGTCTCCGCTGCCAATGGTGCGATGACAGAAGGATGTGGACGGCAGAATGGAATGAAATCGTCTTTACTGACGAGTCACGCTTCTGTCTGCAACACCACGATGGTCGCATTCGTGTCTGGAGACACCGTGAAGAGAGGATGCTGAAGAGCTGCGTTATGCACCGCCACACTTGTCCTGCACCGGGTATTATGGTATGGGGCGGTATTGGATATAACTCTCGCACACCTCTAGTACGCATTGCCGGTACTTTAAACAGCCAGCGCTACATCTCCGAGGTGTTGGAGCCAGTTGTCCTTCCTTACCTTCAGGGCTTGCCAACAGCCATATTTCAACAGGATAATGCGCGACCATACGTGACACGCATTGTCCAACAGTTCTTCGTCAATCGCCAGATTGAATTGCTTCCCTGGCCCCCTCGCTCTCCGGATCTTTCGCCGATAGAAAACATGTGGTCCATGGTTGCTCTACGATTGACCCAGATTCCATCCCCAGCTGCCACAGCAGATCCACTTTGGCAACGTGTGGAAGCTGCTTGGTCTGCTGTACCCCAAGAACTCATCCAAAGTCTCTTTGAATCAATGCCGAGGCGTGTGGCAGCGGTCATCTCCAACAACGGCGGCTACTCTGGCTACTGATTTTGGCAGGAACCACACTTCACAGATGTCTATAAATTTAATCATTTGATACTTGGTCAACATGTTATCCACAAAACAAATTTTGTTGTGATATCTCTTGTCTTTCTTGGTGTTGCAATTTGGGTGGCCAGCAGTGTATATATATATATATTAGCATTATTGCCCGGCGTTGCCCGGGAAGATATATAAATATAAAATTTTTCATACATTCCATCAAAAAAATACTGGGCTGCACCCCCCACTCTTCATGTTCATCTGGCCAGACTGAATGCGCTTAGCACGTTTCTACTGAAATGATATACAAACAATAAGGAAAAAAAGAAACTTTGAGCCTACGGATATTCGTCTGATTTTATTGAGAATTAATAACACCGTGTTGAGGGATTCACACGTTTGGATTGTATAAGTTTACTGTTTAATTATATTTTTTAGATACTCTTTAATTAGATTTAATTAGATTTCTTTGATCCACTGCTTAATTAGAAATAAGTTATATAATCTACATTTGCCTATATTATTTATTTTTCCCTTAAAAATGCACTTTTTTCCACATCACCCAAGAGGTAAAGTGCAAGATGCGTTATCCCCTTTATTTAATCAAATTAACGCGGGATTCCCCATGAAGCCTATTTTCCTTAAGCTTGTATGTTTTGTAAGAAATGTTTTGAATCAGATGTATTACCTATGAGCAATGTTCTCAAAGGCTCGGGTGGTTCTGGAATTGCAGGCAATTGTACTTTCCCACTACTGCAACACATTCCTGGTGATTCTCTAGACCACTTTTTAGCACCAAAGCTGCCACATATTTTCAACATTGATCCAATACTTACTTCATTAGCAGATGCATAATTACATTCTGGATTATAGTGAAATGCACATAAACTTCACTGGTCAGCATTCATGGCACGATATCTACTATGAGCATATCTTGTTCTATCAGCGTGAAATCGTAGATTACGATGCACTTCGTTTTCTTGTTGCCTTCGATCAGCTTGTCTTTCAGCAATACCTTGAAGCCTTCGATTGCGTGCTTCTTCTCTTTCAACTGCTCCTGTTTAAACTGCGCTTGTTTTCTTTTCGTATCAGAAGACTTTCCAAACGAAGCACGTTTCTTTGGTGGCGTTATTAGTTTTTCTCCTTTATTTTAATTAAAGATAAACATCCAGATGTATTTATTGTTTTATACTTTTTAAAATCGTCATCCGTTTAAAAATCCGTTAAAAACATCGTCTGCATCACTTTACGCACGAAAACGAATGTGACGTCATATGAACATCAAAACGTTCTATCTGGAGAGCCAGGGCCAAAGGTTATTCCAAACCCTCTTCTCACCCGCGCATTGGAATTTGACCCCAGCCACCCCCCAGACCAACCCTCTTAACGCAGTTGGTTTTGGTGAAGGGGCTTTATCCACAGGTGGTACGCGCAAATATTAGGGGCCCAAAAAATCATTAAAAATTAATAAAAAAAGCTAATAGAGCCCCAAATTTCGCTTTTGCTGCGTTAAGTTTCTCGGGGCCTAAACTTTAACTGTGTCGAATTTGGTCCAGGTGGGTGAAACAGTCTATTATTCTATAGCGGACAAACAAACACACGAGCTCTTTTATATATATAAGATATAATATATATATATATATATATATATATATATATATATATATATATATATATATATATATATATATACAGTTGAACCCCGTTATAATGAACTTCAAGGGACCAATGGTTTTGTTCGCTATATCCGAACCTTTAGAAAAATTTACTTATTAGTTGCTATGTGAACAACTTATTAGTTGCTATGTGAATTCAATAATGATGTATTAAAAAATTACACAATACTAATTAAATTAACTAAAAATGCAGACAAATGGAAATAAATTAATTTTACCTGCAATGGTTGTTTACTGTTTTGATACAGAAACAATTGGTAATCTTCTGCTGACATGATGCCGATTTCAAAAACATTTTATGAATTTATTTGTCCAATACTTCAAATGACTCCAACACTCTTTCTTCCACTGTTTGTGTAGACAAAAACTTACTAATTACGCGCATCGCTGCTGTAGCATCTGAGATGGTGGGGATTTCGTCAATTATGTGCTCCTCTTCATCATCAGATGCCGAATCTTCGATTTCAGAATGATTCATTGTAATTTCTTCCACAATATCTTCATCAGTCGGATTTTCGCATTTAATGACTTCATCATCACATGTTTCGAACCAATTGTATGTCACAATCTGCGAATGATGAAATTTTGTGCTTTTCTATCCACATCGCCGTAGGCAAATCTTCATCATCTTCTTCTGCAACATTCTTTGCTTCTTCAACATTCTTAAAAAATTTAAAAATAAAAAAAAATTCAGTAGTCTTCTGAAAAAAAGGTTTGCTATACCCGATTCTTAAGATTTCGGAGGTTCGGTTTAAAAGGATAAATTAGCATTAAATACAATAGGAAAACGGCAGGACCAAAATTTTCGTTCGTTATATCCGGGAGTTCGTTATATACCGGGTTCGCTATAACGGGGTTCAACTGTATATATCTCTGTGTGTGTGTATGTGTGTGTTAGTCAGTCAATCAATCAGCGTACATATTTTATGTCCTGTGAAACGTATTTGTAGTTTCTTGTGAAACTGTAATCTATTTTAAAATCCAAAACTCAGAAACTACATGAATTTAATTGTGTGGCTTGCTTGTGTAGATTAATGAAAGCTCGAGATTCTGTTCTACAAATGGTCATCATGGGTTGAACTCTTTTTTGTTCTTCGCAAACTATTAATCTCTAAAATATTCCGTACTGCAAATCTAAAAAAAACCCCAAAAAATAATATATTTAAAACAGCAATATTGATAATGCGTCTTCGAAATCAATTAATAGATACATTTTTTTCAATGCTCGAATTAAAATTGAAATTTTTTAAATCTTTTTACATTATTACACTATTGCAAACTTTTATTTCATACTACTGTATCATTTTGCAGAACTATCTCCATACGGTTTGAAACTTCCGCGTATAACTTCATGACGCTTAAAATTAAATTAGTTTATTCAGAAGTATATCGATAAAATAAATATTGCATTTGTGTAGTTTTATAATTCAATTGTAGGATGCTTTAACTGTCGAAACTCAGAAATTATGGTAACTTAATTCTGATTTATGTTTGCGATATGAATTAATCCAGTAACCGTTCTTCCACAAACGATCCAACTGATTTTCAAATGGCAGTCCATGTTCATTCCTTTCATAAGCACAAAAATTTTCTGCTCTATTTTAATTTTCCCAGTTTTTTTTTTCTGTTTAAGGTATCCGTACAATTTTCAAACGACATTTTCAGTTAAAATCCGATTTTCCACTTATAACAATAATATCAAAGACTAATCTTTTTTCTTTCTAATTATGTTTGAATGAGGCTTCTACCTTAACTAAGAACCGAGTCACAGCCATTTTAACAATACTTGTCAAAGCAACTGGAAATAGCTTTTTATCAAAATAAATTTTTTCATCATTTCTCTTGACCCAAAACACTTTACAGAAAAAAGTTATGAACGAAATGCATGAAAATTTTGAAGAGTAGCTCTTTAATTTTTTATAAAGGGAATAATAGACTACGCTCGTCATTGTAGATTCATTAGTTATACAGAGGCTGTTACCATTCGCAGTGTAGAAATATCATCGATTTTTGTGCCGCATACCTACGCGTTTTACAGAGGCTGTTCACACATTTTTTAGACGATGTATATTGTATTCACAAAACTAAATTACATAAAATTCTTGTGTTTTAAATGTTCTATTTAACATCCTTTATTCAGAACTATCTTTTGACACCGCAATTTCCAGGATAATAATGCCTTTTGAAGTGTCAGAAGAGGTATTCTATCCCATTCCTCCTGAGCAGCTTTCCAGAGTCCTGTAAGGGTTTTCGGACGACGTTTGGATAATGCAGATTTTAAAAGTCCGAAAGCACAAAAATCCATAGGTGATAAATCGGGATACTTAGTAGGGATATCAGTGAAGTGTATGGCCTTGATAACAGTTTTTTGTTCCATTTCTTTTAGGAAATTTACAGTGGATTTTGATGTGTGACTGCTAGCTTTGTCCTGATGGACTCTCACATCGTTTTTGGATAACGGAGTATGCATATTTCTCTTCGGAAAGAGCATAAATGTAGCCTTCGAACCACTGCTTTGTTAAAAACGCTATTTTGAATAAAAACAAAACTTTCAAGCCGCAGACGATAATTTTGACTTTTAAAAACATAGTACATCTGCAATTATTTCTTTTGAAGCAAACGATTTTTTATTACCGCTTACCAAAATTGTCTAAAAAATGTGTGAACAGCCTCTGTAATGGTATGAATTGCAAATGACAATGTATTTTAAGCCATTTTTCTGTGTACCAGAACTTACTGATACAGCTTCTGAGAAAAACAGAATACTATTTCGAGGATACTACATTCTCTAGAGAAGGTTATTATCTTCATTCTCCAATTTATAAAACAGCATTTATTTTTTATTTTTGAGTTATCATGTTTCGTCGAAATGTCAAATTGGCACCCATATTTCCCAGTTTTCCCCTTGAAAAAAACTATTTTAATGTAACAGCTCAATTTTTTATGCATTTTTCCAAGTTTGAACTTACATATCATTATGAAAAAAAAATTACAACATTTTTTTAAAAAACTCGAAAATTCACCTTCGAATTGCGTGCAGATATCTTAAGGCATGATTAAGCAATTTCAAAGAAAAATATTTGTAATATTTTAATTTAAAGGGACAGTTCGCTCCATTGTATAACGATATATTTTTTTGCAACTATGATATGTATACACCAAAATGAAATGCGTAATTATTTTTAATATGAAGGGTGTCCGGGCTAAAATTATTCAAAAGTTGGCATACTTTTGCTGATCTACCCATTAGAATTTTTTAAAAATATTTAACACTCCATCGGGCGCGTCGATCTGATAGATACGGGCGTGTCAATATCTCTGCATTTGCCCCCTAAAACTTTTTCTTACTACTTTGAGTTACTACAGGAATTGCTTGAATGACACGGTTCTTCAACTCATCCACAGTTTCAATTTTTTTCTACACATCGGATTTAATGAATCCCAAGCCAAAATAAAAATGTATAATAACGCCTGATATACCACGAAACACTTGGAGAGAACTGGATTACCATTTATACGTTAGTCGGGTTACAAAAGGTGCGCTTATCGAAATATATGATACTATGACAGAAATCTATGACTGATATTAAAACTTGGTGAGATGTTCTTTCTATTAACCCTTCAGCGGTCGCACCAATTTTTGGAACACCAGCAGGCGCGCGTGGTGCAAAGTGCAACGTCTCTTTGAATCGTGATTATTCCTTTTGTAATAAACTTTTTTTTTTCAAACTGAAAATAAAACTTCTGCGTTTTATGACATACAATGTTGATAATATTGAGATATATGTATAATTAAAGGCCGAAGAATGCATATACAATCGCCTTATTTCAAAACTGTCCGGTTTATTGGATCTAAGGACAACTTGCGAATAGATTCCTGTTAATGTCCCAAAACCTAAAAAGCAATGAGAGAGTCCATCTTCGTGATATGTGGGATACCGTGTCATAGCTGCAAATTGGATCGACTACATCAACTGCTGCTTCTGTCGTATTGTAATCCAGTGTAATCGCTGTCTTACCACGGTTAAATCACGACAAACAATGAGTGGAAAGGAATACGAGGGTCAGAACATCAGACCTGCATTAGAAATGGTGTAGTTATAAATAGAAACTACTTAGAAAATTCAAACCTTACATTTAAAAACAAACCATTCAAAATTACGAAAATGTTGCACTCTATACACTGGCGCGCCCGCTGAAGTATAAATTCTTAAAATTCTAATGGGTAGAATAAATTTTTAAAATTCTAATGGGTAGTTCTGTAAAAATAAGTCATGACTTTTGGATACCTTTATCCCGGACACCCTAAAGGGTATTATAAAGGGATATTGTGTTATCGTCCCATTTACTGATGAGAGTAAAGAGAAAGGGGTCTTCTTGTATTTAACATCATGTAATATTTTTTTAATAATAAAAAAAGGAAAACAAAGAATGAAAGACATGCCTAATTTTTTTTCATCGAAACCCCAAGAAAATTTTCAAAAGTTTAGTCATTTCCAGTGTAGCAAAATGTAATATTTAAAGATTAAATAACTGCTTCCTACTCAACCTCTGACTATTTTTAAGTAAAACATCAGCTTTTATTCAAAGCGAACTTTTTCTAAATCAATTCGAGTAAAACGTTCAATTCAAATGTTTTCGGAAAGATTTCAGAGAATAACTCCCAACTTTGTGATTCGTAAAAAAAATAAAAAAAAAAAATAAAAAAAAAAAAAATCCTCTTCCCAAAAAATTACTGTGCGTACCCCCATCTACAGATAGGCGATGAATTCCCCGCGAAAAGAAATTCATTCAGCATTCACTGTTTCTCCGTCACGTGTTTTCGTCATCAAGCCGACATATTTCTTTGAATGCATTCAATGGAGAATCTTAAAATATTCATAGCACTCTTGATTCTGCTTTTAAAGATGCGTCTGTTGTTGTTTTTTTACGCTCCCTGAGGTGAAATCTTTTATTGCGCACGTTAGAGGATATAATCGCAAAAGACACATTTGCGGAAACTGAAGCTAGATGCGAAAAATGTAAAATTTAACATTTTTGGTCCAAAAAAAAAAGAAGAAAATGTTTTTGTGGGGATGCGAAAAGGCGCTGTTATGCATTTTTTAAACAAATTTTCGGGTCATGCCGGCTTTGAAAATTAATATATCTTAAGAAAAATAATATTTAATAAAAATATAAATCGTAATGTTTAATAAAAATGTTACTATTTTACATCTGCTATTTATGATGAATATTTTGAACATATATTAAGGTTTTTGGAGAACTCACTCTAAACATGTTGGTATTATGTTAAAGTGTACACTTTTACTTGTAATGGGTTGTTTATATTTATTAGATTTGCATAAATCTTTACATACTCTAAGTTCGAAATAAAATGGAGCTAAGTAATAACAGAATACATCAAAATTACCAAATGTTCTTTATGATAATCCTTAAAAACTTATTTTCAAAACAAAAACCTGCTATCACAAGCTTCATATTTTAGTTTGTTTTAAAGTTTTATAATGGCGTTTATAAAGTTTTTAATGGTGTTCAGTTTGTTTTATACGTATTCCATCATATTGACTGAAGTATCTAAGGAGTTCCCATTTTCAGTTATTGTAAAGTATCAATAACACAAAATATAGTATCAAGCACGCAAACAATCGCAGGTGTAGGAATCAAGCAAAAATAATATTACTTCACACTGGTATAAATGTGTATAAACCTCACACTGGTAGGCTGAATTTCAAACATCACACTAAAAAGCATTATTCACACTTCAATAATAGCAAATCAAAACATGATGGTAAAATAGATCTTGTCAGTGATTAATTTTTTAGAGAGAATCACGCTGTGAATGAATCACGCGGTGTTTACGTTTTGTTCAGTGGCGTATGTATTTAGAATTGAAATATCTCTGAAACTATTAAAGTAACAGAATAAGTGTACGTAGAAAAAATCATCAGTTTTTAAAGCTCTTTCCAAATATGTAACATTTATGTACTTTCATGGAAAAAAAAATACATCAATTTCAAAATTTTCAAATATGGACGAATTTCATAATGGAAACCCGGTTCATCCGGAATTGTGACACGAAAGACATAGCATTTGCTTTATTTTATAAAAGATCTTAGAGTATGTAAAGATGATTTGCATAAATCTTTACATACTCTAAGTTCGAAATAAAATGGACCTACGTAATATCAGAATAGATCAAAATTACTAAATGTTCTTTATGATAATACTTAAGGGGACAATGGACCATCAAACCTAATTTTTTTTGTTTTGAATGGATTTGTTGGAAATTTGAATATGTGATTAGTACCACAGATATGTAAAAGCGATTAAAATTTAATGATGAAATATTAATAATTTATGAATTATGAATTATTAATTATATAAAAAATTGGCCTAATTAAAAATGTTCCATGCGCATTTCTTTTGCATAGAATACCGCAATTTTTATTTACAGGATACCTAATAGAACTAACAATGAAACTTATTGCTTATTTTAAGCATTCATTAAAAATATAAAGAGAAAAAAATAATAATAGTGAAAACACCCTTTTTATTAAGCAAAATACCTATAAATCATCTTTTCAAGTACAAAATTTAGAAATTCTGAGCTAGGAAGCATAATTTCTTTTAATAAGATTTATTTGATATACAGTTAGGTATATAAAACTCAAATTTCAAAGCAATATGATTATTAGAAATGCGCCTGGAACAGTTTGAATATTCGTATGACATGAAAATTTTTATTTTGAGAAAAACACATTTAAAGTTATTGCTATTAGTAACCACAAAATATCTAAATTAAATACAAATGCCTATAACTAGGAAAGTAATCACAGAAATTAAAAATTTTTTTTTCAACACATTCCTACTCGTCCGTAGTTTCAAAATTCAATAAAATAAAAAAATTGAATTTTTGGACAAATTTCACAGTTTTGAAAGTCCACTGTCCCCTTAAAAAATTATTTCCAGAGCAAAAACCCGCTGTCACAAGCTTCCTATTTTAGTTTGTTTCAAAGTGACTTTAAAACAAACTAGATTTTTTCTTACTTTGTTTTAAAATTTTATATAATCTTTTCATAAAAAATGACTTATTTTAATAATATTAGAATTCTGGTGGAAATGTTTTCTAATAGAAACGTTGCCAAACGTTAAGATAAATATAACCAAAGTCAATATACTGCTATAAAGTGTGTACCATCAATGATGGTGTAGCTTAAGAATATCACATGTGTTTGTCTTTTGGAACAGTGTATATTAAAAAAATTGAAATTCAAAATTTTAAGTATGTTTAGATTTTAGAATACCTGCCGAGCCATAGGTCTATTTACAATAGCTCTATGTAAAGAAATGGCTCAAAGTTAAACCCTCTTAAAAGTTACAATGGAATTTCAGTTATAATGTTTTGAAAAACGGAAATCCTGAAAAATGCCCTTTCATGATAAAATACACTTGAAGTGCGGAAGTTCAACAAAGTACATATACATGCATAAAATGTATCGTACCCGGCCATGTTAGCATCGTAGAAGCATACATTTTGCGTTATTTGATCCTAAAAATTTTATCCTACTTTCAAGATAAAATTTTGTTTATCAAAATTTTGCGTGTAGCAGAGCCTTAGCGATAAAATGCAGTTCATAGTAGGAATTCAATCGCACCGCGGCGGTTTTCTAGAGGCATCTACAAAATTGAATTAAAAATTGGAAGTCCGCTCTGCTTAATTTAAAAAAACAAACAAACAATAAGCCGTTTCGTTCCAGATTGAAGCCTGTAGTAATTATCCCCTTAACTCTCTTATGAATTAGATATGTCGCCCTACGAATAATTATAAGTCGGTCCCTTTTTAATAAGTGTCAATCTGTACTGAAGCCAAAATTACCTGTACTGAAGCAAAAATTTTAACTATTTGAACTTAAACAATCTACACATTGTACATTATCATTTCATCTGCACCGAATATGAAGTGTCTGGAAACAGCAGTTAACAAATTTATAAAAATAAATTATATATATGAAACAGTTCCGTAACTGACTGACTCACTGACTGACATATAACGCACAAACCAAACCACTGGACCGAAAGAGCTGAAATTTTGCATGGCGATTCTTCTTATAGGGTAGGAGAGAGATTTTTGATTAAGAGAGATTTTTGAAAGGAGAGATTTTTGAAAAATTCTTCTTAGATCTTTTTAAAAATTAAATTTTTATGCTGCTTTTGAAACAGTCTTTAAAGTTTGGATTTAAAATAATAATCTGAGGGTTATAAAATTTATATCACGAAAACGATCATAAAAATTCCTTTAAAATTAAATCTTTTTCGAATCTTTACTTCCATTTTCTGATTTTTGGTGAATTTTATAAGATTAATTTTTAGAATTTAATTTATTAAATGCTGATCAAGTGGTATCTTTTCTTTTTGTGATGCTTTAAATTAATTTATCATCACGTGCATAACAACGAAATAAATTGACATTTTTTTACTTTCTAATGCGGCAGACGGTTGGACATTATCCAAAAAAATATTAAAATACAATAAAAGAAATGTTTCTCAAACTCTACTATATTAACTGTACTATATTCTTTATTATGTTCTATAAGATTTAATTTCAATATTTTCTTCTACATCATTTTGTATATAAAAATATCCGTCACGATTTTTTTATAAATATTTATATGTATATACATATATTTTTGGCATCAATTGCCTACAATAACCGTTGTATTTAATTTGAATGTACTCCGTAGCGAAGTACGGGTTTTCAGCTAGGATATACACTCATGGACAAAAAAATTAGCGCACCAAGAAGGAGTCGTCGAAATGAAACGAAATTTTGCATACGTAATGACTACTTTGATATAAGTAAATGATAAGAAAATCAAAGAAAAAGGATAATTTATTTCAGAGAAAAAGGCAAAAGAACGGAGGAGTTAATACTCCGTTGGACGCCTCTAGCGCGAATGCACGATGCGATACGATCGGGCATTGAGTCATATTTAAGTTCTCTATGATGTCTTGAAACATTTCGTTCCATATTTGCTGTAACCTTGCCTCTAGTTCGTTCAAACTCGTGGGATGCCCAACTCGTCGTCCCAAATGATCCCAGATATGCTCGATTGGAGACAAATCTGGGGATCGGGCAGGCCAAGGAAGGGTAGTTACAGTGCGGAGACAGTCTTGTGACACCCTTGCCGTATGAGGCCAAGCATTGTCTTGTTGAAAAATGGCTCCTGGGAGCCGTTGCATGAGTGGCAACACATGTGGTTGCAGGATTTCATGAACATACCGCTGGGCTGTCATGGTGCCACGGAACAATACTAGGGGTGACCGTGTATTGTAGGCAATGGCACCCCATACCATCACACCAGCTGTGGGAGCGATGTGTCGCTGTACAGCAAAGGCAGGATTGAAGCGTTCACCACGGGCTCTCCACACACGAACACGATTGTCATCACTGCCGAGATTGAATCTGGATTCGTCGCTAAAGACGACCTGGTTCCATTCCGCTTCAGTCCAGTTTCCTCGTGCGCGGCAAAACTCCAAACGGAGGCGTCGATGGGTGGGCGTCAAGGGCAGCACACGTAATGGGCGCCGCGATACCAACTGTCCTTCAGCCAGGCACCTTCCTATGGTTTGAGAAGACACAGAGGCCCCTAGTGAAGGTGCTACCCGTGCCTGGATGGCGGCCGATGAAGCAGTTGGCTGTACGCGTGCATTTCTTACGATGTGGCGGTCTTCTCGACGACTGGTCTGTCGAGGGCGTCCTGAGCCTGGTCTTCGTGTACATGACATCTCTCGAGTCCACTGGTCCCAACACCTCCTCACAACACAATCAGAGCGTCCTAATTGACGAGCTACTCGCCTAGCTGACCACCCAGCTTCCATCATCCCGACGATTCTCCCCCCTCTCAAACTGCGACAACTGCTTATATTGTCTTCGAACACGGCGTAATGGCATGTCTATCTCAGCTCTTCCTTTGTAAATGACTCAGCACACTCAAACAAGCTTTGGTTACCTGTTTTATACTCCACAGAGTACAATGTTCAACGCCCTCTACCGGCTATACGTAATGCGCAATCATGCTGCATTTCTAATCATTTGCATATCTCCCCGACATGTACCTTCATTGCAAGTTTCGTTATGATCCCGCAATTATTTCTTGGTGCGCTAATTTTTTTGTCCATGAGTGTGTATATATATATATATATATATATATATATATATATATATATATATATATATATATATATATATATATATATATATATATATCATAAACTTTACACCAGTTTTGTGTGGGCTTTGATTTTAGACCCTGTCTTCTCTTTAATATTTATAAAACCTCTATTTACAAGGATTTACTGCTGGTAAGTACGCAATTTATATTTATATACAACCATCCAGCTGTATCTACGGCAGTGTTTACGAACTCGGCGGCAGGAAGTTCAAAATCTTAGCACTTCTGATCCCTAATCCATGTTAATTCTTTCCCAATTTGTCAAACATGGGCTTTATATAATAACATAAGTTAAAACATAGCATATTTTTTTAAGTAGATCAAGAAGGTGACACATTACGTTCATCTCTGGTAACATTCTGTGCCACGTCACCAAAATATCGGATGTGTTGGTGAGATATAGGTGGTTTGGTATGGTAGTTTAAAATGTCTCGGTCTTTACAAAGTAGGAAAATAATAGGACAAAATGGGAAGTAAGTTTCTTTTTCCAGCTAATGTTTGAGGACTCCCCCAGAAAGATTTCCATGCAAGATATCTATTTTGTCTGTTAACTATACTCATCGTTCATTGCCTTAATGAAGTCACCCCTTTCATCGTAAATCTCAGGCAAGTTTATTAAATCACCACACTTATCTCATCATGGTTCACAGTCAGGAATATATATTAAAACTCTTACATACCAATATATATATATTGGTCATGTATATACCAATATATACTGGTACATTTAATACCAATATATATTGGTCATATATACCAATATATATTGGTACTTTTAAAAATTATTTTTCTTTCTAAAGCTATTAAAATTAATTTGTACCTTTATGTGGTGTAATATACCGGGTGGGCAAAAAGTCCATAGAAACTTAAAAACCGGAAAAATCATAAAAACCGGAAAATAACCAAAATAAAAAAAACCTTTGCAGGGTTAGCATCGTTAGGTCAAGGGATTTTTTTTAAGGTAGGAAAAAAAATAACTCAAAAAACAGCCGACAGGTGGCGCTGACGTACACAAGTCAAAAAAAGATACACAAATAACGAAAAGAATGCTTCTAAATCGTTTATTACAGCAGTAGGTGTACACAGGGAATAATACATTGCAGAGGCGAGTCACAAATCTAGCAACGGCAGAGTGCAACAAATCCGACTATATACATGAAACCTCTCGGCGGATCGCATCTTTCAGTACCAAAATATTGGATGGACCAGATAGATACACCCGGGATGATACAACCTTTGACTTGTGTACGTCAGCGCCACCTGTCGGTTGTTTTTTGAGTTATTTTTTTTTTGCCTCAAAAGAAAATCCCGTGACGTTGCGATGCTAACCCTGCAAACGTTTTTTTTTTTTATTTTGTTTATTTTTCCGGTTTTTATGAATTTTTAAAGTATTTACGGACTTTTTGACCAATCGGTATAACACTTAAATTGGTATATATCATGAGTAAATCACTCTATAAATACGAATGAAATAGAAACCTCAGTTCCATATCTCTAAACACACTTCCCCTTGAAAACCCTTGTTCAGAGCATCAGGGACTAATCGGAGTTTCAGGCTGCTGTGTACTAACCCTATTGGATTTGCTCATCTCAATGTTAACCTATGGAGAATATGTATCCAAGGATTGCCGACTTGGATTGAAAAAAAAAATAATTGTACTCCGTATTAGAATAAGAAATTTTACACCTTGGGGCATTTTTTAAAATTCAAATAATATTTTAAAATTTAAGGTGACTGCGTACGTTGAAAATGCCATTTTTTGACTATTTTGATCAAATTCATATTTTGCAAGAATCTTGTAAATCAATGTTTTCTCTTATCAAAACCGTTTTGATTTTTATTCTACGTCAATTAGAAGTAGAGTTACAGCTATTTTAATAAACATAGTCTAATACAATATTGAAGTGACAAACAAATTTAAAGGCGTTTTTCTCAGAATTTTTCTCATCTCTGCTAAAAAGCAGAGATTTCTGCTTTTTAGCAGAAATCTCTACCGTTATCATGATATCTCACATAATAATGCATATAATTTGATAAAATTTTCAGGAAATGTTTTAGATGCTATTGTTAATGAAATGACGTATAATAATTGATGTATAATAAATAGTTTATGGTTTGGGGCTGTTTGGGGCTGAACATAAAATTGTCTGTATTATTTTTGCATTTTAAAATTTCTCTTAGATTGTAGGTCATTTTGAAGATAATTGTCATATGTATCATGTGTAAGAAGGAAATTAAAATAGTAGCATTAGAATTTTTTTCAGAGTGATAGGCGTTTTAGCTAAATTTCATTAAAAATTACTTCAAATTGACCAATTTATAAAAAAGTATGGTATTTAGAGGAAAGTTTTTTTTATTTTTTATTTTTAAATGCTGTTTTACCATAAGAGACCAAAAAATCCTTAAAAAAAACAAATTTTTTAAAAAATTGGCTCCGAACGTAGGCAGTCATGATTCGGGGAAAATCGGGTCTGGTGTGTTTCAGGCGCTCCTAAATTACTTCAGGGGATGACATTTAGAAATGAATCCTGTTGCAAGGGGAAGAAAAGTTCAGACTCTCTGAAAATATCATTTTTATTGGATTATCAGCAATTATGTAGCTGTCAATAGTAGACACATTTTCTTCATAGGTTAATATTGAGAAGAGTGGATCGAATAGGGTTAGTACACACCAGTCTTAACCCTTTCAGGGGCAAAAACCTCCACCGTTTGCTAGATGCAGATTTTTTTCCTGATTTTTTTAACCCAAAAAAATCTTGAAAACGTTTCCAATTAAAGGTTTCAAAAGGTTATTTCTTCTTTAAACCGATAACATAAGGTGGCATAAGCCATTTTTCTGCTCATTTAACTGCAATACATTGAATACAAGTGAAAAAAAGACAAGATCTAGGCGTTTGCACTGTGCAGGGTTAAAGCATTCAATCATATAGACGTTTTTACTTTGCGATAGAAAATAAAAAAAGACTCGTTTCTCTTTTTTTGAAACTGGCCATATTTTTTTTGTTCTGTTTTTCTTTTCAAAATTTAATATTAAAGTAAAGGTCTTTGATAAACATCAGGAAAAGTAAAATATTCTCATAGAACTCATTTACTTTCATTTCGAAACTTGTATGCCGTCAATTGAACGCCTCAATAGGGCTGTCTTGTGTCGATTCAAGTATCAATGGAAAATAATCTACCTTATAAGGTAAGAATTCATTTCAGAGGCACCTGATTAACATTTAGCTTAAGGGGCCCATTTTTCCAAATCCCACTTTAGAACGGGAAATTCCATACCTCTACGGCTCGTAACTACGGCCATTAAGTGGTTATATATATATATATATATATATATATATATATATATATATATATATATATATATATATATATATATATATATACAGTGGAATCTTGATCGATCGTCTTCGGATCCATCGATTTTCCGTATGTGTCGTTCATTTTATCCGGTCCTAACGATCATATTGCTTTGTTATGTTTCCGCATCTATCATTTTCCCGCATTTATCGTTCATTTCAATCGGTCCCTTGAAAAACGATAGATCGAGATTCCACTGTATATATATATATATATATATATATATATATATATATATATATATATATATATACCCTGCGACTGGGCAAGGTCGACCCAGCCTTTCATCCCTTGAGTGGGTCGATAAAATGATGACCAAGCATGCTTGGGAATTAAACTCTGGTGGTCCCACGTCAGGTTGACCACCTGACTGAGACATATGCTGTATGGCACCCCAAGTCCGAAGGTCAAGAAAGCGGAGATGGGTACCGCCGCCCCTGGTCCACATCGGACTGTTGCGCAGTGAGTTTTATATATATATATATATATATATATATATATATATATATATATATATATATATATATATATATATATATATATATATATATATATATATATATATATATATATATATATTCATTTAAGAGCTCTTTTTCTTGGCATACATGCTATCCCACCCCGTAAGGAAGAGGTTAAGCAATCATAGGTTTCCATTGTTATTTTAGGTCTAGTTTACGGCTGAAAGGGCATGCGCAAAAACTTGGATATTCGTTCAAACACGATTTATTTCAATCTACATAACTATTATAAATGTGCTAAAATTGAGGCTTTGTAATATGAACACAAAAATAATAAAATGATAAAGACCCAAGTGAGTTCAAAATATAAAAACTAAGAATTTATATTCGTTTTTAAAAAATGTAAAATTTAATATCGGCGAGACTTCGTTCAATTACTTAATGAGAGTCCTTTTTAAAATTGCTTTTTTTTGCCATCGTAATATTTGTAAATTACTTGAAAACTGGAAATATATTCAATAAAAAAAACCCGTTAAATTAAATGCATAAAATACAAGATACATTTCGATAAATTTAAACATTATTCAATTAAATGAAATTTAATGCGTTTTAATCTAGAGAAACTGTTTATTTTGCAAATACTCGAAGTTTTAAAGTCTTAGGATTTTACTATTCATCTGTTATTGAAAAAAATTTACTTCATTCGTAAAATAGTGCTCACATAAATTAATCCAAAACATTAATTTTAAGAAAAAGTAAACTTAGACAAAATGAGTAATGATAAAATTAATGAAACAGATATATAAATATATAAGTGCAATTAAGCAATTACTAAAAGTGTGCTTGGAATAACAATAATCAATACATGTCCAGCGATAACAATTATCTTAATTTCACGCATTTTCAAAAAATTAAGATAATTTCATTCTATTATTTTGTGGACGCATATATCAGTAAATGCAAAGAACAACAAAAAAAAAAATCCATTTCGAGAGTGAATATTTTTCACTTAAGTCGAATTGTACATCATATTAAGTATCACCAAATCTTTAATTATTTCCTAACGCATAAAAGTTTTTCAAAATAATGATAAAAAATTATTGGTGTCTTCTAGAAGTGGGGCAATTTCTTATTTCATTAAAAGGAAATACTAAAGGGAAAGAATTCAGAGCAATTAAGATAATTGCCTCTGATTCTTGACGCATTTAAGGCTTTACTCAGTCGTAATTTTTTAAATCTTAGTTTGACTGTTTGGCTTTTTAGTTTTTCGTCTGCTATTAAAATGTTTATTTTGGGATCTTTTGTTTAGTTAATGAAACTATTATCACCGTAAAGGCGTTAATTTTTTTTCCTGTAATTAACTATTTTTTTGTGTAGTTACTTGAAATAACATGCAAAGAGTTCAGTCAAAAGTTAAAATTGTAATCTTATAGAATGCAAACAGATTCATATACAATGTACAGAGAATAGCTCACTTCTACCCAGACTTGGGTGCATATAATTTAAAGTGGCACTCTAAATGAATTTGATACAAACACAGTTTATACATGAAACAATGTTTATTGAATTCGTTGCACATATAGAATTTGCTTTTACAGCAATAAGCATACGTACTACTTGTACGGAATATATATTAACATTCAATAGAAATACACTTTGCAAATACTCACAAACCAGCAGAGAGTCAAACCAGCAGTACTGCCACGTAAACTTTGGGCCCCCTAACCACTAGCGCAGGATAGCACCTGGAGCTGCTTTCCTCATAGCTCGTTAACTCGCTTATCTATCAACCTTAACAAAACCTTTTTCAACCTCTGTATTAATCAAGCTGCTTGGTATTTATACCAAGCGCGTATGCCGAAATTAGCATATCTCAAGCAGCTTCTTCAATTCATTCACTCAAAAGTTCGATTCTCGTGAATCGAATCTTATGTATACCTTACAAATGGAGTCTCGATAATCCGAAATTATTGGGACCAGACCCTTTTTGGATTAACGAATTTTTCGGATTAAGCAAAATCATTCTTAAAATATACTTAAATTGCATAATAACTTGTGATTACATAAATATTACACACTTCGTGTGATTCCACAGTTCATTTTATAAGGTCTGTCTACAAATTACCAAATCTCGGGACGAATTGGGTTATAAGAGAGCGGGACGCTGCCTAGTACAGTATAGCGGAGTGTAAGTTGTTCGTTCAATAGAGTCTACGATTTTAGACGATCAGTAGATTGTTGATAAGGTTTTGAAAGAACCTGTCAAAGTCTCAGACGAGAGTGAAGGTGAAGTAGACGGTGACAGTGAGCATTGGGTATGGGTCTGTTCACATAGGAGTCCGTTGCGTTGCGTTAAGGAAAAGATGACGTTGAGACGAAAATAGACCAATCATAGGCGTTAAAAATTTCATTGCTAATCGTTTGGAGGCATATGATTGGTTTATTTTTGTCTCAACGTCATCTTTTCCTTAACGCAACGCAACGGACTCCTATGTGAACAGGCCCTAACTCACTCAGACGCCGCGGCTGCATTTGAAGTAGCACTACGCTACTTAGAGTAGCACTCCGTCGCGACCAGAGCGGACACCTTTTTTTCTGGCGCGTTGGCATTATTTGGCTTCAAAAGAGAGGTATTCTTGTCTTCGATAAAAAGTTTTAACAGACTTTTTCTAACCAATGCAGTTCAGTAATAATTAGTTCAGTACAATGTCTAACTTTGAATTTTCATGTAGTTTTCAGAAATATACTTTAAATTACTTAGTATCACTGTTGTTTTATTGTCACCTCAGTTCTTTTTAATTTTTGGTTTCCGATTAAGCGGACTTTCGGATTACCGAAGTTCGGATTATCGGTTAGGTTAGGTTAGGTTTGGAGCGCTACGGTCATTTTTTGCTACACGAGGGCTAATTAGACCGGGACCTACAGCTTAAAGCCGATTCCGAACGGCTACAAACATCCATGCCAAGAGTGGGACTCGAACCCACAGACTCCGGTACCGAATGCCAGCGCCCTAGCTATTCGGCCATCGTCCGGCCATCGTCGTCGGATTATCGGTACTCCACTGTATATTGTAATGATTTCCGACATTCCCGATATTTTCCCCACGTGTCATTTACCGTGGATCCCACCCAGAGAGAATACCGTTATAAGTGAAGTGTTTCATCCTCGCCAAAGGTGACATCCGCACTTAAAAGTCTAGCTGCGGCGACTCTGCTTTGATGTCCGATGAGAATGAAATCCTTAAGAGTCTCACACCTCTCGCTGACAGTGGGATTCCCACGACAATGTCTAGTTCCAGACGAGGGGGCGCCGAAGCCACGTGGAAGGCAGAACGTCGTTACAAAGCAGACGTTACCCAGTTGTACGCAAAGGGAGATATACTAAACGTGAGATTTCAGTGGAGTGCTAGACGTTCGACTCGTTTCCAGAGATGCAAGATATCTTTTAGCCACGTCCCGGGAGACAGACGATAGTCAAGCAGAATGTTGCAGAATCTCCCGACGTACATCGAGGTGTCCAAGAACCCACAAATTTATAAGTTTTAAATGTTAGTTTGTGCATATTGTACCTAGCCTGTATGTTAGTCCGGAATGCCAATAAAATATTGGTCTCCTAATAGGCCATCAGCCGTTATTTGAGGCAAAAACATTACAATCAATCAATCAATATATCAATATATATATATATATATATATATAAACTTACATTATATATATATACAGTGTAATCTCGATCAATCGTTCCCCGAATCATCGTTTTCCCGTATGTGTCGTTTATTTCCTCCAGTTCCGACGATCATATTGCTTTGTTATATTCCCGAATCTATCGTTTTCCCGCATTTATTGTTCCGTTCAGTCGGTCCTTTGAAAACAATAGATCGAGATTCCATTGTATATATATATCTATATATATATATATATATATATATATATATATATATATATATATATATATATATATATTATTAATGACAGAGTGCAACGTGTTTCTTAGAGCAGTGATGAGCAAACAGTGGGTCTCTACTCACAGGGAGGTCGTGAAAAAAACTGGTGGAGTCACAGACAGTTTGAGTTTAATTTATATCACACTGAATTATTTAATCAAAAATATATATTGATATTTAAGTCTATAAGAAGCTTTAGTCACACGAGATTTACCGAAAAAAAGTATAGAAGGTAAAAAAGATATCTTATAACTGTTACAAAGTAAATGTAATCCAAAAACTACAATTCATTGACTTTTAAAAAAGTTTATAATTTTTTTTTATTTATTGTTCCGATTTTTTTACAATGTTCCTGATTTATAAAAAGTTTTTACAACTACCAGAAATTTTTCATTTGGGGTCGGCGAATTTTTTATTAAGAAAGTGGGTAGCGCACGAAAAAAGTTTGTGCACCACTGCCTTACTGTGCTAAGTTATTTGACACAAGCAATGAGTTTATGATAGCAATATAACTACTCATTTTCAAATTTTAAATTGACAATAAGCTCACCTTTAATACTATTCTTAACTTAAAGTTTTATACTTTTGGGTATTAGATCTAGTTTTCATTACGTTTTCTTTAATCACCATAGAAAAGTTTTGTGTATAGCCTCCTCAGATCCGAGACAAAAATAAAAGATAGATATTTTGTAAAAGCTACTTAAATAGTTGTTTAGGTCATTATGAAGTAGAAATGGGGCATTTAATTTTTTTCTTTAAAAATGTAGTGGCTAGGGGACATGTATCACATGTGATACATCAGGGCCGAGACACTGCAATAAGAATTTTTTAAATATTACATAAGATTATTTCAGTTATTTTATTCTGTGTTCGTATTACACAATATATTAATTACATGAATGCTGCATGAAAATTAAGCATAATCAGTATGTTGCGTTAACTTTATATTATTTTTTATTTTCATGAAAGGATTTAAAACAATTTCTTGATGCTGTGAAACGCAAAAACACTTTCATTCTGTACACTGTATAGTGGTTAAGACCGAGCACTTATCATTTTTGCATCTGCTTCGATATCTCCAATAATTTCTGGCATATCGCTAGCATCTTTGATATGTACTGCTTCATGCGGAATGTGTAAAAAATGTGCAAAAATGTAAAGCAAACACTAGAATTGAAGATTTTTAACTCAAGAAATAATTCTTTTATCAACTTTCAAAACCTAACTAAAAAAAACAGGCTTAAAAAACTCACAAAACACAGTCACACAAAACACAGTCACAAAAATAAACACAGTCACAAAAAAACACAGTCACAAAAAAACACAGTCACAAAACTTTTGACGTCATAGCGACCCATTGTATCACATGTGATACAAAAAAGTTTAACAAGTTAATATGCACTAATATTCCCGTGAAAATTTCTTTTATTCATAAGTAACTCGTATATATACAAAGAAAATTTATATTATTAAGTGGATACAGGACCTTGAAGCGCCACGAATTGACTATAAATATGGTCTAATTTTAACCACAAAAACTCGAATAATATTAGAAAAAGAAATTCTCTTGATTTATACTTATAAAGTAAATACCTTTAAATGTATAAAGAAAGAAAATATGTCATCTATAAAAATGGAAATTATAAATCTATGAATAATTTTCAAATTAGCAGTTTCGAATTTTATATGATCAACTGGTGATTAAAAATCATAAAATGCTGCGCGCATCATAAACTTGAGATATAGGCATGCAGAAGATAATTAATTGTCATAATACACTTGTAATATATTTCCCTGTAATGTAAAACGAAACAAATTGTAATAAATTCATTTGCATAATTTTCCGACATAAAAAAGTATTCCAGAATTGTATATTTTTCTGGTTTTAAAATGTAGAGTACCATTAAATATACATATGAGTGTAGTTTTATTAGTTTCCTACGAATAGTTTGAAAGTAATGCTGCACGCAAACTGAAATTAGCAGTTAATCATATAAAATTCTAAACTGCTGATTTGAAAATTATTTATAGCTGTATAATTTCCATTTTTATACATGCCATATTTAAAGATATATACTTTATATGTATAAAGAAAAAAAAATTCTATTTCTTAGATTTAGACCATATTTATGGTTATTTCGTCGAGTTTCAAGGTCCTGTGCCCCCTTAAAATAATTTAAAATTTGCATAATTAAGTAATAAAAAAACTTGTTTCAACGGTGTGAAGATATCGTGCTTTGATTCAAAGACGCTACTATAAACACAATCGTGGACAAGTACTGTCATCAGTTGACGATAAGAGAAAATTATGGGCGGTATTTCACTTTGTATCACATATGATAGAACAGGTTTTAGAATCGTTGCTGCAGTCTAGAATTGTTAAAAATATATGAAACTTTTATATCACATGTGATACAAAATTACTGAGGAGAATAGATTAGGAGCACTGAAGAGCAAAATATTTTTAACATTCAATGCACACTAAAAAGTACTGAATGCAATTTTTTCCAAGGCATTTATTCAAATGTATTTTAATGTGTTACACGTTATGCGAGAAGAAAAATAAGTACGGGAACAAAATTATTTATATTGTGTATTTATTTCTAAGTTAAGTCCCTTTGAGTCTATGTGATATGAGATGGGTAAGTGGAAAAGGAATGCAATCAATCTTTTCATCGTGTCAAATTATGAGGCCATTTTCCAAACTTGTGCCAAAAATTGGATAGACGACAGTGCGGGTTGAGTTAAACTAAAATAAGCGGCTGTCAAGAATTGTGGATAGTAAATCTATTGAATTCTGTGTCTCTTAGCATAGAACTTTTAACATAACATGTACGCAATAGATACAAAATCTTTATTTAAATATTGCCATCACTGCATTGAAGCACCCGTGCAAACGCTTAAAAATATCTCCCAGTTTCAACAAACATCGAGCACCGAAAATGTATTAATTGTATGATACACTCTTTCAGATATCGAAAAGGCTGAAATTAAAACTTTAACTCGCCCTGCTTCCAGTCTTTCGAAAGTTCTCTAAAATAATTATATAACTATCCTCTCATACATTGAGTTAGCTCGAATTCTAGAGTTAGAACCGTCATACTATTAACATGTTATTCCATTTTAAGCTGTTGAAGATGTTCCGCTATCATATTTCCGCACGCCCACAACTATATGTAACGTGAGTGGATGAAACTTTATATGATAATAATAACTTCCCAGCATTATTAATAATCCTATAATAATACACCCACACCAATTTAATTCTATTCTATTGATTCGCTGTTCCCGATATATAACTAAGTTCCGAGTTCCTTCGATATGAGACCTGGACATATAGCACTACAGGGGGTTCCATAGCAAAATGAAGCTAAATTTCATATATGCTGGTGTGAGCATCGGAGCTATGCACTTCGAGATTGGTTATGAATTGAGCTCGTCGTTAACCATCCTCGTTGTATGTATGTAAATAGTTTCGAGTCTTTTTAATTCGTTATATTGTGTTTGGTTATTAAAAGACCATAATGTGAATAAATGAATAACCATATTATTACCACCAAATGGATCATTTGGTTTGAATTTGAAGCTCTTGGTGCAGGACTACTATAGTTAACCTAAGTTTCGACAGTAGATTCATTATAAATATATATATATATATATATATATATATATATATATATATATATATATATATATATATATATATATATATATATATATATATATATATACAGTCGAATCTCCATATATCGAACTTCCCTATATCGAAATTTTCTATATATCGAACTCTTAGCAAATCTCCATGTTCATTACATAGAAAAACTGTTTCTATATATCGAAAAAATCTCTATATATCGAAATTTTTTTCACGACATATTGGGAGATTTTATTCCACTTTAGAATAAAATCTCCCAATTTTTTGGGCTTGAAACAATACTTCGTGGACCTCTGATGAAGTTTTTAATGGACTGAATAAATGCGAGCATTTCTTTGATGAACTTTCCGCAAAACTGGCTGTTCAGCAAGATATTCGTAGTTTTTTTTTAAACTGTGTAACTGTGATCACTGTAACCGCTGTCTGGATTATTATTTTTTTAAGGTATATAGTACTCAATAAATCTTTCACATTAATTCATTTTCTAGTTATTAACTTTCATTTAAAGTTATTCGCATATAAATTGGAAATGGAGTTTCGTATACGAAAATTGGCTTTAATTTTAATGTTTTAGGAGAATTATGATAAAACTAAGATCAATTCTATATATCGAAATTTTTATGTATCGAATTTTTTTCCGGCATTTTGCTACTTCGATATATGGAGGTTCGACTGTATAAATATATATATATATATATATATATATATATATATATATATATATATATATATATATATATATATATATATATATATACAGGGTATTTCCGAATTCTAAAGAGAATTTCAGAGGGGTGAAAGTGGGCATCAAGACGAGAAATAATCACATAGGAATGTATGACCGGAAACGCAAACCTGGTCAACTAGAGCAGTTCTCCGCAACCACCCTGCCGTGGCACAGTAGTGTGCCGCGAGGTGATCTTGACTGTGCCGCGGTGATTTTATCGATTATAATATTAAAAAAAAATACCACCGCTATTAGTTAGAAATATTTCTAAGTAAAATATTCCTCTAACTTTTTGTTAATAAGTAATTTTGTTAATAAGTAAATAAGTTTTTTGTTAATAAGTAATTAGAAATTATACAAAAAACAAAAACATGTTGTTACGGTACATTGTATGTATGCTCGAGCATCATATTTCTTGATTTCAGTTAAGGAAGAATATCCACAAATTTCTGACAAGGCCATTGCAATTTTGCTCCCTTTTTCTACGACATACTTATGGGAACAAAGTTTTTCGACACTGGTTCTAATTAAAAATGACAAGCGATCATGTTTAAAGGGACTTGACCATGGACTTCGGGTAGCTCTTTCTAATATAGAGCCAAATATAAAAAGTACATATGTTCATCAAAACAAGCTTCAATATCTCGTTAATAAATTAGTTATGTTTAAATAAACTTTGATTTATTAGGCTTAAGCAAAAACAAATTTTGATATAAATATTTGAAGAGAAATTTTTTTTTACTTGTAAACTATAACTTTATATTTTTGTTCTTGTGATGGTGTACAATTCAAAGTTATTTATATAAAACTTAAAGGATTATAATTATCTTGATACATAGAGCTGTTTTATTGTGTTTTTTATCTAATAAAAACATATACGCATTTATTGTAATTTATGTATTTGCACGCTTTCTCTCGTGGTGTGCCGCGGAATTATCGAAAAAAACGTTGTTGCGCCGTGGAAGATAAAAGGTTGCGGATCTCTGAACTAGAGGATAAACAAAGATGCAGAAATGTTGACTTTTCGTTTCTGCATCTTTGTTTATCCACTAACAAATCAAGTTTGCGTTTTCGGTCATACATTCCAATGTGATTCTGTTTTGTTTTTGTGTTTTCTACCTCCTCCAGAAAAATGTGATATTTCTCGCCATCTAGTGGGGTTGGTAAGTTGGTAAGAGGTGTGGTCCGATTAAATAAATATTGCCCTCCAGCGTGAGGTTTACGTTTCCGATCATGCAACACCCTATATATATATATATATATATATATATATATATATATATATATATATATGTATGTATGTATGTATGTATATATATATATATATGTATGTATGTATGTATGTATATATATATATATATATATATATATATATATATATATATATATATATATATATATATATATATGATACATAGTATATATATATATATGTATATATATATATATATATATGTATATATATGTATATATATATAGATATGTATATATATATATATATATATATATATATATATATATATGTATATATATATATATATATATATACATATATGTATATATATATATATATATATATATATATATATACTATTATATAAATATATATATATTATATATATATTATATATATATATCTATATATATATGTATATATATATGTATATATTATATATGTATGTATATATATATATGTAGTATATATATATATATATATATATATATATATATATATATATATATATATATATATATATATATATATATATATATATATATATATATATATATATATATATATATATATATATATATATATATATATGTATATATATATATATATATATATATATATATATATTATATATATATATATATATGTATATATATATATATATACATATATATACATATATATATATATATATATATATATATATATATATATATATATATATATATATATATGTATATATATATATATGTATATATATATATATATATATATATATATACATATATATAAATATATATATATATATATATACAGTCGAACCTCCATATATCGAAGTAGCAAATTGCCGGAAAAAAATTCGATATATAGAAATTTCGATATATAGAATTGAGCCTAGTTTTATCATAATTCTCCTAAAAAAATTAAAGCTAATTTTCGTATACGAAACACCATTTCTAATTTATATGCTGATCCCATTAAATGAAAGTTAATAATTAAAAAAGGAATTAGTATGAAAGATTTATTGAGTACTACATACCTTTAAAAAAACAATAATCCAGACAGTGGTTACAATGATCACAGTTACATTCTTTAAAAAAAAACTACGAATATCTTGCTGAACAGCCAGTTTTGCGGAAAGTTCAAAGAAATGTTGTATTTATTCAGTCCACTAAAAACTTAATCAGGGACATTTTTCGCGAATTGAAGTCCACGACATATTGTTTCAAATGCCAAAAATTGGGAGATTTTATTTTAAAGTGGAATAAAATCTCCCAATTTGTCTTGAAAAAAATTTCGATATATAGAGATTTGTTCGATATATAGAAACAATTTTTCTATGTAATGAACATGGAGATTTTCTAAGAATTCGATATATAGAAAATTTCGATATGTGGAAGTTCGATATATGGAGGTTCGACTGTATATATATTCAACAGGTTTTTCTCACACATGTACACACATACAAATGCAAATGATTATGTTTTATCAAAAACTATTGAAGACCCAAGAAGTTTTGAAAAATGCCTCTGCATATTCATCGTCATGAACAGCCTCTACATGGGTAAGTGAAAGAAAAGCAACAGGTAAATGGATCAGGATTAACCCCGGGCCCTGAAAAGATACGAACAAAAAGCACATGAATATTCATTCCGCGCCACACTTAATGGGCGACATTACGATGTTGTTTCTACTTAAATCAGTTAAATAAATAAATCTCATAAGTTACATGACTATCATGATGATGACTCGACTATCACATGAGACAATGAGTTACATAAGTAATTAGTAAATCATCTAAGGTAAAGTGTAAAGAAATTTGATCACCCGGAGAAAGTAAACTGTAATGTGTGTTAGAACTATTGAGAGTTTCAAGAAATGAAAAGGCTAAATTTTACCGTGTTTAAATGGTATAGATTTTCTATATATAGTTATTCAAGATGGTCCTCGGGTACAAATTTACGACGAAATATTAATTTAAGCAATAAATGATGGAGAAAATTTAAGTCTAATTATCTTTCTCTCTCTCTCTCTCTCTGTATATATATATATATATATATATATATATATATATATATATATATATATATATATATATATATATATATATATATATATATATATATATATATATATATATATATATATATATAACAGTTTCGTAACTGACTGACTGACTGACAGATAACGCACAGACCAAACCGTTAGACCTAAAGGGCTGAAATTTTGCATGGCGATATTTCTTATAGTGTAGGGGTGCACTGAGAAAAATTTCTGAAAAATTCTTAGATTATTTTAAAATTAAATTTTTTAGATGTTTTTGTAACTCTTTTTAAAGTTTGCAGTTAAAATAATAATCTGAGGGTTATGAAATTTATATCACAAGAAAGATCATAAAAATTCCTTTAAGAAGAAATATTTTTGAATCTTTACCTCTATTTTCTGATTATTGGTGAATTTTTAAAGATTAATTTTTAGAATTTAATTTGATAAATGCGGATCACTTGGTTTCTTTACTTTTTGTGAAACTTTAAATTAATTTGGCGTCACGTGCATAACAACGAAATAAACCGTTGCATTGACCGTTGTATTTAATTTGAATGTATTCCCCAGCGAAGCATGGGTATTCAGCTAGTTTTAAACTATACAGATACAGTAAGTCCTCGAGGCACACGATCTCAAGTTATGTTCTATGTCATGGAGCGATTCCTTTTTCAGTTCAACTTTTAGGGTTTAAAGCAAAGTATAACTCTACAATGATCTTAAATCAATGAGAGTATTACCAACCAATTTCGCAAAAATCAGTAAATAGAACGAAGAGTTTGTGGCTTTATGCACAGAACATTTAAACTATATTTTTGGGTTCAATTTTTTATATTATCTCAAAAATTCTTTGTAAAGTTATGAACTTTTATTTTTCGAGACAGTTTAAAGCAAATGGACTAAAAGTGATTAATCTATACGTAATCTAGCTGAATACCCGAGCTTTGCAACGGAGTACATGCAAATTAAATACAACGGTCAATGTATGCAGTTAATGACAAAAGTAAACAAAATAATATATTTCTAAAAAAATCGTAACGGATATTTTTATAGACAAAATAATATAGAAAAAATATTTAAATTAAAGCTAAAAGAACATAATAAAGAATATTATAGTACAGTTAATATGGTACAAATTGAGGAACATTATGCTTACTGTATTTTGATATTTTTTTGAATAATGTCCAATCGTCTGCCGCATTAGAAAGAGAAAAAAAATGGTTTGTCAATTTATTTCGGTGTAATGCACGTGACGCAAAATTAATTTAAAGTGTCAGAAAAGAAAATAAACCACGTGATCAGTATTTAATAAATTAAATTCTAAAAAGTAATCTTTAAAAATTCACCAAAAATTTAGAAAATGGAGGTAAAGATTCGAAAAAGATTTCATTTTAAAGGAATTTTTAGGATATTTCTCGTGATATAAATTTTATAACCCTCAGGTTATTATTTTAAATGCAAACTTTGAAGAATGTTATAAAAATCAACAGCTAAAAAAATCAATTTATAAAAAATCTAAGAAGAATTTTTCAAAAATATTTCTTAGTACACCCGTACACTATAAGAAGAATCGCCATGCAAGATTTCAGTCCTTTGGGTCCAGAGGTTTGGTCTGTGCGTTATCTGTCAGTCAGTCAGTCAGTTATGGCAGTGGTCCCCTAACCCGGGCCGAGGACCGGTACCTATCCGTGGATCAAATGGTACCGGGCTGCCTTAGGAACATTAAATTATTTCTATTTTTCTTATTGTGGTGTATTTCTATCGTTGCAAAGAAACAAACTCGGGGTTTTCATTGATTTATCGTTATAGTGAGTTAAAATGTTAAATAACTTTATATTCCTTTTTTTGGTGTAACTGTACTTTATTTCGAAGGCATGTTTATATATAATTAAATTAAAATTATGAAATCAAAACAATCTAAAATATTAACAATCAACATACCCCCCTCCCCCTCAGCAGACCGCGGTAAAATTATCAAACGTTGACCGTTCCGCGGCGATAAAAAAGTTGGGAACACTGAGTTACGTAGCTGTTTTATATAGATTTGAAGAGTAAAAATTACAAAACTGTGTAATCGGAAGCAAAATAAAAGTACTTAAAAAAACTCTAAAAAGTGTTTTAAATAACCCCCACATCAAAAAAAAAGGAAAACATTCTCAACTCCCAGACAATGGCATAAATGAAACCGAAATTTATCTCGCATAACACTGCTCCTCTCAGACCATATAAAAGTTCAAAATATATTAACTTTGAAATGATCGCATTGAACTGGAATCATTAGGACGCAGTAATTTGAGACTCGTGTATAACAATGTTGGCAGGGAAACGCGGATATAATTTTAATGCAGTGAAAACTGAGCTCATAAACGGAATTAAATTACGGTTTAGGTGGTGAAGGTTAAGGACGGCTGGAAGGGGGGGGGGAGGAATGAAATTACAGGGGTTCTGAAATTGACGGTTCATTAAAGGCACATTAGATTCATTTGGAGCTCGATCATAATGCCGAGTCTCTTTGCCAAGGAGGAGGATAATGGGTTTTCTATACCAGTTGATTCATCAGATGTGGCACAGAATGATGAAAGATGAATTTAAGATCTGCCTTTGATCAGTCTTAAGATTTTGACATAATTAAGACTTGAATAATCATATTTATGCGGAATTTCGAGGTAATGAATACTTTAAAGGACTGGAATTAATACACGGTTATGTTTCTTAGTTCTTAATTATTCTAGTTCAAAAAAGTATCTTCACTAATCAAGTGGTGTACATATACTGCAAGCAAAAGCAGTAAATATGAAGAAACATTAGTGCCTCTGATGAAAATTAAATGAAACTGTGACACTATAAAGATTCCGTCTGGCTTTGATAAATATTAATATTTTGACATAATTAAGACTTGAATAATCATATTTATGAGGAATTTCGAGGTAATGAATACTTTAAAGGACTGGAATTAATACACGGTTATGTTTCTTAGTTCTTAATTATTCTAGTTCAAAAAAGTATCTTTTTTAATCAAGTGGTGTACATATATTGCAAGCAAAAGCAGTAAATATGAAGAAACATTAGTGCCTCTGATGAAAATTAAATGAAACTGTGACACTATAAAGATTCCGTCTGGCTTTGATAAATATTAATATTTTGACATAATTAAGACTTGAATAATCATATTTATGTGGAATTTCGAGGTAATGAATACTTTAAAGGACTGGAATTAATACACGGTTATGTTTCTTAGTGCTTAATTATTCTAGTTCAAAAAAGTATCTTCACTAATCAAGTGGTGTACATATACTGCAAGCAAAAGCAGTAAATATGAAGAAACATTAGTGCCTCTGATGAAAATTAAATGAAACTGTGACACTATAAAGATTCCGTCCTGCTTTGATAAATTTTAATATTTTAACATAATTAATACTTGAATGATTATATTTATACAAAATTTCGAGTTAATGTTTGAATGGATTTAAATTTATTAACGATAGTGTTTATTAGCCCTGTTCAAAAAAGTCTTTACACTAGTCAAATGGAGTGCCTATACTGACTAAACTGCAAGTGTCGGTAGTAAGCCCTATACTGCATATAAATCTTAACATAAAAAGTGAGTACTTCTCTTGCAAATAAATGAAACTGGGACACTATAAAGATTCACATACCCTCAATAAAACGCAAGGTTATCATTTTGGGGTATGTAGATACGTGGTGAAATAATACAAAAATTGAACTCAAAAAGTTCCTCATATAGCTTATATACTCTCTGATGAATTAATTTTCATCAGAGGCACTAATGTTTCTTCATATTTACTGCTTTTGCTTGCAGTATATGTACACCACTTGATTAAAAAAGATACTTTTTTGAACTAGAATAATTAAGAACTAAGAATTTATTTGTCTATAATCTGGAAAAGCCTTACGCTTGAAAGCTATTTTTACATAAAGCGTTGAAAGACCAAAGCAATTTATTGAGTTCTAACTGACATGAAAAAAAGTCTTTAGAGGGTCGTTCGCCACTAACGTACACAGCTTAAGGACCCTTTCACATAGAATTCGTCGGTGTTAAAGATTCCGTTGGCGCTGATTGGTTAAATAGGTCAATGTTTGGTATATGATTGGTTAAAAAAATTTACGCTGACGATGACGGATTCTATGCGAACAGCCCCTAATACAGTCTGGGGGTCCAGTATGTTGTTGTTTTTCCTAAAACCCCCTGACCGGAAAATCTAGACCTTGTCCATATAGGCTTCGGGCTCAGTAGTGCGGCTCGACAATAGCACCACAAGGGTCCGACTAAGCTACGTGCCACCACAATTTTGACAGAGCAATCCCAGGAGTGACATCTGGGGGAATCGTACCTTCCCCACCTACTGACCTCATGAAAAGACTTTCCGGTCTATGGATTTAACGTGCCCATATCCAGCCTAGACAAGAAGGTATTTAACGGCGCTTGTCGGGAATCGATCCGAACCTCCTACTTGAATACCTAAAGCCGACGCGCTACCGTTAGGCTACCTCAGGCCCTGAAGAATGTTTGAATACTATCAAGCGGAAAGAAACTAATAAACAGGTAATTGTTACATCTGTGATCAGATTAGTGTTGTTTATGTCGATTCTATTTTTTTCGTGTTCATCATTATATTAGAAATTAAAATGCTTATAGAATGCATTTTATGTAATTGTTTCAGTGAGAAATTGGTTGAATTTGAGTCTTTCTTGAGGTATGTAACTTCCTTACCAGTTACTGAGGAAATATTGATTCAACTCTGTGGTTATAAATCCCAATCACGCACATTCTTTAGCTATATTACCGATATGAAACTAAAATATAAATAGCCGCGGTGACACTTTTTTTTATCGAGAAACCGGGGTGATCGTTAAAATGCGAGACTTTTCTCAATATCTGTGTCTCTTACATATAACTCAGAAAAGGCAATCTCAACCGTGTCATCAAAAGCCCCGTTGAGGCAAACACATTAGTTAAATCGATAAATAAATAATTAAAAAATATTACCCCCATGTCACATTTTATGTAACCGATAGACTGGGATCGTCTTTCGTACATTATAAGATATTAAATTCATCGAAAACAACAAAGTATAAAGTGTGCCGTATTGGTAACTTATCGATAGCATGGGGTGATCATCATCCTTCATGTGTGATTCTTTTTTTAAGATTTAAATGTCCCTTTCGTGTCACCGAAGTAGTATAAAATACCTTAATCATGCGTCGAAAAATACTACTCATGCATACACTTCAGCTAAATTTAAAAATTAAAAGAAAAGTATGAATTACCTATATGGCATATTTTATGAGTTAATCTTCGGGGACAAAATATGTTTTAACGTAGGATTACGTTCTTCCATAATGTTCCTCCGGAGAGCAAAATTTCAGATGTCCAGCGTCGCGAGTTAGAAATTTGGCAGCGTGCCAAACCTAGTCTGTATCGCTTGGGCAAGCAGTAAACAGAACAGTACCACAATGCGTCAAAATTTTGACATACATATATGTATATATATATACATACATACATACACATACATATATATATATATATATACATATAGATACATATATATATATATATATATATATATATATATATATATATATATATATATATATATATATATATATATATATATATATATATATATATATAACATAACACATACATACATACAAAAGAGGTAAACAACGATAAGTAATCCTACGTTAATAACCCGCGGTAGTTTCGTTAGAAGAGACTACCTGAATTTTTTTTTCCTCAAGGTCTGAATGTCTCTTTCTTGTCACTGTAGAAATATTGCATCAACTATGTGCTGAAAATCACTACTGATGCAAACTATAGCTAAATTTATAAATTAATAATGCATTGTCCATCTGCTGGATTACATTATAAATCAGACTTCTATGTTTATTTAATTCTTTAGGAATACAATGTAAATGATTGTATAAAAGGCTTTCCTAAAAGTGTCTTTTATTAAAACCTTTGTGAATTTTACTTTTGGTAAGAAAATAATACACTAGCCCTCTGCTCGATACACTATAAATTCAAACATCTATATTTATTTAATTCTTTAGGAATACAGTGTAAATAATTCTATAAATTGCATTCGAAATATAATCGCAAGTACATAATATGTACTGAGGATTACTACACATTATGTAGTAATTGAGAAAAGAGCAATTAAAAGTATCTCATTTTGGATGTATCATAACGATCCCAGAAAAACCATTAAATAGTTTGCAAATCTATTAATATTTTTTAATTCAAATCCAATAAACTATTTGTCATATTGCAAAATGTCTGCCATTCTTCGAGTTTTCTTCGATGAGAGCAAACAGCGCCCTTACAAAATGTCTTTCAATAAAGTACGATATAATGAGTTCTTGTAAGTTTAGATTTACACGAAATCATTATTTTCTGATTTGAAATGGTAGAATTTTAGGAAAATTGTCTGGTTTATATCGCTTGTTTCGATTTAGGCATGTCGCAATAGTCTCTCAAGTATTTCTTAGTAATCGTAATCGTAATCGTCATTTTTAAGATGAAATTTAGAAAACGAAAACAAACATGAAACTCATTTCAGTTACTTCACCGTATTCGTGATACTCGATCAATCGTCTTAAAATTAAATTTTGAAATGATGTTGGTAAATTGGTTACACTTAAAAGTTTTAAAACATTTTATTTACTTTAATGTAAAAATATTTCTAAATCAGTTGATTATGACGATCATTTATGGGAGAATATTACATCGGAATTTTACTCTTTGGTAAACAAAGTAATATATTAGAATATTTAATCATTCGTTTGAAATGAGTATCAGAAATTTTCAGTTTCTATATGAGAGTGACCTACTTGAAAACAACAATTAATAATTTTTTTCTTTAGTATGTGAAAATACTAGTTGAATACCCGTGCTTCGCTACGGAGTACATTCAAATTAAATAGAACGGTCAATGTATGCAGTTAATGCAAAAAAATATATATTTATTAAAAAAAATCGTAACGGATATTTTTATAGACAAAATAATGTAAAAGAAAATATTAAAATTAAGGGGACAAGGGGCATTCAAACTTGATTTTTTTAATTTTCAATTTTTTTAACTCTTTAAACAAAATGAGAAAAATTAATTTTCTTTTTTACTACATTGAAAACCCTTAGAATTCAAAATAAGGATATTTTGCAGAACAATGAAGGTTTTTAAAATTTTTTCAAAAATGCTAACGTTTTTCAAAATGCTCTATGCGCATTCTGCATTAATTAAAGTCTTTAATTTTTTTATTATCAGTTTACTAGATGTATATAAATGCAAATGTGCATTTAATATTTCTTTTGTAGGAATCTAAGGTCTTAAATATTTTTTTTCTATACTGCTTGTTATTTTTTCAGTTTTTATTTTATTTTATGGTCTATAAATTTGAAAAATATGTGTGATTTCAAAGAATTATGCACAGTTTCGTGACAAAAACTTCAATTAACAATTCTGAGAAATTTGGAAGATATCGGAGGAAAATGAATACGAATGGAGCCTTTTCAAAAGTTCTAGCATTTTTGAAGAATTTTTTGATTAACTGGTCTGATTCCTCATTAAAATACCTATATTTGAATTCTAAGTCTCTTCAGTGTAGTAGAAAGAAATATTTGTTATACTCATGTGGTATATAGTGTAAAATATTAAAAATCAAAGAAGAACGATATTTAAGGTCCCTTGTTCCCTTAAATATAATAGAACATACTAAAGAATATAGTACAGTTAGGCCGACCGCACAACACACGAGACAAAACAGTGCGCAGCGTTTTTCTTGCTAGGCGTTGCGCAACCAAAATGTTTTATCGTGGAAAATGGTGATGCATTTTGACTTGCAACGCTAGGTTGATTTGATATTTCATCTGCAGTAAGTAAGAACACAGGAGTTGAAGAGTTCTGCAGTATTTTGTTCTTTGTTGATTGAAGTGTTCAGTTTTGGGAAAGTAGTTTGGTCATAATTGTGGGTGATATGGCAAGTGAGGAAGTAGCTATTCTTTTGTGGCAATTTATACAATTTTTGGATGAAAAACCAGAGAGAAGCTGTTGTATTCATCCAATCAATAGAAAAAAGAGACATTGGCAGTTTTATTAAAGAACTTAGAAATGACCCGGATAAGTTTTACAATTATTGTAGGCTAAGCATACCTACGTTTGATTATCGCTTGGGACTTGTTAAAGACAAGATTCGGAAAAAGAACACCAACTATCGGAAGAGTATACCTCCAGAAGAAAGTCTTTTAATAACATTACGGAATAACTTTTAATAACATTTATAGAGAATATAGCTCACTTCTACCCAGACTTGGGTGTATATAATTTGAAGTGGCACTCTAAATGAATTTGATACAAACACAGTTTATACATGAAACAATGTTTATTGAATTCGTTGCACATATAGAATTTGCTTTTACAGCAATAAGCATACGTACTACTTGTACGGAATATACATATTAGCATTCAATAAAAATACAATTTGCAAATACTCACAAACCAGCAGAGAGTCAAACCAGCAGTACTGCCGCGTAAACTTTGGGCCCCCTAAGCACTAGCGCAGGATAGCACCTGGAGCTGCTTACATCGTAGCTCCCTCAACTCGCTTATCTATCAACTTTAACAACCCTTTTCAACCTCTGTATTAATCAAGCTGCTTGGTATTTATACCAAGCGCGTATGCCGAAATTAGAATATCTCAAGCAGCTTCTTTAATTCATTCACTCAAAAGTTCGATTCTTGTGAATCGAATCTTATGTATACCTTACACATTGTTGAATAACAAAAGCTTTTTGTTTTGCAAACATATTAATATAAAAAGCAGCAACAAAAGAAAGACAAATATATAGTTAAGTATCTACTTTTAAATCTAAGAAAAACATAACTTATAAAATATTTTAAAAAATCAATAATTAAAAAAATGTAACCGCATTTTTTTTTCTCCTTCTACCAATTTTGCCGCCCCTTAAATTTGCCGCTCTGGGAGGATGCCCTGCCTGCGGCCCCTAGATCTGGCCCTGAGTGACACAACCCTATTTTTCTTTCTTACCAATATGTTAAAAAATGGGGGTGTCTGGATTACTTGAGGGCAAGGTTTATTCGCTTAAATGTGATACATTGGTGTGGTACATACCTGGTATATAAAAATTCCTCAGCTATATCTTGCCAAATTTTATTTATTACATCTTGGTTGTGGTGGTCCTTCGCTCTAAAATCATAAATTTCTGTCCTTGCGTGGACTATCAACTTGTCAGCATCAACCTCCATCTATTTTATTATAATAATGCAAAAATCCTCAACCCGGAGCATTAATGAAAATAAAATGCGCGTGTTCCCGCACATGCGCAGATGAAACGTTTCACCAGCTGTGTGTGGAGAAACATTGGTCAGAGAAGCATACACTTTTGTTGCAGCAACGTTCCCGAAACGACACGAGGTGTTTCAAAACAATGTTGCATCCGGTGTGCAGCACTCTCCTATGAATACATCGGAGACGATGCGTCGGGTACAGAAAGCTAGCAACAGAAACTTTGCGCACCGTTTTGCTGCATTCGGTGTGCGCCCGAGCTTAATATAGTACAGTTTGAGGAACATTTCTTTTACTGTATTTTAATATTTTCTTGGATAATGTCCAATCGTCTGCCACATCAGCAAGAAAAAAAATATTTTTCTGTCAATTTATTTCGCTGTTAAGCACGTGATGCAAAATTAGTTTCAAATATAAAAAAAAAATTAAAGAAACCACGTGATCAGCATTTAATAAATTAAATTCTAAAAATCAATCTTTAAAAATTCACCCAAAATCAGAAAATGGAGGTAAAGATTCAAAAGCAATTTCATTTTAAAGGAATTTTTATGATCTTTCTCGTGATATAAATTTTACAACCCTCAAATTATTATTTTAAATGTAAACTTAAACAACTGAGTTTCATCGTGAATGGCCTCAAATGTCGTTTTTTAACCCAATTTCTTTGGCATATAAGATGTGGTTTTTAAATTGCATTCGCAAATTGTTATTAAATCCATTTAAAACAAAATTGTGAATGTTTACCCACCAAAATGCCCAATTTTCATCGTTGTGCAGATTGAAAATGTTTTTCAACAGATCTTTTCATTAAGAATTTTACAGCCAAACTGCTATAAGATTGCTATTAGATAAGCCAAAGGTATTAAAATATTAAGCCACACATTATGTTTACAATATTACAGCATTTACGAATTGAAAAATCTTTTAAACGTGCAGGAGGCATCGGCCATTTCAACAGCAGTCATCTCTGCCCCGTAATTACCCGTATAAATAAGACAATTGCTTATTTCCGTTATATAATAAAGAAATAAGGTGGTAGGAGAAAAGATTGCGCGTGAGGTAGGGTGATAAATGAGACCCAAGCTACAACCTACTTCCTTACACAACATTTGGACGGATTCCCAGAGAATCCAAGAGAGGCTAGTTGGCGAAATAGCCGGAAAGAAAGATTTCATACGGACGTTAAACGGATGGAAACGCGCTTCTGGGAGTATTAGAACACATCCATAACGGAACGCAACTGTTACAGGTTGCGGAGAGGGGGAACCAGAAAAATACTTAAGGATATTAGCACGGTTCTGTAGATGCCAATATTTCTCAGATATGTCATTTATTTCTGTTGGTTGGATTCGATGAAAAGCATTGTTAAGTATAGAGAACATGAACATATTTTTTTTCTGCACAATACAAAATGTTATCAGGTAAGAAAATGCTTAAAAAAAATAAATAATAATATTGGTGAATAATATTGTTAATTGGTGAATAATATTGAATAATATTGTTAAGTATAGAGAACATGAACATATTTTTTCCTGCACAATACAAAATGTTATCAGGTAATAAAATTATTAAAAAAAATAAATAATAATATTGGTGAATAATATTGTTAATTGGCGAATAATATTGAATAATATTGTTAAGTATAGAGAACATGAACATATTTTTTCCTGCACAGTACAAAATATTATCAGGTAAGAAAATGACTAAAAAACAGTAAATAATAATACTGGTAGACTCCTGCTGAATCCAGCTATAGAGGTGTTACCGGCCTCTATCGGCGATTGATCATCGGAATAAGTACTTTCAATATTCAAGTTTTATGATAAATTTATTTAGCATTGAATAAAGTTACACAGTGATGATTTTGAATCGTTTTATGTGAATAATAGTGCTACTCAAATGTACTGAAATTCGATCTAGATTGTGAGTTATTTTAGGAGCAACTGTTCAAGTGTAAAAACAATACATGTTAAACGCGTGCAGTCAATCAATGGTCTGTTCGTTTATTTTTCGCAGGGCTATAGGGTAGCTGTTATGGCTTTACGGTCGTCGATTTGAAACAGGACCCAAGCTACACAATACCAGTGTAAATGTAAAAGAACGAATTATTGGCCATGCATGGTAAAAATTTGAGTCTATTTATCTTAACATTTTAATTTCTTTTGAATGGAGAACAGAGTTCGTTCAAATTTTCCCCGCTTATGAGTATCATGAATTTACCAGGGATTTATCAGGATATATATATATATATATATATATATAACTAATATATTTAAAGCATGTGTTGCACCAAAACCAATACATTATAAATATAGGCATTTAATATGTATATTGTCCAATATGCGCTAAGCTGCAATTATTAGACAATACTATATAAGGTATAATTAAAATAATAATGATACACCAAGATAAGCTAAAAAAGGATAGTGAATTTCTGAAGCAAAAAGGAAATTTTTGAAACAAAAACGGAAATTGATGTATTTAAAAAGACCGTGAGGGGGATTAAGACCCCTCTATCCTGGTTAAAAGATCTTTTTACATAGCTAAAACTTTCCCAGCATTCGTCATACATCAATTAGAAAATTTAAAACTTTTCAAAAAGGTTTGAGGACAATAAATAGAAAAAGTTAGACATAAAAGTAGAAGTTATATACTATAATAAAATAAAGTGACATAATGTCATAAGATGATCTCTAAAAACTACCTTACTAAAAACAGTAGTTAAAAATATAAGAAAAGCACTGAAAAAGCCACATTACATTGAAAAATTACACTACCATTAAAAAACACACACCTTATAAACTATTTTAAATAAAACCATTAAAACTTTAAAATTCAAAACAGCAGACAAAACACTATACCTCCAAGTCCAAGTGCCCAAGGACATCCACGCGCCCAAAACAACGCCTCACTATATCTACCAGAAAGCCAGCCGGATACTCCGCCTGTACAGCCAGTTCAATGAAGTTTTTAACTCTTTTATTCATCTCAATCCTAGATTCACACAGTCTATCACAACGAATTATGTAGTTGTTGACTATATTACGTTTAACATTAGAATGTAAAGCTGTATTCCAATTGGATAGACGGTTTATGTTAAAGTCGTATAAATCTCTTTTATCGAATATGCAAAAAGATAGTGTTCCATTTGACAAAGTGATGGTTACATCCAAAAAGTTGATTTCATTTTTGGAGTTTTGTTCGGTCTTAGTTAGCTTTATATTAGCTGGATAAAAAGTAGGAACAAAGTTACAGTTAACCTCGTGAGCAATGAAAATGTCGTCTACGTATCTAAAGAAAGCTATATTTTGTAAAGTGATGATTAGATTCAAAATAATATAAATATAAATCTGCCAAATAGGGACGATGATCCTCCCCCCATTGGCAGTCCAAATGTCTGAATGTAATATGTTGTACCATTAAATAAATAATTTTCAAACAATATGATACGAAGTGTATTTTTAAAAAGAGTAAAAGTAATATATTCTTGTAAATCAAACCTGTGAAAAAACTCAATTAGAATTGAAAAAAGAAAAGTAGTGTCTATATTAATTGAATAGGTCTACTACGTCATAAGATTCTATTAGTTCTATATCGTTTAAATTTTTGATTTTTTGATATTAATTGTAATCTATTAGTGATTATATTGGATCCAAATTTTTTTATTTTGATGAAAAGATTTTTTAAAACTGGTATTATCAATTTATTAGCATAAGTTATGTAGGTACCGAACCAACAGTTACTGGTCGAAAGGTAATAGGTTTTTTGTGGAATTTGGGAATTGCAACAAGGTAGGGAAAGGAGAAGGAATAAAGATTTATATTAATTTTTTTATGCAGTTTAACTAAACGTCGTTTCAGAGACAACTCATCAAATGCATATGGTTCGTATAGTGTATTATTTGAATAAAAATTTTTTACAATTTGAATATAATAATAGTTGCAAATAATGAATAATTAGAAGCCACCTTGTCTACATAACTAATTACCAGTTTTATTTTGTAGTCCCTTTATAGAGGTCATACTTGGACTATTGAAATTTGTTCTAGAACCCTTTAAGGCCAATTCATAACTTTTTAGAAAAGTAAATGAAGTTTTTTGTTTCATTTTGTAAATGCCTCCGAAGGCAAATTATATTTTAAAGCATTTTTTTTTCAATGAAGGTGGTGAGGTTCTTATTGAAGGTTATTTCTATGTCTTTAAAACAATTATATCTAAACTTAGTACCCATTTGTATTGCATCACGTAGGTTTTTGTTCGATACTATCTGGACATTACCCGTTATGACATGGTTATGATCTGGATTAATATATTTTGACATTGATTTATGATGACAATCACACTCATAAACTGTGTTTAAGTTTTTTGAATTTAGATTATAATTAAATATTTTACGACTAATTGGTATATTATAAGAGTATGTAACTTTAGGTTGTATTTTACAAGGTAAGTCAGACATAGAATCCTTAAATATTTTATTTATTGGAATGGAATTAAAGGCATTATTTTTAAATTGTATAACTATGTATTCTGTTTTTAAATGTTGCATTGCTGCAGAAAGATCTATACCTAATTTTTTAGCTCTAATTTTAAAGGTTTCTAATATTGTAAAATAGTGTTGTAAATATGAAGGTTCGAAGAGGCTTTTATATTTAGGATCTATTACATATTGCCATAGTTTGTTTAACCATCGTTTTTTAATATTGTATATTTTACATTTTATCCAATTAAATTTTACAGAAGTTTCAGACAACAAATCCCTATTTAGTTTCTAAAAAAGGGTTTTATGTTTTTGTATGTTAAGTTTGTTACTACCATTACCGCGTCGCTGTCTTCGCTTTAGGGAGAATTTTGGATCTACTTGTATTGAGATGTAGTCTTGAGTGTTTATATAGCCTAAAGTATTTTCGTTTTTCGTTTTACCAAACATGAAGTATTCAGGCCGAAGGGATAAAGTGTGTTAAATTGCGAGATGTGCATACTCTCCCACCATAAACGAAGTCTATCTTTTGGCACTATGTCCAAAATACTAACTTCGATTGATGTAAAACTGTGTGACCTGAAGTGTAACATCTCGAAAGAAGGATCTTTTTATTATTAATGTTGCTTCTATGCAAATTTAGTCTGATGTGTAGTTTATTTGATGTTTGACCTATATAGGCCTGACTACACTCTTTACACTTTAAACAATAGATACAGTTATATACTTTACAAAACACTTTATTACTAGTATTAGTACCCAACTGGTTTTTGTTTGCAAAAGGACAAGTTTTACAGCGTGGATTTGTACATCTTTTGAACTTGAAAGTATGTATATTACGATAATGTGAGTAATAATTAAATTTAAAATTAGGACATGACATACACCATATGAGTTAAGTCCATATACGCTCCCTAGCTCGTCATACAATTTTCTTTAACTTATTTTCTATATAAATAAATAAAAAAGTAAAATAAAATCACAAAATTAGTTAAAAAATTAGCCAAGTTGATATTAATCCACAACATGTTTAGCAATGGTACTGCTGTAGTGATGTCATGATTACATCTTCGTAAATTAGTTTTTTCACGTAGAAGACTTACGGAATGGATTGATTGCGGATTGCGCCTATTGAACATGGACTTGATTAGAAGCTAGATTTCTTTCTATTAATTTATCATGAACAAGTACACTGAAAGGTATCAAGCGACTGGCAAAGCGGTTGAATTACATTCACCCGATGCCCGGAGTGTCAATGTTGGGGATTTGAACACTTCGTTAGCCCGTAACCCAGGTTTGATTACTTCTTTTTTTGCTAAAGCTCCTAGTGTGGTAAATACAACATGTGATAACAAAAAAACCGTTACTCACATTATCGTAATATACATACTTTCAAGTTCAAAAGATGTACAAATCCACGCTGTAAAACTTGTCCTTTTGCAAACAAAAACCAGTTGGGTACTAATACTAGTAATAAAGTGTTTTGTAAAGTATATAACTGTATCTATTGTTTAAAGTGTAAAGAGTGTAGTCAGGCCTATATAGGTCAAACATCAAATAAACTACACATCAGACTAAATTTGCATAGAAGCAACATTAATAATAAAAAAGATCCTTCTTTCGAGATGTTACACTTCAGGTCACACAGTTTTACATCAATCGAAGTTAGTATTTTGGACATAGTGCCAAAAGATAGACTTCGTTTATGGTGGGAGAGTATGCACATCTCGCAATTTAACACACTTATCCCTTCGGCCTGAATACTTCATGTTTTGGTAAAACGAAAAACGAAAATACTTTAGGCTATATAAACACTCAAGACTACATCTCAATACAAGTAGATCCAAAATTCTCCCTAAAGCGAAGACAGCGACGCGGTAATGGTAGTAACAAACTTAACATACAAAACATAAAACCCTTTTTTTAGAACTAAATAGGGATTTGTTGTCTGAAACTTCTGTAAAATTTAATTGGATAAAATGTAAAATATACAATATTAAAAAACGATGGTTAAACAAACTATGGCAATATGTAATAGATCCTAAATATAAAAGCCTCTTCGAACCTTCATATTTACAACACTATTTTACAATATTAGAAACCTTTAAAATTAGAGCTAAAAAATTAGGTATAGATCTTTCTGCAGCAATGCAACATTTAAAAACAGAATACATAGTTATACAATTTAAAAATAATGCCTTTAATTCCATTCCAATAAATAAATATTTAAGGATTCTATGTCTGACTTACCTTGTAAAATACAACCTAAGTTACATACTCTTATAATATACCAATTAGTCGTAAAATATTTAATTATAATCTAAATTCAAAAACTTAAACACAGTTTATGAGTGTGATTGTCATCATAAATCAATGTCAAAATATATTAATCCAGATCATAACCATGTCATAACGGGTAATGTCCAGATAGTATCGAACAAAAACCTACGTGATGCAATACAAATGGGTACTAAGTTTAGATATAATTGTTTTAAAGACATAGAAATAACCTTCAATAAGAACCTCACCATCTTCATTGAAAAAAATGCTTTAAAATATAATTTGCCTTTGGAGGCATTTACAAAATGAAACAAAAACTTCATTTACTTTTCTAAAAAGTTATGAATTGGCCTTAAAGGGTTCTAGAACAAATTTCAATAGTCCAAGTATGACCTCTATAAGGGACTACAAAATAAACTGGTAATTAGTTATGTAGACAAGGTGGCTTCTAATTATTCATTTATTTGCAAATATTATTATATTCAAATTGTAAAAAATTTTTATTCAAATAATACACTATACGAACCATATGCATTTGATGAGTTGTCTCTGAAACGACGTTTAGTTAAACTGCATAAAAAAATTAATATAAATCTTTATTCCTTCTCCTTTCCTACCTTGTTGCAATTCCCAAATTCCACAAAAAACCTATTACCTTTCGACAGTAACTGTTGGTTTCGGTACCTACATAACTTATGCTAATAAATTGATAATACCAGTTTTAAAAAATCTTTTCATCAAAATAAAAAAATTTGGATCCAATATAATCACTAATAGCTTACAATTAATATCAAAAATCAAAAATTTAAACGATATAGAACTAATAGAATCTTATGACGTAGTAGACCTATTCAATAATATAGACACTACTTTTCTTTTTTCAATTCTAATTGAGTTTTTTCACAGGTTTGATTTACAAGAATATATTACTTTTACTCTTTTTAAAAATACACTTCGTATCATATTGTTTGAAAATTATTTATTTAATGGTACAACATATTACATTCAGACATTTGGACTGCCAATGGGGGGAGGATCATCGTCCTATTTGGCAGATTTATATTTATATTATTTTGAATCTAAATCATCACTTTTACAAAATATAGCTTTTCTTTAGATACGTAGACGACATTTTCATTGCTCACGAGGTTAACTGTAACTTTGTTCCTACTTTTTATCCAGCTAATATAAAGCTAACTAAGACCGAACAAAACTCCAAAAATGAAATCAACTTTTTGGATGTAACCATCACTTTGTCAAATGGAACACTATCTTTTGCATATTCGATAAAAGAGATTTATACGACTTTAACATAAACCGTCTATCCAATTGGAATACAGCTTTACATTCTAATGTTAAACGTAATATAGTCAACAACTACATATTCGTTGTGATAGACTGTGTGAATCTAGGATTGAGATGAATAAAAGAGTTAAAAACTTCATTGAACTGCTGTACAGGCGGAGTATCCGGCTGGCTTTCTGGTAGATATACTGAGGCGTTGTTTTTGGGCGCGTGGATGTCCTTGGGCACTTGGACTTGGAGGTATAGTGTTTTTGTCTGCTGTTTTGAATTTTAAAGTTTTAATGGTTTTATTTAAAATAGTTATAAGGTGTGGTGTTTTTTAATGGTAGTGTAATTTTTCAATGTAATGTGGCTTTTTCAGTGCTTTTTCTTATATTTTTAATTACTGTTTTTTAGTAAGGTAGTTTTTAGAGATCATCTTATGACATTATGTCACTTTATTTTATTATAGTATATAACTTCTACCTTTTATGTCTAACTTTTTCTATTTATTGTCTCAAACCTTTCTGAAAAGTTTTAAATTTTCTAATTGATGTATGACGAATGCTGGGAAAGTTTTAGCTATGTAAAAAGATCTTTTAACCAGGATAGAGGGGTCTTAATCCCCCTCACGTCTTTTTAAATACATCAATTTCCGTTTTTGTTTCAAAATTTCCTTTTTGCTTCAGAAATTCACTATCCTTTTTTAGCTTATCTTGGTGTATCATTATTATTTTAATTATATCTTATATATATATATATATATATATATATATATATATATATATATGTATATATATATTATATATATATATATATATATATTCATTGAAGTGCCACTGAATTAGGGATAGCAAAGCCTATGCAAATTGTGTAGCGCTGCGCATCATGTATGCGCAAGTGAGGGCTCTGTGGTAACTGCATACATAGCGCGCACTGTGGTTGTTCTGAATTAAATGTGCAATTGCCAGTATGGGTAAACTGCCTGATTTAGACGCCTTCGATCGCGGACAAATCGTAGGTGCGCGACGCATGGACCATTCAATTTCCGAAATCGTCAGACAGCTAGGATTTTCAAGGTCGACAGTGTCAAGAGTATACCAAGAATACATGGATGGTGGAAAAAAAACTAGCGATCGGGCAAACTGCAAAGGACAATTAGCCTTGACAGTGCGTGGTGAGAGACGGCTCAGGCGTATTGTACGTAGCCAGTGAAGCCAAAAATTAGTTCAAATTACCTCCCAGTTTAATGACGGTGCCAGTCGTACATTCAGTAAACGGACTGTGCAACGCTCGCTTCACCGTATGGGTTTCGGGAGCTGTCGACCTACGAGAGTACCATTGCTCTATACTCAACATCGGGCTGCACGTCTTGCCTGGGCAAGAGAGCACAGAGACTGGAGTGTAGAGGACTGGAAACGAGTAGCGTGGAGTGATGAGTCTCGATTCCGACTACCTAACACCGACGGGAGGCTGAGAATATGGCGTCAGGCTCATGAAGCCATGATCCTGCATGCCTGGCTGGAACTGTACAGGGAATGGTGGCTCAATCATGGTCTGGGGTGTTTTTTCGTGGCACAGTTGGAATCTTTGTTGCGTGTACCAACCTCCCTCAATGCAATTCGGTACGTAGAGTTGCTGGGAGATCACCTCCATCAGTTTATGCTGTTCTGTTATCCGCACGATAATGGAGTTTTCCAGCAAGAAAACTGTACCTCTCACAAGTCCCGGTTGGCTACTGGCTGGTTGGATGAGCATTCCTCTGACTTCTCTATCATGAATTGGCGACCTAGAAGCCCAGACTTAAATCCTATTGAGCCTATTTGGGATGTTTTGGGACAAGGCGTGAAAGGCCATCACACAGCACCAAAGAACCTTACTGAATTATGGACAGCTTTAGCCAATATTTGGCAAGTCATTCCAGTGGAACGTTTCCAGAAACTTGTTGAATCTATGCTTATCGTGTGGCAGCCATTATCAAGGCCAGAGGAGGGGCAACTCGTTACTAGGTAGGTATCCCTAATTCAGTGGCACTTCAGTGTATATATAGGCATAATAACGGTACTTATACAACCAAAGCCAATGTACCCTGAGTTTTTTTACTGATTGCTATCGCCTGCGGATTCATGGCGTACCTTAAGACGGATACAAGTGATGACGGATACAAGTGATGTAACAGTTAGGACCGTAGCATAGCACGACCGATAATGTGAGCTGCGGAACATGTAATTTACGTTTACGAGGTTTATACAGCCAGCAGTCAGTTTGTATTATTATTACTTAGTATGGCGCTTGAATTTAAACTTGCGGTACACCCCTGCAATACTTAACTTTTCCTCAACACAGACAGGGCCTTTTTATCGCAAGGGCAAATCGGACTTTGCACAGGGCCCCCTGATACTAGGGGGGCCCCAAAACCCCCCTTGGTGTATGCACCTAGTACTTCTAATAGTATGTATTTTTATAAATGTCCGTAAGGGGGGGCCCCCAAATAGCATATGCCCCGGGGCCCCCAGCGTTCATAATTGGGCCCTGAACACAGAAGGAAGAAGTATGACGCATTGCTTTGAATTCCCATTGTCTGGTGCGAAAATGGCTTGGAACAACTTCGGCTAGAAAGTGGGACCGTACGATTCAGTTTTACCAAATTAAGGATTTTGAGCCCCTCTCCCAACGCACACATCCAAAGAAAAAAGTAAAATACTGCATCTTTGGAACCATAAGGCTGGAACCATCATCATCATAATTTAAAATTAAGCTAATTCAAAATTAAATGAATTTTAAATTAAATTAATTTAAAATTAATTTTGAATTTAAAAATTTAAACTTAATATATTTTAGAATTAAGTCATAATGAAATTAATTTGGCATTGAATTAATTTTAATTAAATTTAATTGAGAAATATATTAATTTAGAATTTATTTAATTTTGAATTAAATTAGAATTAATTTCAGTTTGAACTATATTAATTTAATTGAAATATGAAATAAATGTTAAATATAATATAATATAAATTTATTTATTTCTTTCTCTTTATTTATTTGTAATTTCATATTTCGAATATCCATAATTGTCAAACTAAAAAAATGAGAATTGAAAGAAATAATTTCATCATCAGCATCGAATATATATTTCATATTTACGAAGTTAGAATCATTTCTATTCATGTTATCGAATTACATGATATCCCTCAAATCCAACCGTTATCAAATATTCTTTGATAAATTGTGAATTAAATGAAACTTTCCTTGCCCCCTACCCCTTGTTCACTACAGCGTGCTAGCATAAATGAAGATGGAACTTTATGTTCCAAACGTTGACCATTAATAAAGAGAATTTGGAAGAATATGTAAATAAAAAAAATTAATATAAGTAACCTACTTACAACGACTAACTTATTTCTGCAAAAGTTATTTTTGTATCAAAGCTTATAAATATATTTAACAAAATTCCGAAGTTTGGAATTCAGGGTCGATCCCTATTTTCCAATACGAATTTAAGTGAAAATTTTAAGGATCTCCTAGTACAGTTAGAGAAGTACGTCGTTACTATTATTGTCAGTTTAGCATTAGCTTAAACACGTGTTGTTTCTTATACTGTGTCCTAATTTATTATACTACTACTAGCTGAAAACCCGCACTTCGCTACGGAGTACATTCAAATTAAATATAACTGTCAATGTATGCAATTAATGCCAAAAAATAAATATATATATTTATAATAAATGCAACGATCAATGTATACAAATGATGTAAAAAAAATATATACATATATATATTTATAAAAAAATCGTAAGGGATATTTATTGTTTCTGATAATATCCAATCGTCTGCTGCATTAGAAAGAAGATAAATATTTTTTGTCAATTTAGTTGTTACGCACGTGACGATAAATTTATTTAAATACCAGAAAAAGAAAACTCGTGATCAACATTTAATAAGTTAAATTCTAAAAAGTAATCTTTAAAATTCCCCAAAAATCAGAAAATATAGGTAAAGGTTCGAAAAAGATTTCATTTTAAAGGAATTTGTCGGAAATTTCTCATATAAATTTTATAAACCGTCATATTATAATTTTTAAATGCAAACTTTAAAAAAACGTTAACAAAAACAGCTTAAAAATTTAAATTTAAAAAAATCTAAGAAGAATTTTTCAAAAATCTTTCTGAGTGCGCCTCTACACCATAAGAAGAATCGCCTTGCAAAATATCAGCCCTTTAGGTCCAGCGATTTAGTCTGTGCGTTGTATGTCAGTGAATCAGTTAAGGAACTGTTTTATTTATATAGATATCTAATTTTGAATTTTCTTGTAATTTTCAGAAATATACTTTATATTACTTAGTATCACTGTAGTTTTATTGTAACCTTAGTTCTTTTTGACTTTGGGTTTTGGATTAAGCAGATTTTCGGATTACCGAGTTCGGATTATCAGGACAGCACTATATTTAAATTTGTAATCCAACATTATCATGCAATCTTAATAACAAACAGTTATACTGTAATAAAGGAATGAATATTTTAATCCTTATGTATCAATGCATAAAATGTGTTGTATATATAATTTAAATATTTATTAAAATAGGTAACATTTTAAATTATCTCTGTAATCTATATATATAAAACAGTTCCGTAGCTGACTCACTGACTCACTAACATACAACGCACAGACCAAACCGCTGGACCTAAAGGGCTGAAATTTTGCATGACGATTCTTCTTATGGTGTAGGGGTGCACTAAGAAAGATTTTTGAAAAATTCTTCTTAGATTTTTTTAATTAAATTTTGAAGCTGTTTTTGTAACTTTTTTTACGTTTTTTAGAATTTAAGTTAAGTAATTAAAATAATAATTTGAGGTTTACAAAATTTATATCACAAGAAAGATCCTAAAAATTCCTTTAAAATGAAATATGTTTCGAATCTTTACCTCGATTTTCTGATTTTTGGTGAATTTTTAAAGATTATATTTTCGAATTTAATTTATTAAATGCTGATCATGTGATTTTTTTCTGGTACTTTCAATAAATTTATCGTCACGTTCATAACAACTAAATAGACAAAAAATATTTTCTTTTGCGTTTTAATGCAGCAGACGATTGGATATTATCCCCAAAAAAATATCCCTTACGATTTTTTAAATATATATATATATATATATATATATATATATATATATATATATTTTTTTTTTTTTTTACATTAATTGTATACATTGATCGTCGTATTTATTATAAATATAGATATTTATTTTTTTTTGCATTAATTGCATACATTGACCGTTGTATTTAATTTGAATGTACTCCGTAGGGAAGTGCGGATTTTCAGCTAGCATTCTATATAAAAAAATCAATGAAACAGGCTTATGAGAATCTTCAAATGCACTCAGAGTAACCACGCAAGACAAAAGATGATCTCGTAAATCTTCAGAAGCTGTATTTTTAGGTAGATCGAAACATAGCATTATAATTCAGTGGTTAAAATAATTCTTTCAGAACGCTGTGGTATTGATTCTTGTTTGGGAAACGATCGGTTTTCAATGAGAGAAAGGGATTGAAGGAGTGTTATTTGAGAAAGGGGTCGTTACTACCTCAGATATAAAAGTTTAAAATGTAAATAAATTTTTCAAAGAGTGGTGCATGTAGTAGTTACATTGCTGACGATGCAATTCCAAAACATCTCTTACCATGTAAACAAGTGACATATCATTATTTATAAATACTACTAGTTCATAATTTAAAATGCAACGTTAATACTATAAATGGTTTTTTGTGAAGTATTATATGAGAAAGTGCTACTGCTACATAAAATTTTATGTATGGTTTGCATAAAGGGTTTTCGAAGTATGAAATTTTATTTAAAGCTGGATAGTTACCTAAAATCCCTTGAATAAGTCGATAAAATGAGAACCAATTTGCCCTAGTGCGTAAAAGTCAGGTACTGGCTTGTACGTCACGCATGCAAAGTTTTGGGTAAAACAAAAAATAACTTCCGTTTCCATTTCGTCCATGATTTTTAGCAGATTTTTACCATATAGTTAAAGATGTGTATTTCCATTGTTTTGTATGCAGCTCTTTGATTTTTTCTGAAATAAAATTCTGAAAGATACCAGAACTCAACACGGGTTGCGGCTGCATTGCGAGTTCTACCCGCGCCCACCCATTCACCCAACCATATGGACACTTAACTCCTTTGCACATGCAATTATTCCGGTTTTAGTCGGTACTCGCATTTGGTTTCAAATGATGGCATAGCTATTCTCGACCCTGTTCGGGTTCTGTCAATGTCTATATATGAAACTACCTCGAAGTTGACTGACGGGTTGTTGTAGTGTTCCTTCCATTTTTCCTTTCTTGCTCGTAAAATCTTTCTTGCTCGTAATGTAGTCGAAGTTCTGGAATGGGCTGTCGTCCAAGTTCTGTCGTCTGTGATCATTGAAAAGATTGTTGCTTCCGGATAGCCAAAATAGCCATTTCACTGGATAATGGGAACGACCACAGTCTATAATTCGTTTTTAAGATAGCGCTTGACGTTTATTGTCTTCCACAAATTTCGTGGACCATCCGTGCAATATGGATTTAATTTGACTGTAAGCCACATAGGTGCATACACTTTCATGATGAACTCTGCTAGAGTTTGAAGTTGGTTTGAAGGCTCTGAAGAACTAATGTATAAACGCATTATTCGATTTGCAGTTGTTCGTCAACGTGCATGAGACATTTTCGTGGACCATCCGTGCAATATGGATTTAATTTGACTGTAAGCCACATAGGTGCATACACTTTCATGATGAACTCTGCTAGAGTTTGAAGTTGGTTTGAAGGCTCTGAAGAACTAATGTATAAACGCATTATTCGAATTGCAGTTGTTCGTCAACGTGCATGAGACATTTTCGTGGACCATCCGTGCAATATGGATTTAATTTGACTATAAGCCACTTAGGTGCTTACACTTTCATGATGAACTCTGCTAGAGTTTGAAGTTGGTTTGAAGGCTATGAAGAACTAATGTATAAACGCATTATTCGATTTGCAGTTGTTCGTCAACGTGCATGAGACATTTTCGTGGACCATCCGTGCAATATGGATTTAATTTGACTGAAAGCCACATAGGTGCTTACACTTTCCTGATGAACTTTGCTAGAGTTTGAAGTTGGTTTGAAGGCTCTGTAGAACTAATGTATAAACACATTATTCGATTTGCAGTTGTTCGTCAACGTGCATGAGACATTTTCCCAGGGTGCTTTTGTGGCAAACTTGGTCTGCAATTTCCATTTGTGACAGCTTGAAAAATATCCTAAAGATATCGCTGTTCTGTCTTAAGATCCTTTATGTCAATTTTCGGAATTTCTCTGGAAATGACTACAAATCTCAATAGGGTGCGATGGAACACTCGTTAATTCTGGGTATAAAACCGGCGTAATTCGCTGTTTTGAGGAAGCCATTGGGAAACCCTTGCACTGGTTTATCTGCCTGTTACACGCAAATGAGTTGCCACTCCGGCATTTAGTGCAACTTTTTGGATGGTGGAACGATTGACCCTAATACATATTATCGTCCTATTGGGAAAGCATTGGCAAATTGTGTCAACCTCCCTGTCGTGAGATTTGTATTCATTTCCAAACAACCGTACAACTCCAGTGTATTATGTTTTTGCTTTGAAAGAAGTAATGAAGATAAAATTTTGTTTTGAAGAAGTTTTTGTTTGTAAAGAAGTAAATAAACCAAACATTTGCAATCATACGCTAAGAATGATTTTTAAACTTTTAATAACAAATAATTAATGTGTAGCGGTATAAAATGAGGGTGAATTTAAATTGGAATGTGTGAATTAAATTAAATGAAGCAAAAAAAAAAAAAGATACAATATCAAATGTACGAGTTCCGTTGGAGAAAGAATTTAGATTTTCATCTAAAAAATCTAAAATACAGAAAAAAGTCAACGAAAATTAAAATGATCTCCAGGAAAGTTTATTCATGAAATTTATATAACCAAATTATTATTAATCAATATTATTTTTTTAATAATAGGCAATAGGCTGAAAACATATATAAACTAAAATTTCATATTTTTATGATTCATCATTTTCAAGCAAAAAATGGCCCAAAAGTAGAAACGCAAATGACCATCTGCATTATGTATAATTTTTTTTTAGGAAAAAGTATAATTTATTTTCCCATTACCTAATTACACGCCTTCCTCCATATTCGACTATAATCAAACCTTTAATAAATCCGTGTCATAATTAAAACTTTATTAACTTCAACGTTTTATGTTTCAACTAACTTATTAATCAGTCCCTTCCATTTATGCCAAGCTTATCATGATCTCTTTGTCGAATAGATTGAACGAAGGTACTAATACTTCAAAACTGACAAGATTGTAATAAGATTAAGGTAATTGAAAGCCATTTATCTCAAAGTATAATGTGCTCTTCCCGTAAGCGTGTGATTTCCTCGAAAGAGTTAGTCATGTTTCAGGGAAAAATCTCAGAGATATAGATTTTATTTTCATTTCTTCAGTATTGTTTATCGTTATTTTTCTCCTAACATTTGCCTCACTAAAGCATATTTTCCGAGTTCAATCTTTTTTACATATGCATGATCCTTATGCATAAAAAGTTCATTATTATAAAAAAAGTTCACATTATGCATAAAAAAGCTTACATTTCGGATGGAAAAGTTCTGCCTTTTTTAAAAAAAAATCCTTATACGATACAATACAATCATAATTTTTTAGTATAATTTGAATCAATGATATATACATAACTAGCTGAAAACCCGCACTTCGCTACGGAGTACATTCAAATTAAATACAATGGTAAATGTATGCAATTAATGCCAAAAAAATAAATATATATATTTATAATAAATGCGACGATCAATGTATACAATTGATGTAAAAAAAGTATATATTTATAAAAAAATCGTAAGGGATATTTTTATAGACAAAATAATGTAAAATCGTCTGCCGCATTAGCAAGAAAAAAATACTTTTTTGTCTATTTAGTTGTTATGCACGTGACGATAAATTTATTTAAAGTACTAGAAAAGTTACGTGATCAGAATTTAATAAATTCTAAAAATTAATCTTTAAAAATTCACCAAAAATCAGGAAATGAAGGTAAAGATTCGAAAAAGATTTAATTTTAAAGGAATTTTTAGGATCTTTCTCGTCATATAAATTTTATAACCCTCAAATTATTATTTTAAATGCAAACTTAAAAAGAGTTATAAAAACAGCTTAAAAATTTAATTTAAAAAAAAGTAAGATTTTTTGAAAAATCTTTCTTAGTGCACCCCTACACTATAAGAAGAATCGCCATGCTAAATTTCAGCCCTTTTTGTCCAGCGGTTTCGTCTGTGCGTTGTATGTCAGTCAGTGAGTCAGTTACGGAACTGTTTTATATATATAGATAGATTTTTAATAGAGAACGGTGGCCCGGTTGGCAACGGCGTCGAGCAAGTGATCTGAACGTCCCTGGTTCGATGCTCGTCACTGCAAATCCACCGCCGTGTTCACTAATGGTGGCAGGGGCACGTAAAATAGGTCGTGGCTGCAATGTCCTCCAAGTTCTGAAATTTGCTTCTGGAAGTGCGGGGGTCAGGTGTTCCGGGCTCGTCACTTGACTCGGTTCAAAATTACAGGACCGATGTTCTTCGCGGTCAAGTCAGACTTCAGCCTTAGTGGTACCTCGCCTTAAAGTGAAGCTGCTTACAAGCCTTCGCCAAGGACCTAGGATTTGAGGACCTAGGTCCTTTGGACTTTGTGTAGGCTTTCCTATTCCAAGGAGATTGGAAACAACCACAGATTTTTATATTTTTTTGCATTGAACTCGATAGTTATTTTATTTCATTTTTATAGAAAGGGTAATCCGTTCATACGCATGATCTTCCTATTTTTTCCGTTAAATACGGCGATAAAAATGGAAGCGGTGTTCCATACCTGAAAAAGCTGCAAATTAGAATCAACACGCTTATTAAGAGGAACTGGATCATGAAGTTCGTAGTACTAAAACATTACCAACATTATTATATATATATATATATTTTGTTTTAAAACATACATTAGAACTTTAAAATCACACAAAAACGTGTTTTTACAGTGATTACTCATTCATTATTTTTATGCTGTAATGCTATGCACATCCTGATTTACATCCGTATTTAAAGTTTGTTTACCTCTGAATGAAATTTTCAGAATTTTCCACTTTTGAAAGCACATTTTTCAAAACCTTCATGAAAGGCATCTCTAGGAAATTTTGTATAGAGTTTTTTTGTTCAGTCTTTAATAACTAGATTTAAGATATTTTACTTATTATAGAAATTACTAAAAAAATTTAAAAAGGAAAAATCTCTCTGATAAGAAAAAATGTTTATTTTTCAGCATTAGAATGATAAAAATTTTATTAATAATTTTTATTACAAAGCATTGCGCAAAAATATTATGAAACTTTTCCCAATTAGAAAAATGAAGGAATAATGCAAATTGAGCTTTTATTTCAGCAGAAAAAGAAAAACCTAAGCATGCTTTGAATCTTTAATTTTAAGTCATCTGAAATCAATTTTTCAAAATTTTCAAATATTTTTATGTTATATTTATATAAATATTGTGAAATAATCATCAAGATTCTAATTTGAAGATTTTTTTCAATGAAAAAATTGTAAATTTTTTTTTAAAAATTCCTATTTATACAATTAGCAGAAACCTACGCATATAATGCTTGTGAGAAATTTAATAACAACAAAAGTCAATAACTTTATTTACACTCTACTTATCTTTTGACAATACTTATCTTTTGAGAATAAAATCAATGAAACTCATGTATCTTCCTTCTCAGCAATTAATGTCAGCAATAAAATGTTATACTTGTATTCTAAAATGAACTCAAAATTGCATTCGATATGCTGCATTTATGGCATAAATGTTTCCGCTATTACTTATATATATATATATATATATATATATATATATATATATATATATATATATATATATATATATATATATATATATATATATCTATATATATACAATTAGATCATTATATATATATATATATTCTTTAACTTAAACGATAAGTATTAAACAGGGTGTATGTTAATATTAAATAATTCTTAACGCAAATTAATTGATAAACGCTTATAAAGTTAAATTTGTTAAGTCTTTTAATACACACAAATAAAATTATATGAGCAGAAACACTTTTAATTAACTCTAATATTACACTGATGTTTGGGAGTTTCTAGATTTCTGATGTTTTTGGACGCCTTGTATGAAAATGGATCAATGCCTTCCTGTATCGTTCTGGAAATAAAAAGTATTTGTTATAATATAGGAAAAACGTCAAAAATTTGATATTCGAAACTATTTTCCCTATAACAAAAGAAACAGGTCGTCTAATAAACAATTTATTTGAACGCACGGAAAAATGACTCCAGTTTATCAACATTTAATTAAGGTGTTTAAGATTTCCTTTATTAAGTTCCTGAAAGTTGAGGAATTCTCCACGACGGTTCCCCCAAAAAGTCATATTTAGGATATATCCCGATATATGCTTTATTTGAATAAGTAAAATGTTGCAAGTATATTCATCGTTTTCCAGACTCACAAATTATATTAATTTCCGGTAACGGAACTATTTGCATCTGAAAAGAATGTTTGCTAATTTGTTTATGGGAAAAGAAAATATTAAAGAGAATACTTTATTACAACAAAGATATTGAAATTGCTATTAGTAAAACGAACCGTCTTTCGGTGGGAGCGAAAACAGAAGAAGCACACAAAAGGGCATAAAAGGAGAGTTTCACATTTTTCTTTTGACATACTGCTATGGATATGATCTTTCTGCGCTTCTTATAATTTAATTATCTAAATCAAATTGTTTTGTGCTCTAAGGTTAGGGTGTATGGGGGAAATCATCGTCTCGGAGCGAATAAATGGCAAAGGGTGACTTAAGATTAAATTTAAGGTAATTAAGTTTATATTTGATTATAATTTATATCGGCTTATTACTACCTCGCATGCACGCATTAAATCCTGCGTGACCTCGCGTGTCGATTTAAAGAGAGATAACATATCGCTTTCAATTGATTGCTTCTATTTTATCAGTTTCAGGGAAGGGTAATTAACTTTCAGTCATTCACTAGCAACTGCTGCTTCAGGGATTTAGGGATCTCCAACGAATCACTGTGCTAGTCTGGAAATATTTTATTTATTTATTTATTTATTTATCTTTGACGAATTTATTTTGCTTCGAAGGTGAACGTTTCTCAGAAGTTTGATAGTCAGTCCAAAAGTTTTTTGTGCCTTCTTATGGGGACAGTGGACTTTAAAAATTGTGAAATTTGTCCAAAAATTCGATGTTTTTATTTTATTGAATTGTGAAACTACGGACGAGTAGAAATGTGTTGCAAAGGATTTTTAATTTCTGTGATTACTTTCCTAGTTATAGGCATTTGTATTTAATTTAGATATTATGTGGTTACTAATAGCAATAACTTTAAATGTGTTTTTCTCAAAATAAAAATTTTCATGTCATACGAATATTCAAACTGCTCCGAGCGCATTTCTAATTATCGTATTGCTTTGAAATTTAAGTTTTATATACTTAAATGTATATCAAATATATCTTATCGAAAATAAATATGCTTCGTAGCTCAGAATTTCTAAATTTTGTACTTGAAAAGATGATTTATAGGTATTTTGCGTAATAAAAAGGGTCTTTTCACTATTGTTATTTTTATCTCTTTATATTTTTAATGAATACTTAAAATAAGCAATAAGTTTTATTGTCAGTTCTATAAGGTATACTGTAAATAAGAATTATCATATTATATGCAAAAGAAATGCGCATGGAACATTTTTAATTAAGCCAATTTTTTATATAATTAATATTTCATTATTCATAATTTATTAATATTTCATCTTTAAATTTTAACCACTTTTACATATCTATGATACTAATCACATATTCAAATTTGAAGCAAATCCATTCAAAACAAAAAAAAGTTAGGATTGACGGTCCACTGTCCCCTTAAACCCCACTCATCAAGATGAGAATCGACCTCGTGTCTCCAAAACTTGAGACTGTTATTCTATGATCTTGAATACTTCGTCTTTTTGAGGGAGTGGTATTTCCAGTTCCTTCTAAGGTGACTGCCTCCGTTGAAAAAATGCCATTTTTTTTTACTATTTTGGTCAATTTTATTTTTTGCAAAAATCGTGTAATTCAATAGAGGATAGCGCAGAAGCTTCATATCCCCATAATGAAAAAAAAGAAATAAATAATCCAACAGAGATAGATAAAAATAATACGAATATAGACAAAAAACAAACAGAAATCAAGCATCCACGCACCGTTTTTTTTTTTTGTGTGTGTGTGTGTGTGTGCTTGCATGTAAGGTGCGTTTTGCCCATACTATAAGTTGTGTTTGTATTTTCATTTTCTTCTTGACTTATTGCTTCCTTGGGGGACTCGAGGCCTTGGGATGTCTTTTGGGCTTACCTGCATCCTATTCAGTAAGTTCCCCTTGAGGTAACTGATATGGTTAGGCTCCCTGATGAAGAGACCTGTCGGTTACCTCTGTTGTTTTATGGTTCAGTTCCGGCACTTATACCTAATCTTGCCGTTGGTGCGTGGATGCCCAGAGTGCTTGATTTCTGTTTGTTTTTTGTCTATATTCGTATTATTTTTATCTATCTCTGTTGGATTATTTATAAAACATCGTCTGCTACAAAATTGAAGGGACAAACACATTTAAACGCGTTTTTCTGAAAACTATATTTTTTAGCTCTAATATCTATCGTTATCATGATATTTCTCATAATAAAGCGTATAATTTGATAAAATATTCAGGAAATGTATTAGATGCTATTGTTAATGAAATGACTTACAATAATTGAAATATAACAAATAGTTTTTTATTTGGGGCTGTTTTTATAAGGAAATGGATGACGAATCGGGGAAAATTTTCGTATCGGAACATAAAATTATCTGTATTATTTTCGCATTTTAAAATTTCTCTTAGATTATAGGCCATTTTGAATATATCTGTCATATGTATCATGTGTGAGAAGAAAATTAAAATAGCAGCATTAGAATGTTGTGCAGAGTGATACGCCTTTTACCTAAATTTCATTAAAAATTACTTCAAATTGATAAATTTATAAAAGAGTACGGTATTTACAGGCAAGTTTTTGTTTACGTTTTAAGTTATATTTTACCATAAAAGACCTGGAAATCCTTAAAAAAATTATTTGTTTAAAAAAATTGGCTCAGAACGTAGGCAGTCACCTTTAGGGATGCAACATCGATGTTGATGTTTTAAACATCGATTTATTGAAGCCGATGTTTTTTTAACATCGATGTTTTGTGCTCGATGTTTTACGTTGTCTCGATGTTTTTTTTTAATGAAAAAGTACCGTAATAAAAAAAAAATTACCACGTAGCATAATTTTCACACTCAGCAAATGTAAGTCTGAATTCTGAAAAGGACGAATACAAAAGGGGGAATGATTCCTTAGCAAACAGACAAAAGGCAATTAACAACCAATGAACCAATTAGAGCGCTTGGAATGTTCCTATCACTCCAGAACCTTCCATGGGGTTTTATTTTACAAATAGTATATACACGAGTGCATCCATTTAAGTTTTTGTTTTGTTCTGGTTTTATATAAGTTGACGTTAATATTATTAGTAAGATGCCTCCCAAAAGTACCGTTTGGAAATATTTTTACAAAACCACTGACAAATTAGCGAAATGCAATATTTGCCTTAAGTCCCTCAAAACTTCTGGCAATACCTCGAATTTATCTGGACATTTGAAGGCAAAACATGACGGTATTTACAACGAGAATTTTGAGTCATCAATGTAGCCCAAAGCAACCAAGTTTTTGTCATTTGTGCCTGCCCAATCAGAGAGTAAAATTAAATCAGCCGCTCCCCCCTCGACTAACCGAAGTAACATTAATGTTAGAGGTTACTAAACCAGTTTTAAAAAATAGATGTTCTAAAACATCGATGTTTAAAAACATCGATGGTTTTTGGGCGATGTTTTATTAGCATCGATGTTTTAATATTGAATATCGATGTTTCAAAGCATCGATGTTTTGTTATCGATGTCGCATCACTAGTCACCTTAAGTGCCCCCCCCTCCCCCACGCACACCCATTCTAAAAGGTATATCCTTAGTAATCCTTAATAATATGTATATTCAAATAAGGTGGAGGAAATCACTTTTATAAAAACACAAAGCTTCTGAAAATCCACAATAAAACTCATGAGCTTGTAGTTAAATGGAGTGCTGTTGATGTTGTGGTTGTTGTTGTTATTTCAGATGCCCCTTGACCGATATTACATATCAATTCAAGTTTCTAAAGCTGTTGGGCAGAGTGATGCGGCTCCGGTTTCAAACAGCACCACAAGGATCGGAGTCCGACTTGGCTAAAGGACCAGCCCCGTAATTTTGAACCGAGTCAAGTGACGAGACCGGAACACGTAGCCCTGCACCTCCAGAGGTGAGTTTTGAGAAGTTGGAGGACATTGCATTGAAGACAGATTTTTCGTGAACCAGCCACCATTAGTGTACATGGCGGGGGATTTGTCAGCGGCAAGCATCGAACCAGTTAAAAGGAGTAATAGAGATTGATAATTAAAAAAGGACTGCTTAATAATTAAGGGGAAATTAATTATAAAAAATATTAAACTTTAATTATTAATATCACTTTTCTGAAATAGTTTGTATTTTGCATCTAATAATTAATGAATAAGACGTATAATTATAAATATGAATTAAACTGAATGGGCTGTGTGTTCTTTTTTCTTGGTAAGATATATTCAAATCGGCATCACTGTGTATTCTAGAGTAATCTCAATAATCTCTATATATAAAACAGTTCCGTAACTGACTGACTGATAACGCACAGACCAAACCGCTGGACCTAAAGGGCTGAAATTTTGCATGGCGATTCTTCTTTAGTGTAGCGGTGCACTAAGAAAGATTTTTGAAACATTGATCTTAGATTGTTTTAAATTAAATTTTTAAGCTGTTTTTGTAACATTTTTTAAAGTTTGAATTTAAAATAATAATTTGAGGGTTACAAAATTTATATCACAAAAAATATCATAAAAATTCCTTTAAAATGAAATCTTTTTCGAATCTTTACCTCCATTTTCTGATTTTTGGTGAATTTTCAAAGATTAATTTTTAGAATTTAATTTATAAAATGCTGATCACGTAGTTTCTTTTTCTAGTACTTTAAATAAATTTATCGTCACGTCCATAACAATTAAATAGACAAAAAATATTTTTTCCCTTGCTAATGCGGCATACGATTGGACATTATCGAAAAAAATATTAAAATACGGTAAAAGATATTATGTTCCTCAAACTGTACTATATTAACTGTACTATATTCTGTAGTATGTCCTATTAGATTTAATTTGAAAATTTTCTTCTACATTATTTTGTCTATAAAAAAATCTCGCTGATTACGTTCATTCTTTTCTTTTTGTGATACTTCTAACTAATTTTGCTTTACGTGCATAACAACGAAATAAATCTACAAAAAAATATTTTTTTTTATTTCTAATGCGGTAGACGATTGGTCGTTATCCAAAAAAATATTGCAATACAGTAAAAGAAGTGTTCACAAACTGAACTATATTAACTGTACTATATTCTTTAGTACGTTCCACTAGATTTAATTTGAATATTTTATTCTACATTATTTTGTCCCTAAAGACATCTGTTAAGATTTTTTTTATAAATATATATATTTTTTTCTGGCATTAATTGCATACATTGAACATTGTATTTAATTCGAAGGTACTTCGTAGTGAAGAACGGGTATTCAGCTAGTTTAGTCATATTCAGTATCATTTCTTTCAATTTCCTTTTCTCTGCTTCCGATTAAATTAAGTTATCTCCTGATAAACATAGCTGAGGATGATGTTTGAGACACAAATATGGGAATTTACTTTTCCCCCTTGACCTATAGTTGGGTTTCTTATTTCCTGGTTTTGTTACTTATTTGTAATCATTTGGGGCCGCTACTCTTTCGTCTACGTGATTTTTTCTTTATGATACTAATTAATGTCCATTGCTTTTGTTTCACCTACATTAAATCTTTATTTCTTCCGATTTTCCGAACATTCCTTTCTTGTCAAATTTTAGAACCTGTTGATATGAAAATACCACTTCGAACATGAGGATATTTTTAAAACAGAAATGTAACACGCACGAGATTTTATTGGTAGAAGCCCTTAAAAATAACTCCACAGTTGTGATGCAAATTATAGGTGTTAATTACCTAGAAACAATGGATGCATGCATGGGTTGGAACAAGGAAGGAATACAACGCATTGACCTTAAACATATATTTATTTGATAACCCAAATTTCAATTAACTTGTCAGAGCTATTAATATAACAATCCGTTTCATATTAACAATTTTGACATAGAAAACCCAGAAGCAGAGGCAAACTGTAGAGTCAAATATGATTTTTAGAGTCTATCGGGGAGGCACTTACTATAACGGATGTATGCAGCGATGATCGTAGCATCGGCGACCGGGACCCAGAATCATCTCCAGTGTAGGAACACCTTGGCGGGAAATTCGCACTTCTCCAAGGCTATGGGGCAGACGAGAGTCTCCGACATCTAACTCTCAGGAACCCAATCTAAAGTCGGTCTCCTTCTTTTCCCTTTCTTTCGTCCTTAGCGGAGCTGTTGTCCGTTTACAGGGGGGCCATTCTGGCCCGCCCCTCACTTTCATTGGGCAGTGGGCTGTTTTTCTTTCAGTGGTTCCTACCCCTAATTGGTTCTTTAATATACCGCCTCTGTCGCCTCTGTCCATAGTCTATGTAGTACCTCCCCCAACATACTTTTATTTTGCAAAACAACTTTGATCCTTCTCATCTGACGTTTTTATTGTGGGCCATAAAATAACGACCATCCATCTTGTAAAATTTAGACTTCAGATCGCTATCACTGGCCACACCGACAGCTATTCTTCTATTTTTTATTGGTTTACAATCCTGTATTTACCCCTGCCTCTGCATCCTTTATAATACATTCTTTATTGGCCACACATCGTGGGGAATTATACCATTTTCACTTCTACACAAATCAGTCATAAAAAAGGAATTGTTAAAATCAATGGCGAGGAAACTGTAGGGTCGGGACCCACCGAGGGGTTACGAAAAAAATTAGAAGTTTGGCGGATAGTTTGAAGTAAATTTATATCTTAGAATTGTTTAATTAAAAAGTATGCTTCAAATTTTCTATAACATATTTATAATACTTTAATTTACATTTTCTTATATGATACGATATTGTTATATAAAAATATACACTATGATATTGTTAAATAAAGTGTCAAACAGTCTTGCGAAATTATACTTACACTGTTTACATTTTCTTTCAGGTACCTGTGTGGGTATGGCTTGTCAAATTCAGTTGCTATAAAACCCCTACAACAATCAAGACTTAACCTGGAAGATAATTCAAGAGTACTCTAAAATATTTCTACAAATATTGAAGAAATATTATTCGAGGTCCAGGATCATCTTTTTCATTATTTTTTTATTTTAGTTTTATATAAATAAATGCATTTTATAATTTTCAATGTTTTAATATGAAGCATATAATTTTAAAATCATGTTCTTTTACCTACATGAAATACAAATATATATTAAAATTTCAATACGAAGTTTTGGTTACATGAGATTTGGCAAAAACAATTGTAGAAGGCAAGAGAGTTCTTTTTTTATTGTTTTAGGCAAAGTAAATGTAGTATACACATAATCTAGAATTCATTGACTTTTAAAATAATCAATGAACTGTAGATTTGAACTGTAGGCAAATATTTTGTCCACAGTCAATGAACTGTAGGTAAATATTTTATAAGTCATTTTATGATTTTCAATGTTTCAATATGAAGCTTATAATTTTGTAAGCAATGAACTATAATTTTCAATGTTTTGATATGAAGCTTATAATTTTGAAATCGTGTTCTTTTATGCAAAGTAAATGTATGCTCACAATCTACAGTTTATTGATTTTTAAAATAGTCAAAGACTGTAGATTTGAACTGTAGACAAATATATTGCCTTCAATCAATGAACTATGGGCAAATACTTTATAAGTCATATTATAATTTTCAATCTTTTACTATGAAGCTTATAATTTACAGTTCATTGAGTTTTAAAATAGTCAATGAACTGTAGATTTGAACTGTAAACAAATATTTTAAATGTCATTTTTATAATTTTCAATGTTTTAATATGAAGATTATAATTTTGAAATCATTCTCTTTTACCTAAATGAAATACAAATACATATTAAAATTTCAATATGAAGGTTTGGTTACATGAGATTTGGAGAAAACAATTGTAGAAGTCAAGTGAGACCATTTTTATTGTTTTTAGGCAAAGTAAATGTATACCCACAATCTACTGTTCATTGACTTTTAAAATAGTTTGTAAAAATTTACTTATTTCTTTTTTCTATATTTTTGTTAACATTTTCCTGATATAAAAAAAAATGCTACTACCATAAAATGTTCACAGGGGGGGGGTCACGTGATTTTTTTATCTAAAGAGAGTGGATCACGGTCGAAAATAGTTTACGCACAAATGCTGTAAATCACAATAAACAAATCCCAGGAAACGTAATCAAATATTAATCCCTTGAACAAGGAGAAATCTTTAGTCAAACTATGGCCGTTCTCTTTTTGTTGATAAGCTGGCTTTTATACATTCATTACCATGTTTTTATTAACTCGCTTTCTTGTTTGTTTGTTTGTGTGTGTGTTTGTCCAGTACAAATCTTGCAATCGATTTTTAAGTAACTTCCCGACTAGGTAGATATTTGAAATTTTAGAATAGCTCAGAACACGATGACAATGCATTCTTTTGATACTTTTAGCCATCTTTAAGCAGAATTGAATTCCCTTTAATTTATTTTGTTTTGTAGAATGGTGCAGCCATCTATCAGCCGGGACGGGAACGAAAAGTTAAACGCAATTTGTTACGCCTTTGATACCTCTTTATTGCGCATTTGATCATTTTCTTTCAAGTTCATGGGATAATTCATCAAAAAAAATTTTAAAAAAGCATTTATTAATTTATAGAATTGTCAAGTTTATATGATTCAGAAGAAAATTTAAAAACATAGTACATAAAAAGCTCTTTTTATCTTGTAATTATCTCGTAGTGATATCTTCAAAAAATCTTTTTTTGTGTGCACTCCAAATATGGTCGCCAAACTCGCAAAGTTACCATACTATTTTGTCAGTCATAATCTTTAATTTCACCGTTATGTTTGCTTCCCTACCTCAAAAAAGTAGTTGTTAGAAAACCAACATGCAGCGAACTCATAAAACTATTGTACGCAGTTTAAGGTTGCATTTCGTTTAAAGCAGTCAGAATCCCTGACGAAATTTTTCTGCTTCATTTTACAAAAGCCACTGACCATCCATTACGATTCCCTCTTTTTTTTTTCATCCACCTCATTAGGGCACAGTTAATTGCTTTCTGAAAGTAAAAGAAAAATTAAAACGGAAATAAATTTTGAAAATACATTTCTCTCGTTTAACGTTTTTAACCTCTTCTTTATTGTCTCATTAATGATCTTTTAAAAATAAAGTATATATTTAATTTATATTTTCCCACGCAAGTAATCTGCTTTCACATCGATTACAATTATGTTTATTTTTATCATTGCATGTAAGCATCGATATTAATTCAGATAATTAAATCAACTTTATTCGAGAAACAATTTCGCTCAGATCTGTAGCTAGATAGAATAGCTTCGGAATGGGGCAGAATGAAATTAACTTAAATAGATAATATGTAATTGATGCTTTCAGCATATTAATTTAGATTTGAACGCATATTTTTATAAATGATTTTTTTTATTAAGCAAAAATTGCAAATACAATTATACAATACATCTTAATAAGTTTCATGTACAAAACTATAATATATATTACGTAGGTTTACATTGTTTCATCACTTAAGAAATCATACAATGTTAGATACCAGTTTTCAATATAAACAAATTCAATACTTTAATGAAAAAGGGAGCATGCCATAAAAATACGCTACTGTTAAAAATTACCCATTTAAGTAAAATATATTTTAAATTAAAGAAAATGCACATAGCCCCTATCAACAAAAATACCGATTAACTACTAGATACAAATTATATATGCACTGTTTACGCAACAAAACTGTAATGAAAGCCTTTTTCCAGCATAAAAAATATTTTAAGAAAAATATCTGAGCCTTTTAAAGAAAATAAACAGAAAATATCAAAAACCTGCAAAATAGAATTTTGAATGAGTAAACGTTCGACGAACGTTATATCTTAGGTTTTTGTGTTTAATTTTTTTAATACCCAAGTACAAGAGTAATCATTACAATTAAGTATTTTATTGGTATATTTTGTGAAATCATTTTGGTTATGTTTGAAATTTTATGAAATACTAAAATACAAAAATGACATTTAAAGTGATTTTAAGGAAAACCAAATGTTTTCCATATTTCATGTTTTTTAATCTCCTAAATTCCTTGCAACCACTAACAATATATTAAATATGTTTGTTATCTAAAATTGGAAATTAAATCTCATATACCATGAACTCATCTAAAATAGTCAAATCAAAATTCATAATAATTAAAGTTATGACCTAAAATGTTGAAACGGATTGTTTACATATGTTAGGGAATTGTGGGATTTGAAAAAGGAAGATATACTGAGAGATTTGTGTGTAGATAAACATATATTTCTTTTTCTGAATTTCGCCGGTTTCAGATTCAAAAACAATAATTTAAAATTGCAATTATAAGCTATGCATTTCAACAAATAAACTGCTGTAAACTCATTTAAAATAGTTAAATCAAAATTCATAACAATTAGTTATTGCTTAAAATTTTAAAACTGCTCATTTTCATAAGTGGATTGTGGGATTTGAAAGGACGATATATTGAGAAAGCTCTCACTGTTGATAATCATATATTTCAGTTCTGAAATTCTCCGTTTTCAGCTTCATAAACAATAATTTATAAATTGCAATTATAAGCTATGGATTTCAACAAATAAACTTCTGCAAATTTACAATTCACATTAGTATCTACAATTAAAAGCTATGGATTTCAACAAATAAACTTCTGCAAATTTACAATTCACATTAGTATCTACAATTATAAACTATGGATTTCAACAAATAAATTTCTGCAAATTTACAATTCACATTAGTATCTACAATTATAAACTATGGATTTCAACAAATAAACTTCTGCAAATTTACAATTCACATTAGTATCTACAATTATAAACTATGGATTTCAACAAATAAACTTCTGTAAATTTACAATTCACATTAGTATCTACTACTAGAAACCAAGGAACAAAATTGTAAAAGTGATACATCAAGAGAAATAATTTGAAATTAACACAAAATGTCTTTCTTCTGACCCAACAGTGTTGCAAATAATTTCTCAATAATTTCTCAATTTCTTTTTGTTAAAAGAGCTAGTAAAACCTAATACACTAAAGTTCCTAATATTTGTTTCAGTTTTAAATTATACCGTTGAAAAGCCTTATATATTTTTTTCCTTTTAAAAATTTTAAGATTCACCACAATCATTTAAGAATTCATAAAATTAATTTGGAGTACCATTAATTTTGAACTTCTGTTCGAAACATAACTACGATCTGAAACAGAAACGACACTAAACAGTAAATAAGAACAAAGCAAAATTACGCTAAAAAAATGTGTGTTTAAGTAAAACGCTTTCTGAGGCTTGGAAGATAAATTAATAACAATTAAGCATTAGGTCACTCCGCAAGAAATACGTTTCCATTTATTTAAACAGATTCATACGCGAGCATATTTCAATCTATCACATTAGCATGCAAGGAAATGTTTTGCCTAAATCATTTTAATGCTCAAAATAAATATGAAATAAACACACCAACGGACTCTTAAAACTCAAGCATAACTCATTCCCACTGTCTCTATCTTGTTAGTCAAATATAATACATCTCGATAGCATAGCTGCAAACTCCTCTAAAAATGATTTATTAGTGTTTGGAAGTTTGCCAATTTCTGTGTGGAAAAAAAAAAGTAGTCATTGGACGGCTTCCAAGCGCTTGAACTTCCAAAGCGCCTTGAAGCTAAGGAAGGAACTTTTAAAATTTATATCCAGACGGAAAAAAATGTAAAGCCCGATCTGTTATTTGACGTAATTTCATTGGACAGTTCCTTGCTCCCACAGCCTGTCTTGTTTTTGGAATATATCCAGTGGTTCACTTTGAAGCCCTATTCCCTTCTTTTAAATAAATCAGAGGGTCTTCCGTATAATGTTGGATATTACAACGCCGGCTTATTAAAATTAGCGATTCCGGAGAGCCTTTTCTGAGAAAATGAGTAATAAATTAATTAATGTAGGCAAAGAGGATCCCAGTTGGATATTTCTTATTAATTTATGAGAATATATTAAGATAATTTTTCAATCGATTACTTTGCTTAAAACAAAATATTTGTCTAACATTTTCAAATCGCATGTACCATTAAAAGAGGAGTTAAAATAGCTCAATATATATATATATATATATATATATATATAACATGAAAAATCCCTTTAGCCTTTTCGAATCCTAGTTTATTCTAAATTCCCTTGGGCGTTCGAGCTAATTTCGCTTTCGATTCTAAGAACAAAGCATGCGTATCGTCCTTTTAAAAAATACAATTTCTCGCGCATCTTTACGTAAAAAAATACGTCACACCTGGCATCAGAGTCATGGGTTCAGCCAATGGCTACAGACATTCATGATCACATGGCGAGACACCTAAATAGTTTATAAAAGACCCTGCGGTCAGATTTCGAAGAGCTTTCGTCAATTTCACCCGCCCCGAGAGGTTGTGTCAATGTTCGCCTAATAAATATTTAGTTCGATGTAATGAGAGTCATCTTTATTCGAGTCTAGACTACTTTCAACTTTGCTGTTGTGGTATGCCGGCTTCGGTCATCGTAATCTCATCATCATCATCTTTGACGGGGCCGAATATTACGTATATATATATATATATATATATATATATATATATATATATATATATATATATATATATATATATATATATATATATAAGACAAAGTTGTAAGTGAAAAACCAGTTTAAGCCATAAACCACTAGAGCCAAGAACCAAAAAACATGAAAAGATAAGTGAATAATATAAATAGATATAAATAGATATATGAATAATAAGTGAATAATATAAATAGATATATGAATAATAAGTTTTAGACAGTATCTTTTCGCCAGCGGTGCCGATACTGTCTGAAACCCAATGGATTGTTTCTAATAAGTATGAGCTGAGCAATAAACTTACTTAGGCACCGTAAAATCCATATGAAACAGAAGAAGAAATAATTAGTGGCTTTATCATAGATCACCAAACTAGGCGCCAGGCAAAGTGAGAGTTAAGTGTAGGAGACCGCAAGAAGACGGACGTCACAAACATTGCAACCCTGGAGCCACTTTAGACTTACTTAGGATACTGTTTTATAGGACATAATAACCCTAGCTAAATTAGACATTTATTACGACTAAGAGTTATTTATTATTTTAATTACACTAGTTTTCATTTACTTTTTAGTAGTTATTTACTAATTTTTATCATTTAGTTTTGTATTACTAATTATTAGCAACAGAACATGCTCATCATTAAATCTAAAACAACCAATTATGTGCTTGGAAAGACTATCAGGTTAATAATTACGCTTTAGCACTACTAACAAATCTTTTATATGCTTATGCCTATTGTCCTTAGAACATAGCCGATTTATTCTTACTAGTTGATTAACAATAATATTATTAAATACAGATTTATGGAAGCAAGTTAAGTAACTTTGATATTTTACTATATTAAAGTCATATTCTGATCTTTTGTCATAAAGATCAAACGTAAAATTACTATGAGAATTTATTCTTATGTTTATATCTAAGAAGTTTACATTAAGTTTTTCTTGTCTACATTGTACTAGTTCTAGATTAGGAGGGTAAAAATTTAGAGCTATATTATTATTACTATTTTTAATAACAATTATGTCATCAATATATCTAAATATATATATATATATATATATATATATATAAGGATCCCAGGTCTAAGTTTTTGATGACCATACGGATTTATGGGGATTTTTTTCTCAAAAATGTTTCAAAATCTAAGGTTTTTTCCTTGTAAATTAAAAATTTAGCAAAAAATTTATATCTATTTCTTATTATGAGCATAATTTAAATAAGACAATATAATAAAAAATACACCATAAAATGACATTATTATGTGTTTGAATGCAAAATAATTCAAGTCATCATTTCGATTGAATCGTGATAAATCTCCCTTTTACAAATCCATCCCAGAATTTTGGTAACTGTATCGTATTATTAAAGATGGATTCAAAAAACTTAATTACGAAATTTGATCAAACTTCATGATCCATTCAGTTATTTTTCCTCTCAATGCTGCATGCGTAGAGAGTTTTTTTTTCCAAGTGAAGAGAATGATAAAACGATTAATATCTTTTACTGAAACCGTCAAAGGGCATATGATACCAAAACTCCCAACAAACAGATATCAACAAAATTGTCATATCTGGATAACTAAAACAAAGCTAGTAAAAGACGTAATAGAAAAAGCATATTGTAGACCAGGGGTGTCAAACTCGCGGCCCGCGACGAACATTTTTGCGGCTCGGCCAATATATTGGCGCACAATAATATATAATAAAATATTCGAAGCAGAATTATAATAAGATAGGAAGAATTCGCTAAATGTTTTTTTAATGATACTCATTTTTTGCTATTATTAAACAAAATGCATATATTTATGTGGAATATACTTTAGTTAGGTAAATAAACCTACGTCTCTATTAATATGGATTTTTTTTGCGGCCCACCTATAGTAAAGCCTTGTTTGTTTGGCCCAAGGTAGCCTTTGAGTTTGACACCCCTGTTGTAGACGATACGAAGCATGAATTAAAAAAATTTTAAGAAAATTAATTTTGGAGGTAAATGATGAAATGGATTATATTTGATGATAATTTATAAAAATAACTTTAATTTAACTTCAAGTGATTTTTGAAAAGGGGGTTTGTATTATATTAGTTGAGTTTTTTAATTTCGTTTTTAATAAAAATATATGTGTTTAAAAGAAATGTTTTTTTTTAGGTGAAATCTGGGTTTATAAAATGTTGGGTTGTCAAATTAAGGCAAAATTGCCTAATTGAACTGGGTTGTCAAATTTTGTCGTTGTATATATATATATATATATATATATATATATATATATATATATATATACACAACAGTTCATTTTCCTCTCTCTAAGCTTACGAATTAAATTCCTTATAAATCAATTAGCTTTTGAAAATTTCCTTGTCATAAATTTGAACTCTACCTTTTCACAGTTTTTTTCACCTTAATTTTTTTTAGAGTAACTTCATTTTTTATCATCATTTTTCGACATTCTACAATAATTTGCTTCTGTGTTTTTTACAGTTTCTCTCTACAGTGTTTTTCTGTGTTTTTTAATTTGCTACTGTGTTTTTTAACTGTGCTGTGTAATATATATATATGTATATATATATACACACACAACAGTTCAGTTTCCTCTCTCTAAGCTTATGAATTAAATTTCTTATAAATCAATTCACTTTTGAAAATTTCAATGTCATAAATTTGAACTCTACCTTTTCACAGTTTTTTTCACCTTAATTTTTTTTTTAGAGTAACATCATTTTTTATCATCATTTTTTGACATTCTACAATAATTTGCTTCTGTGCTTTTAATCCCATAGGTTTGGCCATTTAATTATTACGTTTTGTGCATCTTAGATAAACGTCATTTATCATTTTTTGCTCCACAATATTCTAGAAATCCGTCTATATGAGAATCCAAATTTGTAATTTAAATTCATAATCTTTATTCAAGTGTCTAGACATTTAAACGTTTAGAGCATCTACTATTTTGTTTTTTTTTCAATTTCTTTTATTTTGTAAAAAATATAAACTCGGAAGTTTTTCAGATTCATATCCATGCTTTGCATTCAGAGCTGTTTATTTTTTACGGTAACTGGTTACCCAATACCTGCATACCGATTTAAATTTGAAAAACTTTAATCTTAAAGTTGTACACCAAGTTTTAGGGGGAGATTTCTTACAAATACTCTTGAATCAATTACCATGATAGGTCCAAATTGGTAACATTTTGTCTCTTAACCTTAAGTTTTGCCTTAATCATTGACTTTTATCACAAATTGCGGGTGATATGGATTTCCATTGTATGATATTGATTCTTTGCTTTATGCTAATGAATTTGACGCTTAGTTTTATGATGACTTAGTGAGAAATATGACTTCCCAATATACTTCAAAAATACTATCCCTTGATATGAACTAATTGTAGGCAATTTTACTAATGAAGTCAATTAACATTTTCTCCGAAAAATTCAGCATTAAGTTTCAGTGCTATTATAAGACAGAAAATATTGTCGGAGAAAATAGTTTATCAAACTGAACGTTATATTTACGTTTCAATTAGGTTATTTTAGGAAGGATTTTACGTTATGACTGCTTGAATACTACATTATTAATTCCGTAGAGTTAGACAAATGCTCTATAATTAAGTTGGTTGAATTTTCGAGTGCTACGTTCATCTTCCTCTACGGTGGCAAAAAATAATCGAAACGTGTTCTCTGACGGCCGGGATTCTTAAACTTTTTTTCACCAGTAACCTTTTTAACCCGAGAGAATTTTACGCGACCCCCGGTATATCCATAAAATAAATATAAAAATAAAACGTAGATACATAAAATAAACATGCAAATAAAACATAAACAGATAATAACTCAAACAATTTTACTAACTTATATTAAACCAAAACAAATAAAGCAAGAAAAGATCGGTTAATTTTTCACTTATCTATATATATATAACTGGTCCGTAACTCACTGACTGACGTATAACGCACAGACCAAGCACCTGTATCTAAAGGACTGAAATTTTGCATGGCGATTCTTCTTATAGTGTAGGGGTGCATTAAGAGAGATTTTTGAAAAATTCTTCTTAGATTTTTCAAAATTAATTTTTAAGCTTTTTTTGTAATATTCTTTAAAGTTTCCATTTAATATAACAATTTGAGTGTTATAAAATTTATATCACAAGAAAAATTTCTTTTAAAAATTGAAAATTTTCGTATAAAATTTCATCATAAAAATTTCTTTAAAATGAAATCTTTTTCGAATCTTTACCTCCATTTTCTGATTTTTGGTAAACTTTTAAATATTAATTTTTAGAATTTAATTTATTAAATGCCGAACACGTGGTTTCTTTTCTTTTTGTGTTATTTAAAATTAATTTTGCGTCACGTGCATAACAGCGAAATAAATTAACAAAAAAAAATTAAAATAAGGTCAATGGTAAAATTAAACCCCTAGACTAACTGAGATGGAAGTTTTTAAAGAATTTAATTCACATTAGTATTTTTTATGGATATTAAACATACAAATTAATTGCATACATTGACCGTTGTATTTAATTTGAATATTTTCATCTACATTATTTTTTCTATAAAATCCGTTACGATTTTTTTTTAATATATATATTTTTTTGGCATTAATTGCATACATTGACAGTTGTATTTAATTTGAATATTTTCATCTACATTATTTTTTCTATAAAATCCGTTACGATTTTTTTTTAATATATATATTTTTTTGGCATTAATTGCATACATTGACCGTTGTATTTAATTTGAATATTTTCATCTACATTATATTTTCTATAAAATCCGTTACGATTTTTTTTTTAATATATATATATATTTTGGCATTAATTGCATACATTGACAGTTGTATTTAATTTGAATGTACTAAGTAGCGAAGCACGAGTATTCAGCTAGTGTATACATCACTTGCTTTTTGATTTTAATCGAAAAGTTTCGATTTAAAATCTTTCGATTTTAAATCGAAATAGTGTCCGTAATTTTTTTTTGGTTACCAGTATAGGAGACTCTTACGAAGGAACATTTCGGATTGAAATAACACTGTTCGAGAACAATTGCCAAAGTTTTCTTGACCACGAAATTCTGTTACTCGACCCCATATGGGGTTGCGACTCACAGTTTTAAAGGACCTGTCCAAGAGTATGACCTTGAGTGATAGACTGATATGTCGACGGGAAAGTATACGTCATAACGCGGATGGAAGAAGGATCAATACGTCTATCTATATATATAAAACAGTTCCGTAATTGACTGACTCGCTGACTGACATACAACGCACAGACCAAACCGCTGGACCTAAAGGGCTGAAATTTTGCATGGCGATTCTTCTTATAGTGTAGGGGTGCACTAAGAGAGATTTTTAAAAAATTCTTCTTAGATTTTTTTAAATTAAATTTTTAAGCTGTTTTTTTTACTTTTTTAAAGTTTGCATTTAAAATAATAATTTGAGGGTTATAAAATTTATATCACGAGAAAGATCATAAAAATTCCTTTAAAATTAAATCTTTTTCCAATCTTTACCTTCATTTCCTGATTTTTGGTGAATTTTTAAACATTAATTTTTCGAATTTAATTTATTAAATGCTGATCACGTGACTTCTTTTTCTGGTACTTTAAATAAATTTATCGTCACGTGCATAAAAACTAAATAGACAAAAAATAATTTTTTTTTCTTGCTAATGCGGCAGACGATTGGACATTATCCAAAAAAATATTAAAATACAGTAAAAGAAATGTTCTAGAAACTGTACTATATTAACTGTACATTCTTTAGTATTCTTTATATTAGATTTAATTTGAATATATTCTTCTACATTATTTTGTCTATAAAAATATCCCTTACGATTTTTTTATAAATATATATATATATATATATATATATATATATATATATATATATATATATATATTTTACATCAATTATATACATTGATCGTCGTATTTATTATATATATATTGGCATTAATTGCATACATTCACCGATGTTTTTACTTTGAATGTACTCCGTAGCGAAGTGCGGGTTTTCAGCTAGTCTATATATATAAAACAGTTCCGTAATTGACTGACTCGCTGACTGACATACAACGCACAGACCAAACCGCTGGACCTAAAAGGGCTGAAATTTTGCATAGCGATTCTTCTTATAGTGTAGGGAGGGGGAGGTCACTAAGAAAGATTTTTGAAAAATTCTTCTTAGATTTTTGAAAAATTATATTTTTAAGTTGTGTTAGTAACCTTTTTTTAAGTTTGCATTTAAAATAAAAATTTGTGGGTTATAAAATTTATATCACGAGAAAGATCATAAAAATTTCTTTAAAATGAAATCTTTTTCGAATCTTTACCCCCATTTTCTGATTTTTGGGGAATTTTTAAAGATTAATTTTTAGAATTTAATTTATTAAATGCCGATCACGTGATTTCGTTTTCTGGTACTTTAAATAAATTTATCGTCACGTGCATAACAACTAAATGAACAAAGAAAATTCTTTTTCTTCCTAATGCAGTAGACGATTGGATATTATCAAAAAAAATAAATAAATAACCCTTACGATTTATATATATATATATATATATTACATCATTTGCATGCATTGATAGTTGTATTTATTATAAATATATATATTTATTTATTTTTGGCATCAATTGCATACATTGACCGTTGTATTTAATTTGAATGTACTCCGTAGCGAAGTGCGGATCACATGATTTCTTTTTCTGGTACTTTAAATAAATTTATCGTCACGTCATAACAACGAAATAGACAAAAAGTATTTTTCTTTCCTTGCTAATGCGGCAGACGATTGGACATTATCTTAAAAAATATTAAAATGCAGTAAAAGATATGTTCTTCAAAGTGTACTGTATCAACTGTACTGTATTTTTTTAGCATGTCCTATTAGATTTAATTTGAATATTTTCTTCTACATTATTTTGTCTACAAAATATCCCTTACGATTTTTTTCTAAATGCATTTTTTTACATCAATTGTATACATTGATCGCCGTGTTTATTATATATATATATATATATATATATATATATATATATATATATATATATATATATATATATATATATATGCGGGTTTTCAGCTAGTAGTTTATAAATCAGTAAATGGTGTAATCAAACCGAGTACTAATGGGGGCATCGTTTAACTAGTCTTCAGACGATACCATGATTAAAAATTACTTTTTTTTGGTAATTTTAAATAATTTCATGATGTCTCGCCTCTTAATAAGTCAGCTGAGTTACCAGCGTTATTCGTTTCAAAGACTGGCGCAAATGAACAAACATAATTTTAGCTCTTGAACGTGGAATCAAAGATGAAAGTTTTGGATGCCTTTTTTGCTAATTTTTGCATTAGTGTTGGGTAATAATAATTTCATTATCAGATTCAGTCTTAACGTTCCTATATCCAAACAAAATTCAACAGTATTTCAGATATTCAGTAACTCCTTTGAATTTTAACATCAACACATAAATCCTATTTCACAACTGTGATGTCGGATACTCTATGATTTCGTGGGATGTATCATTTTCCATGCATATGAAAAGCATTATGTGGGGCATATGTATTGAAAATCATGCGACGCTCATGTTACACAGGAATATAATACCTATACAATACCTATCCATTACTAAATTCATTCTAAATGCTGAACACAGTATTGCTTTATTCTGTTCGTCACATAAATTTAGTGATATGGATATATTTATGACTAAAGATAACGATTATAATATTTATGGGCCTCGTATCACTAAAAATTATTCTGCATGGTATTAAATAAAAAAATATGCTGATTACGGAATCTTTACGCCACATTTTGAGCAAATATAACTGTATATTTATAATACGAACATCAGCCTGATATGATATTGATACGTATTATTTTTGACTTATTTATAAACTCTCAGGAATTTAACATGATTTTCTGCAATAATAATATGAATTATATGAAATTTACAATGAACAAAATGTATGCAGCGAATAACGTACGTATTGCATGTATACGTACGTAATTTTACCTTTGAAAACTTAATTTAGGATATATAAAAACAGCAATATGGCCCTTACGCGATTATTCCTGTTTAAGATACAGATAATTTTCTCTAGATAATGAAATAAATTGCTTAGCTGAACATCCTGTATTCATAAATTAATTTTGCTAGGAAATAACGTTTTACGGCTAATAAAGAATTTAGTGGATGTTTGATTATTAACAAAGTTTCCTAATTGACAAAGCAGGCATCCGCTTGTGATACAGCAAAGCATTTATTTTATTTTATTTTTCAGTATGGATACCCCGTTTTCCTCTTTATTTGACAGGAAGAACAGCAAATTAAATCTCATTTCACCCTAATACGTTTAACACAAATGCATTTATATAACTCCACGTCTTCCACGACTAATACTATTGAAATGAGAAATTCACTGAAAAATTCCATTCATCTTTTCGCATCTAAAAATGTTCCAATTAATTATGAGTGCATAAGGAACTGTTATTTCTGACACCTGGCGTGACATTCGGTGAACTCAAGTAATTAAAAACATCTTTCCACTCTAATTTCCATAGCTTGATTTACGTCACGTATTCAGTTCTTTATTGTCACGTTAATCTGCAATAAATTCTGATTACGTTCTATCATTCGCTTTCAACGAAATAATTTGAACTTTACGATTGAATAAATAGTATTATAATCATTTCTCATAGATATCAGTTTAGATATCAGTTCATATCTGAATAGATATCTAAACATGCTTATGTAAAATACAGTATTTGATGAAAGTACGTATTATAGAATTTGATACAAAAGAACCGATTTGAATTGAGAACCGAAATATAACTTATTCTCCTTAGAACACAGTAAGAAGGTTCGATTGGAATCTGAAAACCAAAACCAGTTTTATTCCTCAAGCGCATAGTAACAGGGAGCCTGAAAATTATGCGAAGACAGGCGAACGACATGCATGGTTTATAACCAATCGACGGCAGCTATTCACTGACTATTCTTATTCTTTAGGTCTATTCTACTTCTGAGTAATAAAGCTGAATTAGCTTCATAAACCTAATCTCAGCATATTTTACTGTTAATTAAAATGGATGTTATCTAAGAGAATTTCTCTGATTCGACCCACTGGTTTATGTTCAACATTTCTTATAACATTATAAAGTACAGTAAAACCTCGTTTATCAGTATCAGATTTGCAGACATTATTTTTACCATGTGTTTATTAACTCGCTTCTTTGTTTGTGTGTGTGTCTGTCCAGTACTATTTGTGCAATCGATTTTTAACTAACTTCCCGACTAGCTAGACATTTGAAACTCTTAGAATAGCTCAGAACACGATGACAATGCATTTTTTAAATACTTTTAACCACCTTTAAGCATATTGAATTAATTTTTCAGTTAATTTTGTTTTGTAGACTGGTGCAGCCATCTATCGGCCGGGATGGGAAAGAACAGTTAAACGCAAGTTAGCTTCCAATTAACTTCATTTTCTTTCCAGTTGATAAGGTAATTCATGAAAAATTTTTTTAAAAAGTATTTATTAATACATAGAATTGTCAAGTTTATATGATTCAACAGAAAATTTAAAAACATGGTATATAAAATGTTTTTTTTTATCTTGCAATTATTATTTAATGTTCAAATTACATAATAACTTTTAACTATGATAGCAAGAGCGTGCTCCAAATATTCGCCAAATATTCGCCAATAAAGTACGCCAAATATTCGCTTTTCGGTTTGATTCGATGTACAGTTCCTGCATAGATTGAACAAAAAATTATGATCATAAAATGCTTTTTGTTGAGTTTAAGAAGTCTTTACTAGACTTACCATTTCTTTGTTAAGAAATTATGTAAAATGATATTTTTATATTTTTTAATGTCTTGTATACAATCCTATATAATTTTGTTACACAACATGGTTTTTTATTGTAATAAAGGGTAAGCCTTCTTAGTTAATTTTATTTTGGGGGGGGGCTTATTTCTTATATTACCCGGATTATCCGGATTTTCGATTATCCGGATAGCTTATAGTCCCAGTTAGTCCGGATAAACGACGTTTTACTGTACTTGGTTGCTTTACAGGTTTAACTGTTAAGTTGGTATTGAAAACTTTTTTAGTAGAGACATATAGTAAAGTCGAATTGAGTTCACCACCTGACTAGTTTTGCAATTTGTTATGAACTCTACTAATTAAAATTTTTAATGAAATCTACCTCAGTTATAAAATAAGAAATATTAACACAACATTCGGCATAAATATACAACTAAATAAATTTATTTAGACCGAAGGAATTATGATAAATACAAGTTTCACATAAGGGTTATCATTTATACTTACGTTTGAAACTATAGTAGACTATGACAGTAGATTACATCTGCGTTGTTATTCATAAATCTCACCCAACTAAGCTAATTCCTCTATTTCATAGTCGAGTCTCATAGTATCATATTCGGTTTTCTAAGTAATGTTATTAAAGTGGCATATGGCCTGACATTAACATTGGGGAGAATAATTCCCACCTAACAATTTCTTACACTGTAAAAAATCTCCTAGTGTTTAGACAAAGTATAGTTTCTACAATTAAATGAGTTAATTTTTTTTAAAAATCTAATGACAAAAATCGCAATCAGTCTGAAAAAACTTTTTTTGTTGTTATTTCATTGAGGTGTTTAGCTTGAAACGTTAAATATTTCCATGATACAAAATGTGCATTCTTTACAAATGCTTCATTATTTTTATTCTAAAAAATGCTGACGGTACAAACATAATGAAACTGCGCTATAATTAAAGTTCCGCTTTCTTCTATTTTCTACCACTAAATAACTAAATTGCATGATAAAACATAATTAAAAATTAACTATGCTTATTCCTGAATAAAATATAAGAAAGAAAATAAAGCCTCAGGATCCAAGATAAAATTTGTATAAAAATGGAAGCCCTGAAAAAAATATTAAGTATCTATATGGTACATATTCTGTACTTGGAACAAAAATTTTTAATTCGATCTTTTGTTGGGAAAATAATTTAAAATAAGACCTGACAAAAGCGACGTGCTTAAATCATCCATCACCTTATCAAAAGATGCGAGAAGAGTTTATGGAATTCCGGATTCGTTTTAAAGGTTACTGTTAGATAAAATTACTAGTTAACCGTTAATCAACCATTAGATAAAGTGATTACTGTCATACTGTAAAATTAAGGAACCTAAAAAAATATCAAATTTTGATCATCATATTTTCACCATAGGACCGAAACGAAAGGCGTAGTATAATGTTTAACGACTATAACATCCGTCTAAAGATTAAAAGATCCGGTTTGAAGTACAAAACATACTTCTATAGTGTTTGAATAGTACAAATAAACGTTTGAACTATTATGCAGAGAAATTATTCGCGATGAAAACAAAATGGAGTCATACAGATAATAAATAAATAGACAATTTAGAAAATAGAGAAATTAACAGAAATTAATCAAATTCTATCTGTAAAATTATCAGACTATGTTAGTTATTTTTCGTTGGAAGAGAATGTTGAAAATGTCACTTTAATTATTAAGAGATATAAAGGAGCAATTTTCATTACTCTCTTTAGTTAACTCCTTATAATCATTTCTGAAATATTATATGAAAGCATTTATTTATATTTAACTGGAATTATCAAGGGAAGGGTGTATGAACCAAATTAAATTATAAATTGATCCCAAAATGATGAAAATTCATCTTTAATAATCAGTAAAGGTGATAAATTCTACATACATTTGTTATTTCTCTCTTGTCGACTAATTAATTAAATGGTAATGGATATCCCGGATATGAACTTCAGTTGTATACCCTCAGCAGGTAATCATTAAGAAAATCTAAAAATGTTTTTACTGACATATCATTAGCTCCCTGTCGAATGCATTCTTCCACAAAAATTACACAAGTATCATTGAATTTCGTTCTTTCTAAAGATGAGTTCGAAAATGAATAAGTGATTCGTCTAGGATCTTAGTTCTTTTGATTACTTTTATATCTGTGTTTGCAGTATGAAGATTGTCAAGTTCAAAAGCGTAGTTTTGAGAAAAAAGGGATTGAAAAAAAAACGGATTTTGTGAAGTCAGTTTTTTTTAAATTTAATTTTTAATTTATTTTTAATTAATTTTTTTCTAATTTTATTTTTGTTGAGTAAAGAGTGTCCTTGATTGGGACATAATCCCTTTAACACTAACATGTTTGTGTTTTGTTTCAAATATCCCAAATTTTCCCTGATGAATAAAAATATTTAGGAGTGGAATTGGACTTAGCTTTTTGAACCCTGCAGTAGCCCTTGATTTTTCAAACATGCCTGTTTGATAACTCATTTTTGCTCATTTTGGACTTAACACCCTTTGAACAGCAAACACAGATATATTCATACCACGTTTACTTCAAAAATTCATCACAGACTAGCTGAATATACGTGATTCTCTACAGAGTACATTCAAATTAAATACAACGGTATGCAATTAATTTGCATGTTTAATATCCATAAAATATACTAATTTGAATTAAATTCTTAAAAAACTTCCATCTCAATTAGCCTAGGGGTTAAATTTTATCCTTTACCGTATTTTAATATTTTTTTGTCAATTTATTTCGTTCTGATGCACGTGACGCAAAATGAATTTAAAGTATCACGAAAAGAAATGAAACCACATGATCATCATTTAATAAGTTAAGTTCTAAAAATTTATCTTTAAAAATACACCAAAAATCAGAAAATGGAGGTACAGATTCGAAAAAGATTTCATTTTAAAGAAATTTTTATGATCTTTCTTGTGATGTAAATTTTATAAATATCAGATTATTAATTTAAATGCAAACTTTAAAAAGTTATAAAAACTGCTTAAAAAATTGTAATTTAAAAAAATCTAAGAAGAATTTTTCAAAAATATTTCTTAGTGCACCGCTACACTATAAGAATAGCCATGCACAATTTTTAGCTCTTTAGGTCCAGCAGTTTTGTCTGTGCGATATAAGTCAGTCAGTCAGTCAGTCAGTCACGGAACTACTTTATATATATAGATGAATTCGCCAAGCCTTTTTTAAAGTATAGTAAGAATAATTACGCTCTTAAATTCTATGAGTAATGCACTGGTGATAACAGGGTTGGTTTAATATAGTCACAAATATCTATCGTAGCATTATTATAAAATTCGAATATCTGTCATGGATGAACTTTTCCTGAAACACATGGAAATTCGTTTTCTAACTTTGAAAACTTTTTTCAGATCCCAAATGACAGGAAAGTAATGAACCCCCTGGCCAAACGGAAAAAAAAAACAAAAACGCAACGACTCTCTTGAATATTTGCTTAATAAATATAGCCCCCACATATTGCATCAATATCTTGAAAACCATTTCCTTAAATCACTTTAATGTTGCGAATAAATATAAAATACACTCAACGCTACATCCGCAAGTAGTGATTTCATGTTTGTGTTTTTGGTTGGTCAAATATTATACATTTTCATAGCTATGCAAGAAATAATTTAATGAAATTTATGATTGCTTGGAAGTGAACCAAGATGCGAAAAAATGACTGGCATAAATCCAAATGAACGAACTCGGAGATAAAACTTTAAATTTTTACAAAGAAAAGGGAGGGGGGTGGAAAGTTCAATCTCAGATGCGATTTGACATAATTCAATTTGGCATTAAGCCTGAAAGTCCCTTACTTAGGACCAATATCCATTGATTTCTCTGATTTGAAAGCTTCTTTTAACCTAAATATTATCTGAAATAAGTAATTAAAAATCATTGAGAAAATTTTAAAGAAAGTGAGTTTGTAATGCCTGAGTTTGGATCCTTAGAGAAGAGTTGCATTCAAAGAATCAATTAGCGGAATTTTAGAAAGAATTTTCTATAAATTATCAGAAAAATCTTTAATGCTTTCCTAAATATGACAAAAATTAAAGAATCTTGAAAAGTGAACATAAGATTGATAAAGGAAACGTGACTTTCCTTTAAAGACCTTTAAAAATTTTATTTATTGCAGATGCACAATTCTTTGTAAAAAAAGTGTACCGTTTGTGAATCTACCTCTTCTAATCCTAAATATACTAGAACAAATTTTTCATTTCTTAGTATTTTGTCTTTCAAATAATTTCTTTCGAAGCAATATTAACTAACTAACTAACTAACTAACTAACACACACACACATATATATATATATATATATATATATATATATATATATATATATATATATATATATATATATATATATATATATATATATATATATATATATATATATATATATATATATATATATATATATATATATATATAAGGCTAGAGTCTAGAATTCTAGCCTTTAGTGCATGTGGCATTTTTGAGGAAAACCTACGTAAGAATAATTTTCCTAAATATTTCGGCAATTTAAATGTTAAGAAATGGCATTTAGACTCAGGTATATTTTAAAGACCTTTAGGATAGTGTTTATGTTATCATATTTTTTAAAACTTCCTTGGGGTGTGGCCCTGTGGTTTTGCTACAGTGATGTAACTACTAGGGTAAAAATTGTCTTCTGTTTCTCCAAAACCGTCACTCACTGAATTAGGGTATGTTTGCATCTTTGTCTTTTAATTAGGATTATATGTGCACTTGCATATATGGTGCGTTGAGCCCTCATTTCAATTTGTCCGTGTCTTTTCATTTTCTCTTGACTATCTGTTTCTATGGGGATCTCGGGGCCTTGTGATGTCTTTTAGTTATACTTGCTTCCTATTCAGAAAGTTCCCCTTGAGGTAACTGATTTGTTTAGGCTCCCTGATGACGAGACCAGTCTGTTCCCTCGATTTCTGGTTTAGTTCCGGCACTACTACAGAATCTTGCCTCTGGTTCTTGGAGACCTGAGTGCTTGATTTCTGTTTGTTTTTTGTCTACATTACCTAGCTCTGTTATTTATTTTTAGTTATATTTGCCCTTTTTCAATATGAGGATATGAATCAACTGCGCAATATTTTATTGAAAGTTTAAATATGTTTTCAGTGCTAGGGTAGGTTTTAAGTTAATTCGGTTGGCAGTCTATGCCCGCTTTTTATTTTTATTTTTTTGTGTTGATTTGTTTATATTAGTATACATTGGGCCACAATCCATCAAAGACTTTCGGCACAATACGGGAACAGAGTCTTGCCGCAACGGAATGTCTACGAATGAATTGAAAAATTCAAAAATGGTCGCACGAGTGTTACGCATGAGGAAAGAGCCGGACGACCATCTTCGGCCACAAATGATGACAACATTGAGTGTGCATTTGATACGACCATTTCTGCATTTTTCAATCCATTCGTAGACACTCTGTTGCGGCAAGACACTGTGAGGTCACGCCTTTTCGGGGTTGCGTTCTCACACTCCCACGGACCAGCTGCATATTTTTGGGGAATACCATTTTCCAGTTCCCACCATGTTTGAACACGTGGGGAATTAACAAACGATACCAGCGAATGCCGCCAAAATTTTTAGCCTGAAAGTTAAGCCCATGCATATCGGGTTCTTAAGCAAGCGTCTCCGGCCATAGTCGTAAAGCTGTCTTTCTTAGCGATAACTCTATGCGACTTTGTTACTAGAATGTAATAAAGTTTCGGCATTAAGGAGGCTGTTATCGAGCGCGGAATTCCTCGTTCCCCCTCGGAAAATCCAGCAATTTCTGAGAAGACGCCACGCCACACGCGTAGATCTGAAGCGAGATATAATCAGAGAATTTGTGTTTTTGAGAGAGATGCTTGATATGACGCGCCCCCAGCGGACGTGATTTTTAAGCTCATGCTTGGGACTAGCTGGGTCCCAGAGCGTGCGTTGTGAATCTACACTTAAATTAATTGAATATGTTGTAATTCAGGGGTGTCAAACTCAAAGGCTACCTTGGGCCAAACAAACAAGGTTTAACTATAGGTGGGCTGCAAAAAAAATCCATATTAATAGAAACGTAGATTTATTTACCTAATTACAGTATATTCCACATTTTTTCTTTCAAATGTGGAGGCACTTGTCGCGAAGACGTATATTCAACATAAATATATGCATTTTGTTTAATAATAGAAAAAAAAGAGTATCATTAAAAAACATTTAGCGAATTCTTCCTATCTTATTATAATTCTGCGTCGGTTATTTTATTATATATTATTGTGTGCCAATATATTGGCCGGGCCGCAGAAATGTTCTTCTCGGGCCGCGAGTTTGACACCCCTGTTGAAATTGTTTAATGTTTAATTTTTTTGTAAATAAATTTCCCTGTTAAGTTTTTGCTTTAAAATTGGCCTTTTCATTATAATTAGGACTATCTTTCTTGATCATGAATTCAGTAATAGTCATTTTAAGAAAGCCTCAGATATTAGCCTTAACCACGTATCGTGATGCCAAAACACTGTACCCGTATTGTGATGGATTGCGGCCTCTGATACACCTTCTGGCCACAAAAATCATATCACTGCTCGTTGTTTCTATTTGGTGCAAACGTCTAATGGAGCGGCCATGATCTGTCTGCAATAAAAGGAAGGAAAATGGAGGAATTAGGATCAAAATTCCATAGCAGGACCACAACAGCATAGCAATAATATAAACGAGGACAGAGGTCAGTATGAACAATGTAAGAAGAGTTATATCAACATTGCGGATAATTTTTGACTCACCTTCGTATATACTATATTTTTTCGTTGATAATCATCTGATTGTACCACTTTAATATTCATTTGAAATACTTACGGATCTTCACGCTGATAGTTAATTATAGTTCAGTGAAATTCATTTTGTTCTTTAGATATCAGTGTCTTGTAAGAGTTTCAACAAAATAAGTGTTTGGTATAATTACATTCTACAGTCTTAACTTCACTTCCTAGAAGTTTATATTACAACTTTTGATAAAATTTTAGTAACTGTATAATTTTATTAAATGTAAAATTTTCATAATTTATGAATTTCTTTCAGTTCTATTCTGCCATTCCAACTAGAATAATAACCCCGTTTTATCTCCTTTGAATACAATTGAGCCTCCATACGTAGATAACCGCAGCTGTTGATGTTTGCTGAAGGAATTTATTAATTATCTATATATATAAAACAGTTCCGTAACTGACTGATTAACTGACTGACATACAACGCACAGATCAAACCGCTGGACCTAAAGGGCTAAAACATTTCATGGCGATTCTTCTTAAAGTGTAGGAGTGCACTAAGAAAGATTTTTGAAAAATTCATCCTAGATTTTTTAAAATTAAAATTTTAAGCTGTTTTAGTAACTTTTTTTACGTTTGCATTTAAAATAATCATTTGAGGGTTATAAAATTTATATCAAGTGAAAGACCATAAAAATTCCTTTAAAATGAAATCTTCTTCGAATCTTTACCTCCATTTTCTGATTTTTGATGAATTTTTAAAGACTAATTTTTAGAATTTAATTTATTAGATCTGATCACATGATTTCTTTTTCTGGTACTTTAAATAAATTTATCGTCATATGCATAATAACGAAATAGACAAAATTTTTTTTTGCTAATGCGGCAGACGATTGGGCGTTAAACTCCAAAATATATTAAAATGCAATAAAAGATATGTTCCTCAAACAAGAAGAAGAATTTATGTCGAAAAGAAGAATTCATTTCGAAAGGGCTCGAAATGCTAATCACTATTTCAAATGATTGTGTTAACCCTTTTTTATTATATCAGTACTCAAATATAATAGTTTATTAATGAATTCTGATTTATTTCAATTGGTATCTCTCCTTGTACTATATTAACTGTACTTTATTCTTTAGTGTGTCCTATTAGATTTAATTTGAATACTTTCTTCTACATTATTTTGTCTATAAAATTTTTATAGACAAAATTTTATATAAATATATCTTTTTACATCAATTGTATACATTGATTGTCGTATTTATTATAAATATATATATATATATATATATATATATATATATATATATATATATATATATATATATATATATATAAATATATTTTTTTGGCATTAATTCCATACAGTGACCGTTGTATTTAATTTGAATGTACTCCGTAACGAAGTGCTGGTTTTCAGCTAGTCTACTATAAATCGATTGAAACACGTTTAAATCAATAGAAATATGATTTTTTCGCACCATCCAATGAAAACTGGAGTACATTAGTATAAATACAGATAGAAGGGATTGAATAGGCATAAGAAAAATCCATTTTTTCAAAAGTAAACACGTATAAAAGGTAGAAATTTCTGTCTTTATTAATAACGGCTGCAAAACTCCTAAATAATTTATGGTATATTTTTTAATCATAAAATATATACAATAAATAGCCCGAATATCAGCAATTCATCGCAAATACATATCTGCAATAATAGCAAATATCCAGGAAATAACTGGTGATTTTTTTAAAAATCGAAATACACTAATGCAATAGACATCCAACCTGAAATGCATCGCACATATTCTGAAACAATTCCCTATATATCGAGCAGAATAAAGTGTAAAAAAGTTCCTCCAAGTTAAAATGTGATACTCGAGGAGTTCCAAATTTATTCCGTCTATGAATAATTCAAATAACTGCACTAACAGCGTAATGAAAGGATTTTTTATAATTTTCCAAATATTTGATATAGTACATTTCTAGATATATTCCGTTTCTGATTAGTCAGACTGGATTCTTTGGTCTATATGCAAGCGTGGTATTTCTTTCAAGTTTATTCGTTCATATAATCCCTTAGTTTCTATGAAATTACATTTAAAAACCTAGGAGAAATCGGAAATTGCTGTAATAAATATGTTTAGATACAGACATGGAGAAAAAACTCTTCGTATGTTCCTTAGAGCTTTCCTTAGATCTTAGTGTAGCAGAAATATACATATTCTAAAATATTAAAGTTTGTTATTTTGCTTGTTAAAATATAATCTACCGTTAGAATATTTGTTTAATGCATTGCCGGATTGCATTTATACAGCATAAAGCATTTGAAAAGTCTCCATGTTTACACAATGATATTTTATAGCAGTTTTTATTTCATATTTATATAACATGATAACTAAGCGCTTCAACTAAGCAGCTGGATTTGTAAAATCCGTTATGGAAAAAGAGTACCTGAAATGATCCATTTATTTTTAATCAATGGCAACAGAGAGTAGCTCAAAATTTCCGCATATATATTATATAAATAAATATATATATATATATATATATATATATATATATATATATATATATATATATATATATATATATATATATATATATATATATATATATATATAATATATATATATATATATATATATATATATATATATATATATATATATATATATTTTCAACACTTATAATCTCATGTGAGTTGCATCTAAATCAGAAAAAAATTGCAATGCAAATATTTACCATAGTGAATAAACTATTATTCTCTATAGTAACAAAATAGATTAAATTTATCAGCATAATAGCTGAACACCCGTGCTTCGCTACTCAATACACTCAAATTAAATACAATGTTCAATGCATGCAATAAATGCCCCAAAAAATATTTATAATAACGGTCAATGTATGCAATTAATGCAAAAAATAAAACAAAAAATATATATTTATGAAAAAATCGTAACGGATATTTTTATAGACAAATTAATGTAGAAGAAAATATTCAAATTAAATACAACAGTCAATGTATGCAACTAATTTGTATGTTTAATATTCATAAAGCATATTAATTTGAATCTCGTAAATTCTTAAAAAACTACCATCTCAATTAGTCTAGTGGTTCAATATTATCTTTTACCGTATTTCAATATTTTGTTTTGTCAATTTATTTCGTTATTAGACATGTGACACTAAATAAATTTAAAGTATCATTAAAAGAAAAGAAACCACGTGATCAGAGTTTAATAAATTAAATTATAAAAATCAATATTTGAAAATTCACTTAAAATCAGAAAATGAAGGTAAAGATTCGAAAAAGATTTCATTTTAAAGGAATTTTTATGGTCTTTCTTGTGATATAAATTTTATAACCCTCAAATTATTATTTTAAATGCAAACTCTAAAGAATTTTAAAAAACAGCTTAAAAATTCAATTAAAAAAAATTCTAAGAACAATTTTTCAAAAATCTTTCTTAGTGCACCCCTTCACTATAAGAAGAATCGCCATGCAAAATTTCAGTCCTTTAGTTCCAGCGGTTTGGTGTGTACGTTTTCTGTCAGTCAGTAAATCAGTTACGGAACTGTTGTATATATATACAGCGCTTCGCTACGGAGTACATACAAATTAAATACAACGGTCAATGTATGCAATTAATGCAAAAAAATAAATATATATATTTAAAATAAATATATATTTTTTTAATAAATGCGACGATCAATGTATAAAATTGATGTAAAAAAAATATATATTTAGAAGAAAATCGTAAGGGATTCAATTTTTTACATAATATCCAATCGTCTGCTGCATTAGAAAGACATTTTTTTGTCTATTTAGTTGTTATGCACGTGACGATAAATTTATTTAAAGTACCAGAAAAAGAAATCACGTGATCGGCATTTAATAAATTAAATTCTAAAAATTAATCTTTCAAAATTCACCAAAAATCAAGGTAAACCTTCGAAAAAGATACATTTTAAAGGAATGTTTATGATCTTTCTCGTGATATAAATTTTATAACTCTCAAATTATTATTGTAAATACAAACTTAAAAAAAGTTACAAAAACAAATTAAAAATTTAATTTTAAAAAATCTAAGAAGAATTTTTCAAAAATCTTTCTTAGTGCACCCCTACACCATAAGAAGAATCGCCATGCAAAATTTCAGCCCATTAGGTCCAGCGGTTTGGTCTGTGCGTTGTATGTCAGTCAGTGAGTCAGTTACGGAACTGTTTTATATATATATATATATATATATATATATATATATATATATATATATATATATATATATATATATATATATATATAAATATATATATATATATTTTGTCAACACTTATAGTCTCACGCGAGTCGCATCTAAATCAGAAAAATTTGCAATGCTAATATTTTCCATAGTGAACAAACTATTTGTCTGTATAGTAACAAAATAGTTTAAATTTATTAACATATGATAAGAAAAACGAAATCTTAAAAATCAGCAATACTTTTCCATTAAACTACTCAGACTCCAGAAAACCGCCAACTTCCTGTGTTAATTACGAATAATGTTCCCTAAGTAATGCTTTCAATTTTAAACATGATATTAAAATTCAAAACGCAATTTCTCAGCAAGGAAAATTGAGCTTATATAAAACAGCCATATATTACTCTGCAGTTAATGAAGGTTAAATGGATCTGAGGGGCGAGAAGTGGGAGGGCCCCAAGTTGACGGTTCATTACGCGGGCATTAAAAGCCCTGTACTCACATAAATAATGGACTCGCCCACCTTTCCTCGAGTTTACGATGATAAGGAAAATGATTTACATCGATTTCATGCTTAAACCGAGGTTAATGTATCGTTTTAAAATCTTTGAGGTGGCGGATTTGTTTAGTATAATGAATCGTTATATTGCGAAATTTTCAGAAGTTCTAGTTTTTAAATGCGTTCTGCATTAATTGGTAGGAATTTGGGTAATGGGATAGTAAGTTAATGGATAGGTTTCCCTCTCTCTCCCCCTTATGTACACACACCAACAAACACACACACACCCACAAACACAAACACAAACACAAACAGACAAACAAACACACACACACACACACATATATATATATATATATATATATATATATATATATATATATATATATATATATATATATATATATATATATATATATATATATATATATATATACCGGGTGATCCAAAAGTCAGGACGAAGTTTAAAAATGAATAATTTGAAAACGAATAAAGAAAAAAAGATGCGGTTTGCACCAAACGGATGGAAAAGAAGCCGGGTTTTGTGTGGCAACGAAAAAAAATAGTTCTGTTGGAGATCAACAGATGGCGCTGTCGGATTTCTGATATAGGATTATGCAAAACAACAAACGATATAAGAAGGAGCAACTGCAGCAGGTAATGGTAGTCGAAGCTTATATGCATCGAAATGCTGTCCATAGTTGAGAAAGCCCTCTTAGTTAAACTGTATTATAAGAATTCGGAAAGTTCCATTGCGGCATTGCGAGCATATCACTACATGAAGGGTATGCGAGATAGCAAAGGAACAACAACGTCTTCTGCATTGAACAAAATGATGAAGAAATTTGCAGCTACAGGTTCTTTGGGGTCACGTCCAAGAAGTGGACGCCCCTCACGACAGTGGAGCAGACGGTGCAATCCATGTCGGCGGTTTCTGCACATGGGGAGTGCAGTGCTCGAGAAGTTTCGAGGCAGACAGGAGTGTCGTATGTAATTGTCTGGACAGCACTGCGAATAACCCTGAAACGGTATCTCTACAAGTTGCAACATAACCAAGAAATGAAACCTCTTGACTTCGACTCTCGCCAAGATTTTGCGAATTTTGGTATTCAATAAGATGGAAGAGTAGCACGACTGGCTTCACACTGTGCTTTGGACAGATGAAGCGCATTTCACACTCTCTGGCGCTGTTAACACCCACAGTTGTCGAGTGTGGACAGAAAATCCACATGCATTTGATGAGGTACCCTTGCAACAGCCTAAAGTGACAGTCTGGTGTGACTACACTGCTGATTTCATAATTGGTCCATTTTTTTTCGAGGAAGTCACAAAGACGGGTTTCAAACCAGTTTCTATCACTGGTCAGCGATATGCAGCACTGTTACAGAACAACATTATTCCTGAACTGCAAGCGCGACAGGCACTCGAAACAGTCACCTTTATGCAAGATGGAGCAACACCTCATATTGCTCTGCCTGTGCAACGCCTGCTACGATCAACATTTGGAGAGGATCGCATTATCAGTCGATGCTTTAATCACGCATGGCCTCCAAGATATCCCGATCTGACACCCTGTGACTTTTGGCTGTGGGAATTCTTGAAGTCAAAAGTGTACCGCGACCGACCGACATCACTAGCAGCACTGAAAGATGCCATCCGCCAAAATGTGCCTGCCATAACGCAAGAAATGCTACTCAATGCTGTGAACGGTGTGGTGACTCGTCTCACAGCGGTACTTCTGAATGATGGACAGCACGTTGAACATTTACTGTAATTAAGCTGACTTGTAACTTGTAAAAATTTTTTCATTTGTAAATCATCTTTTGGTGAAATAAAAAACTATAGCGCCATCTGTTGGTCGCCAACAGAACTATTTTTTTTTGTTGCCACACAAAACCCGGCTTCTTTTCCATCCGTTTGGTGCAAACCGAATCTTTTTTTCTTTATTCGTTTTCGAATTATTCATTTTTAAACTTCGTCCTGACTTTTGGATCACCCGGTATATATATATATATATATATATATATATATATATATATATATATATATAATATATATATATATATATACATATATATATATATATATATAAATATACATATATATATATATATAAATATACATATATATATATATATATATATATATATATACATATATATATATATATATATATATATATATATATATATATATATATATATATATATATATATATATATATATATATATAACAGTTCCGTGACTGACTAACTGACTGACATACAACGCACAGACCAAACGACTGAGAAACTAAAGGGCGGAAATTTTGCCTGGCGATTCTTCTTATATTGTAGGGGTGCACTTCGAAAGATTTTTGAAAAATTCTTACATTTTCTAAAATAAAATTTTTAAGCTGTTTAAGTAATTTTTTTAAAGTTTGCATCTAAAATAATAATTTGAGGGTTATAAAATTTATATCACGAGAAAGATAATAAAAATTTCTTTAAAATGAGATCTTTTTCGAATCTTTATTTAGCGTCAAGTGCCTAATAACGAAATAAATTGACAAAAAAAATATATTTAAATACGCTAAAAGATAAAATTGAACCACTAGACTAATTGAGATGGAAGTTTTTTAACAATTTAATTCAAATTAACATGTTTTATGAATATTAAACATACAAATTGGTTGCATACATTGACCGTTGTATTTAATTTTAATGTACTCCGTAGCAAAGTGCCGGTTTTTAGCTAGTATATATATATATATATATATATATATATATATATATATATATATATATATATATATATATATATATATATATATATATATATATATATATATATATATATATATCTGTATGTATATATATATATGTATATATATATATATATATATATATATATATATATATATATATATATATATATATATATATATATATATATATATATATATATATATATATATATATATATACAGTACTGGCCATAATGGATGACTCATTTGTTTTTTCCGATTCATAGTGACGTATTGGCACCAGATGTTCGTTTTGACTGTCTGCCAAAGTGCAGTTGTTCTTGCTTGGCATTTCTTTAGTTCATTAGTTGTGTTCGCCGTGTGTTGGCGTACAAATTTTCGAAGAAGGGTGAAATACTATAAAAATGCCTGGTAAAAGAAATTCACGCGAAATGCATGCACAAATAAATATTCTGAGCTAAGAAGGTTATAGTTCTCGGGAAATTGCTTCTAGATTACAACTGGCACAAAAGACAGTTTCCGGGTCTATAAGTAATTTCAAAACAACCGGAAATTATGGATATTCAAAGCCAAAAGGTCGTACCAAGAGCACAAGCAAGCGCATGGACGAGTCCATAATTTTGGCAGCGAAGAAGTCACCCAGAAAATCAGCGAAAGCAATCCAAGCTGGTTTACCAATAGATGTTAATATCCCTAGCCAAAGGACAATCCGCAGGAGGCTATTCAATGCCAATTTAAAGTCCTACAAGCCTGCTACGAAGCCTAAATTGTCTCCCAAAAACCTTGCTGACCGACTTGCTGACATTTTGTAAAAAGTATCGGGATTGGACTGTGGAGCAATGGAAACATGTAATGTTTTCAGACGTGACTCAAGTATCGCAGTTTTATGCATTTTGTAGAAACATACAACGGCCTCCCAATAAAAGAGACATTATTCCCACCGTGAAGCATACTGAAAACTAATACTCTGGGGAGCCATTTGTGCCAAAGGAAGATGTGGATTGAGGTTCATGCCTGAAGACATATCAATTAATAGACCTGTTTATCGCGATGTGCTAAAAGAGAAGTTACCACCGTTTATGAATATCAACCAGTGCACACACTTCCAACATGATGGACCACCTTGCCACCAGACTAAAACTGTTAAGACATGGATTGCAAAGCAGGGGTTTCAGATCCTTGGGCCGTGGCCCGGAAATTCCCCGGATCTAAACCCAATCGAGAACTGTTGGGTAATTTTAAAGCGCAAAGTTGTTGAGCGCAACCCCACTTCACTTTCGGACTTAAGAGAAACTATAAAACAAGCGTGGATTACAGAAATTACACCAGACTATTGCGAAAAATTATGTATTTCCATGCCTGATCGTATCCAAGCTGTATTGGAAAAAAAAGGTTTCCACACCAAATATTGAACCCTTTCTCAATTATGTATGTATACTGTGCTTATATAACTAAAATTAATAATTCCCATAAAATAAATACTTAGTTAAATGCAATTATTCTTGTGCATTCATAAACATCACAGTTTTTTGTGGTGAGTCATCCATTCTGGCCAGTACTGTATATATATATATATATATATATATATATATATATATATATATATATATATATATATATATATATATATATATTTATGAACATCATTTGTTGCTTTAACCCTTCAGCGGGAGCTCCCGTGTACAAAGTGCAACATTATCGTAATCCAGAATGGTTTGTTTTTACATGTACAGTTCGAATGTTCTAAGCAGTCTATATTTATAGCTACACCGTTTCTAATGCTGGTCTGATTTTCTGACCCTTGTATCTCTTTCCATTCATTGTTAATCGTGATTTAACCGTGGTGATTCAGCGATCATACTGGATTACAATACGACAAAAGCAGGAGTTGATGTAGTCGACCCAGTTATTACACGGTATCCCGTATATCACGAAGATGGACAATCTCATTGTGTTTTAGGTTTTTGGCCATAATAGGAATCCCTTCGCAAGTTGTCCTTAGATCCAATAAACTGGACAGTTTTTAAATAAGGCGATTGTATCTGCATTCTTTGGCCTTTAATTATAAATATATCTCAATATTATCAACATTTTATATCTTGTCATAAAATGCATAATTATTATTTTCAGTTTCAAAAAAAAAAGTTTATTACAAAAGAATTAGTCAAGGTTGAAAGAGACGTTACACTTTGTGCCACGCGCGCCTGCTGGAGTTCCAAAAATTGGAGTGCCCGCTGAAGGTTTAAATGAAATGCGCACACAGACGCACGCATCCCCCCCACACACATACATATATATATGTAATACCCGGCAGCTGTAGGCATTCGTTCTGTAGTCGGATCAAAATGAATCTCCCTCGATTTTAAGAACTGTCTTTATTCTGGACACACAATGACGGCATTTTGCAGTACATTACAGCAGACATCAAAGTGAGGTAACTTCCGGACCTGCCGGATTTTGGATTGATGAGCGTACAACATCGGGGCAGACATCAGCGGTATATATCGCGCGACGAAACAAAAGCAGGACGGACTACAGCAAGACACGGACACAGAGAAAAAAAAGTCCCGGAAAATCCTTGCTCTGTCTTATACGAAGGGTTCATGACCTTCAACACTAGGGGGCCAAAAACTTCTAATTGGTTATCGGTGACCATCTGACCTCGTTCGTCAAAAGTCGCATGATCTTTCGGAATGCGCGAAATAAACTCGTGATGTTGAATCATGTTTTAAAAATAACTTTTACTGTTTTGCGAGGGTGTGTTTATGGGATAATATGGTTGATTAGGTCGTTTATTTTTAGGTCACAATTTGAAATAAGGAGCTATACTTTATTGAAACGGTAACGGGAAAATTTAGAATAATTATTAATTAATAAAGGTGGAAAATTATTATTACTTACACTTACACACACACTCACACTCATATATATATATATATATATATATATATATATATATATATATATATATGATTTCTTAGATTGTAACATTATTTTCTGTTTCTTTCAAGACTGAAATTTTTATTATCTGTGCTTTTATTGAAAGCTAACAAAGGCTGCTTTCTCGAAGCTAATTCGGGAGCCCCTAAAATAAATATTTCATGAGCAGAAGAATTACAGCTGAAGATGGAAAGCTATGTTACTCTTGTCTACCCCATATGGATATTTAATGCGATTATCTTGTCTTATAGATCGGTGATTAAGTGAAAAGCAAGTGCTTAATTCAGAATATGGAATCCACCGAATTCGGAGTACTAGATTTTTTCCCCTCTCCCCAACTGCATTAATTATATAAAATGGACAATGCTCAGCTGAAGTGTCTAATTCAATTCTGAAGAAAGAAATGCTTTCATCGATAATGGAGATGAAATAAAATTATGTATCTTTCTTTCGGAATGAACATAGGATTATCTTCTCTTACTAATTGCGTTTCTTAATTGCCCAAATGATTTATTTTAATGCATAGTCTCAGACTGAAGAACAATTCTTGTTTAACCTTGTCTTACGTTAATAAACTCTTAAAATCGAAAGTATATGAGAAAACTCTTCGAACTATCTGTAACGTTTTTCATTTATTACTGCATTTAAGCCATTTACAGTCATTAACGCAGATAATGTAATGTAGTGCATTAGTATTATAAAAGCAGTAATTATTGTCATAATACATATATCTCTTAGTTGCAGGTTTAGAGAGTTTTTTGGGGTTTTTGCTTACGGTGATGCCTGTATTACGCATGCCGTTATCTGCCTATGGCTGTAGTGGTACAAATTTTGGAATTTTTTCTTATTGCTCTTGTTTGTTCTCACTGACATTCGCTCCAAGAGATGGCGTGCCTGGCGCATATCACGTGATTGAATTTGTTTTGTTTTTTATGTTGTTGCTGTTCTGGATTAGGTGTGTAAAGTTGTCGCTGCAGTAGCTTCGCATTAAATAATCTTGTCTCAAATTGTCAACGCCTTGCTCACCAGTATGTTCACCTTGTGTTGCGTATTTCTCCTTTGTCCGCGAGAGGGTGCTGTGTGAGCACCGCATGGAATGTGTTTTTCGTGTTTCCGCCAGTCTGTGGCAGGGGAATGAAAATGTAAGTTCTGTAAGGATTGGGGTAGCCTAATAATTAACTCCCTCAGTTTATTAAATATTGTAGATATGTATATAGGTGTGAAATAAACTTAATTAAATACGATAAGGGCTGATTACTGGATCACTGAAGCACCGTTGCAAAACCTTGCTTCTTAGTCAGCTCTATTTCAAAGGTCTTTTAGGATTATAAAATTGCTTTACTTCGATTCCTACAATCATTGGATGAACACTTTTGGCAAATTTAATAAACTTAAAAGGATATTAAAAGACCGGAAATAGCATCTTTAAATGTGTTTTCTAGAAAACACTTTTTTCAGTTACTTTTGTAAGGAGAAAGTTAATCATTTAAAAAAAAATCAATATATTTCAATCAAATACGACGGATTTTAAAGCACAAAAATACCGTATGTACATAAATGAATATCCTAATTTTGCAGATCTATTGAAAGAAAACTAAACAAAGTACAAACTTGCTGTTCAACGGAAATCATAAACAACAGTTAAAGTTTAAATTCGACACAGTTATAAGTGTTCAATGTGAGCTCATTTAGTAACACAAAGGATATCGAGGTGGTACGATAACTCATCCCACACTCTTTTCAGCATTGATAGGCTGCAGATAGGCATGTCATAAGTACGTCAACGTCATTTGGTAGCGGTGGAACAAACACCTGATGTTTGACGTAGCCCCGGAAAAAATAGTTTGTACTTTGTTTAGTTTACTTTTAATAGCCCTGTAAAGTTGCAATATTCATTTATGTACACACTGTACTGTGAAGATTGTTCTAAACAGAAGCAGCTTCGAGATGAACAGCCATTTGTGTGTCTTAGGGGTTCTTGACGCTGTTTAATATTGCCTGTCTGTGCTAAACTGTAAGCAAGTAAGTATGGAATAAAATAGGCACATCACTAGCTATTACAAAAGTCATTACCAGAGCTTAATTTGAATTAACTTTTTGACACGGAAGGTATCCCGCTGGATGTTAATGCATTACTGTTAAAAAATTAAGACGGGAGGGATAGCAATCCACAAATCACAATAGTGTCAACGCTAATCATAGAAAAATTTATCTATCAATTGTCACTTTACCTTTTTTTGTAAATACTAGCCATGTCCAAATGGGGCTCATTTGGACATGGCTAGTGTCGACATGGTGTGTTTGGACATGGCTGTTCTTAACATTGCCTTTACCATCTCGAGTAACAATGATGTGCGTCTTAGGGTTTCTTGATGCTAATTAATATTGCCTGTCTGTGCTAAACTGTAAGCAAGTAAGTATGGAATAAAATAGGTAAATCCCTAGCTATTGCAACAGTCATTACCAGGGCTTAATTTGAATTAACTTCTTGACACGGAAGGTATCCAGCCGGATGTTACTGCATTACTGTTAAAAAATTAAGACGGGAGGGATAGCAATCCACAAAGCACAAAAGTGTCAACGCTAATCATAGAAAGACTTAACTATCAATTGTCACTTTAACTTTTTTGTAAACACTAGCCATGTCCAAATGGGGGCTCATTTGGACATGGCTAGTGTTGACATGGTGTGTTTGGACATGGCTGTTCTTAAAATTGCCTTTACCATCTCGAGTAACAATGATATAAGAGGTGGTGTGATACATCATCCATCGCACTTTTCATATTCTCAATTATTTTCTCTTATATGGGTCATTACAAATATACACAAAAATTATGATGATGATATAATTACTATTAGTAATGTAACTTTATGCTATTCCTGCTTTTGTCACTTTTTTATTTGATTTAATCTAAACGATCTGTATATTAATACCACATAGAGAATATCTTTTATAGTGTTTGATGCCTTTAAATGAAAAAAATAAGGAATTTTCTTTGAAATATTATATTTCCCTGTGAATCAAAGGGTGTTTCTGTGATTTTTTTCTTTTATTTTATTTATTTATTTATTTATTTTTTTTTTGGAGGGGGGATGTTGCCATTAAATTTTGTCTTCGCATTACTTTTTAATAGTTAACTAAATTATGAGTCAAACGTACAGAAAATAGTACTGGTAGAAGTTTAAAAATTTGTGAAAAGCGAGAAAATAATTTTAAATTAATAAAGTGTGTAAGGTATACATAAGATTCGATTCACAAGAATCGAACATTTGAGTGAATGAATTAAAGAAGCTGCTTGAGGTATGCTAATTTCGGCATACGCGCTTGGTATATATACCAAGCAGCTTGATTAAGTTAGGAGGTTGTTAAGAGGTTTATAGATAAGCGAGTTAAGGGAGCTACGAGGTAAGCAGCTCCAGGTGTTAACCGGCGCTTGTGCTTAGGTGGGCCAAAGTTTATGTGGTAGAACTGCTGTTTTGACTTTCTAGTTTGTGAGTATTGCAAAGTGTATTTTTATTGAATTCTATTATATATTCCGTACAAGTAGTACGTATGCTTATTGCTGTAAAAGCAAAACCTACTTGTGCAAAAATATTAATAAACATTGTTTCATGTATAAACTGTGTTTGTATCCAATTCATTTAGAGTGCCACTTCAAATTATATACACCCAAGTCTGGGTAGAAGTAGCTATTCTCTATAAGTCACATTGCAACCTACTTAATAGTAATTAACCTTTACTCTAATAATCAGAAGAAAAAATGAAAGCTACGAACAGATAGCTGAGAAACCAGGAAGAAATGTACACATACATACATGTACATTATACTGAAGTAAAGACGGATAAGCTCTTTCCTAGAAACACATTTCCATAGAAATTCGAGTAAATCGCTATATGTCTTGTATACTATGAAGAGCAGCTTAAAATAAGATATAGTTTTCATTTCTGTATTCAGTACTATATTTATTTTCTAGTGTTGGAAAAAAATTCTAAACTATAATTAAATTATGTCATGCCATCAGATAAAATAACAAACAATGCATCCTTTTACCAACTTACTTTTCATAATTGCAGTTTATAAAAAATAAGTTTACTTTTGTTTTCTCTTTTGTGTAAGGTTAATGTGGAAGAAAGTAAGAACAATTGGCAAATTGAATAAAGTAAAATACCTTTACTAAGTGACTGAAGTTATTTTGTAAAAGTCAACTTTTCATACATATTTATTTTCAACACCTACTTGTTACTTGCCAGGTATGTTAACCAACGTTCTGTTTATTGTAGAATTCGGAACTCGATACAGTGCGGAAAACGTTATTTTCAGCTAATGCTAACAGAATTCCAGTTATTATGAAAATAATACTACGCTGACAAATTCCGTTTTGATTGAATAGATATGAATTTTCAAGATGTATTTGTATTAATCCTGCTTTATTTATTTTATGTTTTGTAATACTCTTATAATACTGAATAAAATGGAAAATTTCACCTGAAAATTTAATTCTTTGTCGTAGGACAATATAATTTTGTTTATTTTTTCTGCCTTTAAAAATATGTTTCAGGATTTAAAAAAAAAAATTTCTCCATTAAGCCTGTACAAGCCCTATAGAAATGAAATATTTCTATATCTCTAAACATTATTTAATATAGTTAGTGCTTAAATACTGGTATTTTTCATTATAAAATACTATTCATTAATTTATAAATAATATTAATATTTTTAATAAAATATCTATTAATAGCTTGACAATAAGTTTGAACAATACACTGGCCAACGAAGACAAATAAAATTCAGATGCTTCGGACACTGGCCACTAGGTTTCGCTGTATGTCGGACAAGCTATTGGCGCTGTTCTTTGCCTTCTCGGTATCACGGGCGCGGCGCAAGATCGGAACTACGAAAAAATTACTATGTGTCACAAAGTTACCCCTGCCGTCACAAAGGCACTTACTTACGGCTTGTTTAATGCTTTTCAACTGTAGTGGCAGTATGGTATCGTGCGATTTTCGTGCGAGTGAATCGCACACTTGCGAAGTGCAATATTTTCATTTTCAGTTCGTTCGCATATGAACGTTAATCATTTTATGAGTTTTAATGGCAACTTCGAATAAGTCCCAGCACTATGAACTGATGCATCGGTTGTACCCTTTTTTCTATATTCTCTCTGGTAAATAGAAAGGTTTACTACACCTCTAACTCCAAATTCTTCAGCGCTATTTTGGTGACCCACACGTGATTAGTTTTAATTTAAAAGAATATAACAAAAGATTTTTTTACGCACTGCAATTCTATATTATAATAGAAAGGCCTTTCAAACTATCAATATTAATTTATTCCAGATTAATGTAATTTTCATTTTACTAATTCTAAAGAAAATACACGTATTATATTTTAGCCTCACTAATACATTAATATTTAATAGAAACGATTTAAACATTAATGCATTATTTTTCGTATCTAAACCTTTATATATACGAAAGCGATTATGGTTTATACTTTTAAACAAATTTTTCAATTCAACGATATGACAAAAGATATTTTATGCATCGAAACTGTACAATAGAACTGAAGTGCTGAAACTATCCAATATTAATTCATTCTATATTAATAGAATTTATATTTTTCTAGTTCTTAAGAGAATACACGCAACTACATTTTAACGCCACTAGTACATTAATATTTAATAAAGATGAAGTAAACAGAAACGCATTACTTTTTGGATCTACGGCTTTATATTTACGTCACGTAAAATCATTTGCACATGCGAACGACTTTTGAAAGCATGATAGACATAATGGTGTTACACCGTCTAGGAATATTCAAGAACACATTGAAAAAAGATACGAAAATTCCAATATTATTCATTCTTTCGTCATCCGATCGAATATCTATTGTTGCCCAGACTGAAAAACACATTTCATATCTGCTATTTTGTATCAGTATATATGTTTCAGTCAACGTCACTGACAGGATTCGAAATAATTCGAAGAAAGAAAAATTTTGAATGATGTATTTTGGAATAACAAATTGGCGATCCTTTATGTCCAAAGAGTTATTTTACGATCGATGTTGTAGATATTTTTTAATATTTATTACAACGCGTGCGTAAACTTTTTTTTGCTCAGTTTATGATTTATATTCGATTTATATATACTAAAGATGAATAATGCTTATTTTCTGTTGATAAAGACTTTTTCTATGTGATTTTATTTCTGCATACAAGTTATTTCAACAACTTTAATATACACGGCTATGCAAATTTTCCAGTAAGCAGTCACGTTGTCGTACAATTTCATATATTATAAATATAGTGTGTTTATGCGATAAAAATGTTAATACGAAATCCATTTTTTACGAAAGTTTATTACTGATTCGAAAGTACCAGACCATAATTATCCCGTTCGGTTACTCTCTGTTGTTAATCCTTCAGCGGGCGCGTCCGTATACAGGGTGCAACACTTTCGAAATTTTGAATGGTTTGTTTTCACATTTGTAAGGTATATATAAGATTCGATTCACAAGAATCGAACTTTTCAGCGAATGAATTAAAGAAGCTGCTTGAGATATGCTAATTTCGGCATACGCGCTTGGTATAAATACCATGCAGCTTGATTAACGGGAAAAAGGTTGTTAAGGTTGATAGATAAGCAAGAGGGAGCTACGAGGTAAGCAGTTCCAGATGCTATCCTGCGCTAGTGCTTAGGGGACCCAAAGTCTACGTGGCAGTACTGCTGGTTTGACTCTCTGCTGGTTTGTGATTATTTGCAAAGTGTATTTCTATTGAATGTTAATATATATATTCCGTACAAGTAGTACGTATGCTTATTGCTGTAAAAGCAAATTCTATATGTGCAACAAATTCAATAAACATTGTTTCCCCGTATAAACTGTGTTTGTATCAAATTAATTTAGAATGCCACTTATTATTTGGCAGAAGAAAATAAATACAATGTTTGGCAGTGAATAGAGATGGTCACTTGTGGGTGAAAAACGTTCATAGAGAGTTCATCGTGTTTCTAGAGTCTCAGTATAGTTTGCGAAAGTCACCACTTTCTTGGGACTCTGGGTCGAATCCTGGGCACGATTGTAGATGTTCTGCATTCACATTGCCTGATTTAGAGATATGGCATTCACTTGTGTGTGGTTTGTATGCCGATTCAATTCAATGTTCTTCCAAGCAATCACGTCCAGTTTTAAGTCTAAAGTTTGGCACTGATTCCCTACGGGATTTATGACTGTATTCTTTCCAGCTTTCCAGGATATCTTCCCAGCGTTTGCCTGTTGAATCCTTCATTCGAAGTGAAGTGAATTGTTCATCCATTGTCGGAGTGAAGTGAAATGTTCTATCAGTCATGATTTAAAAGCAACGTCCTTTCCACCAGTGTATGCCTTATCTGTGTAATGTTCTTCTGCCGTAGCTCTTTAGACTGATTAAATGCAATATTCTTTGAATTGGAGCTATGTGTACGTGTTCGTTTCACACTAATACAGTCACACTAATACAGTGATTAGTTTTTTTTCTTTTTGCAGCAGTAGTTTTCTGCAGTTTTAGATTTTCTGTAGTTTTAGTTTTCTGAAGTATTCTTGTTTGATTAATGATTTATCGCATTCTACTTGTGTTTGTTGCATTGCTGCATTTGAATTATACTTTCATTAATAATACTTAGAGTAAGGTTGAATTGTTGAATTTTATTCCGAATTCGCTACGCTCGGTTTTGCTTGAGCTTTCTTGTTATTTAACGTAAGTTAGCAGTGATTTATAGTTGATTCTTAAATAATCAGTTATGGATTTAAAGGGTTTTCTAAATCGCAAGAAAGTCCTGAAATCATCCCTGACTCGTCTAAAAAAGAGGACTAGTCTAAAAAAGAGCAGTTAAACTTCTCACTTTGACAATTCCTTCTTTTTCTGGAAGTAGTGAAGAATGGTTAACATTTTCAGATTTATTTGAAGCTGCAGTTACAAAAAATCAAAATTTATCGGGAGCTCAGAAATTACAGTATTTAAAAGGTGCTTTAAAAGGAGATGCACAAAAAATTGTACAATCACTTCCGATTACACATAGTAATTTTAAAATTGCTTGGGATATCTTTTATCAGAAAGATATTTTCATAAGCGGGAAATATTATGTTCCTTGATGAAGAAATTCTTCACTATGCCATCATTAAATAGGGAATCGCATATTCAAATTCGGAACTTTGTAGATTCCATTAAAGAATTGTTAGGCTGTTAAAAACATCAGATTTAAAGGTCGAAAAAACTGCAGATACTATTTTAATGTTTATTGCTCAATTTAAGTTAGACCCAGCCACAAGAATTTGGTGGGAAAGGTCTCTTAAAGGTGATACAATTCCGTCGCTAGATGAACTTTTACAATTCCTTTCAAACCATGCTAGATCACTTATGAGCGATACTCACACTGCTAGAAGAAATATGTGTAAAAAGGTAACACTGTTGGCTTCAGAATCTCAAGTTAAGAGTCTTTTGTCAGGGTAGGCATGTATTCAGTAAATGTGATTAATTTCTAAAATTGTTTATGCAAAACCGCGTGAGTTTCGTCAAAGCAAATAATATTTGTTTTAATTGTTTGACCCAGTTTCACCGCAAATCAATGTGTAAAAGTACATATAAGTGTCGTAAATGTAAAAGGTCTCATCACACATTGTTACATTTCGAAAATATGCACGAATCCAAACCTAATGAATCTGAGACTAATAAGGTTAGTCGAAGTGGGCTTTCTGCAAGCGCTAGGGTGTTTCAACCCGCCGCATCTAGTGTTGGTAGCTCTGCTTCTATTTCAACCGGCGAAATCATAAATAACCCTAGCATTACCTCTTGTTGCTCAGATTTTGGTTCAAAGGCACATGTATCATCATGTACTGCGGAAATTAGTGTTAGTGATTCTTGTGGAGGTGTTCATTTATGTCGAGCTCTTCTTGATCCTGGGAGCCAAGTTTCTCCGATTACTAGTGATTGCTTACAAAGGCTAGCTTTACCAAAGCAAATAGCAAAGGTTCCTATTTCATGTTTAGGAGCAGCAGAAATTTATACAAATGGACTTTCTGAGATCAAGTTTACTCCACAGTTTACCTCAATTTCTTTCTTCAACGCTTCAGTGTATGTTGTTAACAAAATCGTGGGTCCACTTCCACATTGAAATTTAGATCCTTCTTGTTCGGAACCATTTAAGGATTTGAAATTGGCTGATCCAATGTTTTACAAAAGCGGTCCTATTGATATTCTTTTTGGAATTAACATTGCTCTTCCATTGCTTAAAGGTCAGTCTCTTTCCTTCGGCGAAGGTAAACCTTTCGCAGTTCGTTCGGAACTAGGATGGATAATTGCTGGCAGTGTACCTTCTCATGACATGTCCACGACTATTCATGTCAATAACATCCAGCTAGTTACAGATCAGTTAGTGAGGAAGTTCTGGGAATTAGAGACTCTGGGATTTGTGCCTACTATTATTAAACTAACTAATGCTGAGAAAGCGTGTGAAGAACATTTTAGGGAGAACTATTTCCGGGACAAGAATGGTAGGTATGTAGTGAAATTTCCGTTTCATTCTCCACCATCGAAACTCGGAGAATCCAAACAATCGGCTCTTCGCCGACTCAAGTCTGTAGAACGTTCGTTATCTTCAAATCCCACAAAATATAAGCAGTACGGAGACTTTATGCAAGAGTATCTTAGGTTACAGCATATGGAACCTGTTCCTGAGGCCGAGTATTCTAAAAGGGAAGCATACTATCTCCCTTATCATCCGGTCATGAGAAATTCGAGCACTACAACTAAGCTTCAGGTTGTGTTCGATGCATCATCAAAATCATCTTCTGGATACTCATTGAATGACCTCCTAATGGTGGTTCCTGGCGTGCAACAACATTTATTTTCAATTCTGCTTACTTTCAGAACCTTTCCCATCGCTATATTTGCAGATGTGGAGAAAATGTTTCGGCAAATCAATATTAACTCAGATGATAAAGACTGGCAAAGAATTCTTTGGAGAGAGTCTCCTGACGTACCCGTGAAGGAGTACAGACTAACTACCGTCACCTATGGTACTGCAAGTGCCCCATTTCTCTCCCCAAGAACTCTACATCAACTCGCGTTAGACCATAAAGACGACTTTCCACTAGCTTCCCGTGCAACTCTTTATAATTTCTACGTGAATGACCTATTGACTGGAGCCGCATCAAGGGAAGAAGCTGTTGAGCTCGTGACTCAACTAACCAACTTGATGAAGAAAGGCGGATTCAATCTACGAAAATGGTATTCCTTAGCCCATTAATAATTACAGAAGTTCCTTATGAACCGGGGGAACACGATGTTATACCCATTCAATCGGACAATAAAGTAAAGGTCCTCGGAATCAAATGGAATCCGAAAGCTGACTGTTTCAGTTTCTCTGTTGCCCCGATGAAGGAAAAGGAGTATACCAAGCGAGAAATATTATCCGAAATCTCTCGAATATTCGACCCCTTGGGATTTCTGGCCCCCTGTGTGGTATTTATGAAAATATTACTTCAATAGTTATGGAACCACAACCTTGCATGGGTTCAACCGATTCCAGAGCAATTAAACAAAAGGTGGACAGCGTTTTGCAAAGAAATGGTTCTCATCGAGAAAATAAAAATCCCTAGGTGTGCCTTACAGGTAAATACTGAACTCGAATTGCACGCATTCTCTGATGCCTCCGAGAAGGCTTTTTCCGCGGTCGTTTATTTACGGTGCGTGAAATCTAGTTCAGAGGATTGTGTTTCTTTACTTACATCCAAGACGAGAGTTTCTCCGTTAAAGGTTCAATAAAGGTTCTCCGTTAAAGGTTGGAGTTGTGTGCTGCTTTATTGCTTGCAAATCTTTTAAAGACAGTGTTGCAGTACATAGAACTTCCGATCCGAAGAGTGGTTGCCTGGTCAGATTCCAGGATAACGTTAGCATGGATATCATCAGAACCCTACAGATGGCAAACGTTTATCGCGAATAGAGCGGATAAAATTCAGGAAGTCATACCGAGTGCGGAATGGAAATTCGTCCGAGATTCACTAATTACGGAGGATTGGGTTACACATGGACTTTTATCTTCAGACCTTTTGAAATGTGATATGTGGCTCAATGGCCCAGATTGGTTGAAATCGTCAACATATTTTTGTAAGGAAGAGTTTCAAGTTCCTTTTGATGAAGTTTTAAGAGAGGAAAGAAAAAATGTAATTGTATCCGTTGGTTGTGTAGATACCGACTTCTTAATTTCTAGATATTCAACTTTCTAAAAACTAATTCGCGTGTGCGCATGGATTCTTAGATTTTTACACAACAGTCGTCCCTTTACCTCCAATAGGTCTGGTTGCTTGACAACCTCAGAGCTCATTAATACAGTTACGCATATTGTGCGTTTAATTCAAAGGGTGGCGTTTTCGCTCGAAAGGAAATTACTCAATGAAGGAAAACCATTGCCGCGTGATAGTAAACTACTTCCTCTAAATGTGTTTTGTGATTCAGATGACATTCTTCGTGTAGGAGGCAGACTTTCCAAACATTTTTCATTTTCCTATGACCAAAAGCACCCAATGCTCTTACCAAAGAATCACGAATTTACAAAGAAGGTTATAGAGTTTTACCACCTTACTAATCTTCACGCTGGTCCCCAGTTAACACTATCCTTAATACGGCAAAAATTTTGGTTTGTCGATAGGCTATCAGTTTTTCGCAAGGAGCTTAAAAGGTGTTTAAAGTGCTTTAAGCTAAATCTGAAATAGTCTCCCCAGTGGATGGGAGATCTGCCTGCTAGTCGTATTACTCAAGTTCGTCCATTCAATAGCACTGGATTGGACTTCGCGGGTCCATTCTACACTAAATGTGCGCATAAACGTAAAGAAACCAAGTTCAAGTCTTATCTTTGTCTTTTTATTTGTACAGCAACGAAGGCAATACATCCTGAACTCGTCTCCGAACTTTCCACGGCATCATTTCTAGCTGCACTTCGCAGATTTTTTTCGAGAAGAGCTTCTCCGACCAAGATTATTTCAGACAATGCGTCTAACTTCAAGGGTGCCTCTAAACATCTTCCAAAAACTGTTCTAGTTGTACCGTCATTCAGAAGTGCAAAACTTCAGTCCAATGAAGGGCATTGAGTGGTTTCTTCATTCCTCCATATACCTCTCACTTTGGAGGTTTGTGGGAGTCGGGAGTTAAAAGCGCAAAGCAACTATTAATAAAAACATCTAACTCTGGGCTTCTTAATTTTGAGGAGTTTTCTACTCTACTTTCTCAGATAGAGGCCTTTCTCAGATTCCAGACCGCTTACTGAATTATCATCTGATCCGTCCAAATTGAGTGCCTCAACTCTAGCTCATTTCCTAGTTGGAGGTCGGATTCATCAATTTCTAGAGCTGTATTTGCCGACGAAGGTTACTTGCCTTACAGAAAGGTGACGTCTTATACAACAACTTCGAAAATTCTGCTGGGACCGCTGGTCCAAGGAATAAATACATAGACTTCAGCCTCGTTCAAAGTGGTGGAAATCTACGCCTAATCTCGAAGTTGGAGATATGGTCATAGTCCAGAGAGAAAATACCCCTCCCTTAGAATGGACACTAGGACGAATAGGTAAGATCCTTCCGGGGAAGGACCACAAGGTTCGTGTTGTGACTGTAAACACTAACTATGGACAAATGACAAGAAATATTAACAAGGTGTACAAACTTCCAAATTCTGTAAATGCTTAACAGCATTCTTTTTTTTTAACATTTAATTCTGTTTATGTTTATGTATATTGTATATTCTGATATTGTGCTTTGTTTTGTTCGTTGAAACCCCCTTGAGGTTTCAAGGCGGGCGGAATGTTCATTCGAAGTGAAGTGAAGTGTTCATCCCTTGTCGAAGTGAAGTGAAATGTTCTATCAGTCATGATTTAAAAGCAACGTGCTTTCCACCTATGTGTGCCTTATCTGTGTAATGTTCTTCTGACGTGGCTCTTTAGACTGATTAAATGCAATATTCTTTGAATTGGAGCTATGTGTACGTGTTCGTTTCACGCTAATACAGTTCGCTAGGGTAAAGAAACTCCTGCCCTTATATAAAAAAACCCTGTTCCGTTTTGTGTACTGTCGCGATTTTGCTGTAGATGCATTTCTTTAATGTCTCTGTTGAGATTGTCTGTGGTACCTCGTTCTAGGGTTCCCTTCTTTGCCAAACAGTCGGCTCTTTCATTAGCCTCGATACCTATATACGATGGAATCCGTTGAAATACTATCACCTTGTTATGATTTTTAAGAGATTTAATTGGTACAGTGTTTCTTTCTCTGACATTTTTGGTTATTTGATTTGTTGCTTGGTTGAGAAGGCTACGATAATTTTTTCTACAAGATAGCTGATTATAATGGCCTTACATTGTAAAGCTTTTTCTGAACGGCTACAAACAGTCATGCCAACAAAGGAACTCGAACCCACAGACTCTGGTACCTATTTGCCAGCACCCTAGCCATTCGGCAATCATCCGGCTCGGTAAATTTGATAGTTTCTTAAGAACACAAGAGTTACCGGTTGTTATATTGTTTAACCTTATAACTGCATGTGTACCGTTTTTTTTAAGAATAGTACAGTTTTTACGATTACAGGTTACCTCTTTCAGTACGGGGTGGTTGATTTTGGGTACTGTTGTCATCTTTTGCTACACGATAGCGAAATTGACCTTGACTTAAAACCAGTTCCGAAAGTATACAAAAAGCCGTACCTGACGCAGTACACAAACATGTACACTCTGATTCCAAACACCAGCGACAAGGTCATTCGGTCATCGTCCGGTCTTCAGTTTAATAAAGTCAGGAATGGAAACCCCTTGTTCAGACTGTTGAAACTAAGAGTAGGGTTGCCAGATGTTGGAAGTATATAAAGAAAACTTTTACAAGAGAACGAAAAGAGGACGGGTATGGATATATGCGAATGCAATATTTATTCACACCTCTCAACATTAATTTATCTATATATATATAAAACAGTTCGGTAACTGACTTACTGATTGACTGATTGACATACAACGCACAGACCAAACCGCTGTACCTAAAGGGCATGGCGATTCTTCTTATAGTTTTCAAATAGTGTTCTTCTTATAGTGTTCTTATAGTGTTCTTCTTATAGTTTCAAAGAAAGATTTTTGAAAAATTCTTAAATTTTTTTAAATTAAATTTTTAAGCTGTTTTAGTAACTTTTTTTAAGTTTGCATTTCAAATAATAATTTGAGGATTATAAAATTTATATCCCGAGAAAGATCATAAAAATTCCTTTAAAATGAGATTTTTCGAATCTATACCTCCATTTTCCGATTTTTGGTGAATTTTTAAAGATTAATTTTTAGAATTTAATTTATTAAATGCTGATCACGTGATTTTTTTCTCTGGTACTTTAAATAAATTTATCGTCACGTGCATAACAACTAAATAGACAAAAAGCATTTTTTTCCTTGCTAATAAAGCAGAGGATTGGACATTATCCAAAAAAATATTAAAATACAGTAAAAGATATTACGTTCCTGACACTGTACTATATTAACTGTACTATATTCTTTACTATCTCCTATTACATTTAATTTGAATATTTTCTTCTACATTATTTTTTCTATAAAAATATACCTTATGATTTTTTTTTTTATAAATATATTTTTTTTTACATCAATTGTATACATTGATCGTCATATTTATTATTAATATATATATATATATATATATATATATATATATATATATATATATATATGTAATATAAAAATAATTTTTATATTAATTATCTGACTTGTCTATATTCCTATAAAACATAATTTATTCCATTTCTAATAATGATATAATAGCTCTTAAAGTTTGCAGTAGTTAATCCCTTCGTTCCCCTATAGACAGAGAAATATCCTGATAGACTTAGAACAGCCTCTGTCTAGGGAGACTGAACCGATAAGAATCATCGGACACGCCCTAGTCCATGACGTAGCATAGCGTCATAGGGATTATTGCTTACACCAAGTCTTCTGTATGTTCCCGATATAAAATGTGTACACGGCATGAAGCCGGGCTCTTCTTGATAATGATTGTACATATAAGATGTCACACGGTCTAGCTCCCTCCCTATGGGGAAACTACGTAAAAAATGTCAATAAAGCTGTGTTAACCCAATCGCCTGTTTACTGCGTCCCAAGAATTCCTTTACAGGTATTCCAATATCAACTGTTCCAACGATGCCTATTGCTATGGTATTACAAGCCGGCAGGATTATAAAGGGGGCTAGACAAAACGATTAAATTTTGTGGGACGCAGGCGATGGCTGAAATTCGTTCTTGGAGGAATGTGTTGTGTCTACCCGCCAAATTCCCTGCTAAACCGAAACGGAAGCTGGAATACAGATGGAGGATGACAGACAGCGTTTTAAGAGGTGTTAGTTCCGATGCAGTATTCCTACGGCCACTGCGACATCAATAATGTTTTTGCTTGTGAATACACTTGTTTTGAAAAGGACCAACATTCTGTTCGAACTGGATCCCAAAGCCTGGATACTTTCCTATTTGAGTGCTACCTGTGGATTAATCAAAGAACAGTGCGAGTCCAATGCTTCCAGGATTAAAATACACGAAAGTGAACAATCTAAGCCGATTTTTTTTTTCGTTTCGTGCATGACGATTCCAGTGAAATATGAACAAAAACTGTACATAAGGAGTAAATTTTTTTTATTATTATTTTTTTTTTCGTTCAAGGAAGTGGTGAATCATTACGTGAGTAATTTTTCTTTCTTTATTAAGTCATAAATAAATGTGGATAGGAATTTTTTTTGAATTGAATAATGAATAATTTTAACAAATGGTTTATATCTCAATATGCTGTAGTTTTATAATGGTTTATAACTGAATCTGCTTTATGTGTAAATATTTTGGAATTTGTATATTAATATTGTAACCATGTTACTTAAGGATATTGACGTAATTTGTAAAGCTTTGAAGAAGCAAAAAGCTTCAACGGTCAAGTTATTAGATAAACTCATATTCCAAAATGGAAACACGAGATTAGATCGTAATAGAGTTTTAAATTTTTGTGGCTTTAAATATGAAGTTGGAGATAAAGAGTTTTTAGCTAAAGTGAATGAAATTTCAGAACAGTTTAAGTTAGCGGAATTGATTAAGATTTGTGATATTTTAAATATTTCGGGAGAAGGTGAAAAAGAGGAAATTACTAAACATATTATTTCGTGCTTATCTAATTTCGAATTTCTTAAAAATTCGATAATTGCAGACGACATTTCAGAAGACGAAATTAGTCTCGAAACAGAACATGCTGAATTTCAGTCCGGATCCACAAATAAAGTCAATAATGAAAATAGTACTCAAACCGAAACAGGTGGGGTACAACTTACAGATATTACCGCAAATACTACTCAAACCGAAAACCTTATAAGTAATAACGAAAATGATACCCAAACCGAAACGTTTGGAGTCAAAATGAAAAATAATACAAGTAGAGAACATGAAATAAAAAGCAGTAATGACGAGGAAAACAGTTATTCTAAAATCGAAAATGTCGATAAAAATTCAAAATTGTCAAACATGGGAGAAACAAAAATTATGGTAAACTTCTCTGACATTGAGGCAGTGATTCCTCTCTTTAAGGGAGAAAAACATGAAAATATCGTACAATGGTTTGAAACTTTTGAAAATCATGCTGCATTATTCTCCTTATCTGAGTTTCATAAATTTTTATTCGCAAAACGTTGTCTTAGGGGGAACGCACTTCTGTTCATTCGTAGTGAAACTTCAGTCAATTCTTTTGACAAACTAAAGAAATTATTAATTGAAGAGTTTAAAGTAACATATAATTCGGCGGAAATACATAACATCCTACAAAAACGTAAAATAAAATATAATGAGTCAATGCAAGAATATTTTTTAACCATGAAACAAATTGCTAATCAAAGTAATATAGACGAAGGTGCTTTAATCACTTACGTCATTAACGGGATTAATGACACTACACAGAACAAAGCCATTTTATATGGATGTGAGAATTTAGTTGAGTTTAAAAATAAATTGAAAATTTACGAACAAATTCGCAAAGATATGGACAAAGTAAAAGTACCGTTCCATCGGGTACCCTATACGAATGGAAAGACAGAAAAACTGAAACCGGAAATCCGTTGTTTTATTTGTCAACAGCTAGGACACAAATCTTTCCAATGTAGTAAGGACAAGAAAATTGCACCACGAATGTATAATAATTCAAAACCAGCTAAGGCTCAAACGACGCATGCGGTGCAAGAGATGCCCCCCAACCCCTGTAAGTTTTGCGCAAGCATAGGGATCATGAATTCTTATCATTGGGGATTCTCTTGCATCAATAGACCATCTACGTCTGAAATTGCAGCGCCTAAGCCACAACCCGAAAAGTGACAATTAATAGTATCCGGATACACAAAAAACAAAACGTACGTACATAATAAAAGAAAAACAAATAATGAAAATAACTCGAGTTCAAATAATAAGATATGGTTAAATATTGATACGGGATCTTCGCTGAATATAATTCCAAGTAAAATTGTTGAAAAATTAAATGTTCCCATTAGAGAAAATAAAGTGATAAACGTGAAACAAACAAAAGGTCTAATACAGCTTCACAAAACATGCAATCTCTACCTTAAAATTGGTAATATTGTTAAATCGGCAGAGTTTTTCATACTTGACACCGATTTACCATATGCCCTCTTGGGTTTAAAGAGTTGTGTTGATTTTCGTTTGGTAATTAATTGTGCGAACCAAATTGTTGAGCAGGATGGGAGAAAACTGATCACTTTCTCTAGTTCTGAATGCAGCGATTTGTCTTTGCATATCGTGCCCGAAAATCATGTTGAGCTAAATGTTAATAACGTTAAAGAGAAAAAGGAAGTAAAGACAAAGTCTAAAAATAAAAAAGTTTTAACATTTTCGAATGTTTCCGAGATGGATTCTGGTAATGGGTGCACACATTATCAGAGTACAGTCGAGGAAAAAACGAAAATGAGTGAAAATGTAGGAAGTTCCGAAATAAAAGAACTTTTAGAGGAATATGAAGACATATTTGCGAAAAATAAATATGACGTGGGATCAGTAAGAATAGAACCCCAAAGAGTGATATTGACTTCCGATTTGCCAGTTTCGTTACGCGCATATAAAACTTCACCAAAACAACAAGAAGAAATTGATACTCAAATTGAAGAGTTATTAAAAGCCAATATCATAAAAGAAAGTTCGTCTCCATTTTCGGCACCAGTAACACTTGTTTATAAAAAAGATGAAAACAAAAAGAATAGGTTATGTATTGATTTCAGGAAATTAAATCAGGTGACGAAGTCGGATGCCGAACCATTACCTCTGGTCGAGACATTGATTGATAAACTAGCTCAAAGTACATATTTTTCAAAATTGGACATGGCCTCAGGTTACTGGCATATCCCTATTCACCCAGATGACACAGAAAAACTCGCTTTTGCAACCCATAATGGATTATATGAATGGCTACGTTTACCTTTTGGTTGGCGCAATGCACCCAGCATTTTTCAGAGAACAATTCGTAGAATTTTAACTAAATATAAAATTACATTTGCTGCAAATTATTTTGATGATATTTTAATTTTTTCAGATAGCTATTCTAATCATATTGAACACATTCAACAAATTTTTGATATCTGCAGACAGGAAAACTTAAAACTAAAATTTTCTAAATGTTCCTTTTTACAAAAACAAATTCAATTTTTAGGATATGAAATTACCAATGGGATTGTCACTCCGGATAACACCAACATTGAGGTTATTAAAAAGTTAAAACCACCCAATAATGTAAAATCTTTACAAAGATTTCTCGGTTCAATTAATGTGTATCATAAATTTATTGACAAATATGCCACTATTAGACAGCCACTAAATAACTTGTTAAGAAAAAATACACCTTGGCAATGGACTGAGAAATGCCAAGAAGCGTTTGAAATGTTAAAAAGAACTTTAATTTGTAAACCTGTGTTGAAAATTTTTAATCCAAAAGCTGAATGTCATATTTATGTTGATGCCAGTCACACTGGTGTAGGAGCGGTTTTAAAACAAACAGATGCTTCTGGTGTCCTATACCCTGTCGCGTTTCACTCCCGCTCATTAAAAGATTATGAAAAAAATTATTGTATTACTGAGCTGGAATGTCTCGCTATAGTGGATTCTTTAAATAAGTTTCATCATTATCTTTTCGGACAAAAATTTACCATACATACGGACCATGCGGCTTTAGTGTGGCTCAAAAATGTTAAAAACTTAAAAGGAAGATTGTTCCGCTGGTCTTTGCAGTTAAGTATGTATGAATATGATATTAAATATACAAAGGGCACCACAAACATCGAAGCAGACATGCTCTCTCGTGATGTACCAGATAACAATGTACAAAATGATGTTATTGTAAACAATGTTGAAACTCAGGTATCACATCTCTTGCAGTTGAGTGAAATTACCGAGGCTCAAAAAAATGACAATTTAACTGGAAAGTTTGTCGAAATTAACAATGTTTTATGCCTTCGTAAAAAAGGGTTTACAAAGATTGTAGTACCTTTTTCTTTAAGACTGAAATTACTCAAAATTACTCATGAAAAATTTGGCCATCCTGGTATTCAAAAAACAATTAATTTGCTCACCCCTGTTTATTATTGGCAAAATATAACTTCTGATATTAGTAATTTTATTAAACACTGTCATACATGTCAAGTAAATAAAAAACCTCGACAAAAAAGATTTGGACTTTTGCAATCAATACCTCCGGTTGACAAGTCATTTGACTTGATTGCAATTGATAGTGTGGGTGGCCTTAACCATTACAATTCAACTAAAAAATACCTGACGTTAATTATTGACCATCACACTCGATTTATATGGGCTTTTGCTTCAAAATCAATTACAACAGAAACTTACACTAACTTCCTAAACCAAATTTTTCAAATTCAAGTGCCAAAGAGTATCTTAAGTGATAGAAATCCAGCTTTCACATCTTCTCATTTTAAAAAATTTCTTAAGCATTATAACGTTAAACAACTATTGACTACAGCACACAGACCAGAAACGAATGGCAAAGTGGAGAGATTAGGCCAAACAATAATCACACGTTTAAAATGTAAAATTAATGAATCATCTACAAAAGTTCCATGGCCTAAATTACTAAAGGAAGTAACTCACGAATACAACTTGACCCCCCATTCCGTTACTAAATTTCCACCAGCCTATTTAATGTATGGCACAATTCCATATACAAATCCGTTAAAGGAAGGTATTTATCCTCCTGTTGAAGAGGCGAGAAAAATAGCAGTTCAGAGAACAAAACATTACCATGAAAGGAATAAAATACATTATGATGCTAGATTTGTGGATATACAATTTACACCTAATGAGTCAGTCATTTATGAAGAATTTAAATACCCTAATACTAGGAAACTGTCTCCAGTTTTCAGTGGTCCTTATAAAATCCTTAGATAAATTTCTGACGTTAATTATGAAATTAATAAGAAAAATACCCACTCTCAAGAATCTTCAGAAGTTGTGCATGTTTCGAAGTTACGAAAATACCATGCACCAGAAAAATTAAAACTGAGTCATGAATAATGTAAATAAAGTATGTATGTTTGTATATTATTATAGGGTTGTATTTTTTTTACGTATTGTTGTATTGCAATTTTTTTCAGTATTATGATAGTGCATTTGTATTCAGTTTTATTTGGCTCAGCAGTGAAAGGACAATAATTTCTCTGCAAAAGACTGTATAAGCCAAAAAACAAAACAACCATGGTTGTCACCACTTGTTACCACATGTTTTTCTTCAAGACGTCTTATATTTTTATATTGTATTGTGCTTTTTGTAGTATACGTTGCGATTTTTATGTTGAACTTGCAAAGAATATTGAAATTGGAGAGAATATTATACAAAGATTGTTGTTAAAAATTTTATAAGTGAGCATTCAGAGATTTGAATGTTAGTTTTGTACACAGAAGAGTTGGTGGATAGGTTCAGTTTTAAATTGTCAGAATAGGTAAATTAATTTTTCTTTTGTTTGGCATGGGGAATTTCTTTTCTTTGAGGGGGGGATGTAATATAAAAATAATTTTTATATTAATTATCTGACTTGTCTATATTCCTATAAAACATAATTTATTCCATTTCTAATAATGATATAATAGCTCTTAAAGTTTGCAGTAGTTAATCCCTTCGTTCCCCTATAGACAGAGAAATATCCTGATAGACTTAGAACAGCCTCTGTCTAGGGAGACTGAACCGATAAGAATCATCGGACACGCCCTAGTCCATGACGTAGCATAGCGTCATAGGGATTATTGCTTACACCAAGTCTTCTGTATGTTCCCGATATAAAATGTGTACACGGCATGAAGCCGGGCTCTTCTTGATAATGATTGTACATATAAGATGTCACACGGTCTAGCTCCCTCCCTATGGGGAAACTACGTAAAAAATGTCAATAAAGCTGTGTTAACCCAATCGCCTGTTTACTGCGTCCCAAGAATTCCTTTACAGGTATTCCAATATCAACTGTTCCAACGATGCCTATTGCTATGGTATTACATATATATATATATATATATATATAAATAATTGGCATTAATTGCATACATTGACAGTTGTATTTAATTTGAATGTACTCCGTAGCGAAGTGCGGGTTTTCAGCTAGTAGTTAAATAGAATAATACTATTATAGAATAATATTACTTCTTTAGCAATAATAATTGCTTAAGCAGTAATTTATTCATTTATACCTTATGAAATATGTGTTTAATCAGTAGCTACTTGAAATTCAAACCAAATGAAGAGAAATTGTGTGTCTCAACTAATATAAAAACGCATAAAAAACTGGAAAAAATAAATAAAATCTTTAAATTATAGGAAGAAATTCAAAGAGTTTTATCAACTAAACAAATTTGTTTTCCATCAGCTTAAATATCTAAATTTTTAACTACTTTTTTATAACAGCCAAATTTTTTGTATCCATAATACAGATTAAAGAGATCAACACTTGCCGTCATTAACCTATTAAATTATTCACTACCAGTTTTATTTTGGTTTGCAATAAAATATTTATAAAACCAACTTAAAACGTTTCTCTTTGGGCAACTTTTGCTAAACTTTAAAGCTTATTGCAAAATTCAAACGGCAAGATATGTAATCCCCCAAAGATCATTAAATATGAATGCAAAATTAAGTGTCTTGTAATTTCATATGTTACCACGAGGAAGTAGTTTCTACCTTCATGCGATCTTAGTAAAAGTCATGTTTTTTTATAAGAACGGGAATAAGGTAATCTGCAAAAGAGCGCGTTTTGCGTTTACGTTTAATGGTAAGTTTAAAAATTTATACACCATTAGGAATGTTCTTTAAAACACAAGACTTTTAATTCTATACTACTTTTAGCGAGCTTTTTGTGTATACAGTATTTTAATTTTAGATTGGACCGGGAATAAGAATTTTTAAATTTGTTAATATTTTATATTCATGAATCTAGGTACCATAAGAAGATTTTTGGGTTACTAAGATCTGTAAAATGCATATTTTATACATGCTTTATTTTTCCTGAAATGTTTCATTTACACTGAATAATTTTTTCATCTTGGATTTCATTGAAGTAAAACTATTTATTTTATTAAACTTGAAATTAACATATATTACAGCTTAAATTGTATATCTTTGTCTGTATATGCTTAAAATTTCCCCCTCGGTTTACTTCTTTTAGACCAGGGTGTTTTCCTTAAAACTATATCAGAGTAAGTAACATCGAAAAATTCAAACATATTGATAGATAAAATGTTAAATTACAGGTATTTATTTATTGTCTATGTAACTGTGCCGAAGTCATCGAAACAATAGAAACTGTGCATTATCAGATAACTGGGAAAAAACAATGGTTAGAATTTTAATTATTTTAAAACATTTCTGTTAAATCTAAAAAGGTTTTGATGCTACATATTGAGAGAAGGAAGACAGTTGAATATGCTGTAAAAATTTAATTTTTCTATAAGTTTTTTTAATTATAGCAGATCGAAAATAAGGATGTGTTTCTCGACTTTGCAGCAGTTAAAAGGTACCAGACTCCTTAAGGCAATTAAGCGTATGCTGTTTTTTGTTCTAATTAATTCATTCTGGCAATTTTCTAGGACCCAGTTCGCAACAGTTTCTTCTAGGATAGACCATTTCGTTAATCCTTTACGCAAAGCACATTTATTCTTTGGCATATTAATTATTTTGATTTCATTTTTCTTCCACTCGGGTATACAGCTTTCACCAACACCAAACATCCTTGCTGCAGCACGATTTCCATTTTCTTTTGCAAATTGAATGACTTTGCATTTGAAACCAGCACTGTGTTTGTTTTGTTTGGCAGTACTCATATTTACTACTAAAAGGAACATTAGATCAACTGTATTTCAACTAGAGCAAATGCGATTTACTAAAGCCTTCAATGTTCACTTCAAAATCACAGCTTCAAATGACTGGAGAAAGAGAAAACATCTGACTGGGCATTCTTACCCCCTGTTTTCAGAGTTATTTACTCCCCCAAGTATTTCTTCCCCACACACATATTGTTCTCCTTATCGCTTGTATAAAATAAATATCAGATATTTCTTTATTCATTAAAGCATAACGGTACGTTTCATTCATAAAGAAAGGATGTATTTATTGAGATTTTTTGAAAATGATGACGTTTCAAAAACAGATTAGTTTTCAAGCTTTTAGTGAAACATAAACATGAGAAAGAGATTCTTTGTTAAACTTGTCTGGTCAACTCAGTTTTTGAAGAAATATAAACAAAATGTATTTCCCCTGGACACAGACTCCTGTACAAATAAACTAATATAGAAGCGAAAGTATATATTGTTTCGATTTGAGTCTTCATCTTTCATCAATATTCTGTATTCCGTATATGGTAAAAGTAAATTAAAAATCATCTTCCTTCGTAATCATAGATTAGTTACTTGTATGGATTTCTTTTTACAATTACGTCGAGACTTTGCATTGAAGATTTTTTTGGAACGAAATTATTTTACGCGGCTTACAGTAGCGTGAACTGCCAGGAATCGTCACGTAACGAAAAATCGTTATGCCCCTTTCATAAGAGCTTTTTCTGAAGGACTCTGTGGCTGAATGGTTATCGCATCGGACTGCGGAGTATTGGACTATCGCGCTACGGAGCGAGAGGTCGCTGGTTCAAATCCCCGAACAAGCGCTGGCCGTTTCCATTCCCATAGCGCAGTATATATATATATATATATATATATATATATATATATATAATCAATAGAAATCTACGCATTAAATCACGTTTAGAGTTGAGAAATAACGTAAGGAACTTCTTTCCTGACGGGGGTCCCCCGATCGCATATTTTTTTTAAATACTCAGGTGTTATGCAATTCCCCCTATATAGTCTAAAATCGCATGACCTTTACTATAATTTTATAGCGATATTATTTGTAGTTTAAAAATACAACTTACTTATAGCAAGATATTAAAAAAATATCTATATTTTTTTAAAAATTACTTGCAAAACATTTCATTCCGTAAGAACTTTCTATAGAGACGAAATTGCATTTTAAATGGCAGATACACCTTTTGGTTAAGATGTAATACAAATGTTTACGTAAAGTGTCATTGAAATTTCTTCACCTGTCATAATTAATTATTCTCCAACTAAAATATTGAAATGTAAAAGGAAAGGACAGTGAAGAATATTTAAATAGAGGAGGGTTTCATGTAAAGAATTCTGTAAAGAATATTCTATCAAAGAGTGTGAGCCCTAAGATAAAAGTACTTGAAAGTGATTAAAAGCAGATTTTCATTGGTACAGGCATGAAAAAAAGCGAAATTATGAAGTTGTATGTAAATTCCAAGCTATATATTTTATCTATGCTACTGGCTCTATTAGTTCCCATAGTTCCTCTAAGTAATAAATTATACTCTCTTCGGGATTAAATACCATACCAAGATTTAGTAAAAACTCGTATTCCGCAAAATTTAAATGCTACACGTAACAATTTATAGCCGTAATGATAGCACATGGATTGATGTAAATCCACATATTAAATACGAATTGTACAATTCACAATTTTACCAACGTTTTTGACTTGGCGTATTATGAACTGTCGATTACTTTAAATGATCTTAATAATAAAGAAAATAACTTGGAGCCATTGAAAACAGTATTATTATGCAATCATTCATACCACAGACAACATATCGCTGCAAGGACTCTAGCATACAAAATCATTGATAACACTTCAATATAAACCTCTTCCTGCATTTAGGAAATAAAATATCATGGAGTGATGCTATTCCAGTGCGCTATTATCACCAAATTTTTTTTTTCAAAAACAATTCTTTAAAAGTCCAGATAATCACTAAATAACTAAACCTTATTATTCATTGTCTTGAAGCCAAGTTCTGTCCACACTTGAACATAAAGTATTTTTAAAATACTAGCCGCTGCGCGATCAGCATGGTTTCTTTTAGTTTTATATTTTCTTTTGCAAAACAACTCATCTGAAATAACATATGTAAGGAATGTATAGAGAATCTATGCTCACTTCTACCCAGACTTGGGTGTATATAATTTGAAGTGGCACTCTATTTGAATTTTATACAAACGCAGTTTATACATGAAACAATGTTTATTGAATTCGTTGCACATATAATTGGCTTTTACAGCAATAAGCATGCGTACTACTTGTACGGAATGTATAAACACAGCTTTCAAGAACAATATATTTTTATACTCACGAACAGTAAGTCAAACCAGCAGTACTGCCATGTAAACTTCTGGCCCGCTAAGCACTAGCGCAGGATAACACCTTTTCAACCTTAACAACCTCCCCATTTTCATTAATGACGCTGCGTGGTATTTATACTAAGCGCGTATGCCGAAATTAGCATATCTAAAGCAGCTTCTTTAATTCACTCAAAAGTTCGATTCTTGTGAATCGAATCTTGTGTATACCTTACAAATGTTACCATTACCTGTCATCATAAATATACGTTGTTAAGGGGTATTCTCTATAAGGCAAATTCTAAAACATCATGATTAAAAAATGCAAATTTTCATTACTTCAGAACAGAGTTAAAGATAAGACTGAGAAACCCAACACCAATGATTTGAAAAATTACACCCCTCTCTGCATGTACTATTTTTCAAAAGTAAGATATCTACACTTTATTATTTCATCAAATAAGAAATTGTAGGAAACAATTTTTTTTTCATTTAAAAAAATGGAGAAAAATTCAGCAAGTACTAAAATATAGCGTGGGTTACATCTCTGTATGTACTATTGTTCACAATTCAGATATCTACATTTAATCAAATCAAATAATAAATTGTTGGGAAAATTTCTTCACTTATAAAATGAAGTAAAAATTCAGCAAGTACTAGAAAAAGTGTACAAAATGAAGTAAAAATTCAGCAAGTACTAGAAAAAGTGTACAAAATGAACTATTACTGGCTCTCGGCTGTCATGCCGGCGACAGTTAAGCCTAACCTCGCGATCATTTATGCTGTCTTCAAGGCCTCTCTCTTAGTGAATTATTTCTTATTTACTTTCTTTCTTGAGACTGTTCCCAATTTTCACTTGATCGTGCAACTTGATTTCGAGCATTACTGATTTCAGTGTGTAAATCCATGTTGACACGCGGTTGCAAATTGCTGACGGCCGCTAATGTGTAAATCTGGTACTTGCAGCCGTTGCCATTCGCAGTGTAGAAATATCGTCGATTTTTGTACCGCATACCTACGCGTTTTATATACCGGGTGCGTCATAAATTCGTGCAAAGTTAAAAAATTAGTAATAAAAGAAATAATGCTCAGAAAAATTTTCTGTTTGCGCGAATAGGATCAGAGGGACATTGGATTTTTTTTTCCATGGAAAAAAATGTTTCCAAAAGTAACAGAAAGAGGGCGCTTTTGCGTGACCACATTAAGCCTGTATTTCAGGAAAGACATGCGTTACCCATTGTCACCTTCATGCAGGATGGTGCTCCGCCTCACATTTCACGTGATATCAAGACGTTCCTGTTGGAATATTTCACTGAAGACCGAGTTCTATAACTCGCGGTTATAAGGTTCAGTTGCCCTCACGATCACCATACTTAATTCCGGAAAATTTTTAGTTAGGGGGATACTTAAAGTCTCATGTGAACCGGGGCTCCCCAACCACTTTGGTGGAACAGAAAAATGTCATTCGACAGACAGTCGCAGCCATCGATGCTAAAATCCACAGTAATGGACTTAGTAACGCGCCTCACTTGTCTATTATCTTGTCCTGTTATTAATGTTGAACATATGTTACTTTAAAATAAATGAACAGTCTCATGTTATTGTGATCTGTTTGATTTTCTATTTGAGTTTGCCTAATTTGTATAAAACGTCTCCGTATGACGTGTGCGCGCCCTCTTTCTGTCACTTTTGGAATTTTTTTTTTTTTTTTTTTTTTTTTTTTTTTTTTTTTTTTTTTTTTTTTTTACATGGAAAAAAAATCCAATGATCCTCTGATCTTATTGGCGCAAACAGAAAAATTTTCCGAGCATTATTTCTTTTATTAAGAATTTTTGAACTTCGCACGAATTTATGACGCACCCGGTATATAGATAAGAGGCTGTGAATAATAAATTTATGAAAAAAATCAGAGCTGCAAGAAAAAGTCTTCATTAAAATTTTCTTTCAATTACTGACCGCTTATAAGAAGTAGGCCCTGCCTTTTTTTTATTGATTTGGAATTCTTTTATTAATCCAAATTTTGTCCCACAAAGCATGGGTGATAATCGGGTATTAGGTCTTTGGACTGGATATTATCAGGTACCACTCTACGAGAAATTCCAATTTTCTTCCAATAATCGTACTCCTGGATTAAACGATGATGCGATCTCCATAATAAAAGTTGTCTTGTAAAATGTATAATAAACTGCACAGGTTAAATGAAGGCCTTATTTGAATAGTGGTCCAACTCCACTTTTTTTTTAAATGGAGTTAGCCTCACTTTCATGTTTATACAAGTCATTTATATCTTATTTTTAAACTGGTACATCTCCGGCTTATTTCTGCTTCAAACAGAAGGTATTACAAATCAAACTTCAGCCGTCATTTCTCAGCACTCACTAGACTTAAGGCTCTGTATCTCAAAATGAACAAGAATGGAGTTGGACCACTAGTCAAATAAGGCCTTCAAATGTATATTAAAATGTATGGTCATCTTTTCCTACCCGAGATTAAATAGACATAATGAGAAAAAAATTACATGTTTATGGCAGATGGGTACTTTGTAAATGCCTACGTTTCTATCAAAGATATACATTTCTGACTGCCTCTATGACAAGATATTTAATAAGACATTTCAGTGTGTCTTCTTAACTTGCCAGGTTTTAATTTTTTTTGTTTGATTTTCATAATGTGGTGTTCAAATATGTGTCAATCATAAACATTTTAATTATAAGCCAATCTTGCACACAATCAATTTATTAGAAAGAAAAATTTCTTCAACCACTTCAATATATTTAAGAGTAAATAAGTGCTCCCATTTACAGAGTAAATGGGAAAGAGTAGATGAGAAATATTTTTACAGTGTTCCTTTTTGTAGTAAAAGTTTTCTCTCTTTTCAATAGCAATGAATAATTAAATTTGCCAACATCCTAAAGAAGAATCCGTTTTTCTATAAACTATAAATATGCCAAGCTAAAGAAAATTAATCACTGTCGATCTTCCCTCGAGATGTTATGATCTAGTGCATTAAAATGTATTGATAAGTTTCTCTGCTATCAATATGTAGCTATGTTTACAAATATGAAAAGGATTTTTGAATAACACCCGATATCCCCGAATACAAAAAATTCATCATTTTCTCACATATCAACATAGACCTGTCGCATGAAAAACATTAATAATAAATGAAATTTGAAATCCAATTTGCAATATGGCCATTTCCATGGCATCAATACATTGATCATAGATTTTTCAATGGCCGTAACATTTTTTTACCTTGAATTTATTGAGTGAATCTAAGTTTTTAAACTATCTTAACGTATGTTCCTGCAAAACAGCATAGTTACCGTTTGTTTTTACCTTATCCTTTGATCTGTGTTTTCACAGATATCTAATGTAAAGAATGTAATTTTTTTAAAAAATTTGGAACTCTCGTTTCTGAAGTTTTTATAATAAATGATTTGCTGTAAGAAGAAGAAAAACATTTTAGAACTGCCACAAAAGATCACAGAACAATAAGAAAGATAATGTGTAGCTTTTAGATAGTAATCGTAATTTATCCTACATATTTTATGCAAAAACTTAAAAGATTATATAAGGTATCTCATAAGGTTAATGGAAATATTATTCTAAGAAAATCTTTAAAGAGAAAATGAATATTTTTTGTGAAAACAGCTTACATTAATTAAACGTTCTCAACCGCCTTCAGTTTAATTAAAGGATGTAGAAATAAGTGTCATTTTGGCGATTAACCGTAATGAAAATCTTTGTTATTTCGTATCTAATGTGTTTATACCCCCATTTAAATGACTTTTCACGAACGTGATCTCTCGTTGATTATTCTACTCATTATGCGAATGTTTTTATGTCTTTTATAAACTTTTAGAGAATTACTTGTGTTGCAGTAAATCTTTACATGACCAGTTAAAGAACTCTGGATCTGTCTATCAAATGAGCAATCAATTCACAAACATTGTTTTTACATTGAGTAAGATTTATTTCATAATATTCCCAGTTTATTGTTTTCAGCCAGAAACACTAAACTTTGAAACAAACAGTGATTAAGCACTGCAGCTGCCCTATATATGCAGCTGCCCTTAGCTATTTATTTTCTGAAAAGAAATAATTGAGAGATAGTTTGTTTTTCCAACAGAAAACATAAGATGTCTACTTTAAGTAAACATTTTAAAAATATACTATAAATTTAAGCGATAAACTAGAAAAAGTGATATGTGCTTTGAATATTTGATGGGGTTCATTGAATTAATACTTATCACTAAATAAATTCATTGAATCAGTTTAGTTGAAGTCTTATGAAAAGCAGATTTTGTCAGTTTGAAACTTTTTCAGTCCATTAATATATTACAAATCTGAAACAAATAGCTAGACAGAAAATTATATATAGTAGAATGTTGTATCACATTAGGTATTTTAAGGAAACATGACACTTCAATGATAATTTTTAAGGTTAAAACGTCCTGTATACCTCTAAAATAGAAAAAAGACATCAGCAATAGTATCAATAGGTTGTTTTCTCTATTTATCTTTATTTTAAGTATATTTTTGTCTATTCCCTATTAAAGGAGTATAGTAGTTTTTCTTTTTGTCTAAATTTAAGAATTATTTTACGTTTATATTTATTTAGATTTTTAGCGCTATATTTAGTTTTATTATTTAATGATAATCTCCGGTTTAATATGTTTGTTTCATTTTAATTGTTTTTTAACTTTAATTGATCTATAAGGATTTGGTGTTGAAGCCGACCTCCGAAAGTGTTATCCGAATGTAAAGCACGTTTAACCGGGGTTAGGTGGAGCATCCCCCCCCCCCCCAGTTCTCAACTATAAGGCCTCCATTTCCATTCTGTTTTAGTACTATTCTGTTTACCTTATTGATATCTGTGTTTTTAGTATTATATGGTCGCATCAGTCCCAATTGTTTGTTAATTTTCAACTATCTAATATATTGTATATACAGTGGAATCTCGATCTATCGTTCTCCGAATCATAGTTTTCCTGTATGTATCGTTCATTTCACCCAGTCCTGACGATCATATTGCTTTGTTATGTTTCCGCATCTATCGTTTTCCCGCATTTATCGTTCAGTTCAGTCGGTCCCTTGAAAAACGATAGATCGAGATTCCACTATATATATATATATATATATATATATATATATATATATATATATATATATATATATATATATATATATATATATATATATATATATATATATACATATATATATATATATATATATGTGTGTGTGTGTGTGTTAAGCCAAAAATGATTTCTCATACCCACAAAAATTGTTAAATTCATTCTCTAACTTAATTTGTCCCATAAATTACTAATTTGATTAACTCCTTTTTAACTTTTCGTAATTTTTAATGAGGTCCAAATATAGGCTAGGGTGTATAAACTGGTTAGCTGTTGAGTTGTATACAAGTAGGTTTTGCCATGATCAGTGGGATCATCAAACAGGCACGTTTTGGTAAGGAATAATATATTAAACATATGGTTCATCCCTGCCGTTTGTGCATAAACCAGTCGCCATTCTTCTTGAAAATCACATATTTTCAGACCTCGTAACTTTATCAGGGAAGTGAATTCGAATTTCTGTGCATTTTAATTCACAACTATTCTATGTGTTGTTGTTACCACGCCACTGATAAGATAGTAAGGTACGTTTTGAGATAATTAATCAAAGATAACTGATAATGGCTACTTTTCAGAAAAAGTTGACCTTACTGTTGGTCTAAGAATGGTCTAGCAGAGTCGGTCTAAAAACGGGCTAGCCTATATTTAGACCATTTTTCCCCTTTATCACTGCTTTTTTTCTATATCTAAAGCATTTTTTAAATTATACATATTTGAAAATTATCTTTGGGTGTTGATATTCTATTGTCTGTAATTATTTCAATTCCGGACTTGCAACCATTCGAGTGATCCTCAACCACTCTAGTCCTCAAAGGCAACCACTCGACTCCTCAAAGGCATGTCTTGTGACGGGCACATCCTACCGGAACGAGTTGACTAGTTCCCTGCGCAAATCAGCAGTAAACAAAAACAAGAAAAAGCTGATTATAGGGTTTGTAAGTGATGTAGAAGCGGTAAAAACAAAAACAAAAACTAAACCTAAAAATGTTCAAACTAGAAGTGGAGCGAAGAGGGCTACCAAGAATCAGCCTTCCAACTCCGACGAAGAACGTAGTGAGAACCGAAGCTTGATGATAATGACAGTGACCTGGATTATCCACCAGTAGATTACCTTGATGACAGCGATGCAACCAGCATCTTTTGTGAAAGAATTTTTTCAGCTGACACAAGAGGAGAAACGTGGGTGCAATGTTTCTAGTGTGTAATGTGGGCACACACAAAATGAGCGGGGGCAGAAAAGGATGTATATGTGTGCGACTTCTGCAAATAAAGTTAAAAGGTAGAATTTTTCCGATTTTTTAACTATTAACTCGATTTCTTGTTTGTGTGTGTGTGTGTATGTTGTCCCGTATAAATCTTGCAATCGATTTTTAACTATCTTCCCGATTAGCTAGACAATTGAATCTTTTAGAATAGCTCAGAACACGAATACAATGTATTATTTTAATACTTTTAGCCATCTTTAAGCAAAATTGAATTCATTTTCAGTTAATTTTGTTTTGTAGACTGGTGCAGCCATCTATCGGCCGACACGGGAATGAAAAGTTAAACGCAAGTTAACTTGCAATTATTTTCATTTTCTTTCAATTTGATGGGATAATTCATCAAAAAAGTTTCCAAAAGTATTTATTAATACATATAATTGTCAAGTTTACATGATTCAAAAGAAAATTTAAAAACATGGTATATAAAAAGTTCTTTTTATCTTGTAATTATTTATTGTTTTTATTTATTTTTTAAATTAAAAAAAATTACACAAATGTTATAAGTGGCCTGGATATTTAGACCACCATTTGAAATACTACTGATTTCACAACTTTTGCAGTTAAATTTATTATAAAATACACAAAATATTGCAAGCAATTTTTACCATATCTTGAACCTTACATGTGTTAGGTTCTATTAACATATTGATATCAAGAAAATAATGAACATATTGCTAGCCTGACTTTAAAATGAAACATGTAGCCCATATTTAGACCTTTTACTCTAAACTCAGACGAGCGCTGAGCCAAGAGTGACCAGTTAGTCGAAATTTGCAGAGGAAATGGCAATTCCAACCATAGGAGAGTTCTATTTCGAGAATTTGATTTATGAAGTGACGTATAATTGCGTTTTTGCTTTTACTCTCTTCACACATGATGAATGAACACACGTGAAAATGTTCAAATTCTACAATGTTTCTAAATTTTAATAACATTCTTCACGTAATATATATATATATATATATATATATACAGGATGTTGCCGAATTCGACTGACAAATTCAGAGGGGTGGTAGTGGGCATCAAGGCGATCAATAATCACATAGGATTGAAAAGTCAACATTTCTGCATCTTTGTTTATCCTCTAGTTTACTAGGTTTGCGTTTCCGGTCATACATTCCAGTGTGATTGATTCTGTTTTGTTTTTGAGTTTTCTACCACCTCCAGAAAAATGCGATATTTCCGGTCACCCATTGGGGTTGGCAACAGGTATGGTCCGATTAAGTAAACAACGCCCTCCAGCGTTAGGTTTGAGTTTCCGGTCAGAGTCTCCAATGTGTTTATTGCTCGTCTTGATGCCTACTATCACCCCTCTGACTATGTCGGTCGAATTCGCCAACACCCTATATATATATATATATATATATATATATATATATATATATATATATATATATATATATATATATATACAGTAACCACCGCTTATAGTGATCAGTGGTTATAAGAATCGAACGTTTATAAGAATCAATATCGCAAAAACAAAAACAAATGTGTTATTTCCATGTTAAAATTTTCGCTTTAAAGAATCAATCCACCGGTTTTAAGAATCAGTTTACATTCTTCGCTTTCATTAAATTTTTTCAAAAAAGCCACTTAAACCCTCAAAAGGCACGAAGTTCTTTCTTTATTTTTTTAAAGAAAGTGTGATAAGATGGGATGGAATACAGTCCTAAAATGCGTACCTTTCTTTGTTAGACATAACATAATAGTTCCCCCTTAAACGCATTAGCTAAACACTGTCCTATTAGCTTGAAACAGGGGCATCCTACCCGTCAGGATCCGATTTCACTTTTCTCCACTCACAAAGACAGGGACTCATTTTTCCCACCTCCCACATCCTGGTTGCGGCTTCCTGGACCCTGAAACACATAAAACTTCGGTGAAGTGTCCACTATCACTTAGGCAAACGTGGCATTATTAGATTCAGCAGGTATGTTATAACAAATATTGGATTTTTTTCTTCTCTTATTATAATCATGTGTATCTACTTATAGGTCTAGAAAAGTTGTACTTTAAAAATTATAAAGAATAATTTTAATAAAACATAATTAACCTAAATTAAAGAATTTATACGGTATTTTACGGTAAATTATCTAATATATGTATATATGGGTGTGTGTATGCCTGTCCAAAAACCTAAATTTCGGCTATAAGAGTCAGCCGCTTATAAGAATCAAAAACAGTAATAACAGACGTGATTCTTATAAGAGGAAATCACTGTATATATATATATATATATATATATATATATATATATATATATATATATATATATATATATATATATACATATATATATATATATATATATATATATACATATATATATATATATATATATATATATATATATATATATATATATATATATATATATATATATATATATACATATATATATATATATATATATATATATATATATATATATATATATATATATATATATATATATATATATATATATATATATATATATATATATATATATATATATATATGAGAAAGTTGTATAAGATTTAAACGTCGTAGCAGAAAATAACTTTGATCACTGCTAAATTTTAGAACCTAAAATTCGATTTTAACGTATGTTTGATAAAGTGATGATTTAAATTCCTCTAAGTTGTCGATAGAAATTGCTCTTTTTATATAAAGTAAATAAAAAGGGCATTTTGAGAAGAAATATATCTTTATTTGATTGAAGTTTTACAGAATATTTTATAACAAACAAAAGATTCAATGCTGTTTCATCTTATATTCAGTTTCCTCAAATTAAATATACCATATATTTTTATAGAGCTCAGGAGCTGTATTTTAGCAGCCGTGATATCTAGAAAAGGATTTCGGCCTGGGCCCTTTTATCTCTCGAGAATAATACATATCCAGAAGCAGAACTTGCTAAATTTTTTCTGCCTCGCATTCATTTTTAAAAATGCAACAAGGAGAGAGACTGGTGAATTGCATTATCGTACTGCTTTGAAAGCCTTTCATTGGTTCAAAAAATCAAATTACGTGGTTCCGAGTTGGTAAAAAATAAACCTTAAAAATGGATGTTCATATGAATCAAGTATTTTTTTTATACCAAAGCAAGTATATGCATACATAGTTTCAAAAACTCCATTGGGCATAATTATTTAAGAAAAGAAATTAAGAACAACGTTGCTAACTGAACACATATATTACAACTAACTAAAAGTATGGCTTTCTTTACATATGTATTATTATTATATATGAATTTGTATGATAGAAATTAAAGCGAAATTCAGTTTTTTTTATATTTAACGTGTTTACTGAACCATCTGATCTTTTGAAGGGTATTTGTTCTCTCAAATATATTACTAAATATGTTAAGCATAAATATCGAACCACAAGGACATTGGCTTTAAACCCATAATATATGGGTTGGCGTACTGCGTCGTACAGGAATGTTTTCTGTAGTAGTTCGAGATTGCCTATAAACTTAAGGTTAAGCTATGTTTAGCTTTTATGTAGCAAGACAAGACAGTAGCACTTCAGCATCAACAAGTAATCTACCTATGATATGATGTTTTGCTACATTGAATGCCAGATAAACTCAGTAATTTGATGCAAATCATCAAGATCATAATTTTTCCATCAACTATATATTTTGGCGACGTCCGGTGGCGTTCTGGTTAACACTTTCAGGGGCAACAACCTCCCCCGTTTGCAGGGTGCAGATTTTTTTCCGATTTTATTTTAAACTAAAGAATCTTGAAACATTTACCAATTAAAGGTTGTGTTACCAATTAAAGGCCAATTAAATGTTTTTACTTCTTTAAACATATAACAGATGGCAGTACTAACCATATTTCTGATCATTTAACTGTAATACATTGAATGCAAGTGAAAAAAAGACTAGTTTTAGGCGTTTGAACTGTACAAACGGCGCCCCTAAAAGGGTTAAAAGCTTAACGCTGCCACGCCAAGGGTCCAGAGTTCGACCCTGCGACTGGGCAAGGTCGACTCAAAATTTTTTAATCCCTTGAGTGAGCCTTTCATCTTTTGAGTGAGTCGATAAAATGAGGCCCAAACATGCTTGGGAACTAACGCTGGGGGTCCCGGGTCAGGTTGACCACTTGACCGAGATATATGCTTTATGGCATCCAGAGCCCACGGTCAAGAAAGCGGAAAAGGGCACCCCCGGTCTTGGTCCACATGGACTACGTCAATGAGTTTAGTTTAGTTTTATATATTTGGACGATGGTGTTTAAAAAATAAATTATAAGATAAATATTCCATTCAGAATCTCTCGTATTCGAAATATGTAAATTTTTGTCTTAATTGTGTCTGAATTTATATGCATTTCCTTATGTGTGCCAGAATCCTTGATGAAACTGTAAGAATCGATTTTACCGACATTCTATTGCTATGCGTAATTTTCAGGAGATACGTGAGCCATTCCAAGCTAAAATTTAGCTAAAGATGTGTAGAGATATTCTGTCGTTCAGTAGTTTTTTTACGCATTTCTCAGCATGCTGACAGGACTTTTGATGTTTTATCAGCTATTTATTTGTACGAGAATGTGTGTTTATCCTTCGCCCATTTAAAGAGCAAACATTCCAGATTATCCCCTCCAGAACTGTAACGGAAATTTCAATGATAAACAAGTAATATATAAAAAAAATTTTAAAGTCAATTCCTACTTGGGTCAACAAAGAAAAATTTGAGTGTGAACTAATAGTAGGAATTGAAAAAAAGGGTTGCCTGCCAGAACCTTGCCTACTGTGCGAGATTAGGAGGGGAGGAAAGAGAGAGAAAAACTTTGTCAGGTTGGGGATTCGATCCCCCAACCTACAGGACGAGAGGAGCCCGCGATACCGCAGTGCTACCGTTTACACAGTAAGAAGCGGGAAATTACTATTCAAGAGCAAGAGCCGCTCTAGGTCTAAAACTAAAATTGATTAATTAAATTTAATTAATGAATTAATATTTGAAAAAACTGTATTAACATCAAGTGTCATCCACTACAAGTTTTAAAAAATGCATTTGAACTTGAGTGGATGAATAAAAAGTATTTTATTAACGATTGAAAATTTGAACAAGATATATATAGGGAGAGTGTGAACTAATAGTAGGAATTGAAAAATACTGTTTGGTTTCATTGTTAGTTCTTTTTTTAGTCTGGAACTAATTTCGCATATAAATATAAATTATATTTTATTGGCATTCTAATGGGATATTTGAGAACTTTATCGGTTTCTTTTACTTATATATCATATAGATCCTCAGATGAAATTTTGTTCCGATGAATGTTAGTCTTAATTCTTACTTTTGAAACGTTTAATCTATTTTGAAGCATGCAATGATTTGTCCTTCAGCACATTGAATAAAGTCGTCATAATCTAAAATGTAGTCATATATATTTTTTTTAATAAGTAAACGTGGCAATTTTATAGTGGGAGAATCATCAGTCACTTTCTGTGTTATAGATGGTCAAATGGGGAATGAATCGGAGGTATTTCCTTTATATAAATTCAGCTGTAAAAAAGACAGGGAATACACGTATTTCGAGAGGGGTTTAGCTTGTTGCATCCTTCTATGTCTCCTTTATTGGTCCAAACCAATATCTATGTAATAAAAAAAAAGATCGAGAGCAACTGCTTCAGATGTCATAGGACTTGAGGAAACCGCTTTAAACACCAAAGTCGCCTCAAGTCGCCAAAACAATGGGACTAGTGTACATGAATGCGGGCTAAATCCCAACCCCTGATAGATTGCGCGTGTGTGTGTGTGTGTGTGCGCGCTTACGTACGTACTAACTATTTCCTGGTGAGTTGATATACTAGTTTTTAACAATAGTCCTTTTATACTGTCGGAACAAATTATATCTTCTATTACATCTTCTGTTTGCATTCCTCTTTTCATATCGCAAGTAAATATCATCTATAATACAAAGAAACTAAAATGTAAAGAACAGTGTCTTCTTTAAGCTTTGTTGCATTAAAGAAACTATTTTAAAGATGCAATAGAGGAAATCAAGATGTTTAAAATATATCATAAGTTACTTTTTCCTATTTACTGGAAATATAAAATTATTATAACACAATTCTATGTCATATAGTCATATTTATATCATTGGTCTTAATAAAGTTCGCCGTTTTTCGCAGAAAGAAACATAAAAGTGTATCTAGCCTTACAATACTTTTTTCTAACTTTTAAGGGATAAATTTTCTGCTTCATCATGTTATAGAATAGGAAAGGGGTGTTATCAGAGTATCGCTTATTGTTTTCCTGGTAGAAAACTTATTTCTTTGTTTCGAAATGAAATATTTAGGTGTCAGGGAAGAAAATGACATATTAAGTAAATGTAAAATATAAGTCTAGTATTCCCTTATGGTAAGTGGGCACTGATTTTTTGCTTGCTAAATATATTAGAGTATATTAGGATAAATGTTACTGTGATATGTTCCGTAAATCTGGGAGAAAATTGAGGAAACAGAATGAAAAATATCTTTATATGCATTATTGCAGTCTTTCCAATTCACACTCATTACATTACATTATACATTCTAAGTAATGAATGTTCAATGATTTATTTTATCTCAAGTCATTTCATTTTAAAAATAATCCCATGCTTTTGAAATTCGATCTTTATAAAGAAAACTTAATCTGCAGATTCCTGCATGCTAAACATAAAAAGAAAGAAAATTCGAGAAAACATATCTTAATATATTTTCAAACATAATTTGTATTACTTTTTTATGAAAACAATCGAAGACTTCAAAGAGAATTCTATTTTGTATTCATGACTATATCCATTATTAAGTCCTCTGCATCTCTTTATTGAGCTCAGGTGCTCTCCTTATAAAAACATTTATCAAGTCTCTTACGAAACGGAGGTATTGCTTTACACATTTTTATCTGGAAGAATATAAAAATTTCAAAGAAAAAGGATAACTCGCTAAATTTTTCCTACGACGCAATTTAACTGCACAATTGTGGCACAAATTCAATGTATTGCAGTTTGCTTTATCAGTCGTATTACAAAAGACCAATTCCATTTTCTTTTATCTTTAATCAAATAAGTTATTGTTGACTGTTAGCAAAGGTAATTTTTAAGAACTTTTTTTTTATAAATGATAGAAGGATTCACTCTAATTAACTAAATTATATAACCTCGTTATGCATGGTAATTGTTCAGACACGGAACACCGTCCGTAAACACAGACTTTGTAATGGAAATCGAATTTTTCTTTATTATTTTTTACATATATATTTATTTTCCTTCTATTATTTCGAAATTAAACAATGCGATTTATCTAAGAAAGTTTTTCAAAAGAAAATTCCATAAGTGGTATAATAAATTTTAATGCAATATATTCGCACATACTATATATTGCGTATTTAATAAAAAAAATTCTAAATTTTTGAGGGACAAATAGATAATCTATACAAAGGATGAGCAAAACGCGGCCCGCGGGACGCTTGCGGAACGTTAAACATGTTTATGCGGCCAGCCAAGCATTTCTAAAATTGAATTTATTTTATCGACTTTCTCCCATCGTATTGTTATAAAATTAATTATAATAAAATGGTGGTACATACAAAACTGAAACAATTTTTTGTGATGAGTTACTCACTTGTCGGCGACTTGTTCAAACATGCAATACGAACGCGCCGCGTCTGTGCTTGTTTGTGCTTGCTTCTGTCACACAATCAGTCAGATTGGTAAGCTGTTAACTAGCAATTTTAGCAATTCTTGTGTTTCTTGAAAGGCGTGAGTGCAATATTAGTGCAATCCATAATAGCATGTCGGAAAAGCAAACAAAAAAACGGAAGGTTGCGTATGAGCACAGGCATTTCCAAGAAAAGTGGAAATTTGATTATTTTTTTCACTTTCGTCAAATATAAAGCTGTATGCTTAATATGCTCAGAGACTGTGTCGACATTAAAAGAATATAACATAAAAAGGCATTACGATACAAAACATGAACAACAATATAAAAACTTAACAGGACAACTCCGGATAGATAAGTTTAATCAAATGGAGAAAAACTTGGGAAACCAACAGGCTATTTTTAAAAATCAAGCTATTTTATCAAATACGGCAGTGAAGGCTAGTTTTGTTGTCAGTCAAATACTGGCAAAAAAATGAAACCCTTTGCGGATGGAGAGATGATAAAAGAATGTCTGACTGCTGTTGCAGAAATAGCATTTCTTGATAAAATAAATAGCAACAACGCTTCGTATATATATATATATATATATATACTAGCTGAAAACCCATACTTCGCTATGGAGTACATTAAAATTAAATACAACGGTCAATGCATGCAATTAATGCCAAAAATATGTTTAAATATATTTATAATAAATACTGCAATCAATGCAATTAATGTAAAAAAAACGAAAAAATGTATTTATAAAAAATCGGAAGGTATATTTTTATAGACAAAATAATGTAGAAGAAAATATTGAAATTAAATCTAATAGAACATACAAAAGAATATAGTACAGTTTGAGGAATATATCTTTTACTGTATTTTAATATTTTTTTGGATGATTTCCAATCGTCTGCCGCATTAACAAGAAAAAAATTTTTTTTTGTCTATTTCGTTCCTATGAACGTGGCGATCAATTAAATTAAAGTACCAGAAAAAGAAATCACGTGATCAGCATTTAATAAATTAAATTCTAAAAATTAATCTTTAAAAATTCACCAAAAATCAGAAAAGGGACGTAAAGATTCGAAAATGATATCATTTTAAAGGGATTTTTATGATCTTTCTCGTGATATAATTTTGCAATCCTCAAATTATTATTTTAAATGCAAACTGTAAAAAAGTTAAGAAAACAGATTAAAAATTTAATTTTAAAAATTCTAAGAAGAATTTTTTAAAAATCTTTCTTAGTGCACCCCTACACTATAAGAAAAATCGCCATGCAAAATTTCAGCCCTTTAGGTACAGTGGTTTGGTCTGTGAGTTGTATGTTAGTCAGTGAGTTAGCCAGTGAGTCAGTCAGTTACGGAACTGTTTTATATATATAGATATATATTTGCGAATAAATACAAAATTTTATATATTTTAATTTTTTTTCCGAAATTTACGCATCCCTAGTTATGCAACTGTTCCGTTAATTTTATGGGCCAGGGCACCGGACAGACAGTATACAGATCTGCCGACCAATTGGGGCAACCTGGAGACCTTACAGAGCCCAGTATTTTTAAAACAGGATATTTCAAACCAATCACAGGTCATATCATTAGTCTCGGAACCAACGTAGTAACGCAACGCAAAGCCTCGGATGCAATGTGAAGAGGCCTTTAGATTGGTGATGTATCTGGCTGTTTTAGAGATAAAGAATAGTATCAAGTTGATTGCAAAGAAAACTCTCGCTTTTGGCACATTCTGACCATATGGACGTAAAGCACACGATCTAGGCATAGAGTGCAATTTTGATTTCCTAAGCGTTAATAAACATATGTCCGTAGATCGGAAAGTAATTCTACGAGGTGGTGATTCCATTCAGTGGGTAGGAGAAGGTACGAGCTCTCCAGATGACACTCCTGGGAGTGCTCGGTCAAAATTGAGTTGAGAGCTGAATGGAGTCCGATCTTTGTGGTACCATTGTTAACCGGTTGCAATCCTCTGCCCGCAGTAGAGACCAGATCTGAGATTTTCAGGCCAGGGGAGGGGGGGGGGGCATGAATCACAACAACAACAACGACAGGGTGATCAACAGAACATGCATTGCAAAAAATTCCAAAAGGTAGCCATTAAAATAGAAAACATTTAGCTGAAGCTAATCGGGACTACAGTCAATATATATCACATACTCAATAAACGTGTGCGCAGCAGGTAAACAAGTTATAGAACTTTATAAAATTCAATTTCATTCGGTAACATAAAAAAATTAATTTCAAGGGGAAGTTAGATACTATACAATTACAGGATCGTATGTTATACAAATCTTTCTTTGAAACTCCTTTTAAGTTTTCAGGCCATATTGGAGAAGGGACATTAGGAACATTGGAGAAGTGACATTAACTCTCATTTTGACACGTTAATGATGAATTTTGAATAATAATATTTTGTTTACCGCTAGAAATTTCAAAAGTAACAATCTGTTGAAGGTAACAATGGAATAAGCAATTACAAATGAAAATTTTCTAACCTGGCAAAAAAATAATCTTCTAAACAGTTAAGTTTCGAAATGCATTGTTATAGTGTGTGATAATGTTGTGTTTTCCGTAACAAAGCATCTCTGTTATATTTCAGTTCTTAACGAAACCCTAACTAGAGTGACGTTACTGAGCTTATTCTCTTGAGGAAAAAAAAGTTTATTTTGCGAATTATCTTTCTATTTTCGTATAATTATGGAAAGGTTAAGAAATGTAGCCCGTAGTTTGTTTAATGCAATGTAAGTATCTCATATTGCTCGGAAAATTTTCATTATGTCAGATTTCCTTATGTTTAACAAATTACTTTAAATGAAAACTATACAATCCATCATATAAATAACTATTATAACTTATCTATAATTCATTAAATTCTCTTGCTTGAAAACTATCTAATAACATACAGAAATTAAACTACACAATCTAATACAATGTCAGTAAATGCCGTAAAATGTCAAAGATTATTTCCGTAAAGAAATGAGAAATATTAATTTAAGACGTGCTTTCGTATGTTTTATACGTTAGTGATTTAAAAAACAGGCATTGGTTAATTCCTTTTGTTCAGACTTTTAGAGTATCTTTTCAGTATCTTAAACGTCAATACTAGACTAACAAAAATTAAATACGACGCTTTTATAAGCTAGATTTTCTTATTTTAAAACACGTAATGTGTTGATATTGACTTTAAATTGATATGGTTGATTGGTTGGTTGTCATGCCCATGGACAGTCAAGCTAGGTGACACCATGGGCGGTCCACACAGCATTAGCTATTTGGAGGTAATTGTCCGCATAAAGATCCTCTTGGGGCCAATCACTAATGTGCTGCATCAGGTCCCAGTTCGGTGTCGGGGCATTTTCTGCAATTCGTATCAGTCCTGGTTCCATCCTGTTAAATTCTCATCCTCTGAAGTGCCGAGTTCTTAGTCTTGTTGAGGTTTTTATAATTTTTCTGTTGGCGTTTAGTTCACACATCTGATATTTTAATTCGATGACCCTATTTCTGAGTTAAGACTTTACAACTGAGATAATGTCACAAAGTGTTACAGAATCAGGACATACCTCATTTAGTTGACTCGCTTCTTTAGCCAAGGCGTCAGCAGCCTCGTTAACATGAAATTGATATGGTTACAGGAAATGCGTTCCAGAAGGGAGCCTAAAATGTTAAAATTATAACCCGGTTCAAATACTCATCTTACTTGTCTGTAGGTGACAATGCAATGTATGGGATAGTAAAAAAAATTCCATAAGTTAGATAAAAATATTAAAGTATTTCTATAAACTACTAGAACCCAAGCGACCATTTAACATAATAGGGTCAGTCATCGTTTAATTATAATAAATATCGATTAACAAGTACACATTACAGGGGTAGATCGAACATCTGCATCAACGAAATTATTTTGATTAGTAATGTTTCCGGGGCTTATTAAGACCTTCTAAATTTATTCTTCAGTCTGTTTAATCATTTATTAGTCTGAAGGAAAAACTACATTCAAGACACTGAGAAGGAAGTTTTTGAACGTTTTTCGATACCTTTCTTACATGAAACTTGTGGAGGACGATAAATGAATGAATAGCAGCTCAAATAACAGAACAACAAATAAATATGACAACTACTTCCGTATTCGCACACTTACAAATTACACGTATTAACTAATTGGTTTCTTATCGTTTGTTTATCTGGACCACTTGTCAGAAGGAAAAAAATTGCGTCGGGGACCATCTCTCAACCAACCCTTTTAGAGTCGAAAATGGGTTTCATTTTCGCCTCTTTTCCTTTAATATTGACGCATCTTTCACTTTAATAAAAATTTACAAGTAAACTTCATGACAATAACAGAGGAAACTTAACAGCATACGAAAAAGCCGACAAAGACCTAGAAATGAGATTTTTGAACTTGCATTTGCCAGAAACTTTCCGAGTAGAAAAATGGCTGCGACGCTGCGTCCCCACGTCACAGAAAATACGTTAAGGACTTTTAACAAAATATTCAGAGCAGAACCGTCAGAATGTCAAATATAATGAGTTTTCCAATTGAGCAAACTTGGTCGCAATGGTTACCGACTCATTGTCCGATTGATAGTGTGAATGTTGAAAGTTGACAAACAAAAAAACAAAGAACAACAACAAAATCAGACCGAAGAGGCTAGGCAAAAAAGTTAAGGCTAAAGGGTTTCATCCTTCAGGGGGACCAACCTACACACTTTCTTCGCTATAGTTTAAGGGGGGAAACCATATTGCAATGGTTCTAGAAGCTCGATATTCCTTCGACCTTGCTCAGGGCGACATTTTTCTGTCGCCTAATGTCAATTATGCATTCAAGCGAGACCGTTTCGCATCATTATGTGTGTGTGTGTGCCTATAAGTAAGTAAACTGGACATGAGTGAGGAAGAAATCACTGACTATAGCTTTAATGCTTTGCAGAAAAACATAATTATGGAAAAATTCTTTAATCTTTCAGCAGGACCAGTCTACACAACACACTACTTGCACTAATGTTTCTGGTACCAAACCATTTTGTAATGCATTCTAACATTGCAATATGGTTTTAACATCTTCCATGCTCATCAGAACTTGCTCAGTGCGACATCTCCTAGCGTAAAATATGTGCCCAAGGTGTAAAGAATGTACTTTAAACGGTAGACAGATTCAGTTTAACAGATAGTATTAAAATCTAGTAATAGCGTCAGACATGTTATTTAGCGGCCACATCTTGTAATGTCAATTTATACGGCGTGCTGGTACATTTTAATTAGAAGGTATGTGGAAAGTTTAGGAATTTGCGGTTAGATTTAATCTTTCGATACACGTGGCGTTTCTGAAATTGTATAAGAATTCGAATTTGTTTTCTACTTGACAGATCGTTGCATCTTGAGAGCGCCGAAGAAAAAGAGGAAAGAAAAAGAATTTTGAGACAGGGGAGAGTTCAGGCTCTCCGGCGAGAGAAACAACGCATGCAAATGTAAGTAGAATAATAGGTGTTGGCACTATACGTCATATAATAATAGTCAGGTGTTTTCTAGTATCTGAAGACCACGATGTTCAATGTGCATATAAAAGTAACCCATAAAAAATTGATAATTAAAGTAGGAACATCTAAAAATTACTTAGAAAGGCCTATGTTCACACATTATAGGCTGTTAAACCGTTAATGTTGATAATGATGGAATATTCTAATTTATTCCTATCTCCTTTGCGTGAAATATGTATATACATCAACAACTAAATCTTAAACACAACAAGTCGAAACCCTTTTATAAATTGAAACATAGTTACGCTTCTCTATACTGGTTTAAAATATTATACTCATTTAAAACTAAACATAACGATCTCTGTACAAGAAAAAAAAACATTTTATGCTACTTAGCAGTTTCTGACATGAATTGAAATAGTAAATTCTCTTATATGATATGACATATTTTCTTACAATCTTAATATTATTAACTACATTGATATACCTCTTTCGATTTAAGCAGAAATAAAGGTATATTTCAGGTGACAATGTTTTCATGGCTTGCAGCTTAAATTTGGAAAATTGTTTATAAAAATGATTGCTTTTATTTTGAATTTTATTCTTGTTCTCTATGACACGAGTAATTAAACGAGGGAGGTCTTGGAACAGCCAGTAGAGGATGATCTGTGGAAAAGTTGGGCAATGAAAAATAAGAATTAAGCAAATGGCGGAGGAAAAAAGAATGTTCATTAAAGAGAAGTTTCCGTTTGATAATTCCCGAGGCGATGCATTATAAACCGTGAGAATCATCGGTTAATTTGAATGGAGGGCACTGTATAGGGGAAAAGCACGTGCCCCTCTCCCTGAATTTTCCATTCCTCAATTTTGCCCGAGCACTAACAGGAGGGACATCTAGGGAGCTCGTACCTTGTCCCACCCACTGGAATCATTGATGAACATTCAGGTCTACGGATTTAGCGTGCCCAGATTCCGCCTAGACACGAATGTGTATAACAGCGTTCGTCGCGATTCAAACTGAGCCCCCCCCCCTTCCCCCCAGTCCGAAACCTGACGCGTAACCACTAAGCTACTTAAGGCGTTTTTGAAATACAGACCGGAACACGAAGTACCAAATAAATTACATGGTTTGAAATGATACTAGTAAACAAACATCTGCCGCTCTTAGGGATTGTATTTTCCTTTTGAACACGTGACTTATAAGTTAAATTTTCCTTTCGCAGCAGGATGAACTTCTGCATGAATATTGGAAAGGCGCTTCGACGTCGCATAAAAGTGAGAAATGAAAGTCCTGCCCATTGGATGAGGGCCCGGCAATGGCTAGATATTAAACAGAAAATGGTCCAGCAGAACTGGGACCGGCTCATGAGTGTAGAGGCTGACCTGTCCAGCTTCGATTCCTACATGGCTGATTTGGATACGAAATGCGTCGTCTGGCGTTCTCTCAACAAAAAATCGCAGAAACGTTTGGATATTTGGTTAAAACTAGTTAACTTGACCACCTTACATATCTACCATTTCCGGAAAGAAGTGTAAGTATCGTCCAAATTTAACTACTGTTTTCTTGCCATATTGAAGAGCCATATATATATATATATATATATATATATATATATATAAGATTTTAAAACTTTAATCACCTTTTAAAGCATTTTCTATTTAAAAAATAACACTACTCATGTAAATAAACTTACTGCCTGGTCTTAGTGTTCTTTTTTTCTCTTTTAGGGAATCGGAGCATCAAAAGAACCAAAGAAATATCTTCGCTAGATGCATCCGATAAGAAAACATACATCGTCAATAAACTCTCCCGGAAATGACCATCTATGACACAGAGATGACCATTCAACCCTCTATGACACAGAGGGCATACTTTTACCATCTTTTAGTGCTCTCAACCTCTCGATTTTGACTCTTTTTCCTGGACTGTGACATTTATGACCCTATTATGGCCATCTTTAACAAATTTACTATCACCAATTTACTATCTTCCATCTATCGAGCAACAGCCCACCGATTTGGTCTTCCATCGACACCGGAAGTTTTTCATCTCCACCATCTTCTTTTCGACATCTTATTTTCCACACCATCTCCCACCAACCCCAGCAGCATCCCAGCATCAACCCAAACGCCACCGAGCTATTCTCCCACCAACATCGGGAGGGTAAGGCGGTGGTTAGACGGGGAGTGTTTGCAACCCACCTCCCATCGGTACTCCTCGGAAAACGTTTTCGTCAAGAGCGGACACGGCCAAGAGGTTGCAGAAATCACAGTTCACCGGACGCGGCTGCATGACATTGAATAACTGAACATTTATAGAGACTGAACATTTCGACGAAATTGGGAATTTAAGTTATTCAGTTTCAACTACCCCAAAAGTAACCTCATTATGCGCACAAGTTATGATTACGCAGAACTGCATTATTATGAATGCTCCAACGTTATAAAGATGTTTAAAATATGTAATGCTGCATTTATCACCAATAAAATATATTTTTTGGACTTTTTCAAATATTTATTGCAAACTGATTGTTAAGTTTTAAAACACACATTGTATTTATTGGAAAAGAGAACAGTGTCAGCTTTTGAAAGCTTTCTGTAGTGCGCATATTTTTCAAAAATTAATAAAATTCAGATTTCAATTTCTTACTGCTCTTGTGTGTTGAAATAAGGAATAAATAATGAAATAATGATTTATCGAGGAAACAAAAGTTTTTTATTTGGGGCTTCTAACCAATCACACAAAAATTGTTATCTATACGTGTAACCTTCTTAGAATCAGATCTTTAACTAATTCCTCCCAAACTGAGCAATGCATGAAAACATCACTAAGTAAGTACACAACTATCATTTTTAATATGCTTCATATCAGCGCATTTGAAATTAATCATGATCCTCCATACTCCATTCTTTCCGCTTTTCAAACGTGAAAATAACTTGATATTTTACAGTAATTAAGAGGATCCTATGGAAGCTCTCAAAATTGACTAAAAAGCAAATGAATGGAGACTGTTCATATATACTTCAAAATTAAATCTAAAGGCTGTCCTTCTGCATAATGGGAAGTTTTTCCGATTGTTTATGCAGCTTGCACGAATAAAACCTATCTCAACATGAAGCAACTGTTACGGAGAGTAAACTGTGACAAGTTTAAATGGCAGATTTCCAGTGATCTCAAAGTCATTGCCATAATACTTGGACTACAATAAGGTTGCTTCTTATGTCTGAGGGACACCCGGACCAAGGAACGTCACTACAAACAGAAAGATTGGCCTATGCGTAAATCAATCAACATGGAACGCATGATGCTATTGACGATGTTCTTTTCAATAACATACTTGTCCAATAACATTATATGAAAGAAAGCGATGACGTCATCGAAACCACCATACCAGTTTAGACAAACTAGCACTAGAAATGCCATTACTTCATCCTAAAGGTCTATTACTTCAAAAGTCTTCTTCACAGAAAACGAAAAATATATCATTGGCATCTATTCCGAATTTTTCGGCACTTTACTGGTATTGAATGGCACTAGAGAAGTCATTAATTCCTCCTTAGTCTTGTTTCACACACGATTTTTATCGTCTATCGTTTAAACCAGGGATGAGCAACACGCGGTCCGCGGGCCGCTTGCGTCCCGTTAAACATGTTTATGCGGACCGCCAAGCATTTCTAAAATCGAATTTATTTTATCGACTTTCTCCCATCGTATTGTTATAAAATTAATTATAATAAAATGGTAGTACATACTAAACCGAAACAATTTTTTTGTGACGAGTTACTCACTTGTCGGCGACTTGTTCAAACATGCAATACGAACGCGCCGCGTCTGTGCTTGTTTGTGTTTGCTTCTGTCACACAATCAGTCAGATTGGTAAGCTGTTAACTAGCAATTTCAGCAATTCTTGTGTTTCTTGAAAGGCGTGAGTGCAATATTAGTGCAATCCATAATAGCATGTCGGAAAAGCAAACAAAAAAAAAAACGGAAGGTTGCGGATGAGCACAGGCATTTCCAAGAAAAGTGGAAATTTGATTATTTTTTCACTTTCGTCAAAGATGAAGCTGTATGCTTAATATGCTCAGAGACTGTGTCGACATTAAAAGAATATAACATAAAAAGGCATTACGATACAAAACATGAACAACAATATAAATCTTAACAGGACAACTCCGGATAGATAAGTTTAATCAAATGGAGAAAAACTTGGGAAACCAACAGGCTATTTTTAAAAATCAAGCTATTTTATCAAATACGGCAGTGAAAGCTAGTTTTGTTGTCAGTTAAATACTGGCAAAAAAATGAAACCCTTTGCGGATGGAGAGATGATAAAAGAATGTCTGACTGCTGCTGCAGAAATAGCATTTCCTGATAAAATAAATATTATTTCAAACATTAGTTTATCAAGATTCACCATTGCAAGGAGAATTGAAGACTTGTCCGAGAACATAGCAACAACGCTTCGTGAACGCATTGCAAAATTCGAATACTGTTCTTTGGCACTTGATGAGAGTTGCGATATTATCGATACAGCACAACTGGCTATATTTTTACGTGGTATTGACACCAAATTTAATATTACCGTAGAATTGTGTTCACTGATTCCAATGCAAGGGACTACAACCGGCAAAGACCTGTACGATGAACTAATGTCTGTGTTGGAAAATTTTTCAATTTCATTAGAAAAAGTATTGGTATATCGACAGATGGAGCACGAGCAATGTCAAGCATGAAGGTAGGAGTATCGGGAAGGCTATTTCAAGACATTAAGAAGGTCACAGGAAGGGAAATATTCGTTAACCACTGCATAATTCACCAGGAAAATTTGTGTGCGAAAAGATTGAGTTTGCCAAATGCCACAGTACCAATAATTAAACTAATTAATTTTATAAAGTCGCGCGCGTTAAATCACCGTGAATTTAAAGAATTCCAGAAAGATTTAGAAACTGAATAAGGCGACGTGGTTTTTAATACCGAAGTACGTTGGCTTAGTAGAGGTGCAATGCTAAAAAGAGTATACAACTTAAAAAGCGAAATACAATTATTCGTGGATATGAAGGGATATGACTTTCCTCATTTTGGTAATAAAGAATGGATGTGCGATTTTGGGTTTCTCATCGACATGACTCAGCATCTCAATGATCTTAATGTGGAACTTCAAGGCAAAGGACAGTTTATTCACAATTTGTATGATAAAATTCAGGGCTTTGAGCGCAAATTAAAATTTTGGAAAGAGCATCTTTTGCAGAACAATGTGTCTCACTTTCCACATTTAGAAAAAGAAAACGTTACTACTTTTCAAAAATTCGCACAATATATATACATTTTAATCAACGAATTTCAATTACGATTCCAAATGTTCAAAGCTGAGAAGACAGCGGTTTCCATGAAAATGTTTTCCTCGCCATTTAATATCGATGTGGATACAGTTCCCGAAGACTTTCAAATGGAAGTGATTGACATGCAGAATAATACCGATTTAAAAAATGTATTTTTCTCAGTAAACATCGAAAATTTTCACAAATCGTATGCGAGCCCTGAGAAATTTCCGCTTTTGACGAAAAATGCAAAGCGAATGATGTCTCTGTTCGGAAGTACGCATGTTTACGAACAATTATTTTCAACCATGAAATTAATCAAAAATGACCACCGATCAAGACTGAGTGATGCACGATTAGAAAGCTGTGTACGTTTAGCTACCTCATCAATTCCGGCTGATATTGATCAGCTTGTATCGAAAAAGCAGTGCCAAATTTCTCATTAAAATTTCAAGTAAATTCGTTTTATTGTTCTTTTCTTGTTTGTTTTTATTTTGCATTAAAATTTGTATATGAAATCTTTACTTTTTTTAATTTTATATTTTTTTTATTCTAATTTTTATTATAAATAAAGTTTTGTAAATTATTAATAAGTGTTACTTTATGTGCGGCCCGCCAAAAAATTTTAAAATTTTAATTATCCCGTTGATTAAAAAGGTTGCGCACCCCTTATCTACACAATGTAAAAACAACTTTTTGCTACTCATTCTTTAATGATAAAAAATTGTAAATTCCCTATTTTATATATTCAATCAATTATTTCAATATTGTAAAGGTTACTCTAGATCGTATACAAAAGCAATTTTTAAATGGAAAATGCACAAATGAAGTAATTTTTTGTTTCATTACTGCGGAAAAAATAAGGTTTTTTTATTAACTTTTATCGCCGAACTTAATCAATAGAAGAAAGAAAAAAAGAATATTTCATCATTTACTGTATTTATTGCATTTTATAATTCTGTTTATTCTATTTTTAAAAACACATATTTGTTGCCATTAATTTTTTTACAAATTTAATATGTTGTTACAGGTATCAGATGAACTATGAATTGTTTTTTAATATAAATAATGCGCGGATAGCTAACTATTACAAATTTATTTAATTTTATGCACATTATATATAAGAAAATTGTAGAAAAGCAACAAAATTTTGTAGTCTATTTTTTTCAGAAAATTTAAATTTCTTGTCACTCAAAATATATGAGTTGAGTAGTTTTGCTTTTGATGTATTTTTATTCTCACGGAGATGATGGGGATTTTTTCTATTCTTACATTAATCATTTTTCCAGAATTACAAAACTGGGAATGTACTAACTTAACCCGTACTTTTGATGTATTTTCATTCTCAAGTAGATGGTGGTGATTTTTTTGTATACTTACATTAATCATTTTACCAGAATTATAAAACTGGGAATGTAGTAACTTAACCTGTACTTTTGATGCATTTTCATTCTCAAGTAGATGATGGTGATTTTTTGTATACTTACATTAATCATTTTACCAGAATTACAAAACTGGGAATGTACAACCTGTACTTTTTATGAATTTTCATTCTCAAGGTGATGGTGAGATTTTTTTTTATAGTTACATCAATCATTTTATCAGAATTACAAAACTGTGAATGTACTAACTTAACCTGTACTTTTGATGTATTTTTAATCTCAAGGAGATGATGGGGATTTTTTTGTATACTTACATTAATCATTTTACCAGAATTATAAAACTGGGAATGTAGTAACTTAACCTGTGCTTTTGATGCATTTTCTTTCTCAAGTAGATGATGGTGATTTTTTGTATACTTACATTAATCATTTTACCAGAATTGCAAAACTGGGAATGTACAACCTGTACTTTTGATGCATTTTCATTCTCAAGAAGATGGTGATGATTTTTTTATAGTTACATCAATCATTTTATCAGAATTACAAAACTATGAATGTACTAACTTAACCTGTACTTTTGATGTATTTTCAATCTCAAGGAGATGATGGGGATTTTTTTTGTATACTTACATTAATCATTTTACCAGAATTATAAAATTGAGAATGTAGTAACTTAACCTGTACTTTTAATGTATTTTCCTTCTAAAGTAGAAGATGGTGATTTTTTGTATACTTACATTAATCGTTTTACCAGAATTACAAAACTGGGAATGTACAACCTGTACTTTTTATGAATTTTCATTCTCAAGGTGATGGTGAGATTTTTTTTTATAGTTACATCAATCATTTTATCAGAATTACAAAACTGTGAATGTACTAACTTAACCTGTACTTTTGATGTATTTTTAATCTCAAGGAGATGATGGGGATTTTTTTGTATACTTACATTAATCATTTTACCAGAATTATAAAACTGGGAATGTAGTAACTTAACCTGTACTTTTGATGCATTTTCTTTCTCAAGTAGATGATGGTGATTTTTTGTATACTTACATTAATCATTTTACCAGAATTGCAAAACTGGGAATGTACAACCTGTACTTTTGATGCATTTTCATTCTCAAGAAGATGGTGATGATTTTTTTATAGTTACATCAATCATTTTATCAGAATTACAAAACTATGAATGTACTAACTTAACCTGTACTTTTGATGTATTTTCAATCTCAAGGAGATGATGGGGATTTTTTTTGTATACTTACATTAATCATTTTACCAGAGAAATTAATTAATCATTTTACCATTGAGAATGTAGTAACTTAACCTGTACTTTTAATGTATTTTCCTTCTAAAGTAGAAGATGGTGATTTTTTGTATACTTACATTAATCGTTTTACCAGAATTACAAAACTGGGAATGTACAACCTGTACTTTTTATGAATTTTCATTCTCAAGGTGATGGTGAGATTTTTTTTTATAGTTACATCAATCATTTTATCAGAATTACAAAACTGTGAATGTACTAACTTAACCTGTACTTTTGATGTATTTTCAATCTCAAGGAGATGATGGGGATTTTTTTGTATACTTACATTAATCATTTTACCAGATTTATAAAACTGGGAATGCAGTAACTTAACCTGTACTTTTGATGTATTTTCATTCTCAAGTAGATGATGATGATTTTTTGTATACTTACATTAATCCCTTTACCAGAATTACAAAACTGGGAATGTACTAACTTAGCCAGTTGAACTGAGGCAAAAGTTTTAGCGATCTTTGTATTCTAACTCATTTGCAGTCATCCTTTTAAATGCAATAACAGTACTTATATCTGTACAAATAAACCTCTAATGCTTTAGGATAAGCATTAAAATTTCATTGACAAATATATTTCATTTTATCAGATACATAATTAATAACACTTTCCTGGTGAGAAAATAAGATATTTTGTATTATTCTGCATCGATGTCTGCATATTTTATTCAAATGATATCCGATGTGCATTTTTATTTAGTTCAGGAGTGAGGTCATAATAGCAGATTCCAACCCTATACTGACAGTCAGAAATAATGAACACATTGATCTATGCCCATCAACTTTTGTAACCATTCTCACTGCGGTATATTTGAATACGAGGTTGCTAATAATTCAGCTATAAAAGGCACAAATATGATACAAGCTTCAAAGAATGCAATACCTTTTCATATATAAAAAGATTAATTCAAAATGCAATGGAAAATAATTACTAGATTAGACAGTTGAAGCTTATGATGAAAAACTGCATATCCAGTATAAATTTATATGTTAATTATTAACAAACAATTAAACTATTTTATTTATGTATCGTTTCATCTCATTTCAAAAAGTATAAATCGATATAATGCATTCCGTTGTTTTGTCCAGTACGGATTATTTTCCAGGTAATGAAAAATTCCATATACAATGTAAATTTATACATTAATTACTAACAAGGATTTAAGCTGTTTCCCACGTGGGCAGTTTTTATGTCTAGGTGAAAGTGCTCACCGCAGATAAAAAAATTTGACCGAAGCAGCTTGTGAAAAATTCCAGAAAGGCATCATTTTCGTCTATCGGTCTGCTGCAAAAATGCATAAATTTTTTAATTAATTTAATATTTGGGAATTTAACGGTTGATGCTTTCTTCAGTCTAAGTAAAACAAAAAATACCAATTATTTCACATTTCCTAATTTGGCCATATAATTAAAATTAAAGTTAAAGAATTTGTAATCGGTAGACATATTGAAAAATGTAAGCAGAACATTTTATAATGTTCTCCTTCAGTTTAAGCTAATAATGTTTATCCGGAACCGAAATCAGCTAACTGACCGAAATTCAAATTCCCGAAAACAAGACTACATGAATTCACACAAGTCTCCCAATAATGTATAATGTTCAGGCAATATTACTTCATTAATTATATATGTGGCATGCATTTAAGGTTTAATACATATTCTACCGAGCAACTGAGCTGAAGTAACTATTCGTGAAGCACGGATATTATCATTCAGGACATAATTTGAATACTGTTATCTGAATAGCACCACCTTTTGAAACTAATGTTTATTGATATGCGTTTTGAAACGCCATCTATAGAAACCGTTATTAAATTTCATTTTGCAGTAATAAAAAGCGACGGATAAGTTAAGGAATATTAAAATTCATTGCAATGCGAGTGCTGAAAAAATTTCTAAATGTTAATAAAACGTATATTTTATTTCTTTTTTATTCTTCTCTCATTTACATTTAAAATGTTTCCCGAGGAAAATTTTTGTGTTTTCCTCAAATAACAGCTACGTGCAAGGAATAAATTTCGGAGAATATAATGCTGTTTTCCTACTGAAAAAAAAAATAAAATAAAAGTTGATACTGAAACCTGTTCTACTTTACGTTACCGCACGAATGTTTTAACATATTGTGTGACATGGATTTGCATTTAAATTCTTTACATCTAAAATAATTTAATTTATCCGTGACGTATAACGAGATATTTTTTTATCCCTTATTCTATATTGAAGAGAATTTGTATAAATGAGTTTGAATAAGCCAATAAACACTAATCTCACTAAAGTAAGAGAAAAATATCAACTCACATAAATGAAGAGGTAAAACTGTAACATTGATATAACATTTAAATAAAAACCGATTGGGACTTAACAATAATAGATTTGTTGCAGAAAAAGAATTTTCGGCAATATTGCATTTAATGATGCACGTTAATGTGAAGAAAAATCAAATAATAAAAAAAAATTCTTTAGAAGAATCTATTGAGAAAATACTTAGAAGTACGAACGTTCAAGTACATAAAACTTGACTTTTTATTTAAATTCCTTCTTTTGTTATTATTTATTTAGTATATGAATAATAGATAGAAACTTTATTGCGAAAATCCTTTTGTGCTGAATAAATTTTCGGGAGCATTAACATGAAATACAGAGATATATATTTGTTTCATTTATAAAAAAAATATTTATGTTAAGAATAAATATAAATCTACCGAAACACGAGAATTAAAAGATATTTTACGCTATTCTGTATTCCTTTAAAAAAATTATTTGGAGTGTAGTTTATCTTCAAGTATTATATAATTATATATCACAGGATATTTTTTGAATGGAGTGAATTCGGGCGAAGATATATTAGAAGCTAAGATGTACCTTATCTTCTTGAATTGCATTACACCTCTATAGAACATAAATTTATTCGAATAATATTTATAGACATATACTCAAGCTACTATTTTTGGTCCTTTTTTGTGATAAATATGTCATGAAAAATTTTAAATCTATGGCCCTCGAAAACTTAAATATAATTTTAAAAGCATAATATCTATTCCCTTTGTAAGAACCTTTTATTTGCAAAGATTTCATAATAATATTTGTTCAGTCTCCATGGATTTTGACTTTTTATTTTAGGAAAACTTCAACATTTTTATATTGGTATACTATCAGAACAACCCATCTTTTATTATCTTTAACAACTTTAATATCTGGTATTCCAAGATAGAAAAGCATTTTCCAAACTCTTTAAACTCTTTAATTTGCATTAAAGGGCGGTTCCTTTTCTTGTTTTTGTAACATCTTCTCTACCATAGTGTTAAATTTATTTATGAGAAAATTAAGGTATTATTTTTGTCTACAAATGTTAATTAATTGGGATAGGTTGAAACCTAATGTAAGTTCGACGTCTCTCTTATGGAACCGAGGTAGCCTAACGGTAACACGTCGGCACTGAGGGTTCTCGGATCGAATCCCAACAAGCATCGTTAAATACCTTCGTGTCTAGACCGGATATGGGCACATTAAATTCTTAGACCGGAAAGCCCTTCTATGAGGTCAGTGGGTTGGTAAGGTACGATCCCCCTGCCGTCGTCCCTGGGGTAGCTCTGTCAAAATTGTGGTGGCGCCTAGCCGAGTTGGACTCCAACCCTTGTGATGCTATTATAAACCGGAGCCGTACGTCTCAGCCCGAAGCCTTTGTGGACCTGTTTTGGAACTTCCGGCCAGGGGTCATTAGGAACAACAACAACAAACCTCTCTCTTAATTTCCCATTGCCTATTTCATAATATTATTTACCTCGAAAGATCGAATCAAGTAATTCTGGGTTGAGACAGAGTTCAGATTTTAATTTTTTTAATTACCTATATACAATAATATTTAAAATGATAAATTGGAACATGGAACTATATGGAACATATGGAACTATATGGAAAATATATGGAACAGTTTTCCTAGAAACTTCTAAATCAATAATCAGTCTCCCTTTCTAAATCTTATAAAGGGATATTTTTACCTAGAAACTTCTAAAATAATAATCAGTGTCTCCCTTTATAAATCTTTTAAAGGAATATTTTTACCTAGAAACTTCTAAAATAATAATCAGTGTCTCCCTTTATAAATTTTGCGGACGATGGCCGAAAGTCTAGGGCGCTGGCATTCGGTACCTGTGGCAAAGTCTGTGGGTCCGAATCCCACTCTTGGCATAGACGTTTGTAGCCGTTCAAAATCGGCTTTAAGCAGTAGGTCCTAGTCTAATTAGTAAAAATTGACCGTAGCGCTCCAAACCAAACCAAACCAACCCTTTATAAATCATAATATTTCATAAATCCAATGAACGACTCTTAGGGGTTTTCTTCCGTGTATGTGCGTTAGGCCATAGTCATAATCGTTGCTCTGCTAGGCCCGTGCGAGATAATTATTGTACTCGAGGTCGAAAATAATTTAGTCTACTAATTCAATTTTTAATAATTCATTATCTCTCTTCCAACATCAGCCAGCAAACAGAAAATTTCAAAGACAGATTCATCACTCCGCATAACCTTTATCCACTCCTCTGTTCTGGACGAACAAAGTGTTAAACACCACTTCCATTCATCTATTTCTGGCAACCGGTCGAGTAATGTGGGAATTGTATCTGCTATGGTAACCGATGTTATGCCGTTTTGGATGGGTTGGACGGGCAATGATATCAGTTGCTTTGGCTTAGAACGTCTCTGAAGCCAACACCAAAGCTGCTGAAGATCGATTATTCTTTTGTGTCTTCACTAGGCATGCATTGCCTCTATCATTTAAGTTGTGTGGACTCCCAAGATGGAGTATTGTTCTAGAAGTTCCAACAGCCTTCCATCTTCGAACTGCACTTACCCCAAATGGTTTTAGGTGGCCCAGAAGCTATACAATTGCCTGAAAAAACTTTTTGCTTACATAGTATTCCAAGCCCATGATACTTTAGATATCCGGTAAGTCCGGCATTCTGTACTTTGCAGATTACCAATGTTACGACATCATTGAAGATTACCAATGTTACAACATTTAATACAACACATCTTTATTTAAAGAAAGTTTTATGCTCTTTTATAAGCAAGAACTAGGATATTCTTGATAAAATAAAGAATTTGTAAAAACACATTAATCAATATGAAATCAATAAAATAAGCTCCACTCTTTTCTAACAACAGTCAAAACTTAATTGCCATGTCCTTTTAAGTATTAAGCCAATCCTCTTATATTGTAGCTTTGTAAAAATCCCATATCTAATAACACTGTTTCATTTTTAGATCAGACTTACATGGTCAAGCAAAAGAATACTGATAATTTCGAATTCCTCTAACTAGTTTTTGATCTATGTCTCTTACCTATGAGTTATTTTGTGTTTCATATTATTGGATGATGGAAGTAAATAGGCATTTAACAGTAACGAACCAATTATACCTCAAGCAGGAGGTTTAGAATCGTCCGACGGATTGTTGCAATCCCTCAGAACAACCTTTTTGTTTTTGAAAAGCATTTTGAAACATTCAGTAATCAAGAGAAATGTGTTGAAGCAACCAACTAGCTATGATCTTTCTGAGTATCATGGATACCTTTATGGAATAAGTTAAATAATTAAGGCAGTCGAACACAATTTTTTTTAAAATTGCTTTGCACTATTAAGTTATTAATTTTATCCTAATTTAAAAATCAAATCACGTTGCATATAACGATACTTTCCTTTTTAAGGGTACTTTTGTCAAGTCCATACAATAAGGCATGAATGTACTGTTATTTCCTTTAGAGTACATTTATACATCAAATTACACATCAGCCATTTTGAAAATATTTATTTATTTTATTATTTTTCTTTTTTCTTTTTGCATTTTTTTCTAACACAGCTTTAGTGTCCAAAGAATTTTTACCATGTTATAAAACATATAAACACAGAAAACTGAATATTTAAATATAAAATGTTAGCAATAAAACACGGAAGTCATATACTAAAATCTTCCTTCGTCAAGTACTTAGTGATTAATAGATTTCTTTTTATATTTTTCTCTACATAATATCGGCATTTTTTTTCCTTCTAATTAATGGGCATCAAGGGAAATTAAGCATGCGATACCCGGTAAATATTTTACAATAACTGCAGATCTTTGATTCTGTAGATGACATTAAGTTCCGGTAATATATTAAAATAAATAATGCTTAAGTACTTCAGGGTTTGGATACATGACAAATGATCTATTGAAAATCATTTTTACAACAAAGCTATAAATAACTGATCTGTCTCCTTTGAAAGAATTCAGTTTCTTAGAAAAATTATATTGAAGGCAAGAGAGTAAACTTTCATAAAACTACATTGATAATAATTCAAATAACAGAGCTGAATCAAACTGATTCAAATACCAGAGCTTTAAGTTATTAACCTTGCGTCTCTTAATGGTAGTATAACTTAAGATATTGACCGTAAAATATGTGGATATTAAAATTTAGTTCTTACCACGAGTTCAGGATTTTATGGTTACCTATAAAACTATACTGATAATTAATTTAAAAAATTAAATATTGAATTCATTACACTAATTTGCACCCGCACGCCCAGTGTGTGACAAATTTTTATGAATTATAAGCAATAATGTGCACATGAGTGTAAATATGTATACACAAGCATATATATATATATATATATATATATATATATATATATATATATATATATATATATATATATATATATATATATCTTACTATTAACAGCTGAAGGTAAACAAATGTTAGTTTGTTAGTTAGTAGACACGGGGACGGACTAATCTCGCGAACCATAGCATAGCAGGATATCGCGACTGGTACCGATATACGCGGACGGCCGAGACGCGTGCACTGATGCTATCCTCAACTTTCAAAAATTTTAACTTTTATAATTATTCAATTAAAACTGCCGAACTCAATAGAAGAGGACAACAGAAAAAGTTGACATTCCGGGTGGGCCAGCTCCTTTCCGTTTCTCAAAGTTCCGTTTACCGAAGTAACGGTGGCTCAGAGGTATCGCTCCTGACGTCTAATCCTAAGGTCCCGGGTTCGAAACCAGCCGCCGTAGGGTGCAAGAACATATTAGAAGAACATAATTGAAATCCACAAGAACATAATTGAAATAAATTTGAAGTACCAGAAATAATTTTAGTTTTAGGAAAGGAGAAGTTAAAGCCTTTAGAATTTTTTTGTAATTGAATGACATAATGACCTTTTTTGTTTAAAATGCAAAAATTGAAAAAGGAAATTTTAAATAATTATTTTTTTTAATCTAATATATTTTTAAAAGGGAATAAACAGTTTTTAATCTTTAAGATATAAAGCCATTTCATTTTAAATCAAAAAAAAGCAACACATCGGGTTGCCACTCAGCTAGTATATATATATATATATATATATATATATATATATATATATATATTGATATTGCAGAGGCATTTTATGGGAAGACATTCGCCTTTTATTATTCACCACTGGTTTGTTGGCTACTTTATTATGGGAGCACCATTTAGGTGAGGCAACATTGCTCGCTATAAGGCTGATGAAATAGAAATGTCCAAGCCTTATTCGGGATTGGAACCAAAGCCCACTGCGTGTTAAGTCAAATTGCTAACCACTCACATTGTGGAATCTACAATGTGGGGGACATATATATACAGTGGAATCTCGAGCGATCGTTTTCGGATCCATCGTTTTTCCGTATGTGTCGTTCATTTTATCCAGTCCCAACGATCCTATTGCTTTGTTATGTTTCCACATATATCGTTTTCCCGCATTTATCGTTCATTTCAATCGGTCCCTTGAAAAACGATAGATCGAGATTCCACTGTATATACACTGCTGGCCACTGTAAATGCAACACCCTGAAGGAAACATGCAAATACTATGAAATGTACAACATGCATTAGCGGAGGTGAGATATGCAAATGATTAGAATTTCAGCGCAGACGCACATCACGCGAGCTTGTGGCGCCACTTCAAAGCGCTATTTAAGGCTTGGAGATTTCGACGATTTCAAGTTCGGCAATTGTGCTTTTCTTGTGGTTTTTTCAAAAAAACGATCAATTATGCCTCGTCGAAAACAGCGGTCATCTTTTGATCAAGTATCCGAGTTCGACAGAGGAAGGATAGTGGCCTACCGAGATTGTGGATTATCTTTCAGGGAAATCGGTAGTCGTGTTGGACGAAACCAAACAACTGTAATGCGGATATGTGATCGTTGGATGCAGGAGGGTACGACGGACCGGCGTGTTCGATCGCATCCACCTCAGCGCACCACTTCACGTGATGACAGGAAAATTGTGCGCATGGCAGTGACGGATCGCTCAGTCACATCACGAACCATAGCACAGCACATGCAGTCTGTAACGCATCATCCAGTGTCTGCGCGTACCATTCGACGCCGTTTACAGCAGAGTGGTCTGTCCGCAATACGTCCATTGCTTTGTCTACCCTTGACGCAGAACCACAGACGTCTCCGCCGCCAATGGTGCGATGACAGAAGGATGTGGACGGCAGAATGGAATGAAATTGTCTTTATTGACGAGTCACTCTTCTGTCTGCAACACCACGATGGTCGCATTCGAGTCTGGAGACACCGTGAAGAGAGGATGCTGAACAGCTGCGTTATGCACCGCCACACTGGTCCTGCACCGGGTATTATGGTATGGGGCGGTATTGGATATCACTCTCGCACACCTCTAGTACGCATTGCCGGTACTTTAAACAGCCAGCGATACATCTCTGAGGTGTTGGAGCCAGTTGTCCTTCCTTACCTTCAGGGCTTGCCCACAGCCATACTTCAACAGGGTAATGCGCGACCACACGTGGTACGCATTGTCCAACGTTTCTTCGTCCATCGCCAGATTGAATTGCTTCCCTGGCCGCCTCGCTCTCCGGATCTTTCGTTGATAGAAAACATGTGTCCATGGTTGCTCTACGATTGACCCAGATTCCATCCCCAGCTGGCACAGCAGATCAACTTTGGCAACGCGTGGAAGCTGCTTGGTCTGCTGTACCCCAAGAACTCATCCAAAGTCTCTTTGAATCAATGCCGAGGCGTGTGGCAGCGGTGATCTCCAACAATGGCGGCTACTCTGGCTACTGATTTTGGCAGGAACCACACTTCACAGAAGTCTATAAATTTTATCATTTGATACTTGGTCAACATGTTATCTACAAAATAAATTTTGTTGTGATATCTCTTGTCTTTCTTGGTGTTGCAATTTGGGTGGCCAGCAGTGTACATATAATTTTTTTATTTATTTATTAATTATAATGCGGAGGCATTTTATGGGAAGACATTCGCCTTGTGTTATTCATCACTGGTTTCCTAGCTACTTTATTTTGGAAGCACCATTTAGGTGAGATAGCATTGCTCCCTATGAGGAGTACGACAGGGAAACGTCGAATCTTTATTCGGGATTTTAACCAAATCCCACCGCGCGGCAACTCACTTTGCTAACCATTCACAATGTGGAATCTACAATGTGTGGGACATGCATAATTGTATATTTATATATATATATATGTATAGTCGAATCCGGTTAATTGCACCAACGGTTAATCGGACCAGTCGCTTATTCTGACCGAATCCAAAGGAACCGAAAATTCCAATGCATAAGCCCAACAGGGCATTTTCGTTTAATCCGACCAGCCGGTTATTAGGACCAAAATGATAGCGTTCCTATGCGGTCCGATTAACCGGACCAGTCGCTTATTCTGACCGAATCCAAAGGAACCGAAAATTCCAATGCATAAGCCCAACAGGGCATTTTCGTTTAATCCGACCCCGGTTATTAGGACCAAAATGATAGCGTTCCTATGCGGTCCGATTAACCGGACCAGTCGCTTATTCTGACCGAATCCAAAGGAACCGAAAATTCCAATGCATAAGCCCAACAGGGCATTTTCGTTTAATCCGACCCCGGTTATTAGGACCAAAATGATAGCGTTCCTATGCGGTCCGATTAACCGGACCAGTCGCTTATTCTGACCGAATCCAAAGGAACCGAAAATTCCAATGCATAAGCCCAACAGGGCATTTTCGTTTAATCCGACCCCGGTTATTAGGACCAAAATGATAGCGTTCCTATGCGGTCCGATTAACCGGACCAGTCGCTTATTCTGACCGAATCCAAAGGAACCGAAAATTCCAATGCATAAGCCCAACAGGGCATTTTCGCTTAATCCGACCCCGGTTATTAGGACCAAAATGATAGCGTTCCTATGCGGTCCGATTAACCGGAATCGATTATATATATATATATATATATATATATATATATATAGATATATATATGTGTGTGTGTGTGTGTGTTATTAGAGCATGTATTTATATTTTTATCATGACTTTTGGCTACGAGTGTTTCAAAGCATAGTTAGTTCGCGTAAGGACCTGTTCACATAGGAGTCCCTTGCGTTGCGTTAAGGAAAAGATGACGTTGAGACGAAAATAAACCAATCATAGGCCTCCAAACGATTAGCAATGAAATTTTTAACGGCTATGATTGGTTTATTTTCGTCTCAACGTCATCTTTCCCTTAACGCAACGCAACGGAATTCTATGTGAAAACAGGCTCTAAATATCTTAAGCCGCATGTAAAACATGTAATATAGTAAATGTATATATGGGTAACAGAAGATTTTTTTTCACATCAACATAAAATAAGGAGGCAACATAAATATAAAACTAGCGAAATATTTGCCCTTATTTTGGGGAATTTATTTTTTATTTCCTGTAGTGTGAAAAATGTTGCAGAGAATTTATTTCAAGAAACAAATAACATAAAACAAGAAAGAACAGTAGCATAGCTATCTACCCATTCCACCTCTGGCTTTAGGCTATCTATCCCTAATATAATGGAAGAGGACGTCAGCGCGGTAGAGCTTCTGATGTGGGTTTCATTCACAGGTTCTAGCAAACCGCAAGAAGTTGCCGTGAAACTAATGCATCAATGTCTGGTCCCGAAGTGGTTGCAATTCTTAGTGGGTTTTGAAGGCGCTCAACAGAAATTTTTGATCTAATTTTAACTCTTCGAGTCCTTTATCTTTGAAAATAGTTGTTCACAAATGGAGGTAGTGCCAAAAAGCGCTGGCGTGAATAAGTGGGGACTCTGAGGAGAGTGATAGCTTCTCTGAAGAGATAGGTGTTATAGAGTTTATGATCTTGTGGTGCTGCGGTTTGGACGATGCGTCTGATTTCGTAAGAAATAGTCATTAACATGAGTTGTCGCGAATTGAATGAATCAAATGGATTGAGTGGGTGCAGTTCAACTGGCACTCATCAGTACCACGTGACTCCCGGAGAACGATGTGAAATTTTGTTGTTTATGGTTTGACTGGTCTTGCCAGGTTTGATATGAAGGGATCACATAATGGCAGTGCTTCCCAGGTTTCATTAATTGTACTCGGTATTAATTTCAGTCTAATTTTAATTGTTATATGTTTGTTAAAATTGTTGTGTGGTGTTAAAATTAAAGTATAAAACAACCATCCAGGACTCTTACTGGTTATTTGGACCTTACACATTTCGTATTTAAAATGATAAGTTTTTCATTTTCTTCATGAGTAAAGTTGTTAAGAAAAGGCAAAATAAATAAAGGCTCGTATTTCACACAACAGCTTAAAAGATACGGACTTTTTAATAGTAGACATAAATTGTTTTAATTCCATATTCTTCTATAGTATGTATACAATATAATTCGTTTTAATTGCTGGGCGTTAACAACCGTCGCTTAAGGGGTTCCAGAACACAAAATTGTTCGAATTTTCGAAAAAAGTTTTATTGCATTAAAAATTTCTGTGTTCTTTTACGCTTAAAATTACGTTTAAGTCATGTTTCTATCTTATTTAGAACAGGCTAAATTATAATTTTGTTTTGCAACATTCTAATAGTAGCCAATGGTTGTTTAAACCTGTAAGTGCGATTTTCTGCATGATGCGTTTTTTCCCCATTTGTCGTCTTTAAATTGTTATAAGTCAAGAACCTTTAAAGATAAATGGTTGAAACTTGGTACATATATTTTTCACCTATTTTACTTTAATTGCGATTCAGTAAATTTGAAAAAAATATTTCCTTTTAAAAATATAATTTTTTTCAAATATGTTACATAATTTTTTTTGTAAATTTCAATATAAATATTTTTAATTTTTAAAAAAATTAATATTTAAAAAAATGCTGAATCAAAATTAAAATTTATATATTTCTGTTTAATTTAATGAAAAAGAATTTAAATTCGACAAATAATATTTCGAGTTATAACAATTTTAAATGACCCCACGTTTTTAAAAATTTTAAAATTAAAAAAAAATTTAAAAACATTTTGAGAAGTTTTATGAAGTGATTTTCTTTACAAATTATATGTTTAACCATTACAAAAATATTCAAAATTTTATCTCAATAAATAAAAAAGTTTTTTATATGTGTCCCGTACCCACTTAAAACCGGGATTCAAAGTTGGGTCTTCTATCCTTTAGGTCAGTAGACTTCCAGTTCATAGAAAGAGTGGGAGTATCATTGTCAATGAATACCCCAATTTCATATTCCGTCTTTTCTTGTTGACGCTAGCGTCACATGATGTTAATATTTATGACTTTATAATGCAATAATTTGAATATGTTGAATACTTCAATGACAAATATTTGTGTAACCCTTATAATTAGAAATATTTTACTAGTAGCCCATCATCATTGTTTCTAACCGTACCATGCAAGTGTAATGACCGTTTCACATGAAAGGGATTCGATTCCAGGTCTATCCTCGAGTCATAAATATTTGTGTAACCCTTATAATTAGAAATATTTTAAAATTAAAGAAGAATAATAGTATGTATAAAATTCTCTACAACTCTTCTTTAATTAGTAAATTAAAGAAGAAGAAGTGGCCAATATGTGATTAAAAAAATATTGAGAGAATATTTCCTGAATATATGAGAAAACAATAATGATTTTTCATGGTCGTAAAAATTGACAAACTCCTTATTAACTTTCCCAATAAAATGTTATTATTTTTATACAAAACCAGCGATAAATAACAAAAGGCGAATGTCTTCCCATAAAATGCCTCCGGATTATAATTAATATTATTATCTACGAACCATCCCATAGATGAAAATTTAGGTGCTGAATGTGTTCATCATACAGACCTTCAATCTCTGTGTTAAGCTACGAGAAATTCTCCCCTTGTTATTTTTCGAATTATACATGAAGGTTTTTTTTCTCTTGAAATGCAGCGATCTCCACATATACTTTTCGCGACACACAAAAAAGCGGTTATGACGCATAATATTTGACATTTGAGTAATAAGGAATTATTATGTACAGCTAAAATGATTTCACAAATTATGACTATTACAAAAATATTTATCCTTGGACAAATTCAGTAGTTAAATAATGAAAATATAATGCAATATCAACATCATGTATTGTAGTATATTGCCCTGAGCGTTATTCTTTCCCATTGTCTTAAAAAAATTATTTAAAAAATCAGTTTCACCTTCTAGCAAAAGACATCAATAGACCTATAAAATCACATCACGTCAGATATTAAAAAAATGCTGACATAACTTCAACTTCTACTTTGAGATGTGGATCACAAAATTAAAAAAGAAGAAGTGGCCAATATGTGATTAAAAAAATATTGAGAGAATATTTCCTGAATATATGAGAAAACAATAATGAATTTTCATGGTCCTAAAAATTGACAAACTCCTTATTAACTTTCCCTATAAAATGTTATTATTTTTTTTATCATAATATATGTATTGTAGTTGTTGATAAAGCGCAATGGCTTCTTCATTTCTTTTCTAACATCCTAACAGCTGTCATAAAAATATTCCAAAACGGAGGCAGACGAGCACGGTATTTTTGAAAATTCGCCTTTTTACACATCTTATATAAATATTACAAAATTATTTTCTTAATTCCATACATTTCACATGTCTGGGTCATCCATTCGTTAAGCGCACAAACGCTTGATTATATCATGTTAGAATTATTTACACCATTATCTAAATTTTCCCCGTTCTAATTTCACTAATGGAGTTACCAGAGCCTAAAGTAATCGCTTGTAAGGAGATCTTTATCATTGAAGAAAATTTCTTTCCGTTGCTTCCACAGCCTCTAGTTCAGACCGTGTAAAACTTCCAAATCACACAGTTGAGGGCAACTTATTTTACCACACTTTATCTTCATTAAAGACACTCACGGTCAAGCTGCGTAAAAAGGGTGAAGGAACTCTGTTAATTGGAAAATATGTACCCCGTAAAAACACTTAGTTACAACGGATCCTAATTTAAAAGAAGGCATAACTTGATTTAGAGAATGAAAGCACAACAGAAAATCTTCTTGATCCAATATTTCTAAAGTTTGTGTTAGAAATGAAATGTTACTCAAATGCGGAGTTTTTTTTTCTCGGTAAAAGCTATTCTTACCAGATTATTAAACGCTAAGGACTTTCTGAAAGTGTTAGAAAATGGTTTTAGAGGTGTGATTAGTGACTCGCAAAGATAACAAACTGTAGTCTCGTATAATTGCTTGCTTGATTTGGTTCATTTTTTTTTTCAGCGCGAATAATTATGCGGTGCTTTAAAGTGATTAGTGATAGAAATACTAATCTAATTCTGGAATAATAGTATTTAATAACTGATGGATATATTTAAAATATGTGAAGTACAGAGTGTCCGGGTTAAAGGTATCCAAAAATCATGACTTATTTTTACGGAACTACACATTAGAATTTTTAAAAAAGTTATTTAAATAGAAAGAACTTCTCACCAAATTTTAAAATCAATTATAGACTTCGATCATAGTATCATAGATTTCGATGTGGGCATCTTTTGTAGCACGACTAACGTTTAAATGGTAATCCAGTTCTCTCTAAGTGTTTCGTAGCATATCAGGAGTTATTGCGCGAATTGCTTGAATTATACGCATCTTCAACTCATCCACAGTTTAAATTTTTTCTTATACACAATGGATTTAAGGGGACGGTGGACCTTCAAACCTAACTTTTCTTGTTTTGAATGGATTTGCTTGAAATTGGAATATGTGATTAGTACCATATATATGTACAAGTGGTTAAAATTTTAAGATGAAATATTAATAATTTATGAATTAGGAATTATTAGTTATATCAAAAATTGACCTCATTAAAAATGTTCCAGGCGTATTTCTTTTGCATATAATACGGTAATTTTTATTTACAGGATACCTTATTGAACTAACAATGAAACTTATTGCTTATTTTAAGCATTCGTTAAAAATATAAAGAGAAAAAAATAATAATAGTGAAAACACCCCCTTTTTATTACTCAAAATACCTATAAATCATTTTTCGAGTACAAAATTTAAAAATTCTGAGCTACGAAGCATATTTATTTTCAATAAGATTTATTTGATATACAGTTAAGTATATAAAACTTAAATTTCAAAGCAATGCGATAGTTAGAAATGCGCCCGGAGCAGTTTGAATATTCGTATGACATGACAATTTTTATTTTGAGATAAAACACATTTAAAGTTATTGCTATTAGTAACCACATAATATCTAAATTAAATACAAATGTCTATAACTAGGAAAGGAATCGCAGAAATTAAAAATTATTTCTGCAACACATTCGTACTCTTCCGTAGTTTCAAAATTCAATAAAATAAAATAAAAATTGAATTTTTGGACAAATTTCACAATTTTGAAAGTCCACTGTCCCCTTAATGAATCCGCAAGCAATATAGCCTAATAACGCCTGATATGCCACGAAACACGAGGAGAGAACGGGATTACCATTTAGACTTTAGTCGTGCTACAAAAGGTACACACATCGAAATCTATGATACTATGATAGAGATCTATGATTGATATTAAAACTTTGTGACATATTCTTTATATTTAAAAATATATTTAAAATTCTAATGGGTAGTTCTGAAAAAATAAGACTTGGTTTTTGGATACCTTTAGCCCGGACACCCTGTATTAAGCGAGAAATTGAAGTTTGTTACTTTTTTGAATTCCTCAATTATTTATATCAATTGATCTTTTTATATCAAAAAATGTCAATTGATATAAAAAGATAATAATACAATGTTACAATTGATATAAAAAGTAATAATAACATTAAGTAATAATGTTATTATTACTTTTTATATCGATAAACAGTAATAATGACATTACTTTTTATTGATATAAAATTGATTTTTCAAATAAAAAAACAGTACATTATCATTTATATCCCTACATCAATTTCATTAAGTTTTAAATTTCTTCTCTGTGCATGGGAGAAAATGTAGTATCTTTAAAAATTGCTTGCAGTTTATTTTCAAAGTATTACTCCAGTGTTAAGTGCAGTATTTCACTAGAAAATTTAAACGTCTTTGTTGAACATCTTTCACTATAAAATGTTTCACTATAAAATTTACATGTACGAACATGTTTCACTATAAAATTTAAACGTCTTTGTTGAACTTAAAAATAAAATATTGATTTTTAAATAAATTATTATATATTATAATACACTGAAGTGCCACTGAATTAGGGATAGAAAAGCCTATGCAAATTGTGTAGCGGTGCTCATCATGTATGTGCAAGTGAGGGCGCTGTGGAAACTACATATATAGCGCGTACTGTGGTTGTTCTGAATTAGTTGTTGGAATTGTCAGTATGGGTAAACTGCCTGATTTAGACGCCTTCGATCGCGGACAAATCGTAGGTGCGCGACGCATGGGCCATTCAATTTCCGAAATCGTCAGACAGCTAGGATTTTCAAGGTCGACAGTGTCAAGAGTATACCATGAATACATGGATGGTGGAAAAATAACTAGTGATCGGGCAAACTGCAAAGGACAATTAGCCTTGACAGTGCGTGGTGAGAGACGGCTCATGCGTATTGTGCGTAGCCAGCGAAGCCAAGCATTATCTCAAATTGCCACCCAGTTTATTGACGATGCCAGCCGTACAGTCAGTAAACGGACTGTGCAACGCTCGCTTCACCGTATGGGTTTCGGGAGCCGTCGACCTACGAGAGTACCATTGCTCTATACTCGCCATCGGACTGCACGTCTTGCCTGGGTAAGAGAGCACAGAGACTGGAGTGTAGAGGACTGGGAACGAGTAGCATGGAGTGATGAGTTTCGATTTCGACTACTTAACGCCGACGGGAGGCTGAGAATATGGCGTCAGGCTCATGAAGCCATGGATCCTGCATGCCTGGCTGGAACTGTACATGGTCTGGGGTGTTTTTTCGTGGCACAGTTTGGGATCTTTGGTGCTTGTACCAACCTCCCTCAATGCAATTCGGTACGTAGAGTTGTTGGGTGATCACCTCCATCCGTTTATGCTGTTCTGTTATCCGCAGGGTAATGGAGTTTTCCAGCAAGACAACTGTACCTCTCACAAGTCTCGGTTGGCTACTGGCTGGTTGGATGAGCATTCCTCTGACTTCTCTGTCATGAATTGGCCACCTAGAAGCCCAGACTTTATGGTGGCAGACTTTATCTCCAAATCCTATTGAGCATCTTTTGGATGTTTTGGAACAAGGCGTGAAAGGCCATCACACAGCACCAAAGAACCTTACTGAATTATGGACAGCATTAGCCAATATTTGGCAAGCCATTCCCGTGGAACGTTTCCAGAAACTTGTTGAATCTATGCATCGCCGTGTGGCAGCCGTTATCAAGGCCAGAGGTTGCCCAACTCGTTATTAGGTAGGTATCCCTAATTCAGTGGCACTTCTGTGTATATCAATATAATATTAATTTAAAGTCATATCTAATTTAACATATGTCACATAGCATAACATTACTTAGAAAGGTTCAATCTTTGAAAGCAAACATAAGTCATTTTTTTGTCCTGATTTCGCATATCATAAAATGAAATTATCAAACAAAATAATTTTTACAGTAAAAAAATCACTACTGAAAGAATAAACATTTTTGTTTAAAATTTGAGAATCAAAGATAATGGATCACACAACGTAAAAATATCCGAATGATCTATACAAGTGACATAAGGAAATATTATGTTCAACAACGTCCCTTACGATGTAACTAAAACAAACACTTATGACTCTTTCCATTTAATTCAGTTGAAAGTGAGTATCCGATATTAATGAAATAGCAGGTGTCATACTTTCCAATAATACCAACCTGTCGCCAATGCGTTTGCGACTCTTGGCGATGAAAAATTGTCATATGATTGCAGAGACCGGAGTTTTATGTCTTACAACTACCATGCCACGACTTAACTACCAAAACTATTCAAAGTGTGCGAAATAAGTGACCAGTGCTACATAGGCGAAAGACACGTAACTGCTTATTTCGCTTTGCGTATTAGGCTTCTTCGAAAGTGGCGCTTTCCTAAGTTAACACGCCAATCTTTCCATTAGTGAGAAAGAATATAACTTTTATACAGGAAGTGTGAAAAATGGGTATTCAGTGAAAATGTATTTTGGAGAGAAAGACATATTTTGGAAGTAAGACATATTTTGGAGTAAATAAAATCGGGATTAGCATTGGCATATTCATGGAAAGAAATCCCTTACTTTTTGTGACATCTTTACCCTTTATATACTGCTGGTGCGATGGATTATCATCTATAAAGTTTAGCCAAAAGTATTTATTGATGTCTAAATAACACTACAGTTGGCTGGAGTAATTTACATGCTGCAGGTTTTGGCGGAGATGCGTACAGGAAGGTATAAATGTAATTGCGAACTTTTCGCGTAACGTTGGAGACATGTTGATGTAATAGGGAAATATATCAATACCACAAGTGTCAACTTTCATTTTCAATTTTTTATTATATAAATCTTTTAATGCAAAATTATGCATTATCTACGGTATATTAGACAAGAATGCAATCATACGATCCTACAGCGTACCAGGGAGCTTTGAACTTAGATTTCGCACTTCTAGAAAGGAATCACAGAAAAAATCACAGAAAGGATCTACTGATCAAGTTTTATATCTATGTCAAAGGATCAGAGATGCCCAAAACAACAAACCAACCAAACACACCGCTGCGGTATTTCTGGATCTCGCCAAGGCTTTTGATAGAGTCTGGTGGAACTTACTAATAATAAAACTCCATGATAATTTTGGAATCAAAGGCAGGGCACTTTCTTGGATAGCTGATTTCTTAAGGGATAGACTCATTCGTGTTAAACATAAAGAAGCTCTATCCAGATGCTATAGAACGCATGAAGGAGTCCCTCAGGGATCCGTCCTTAGCCCAACCTTGTTTTCACTATATATGGCTGGGATCGAAAAGATCATATCTGACGGAGAGTGTGAAGTTGGAATGTTCGCTGATGACATTGTTCTGTGGTGCTCCGGCTCCGATGTGAACCTTATAGAATCAACTCTAAATTCAACGTTAATTGCTGTGAGAAAATTTTTACCGAATGACCACAAACTGGTTTTTAATGTCTCAAAATCATATGTGGGTTTCTTTACCACGAACAAACATTTGTACTCGTATCGCCCCCAGGTTCTCTTCAATGACCAGCCTCTCTCTTATATCAAACATCCAAAGTACTTGGGTTTCGTTTTAGATCAGGAGATCACGTGCAACGGGCATATTCAAAATTTGGTTAACAAGAGCCGCAAGAGACTGAATATTCTTAAGTTCATCTCAGGAAGAAACTGGGGTGCTGATGCAAAAACACTCAGGGCAACGTATATTGCTCTTATCAGGCATATTCTAGAGTATGGGTTCCCTGTATACTTCAGCGCCTCCTCAACTAATCTCCTTCAATTAGAGAGGGTTCAGCTTAGTGCGGCCCGTATTATAACGGGATTGAAAAACAGCTGCCCAAACGAAATAGTACTCTATGAGGCGAATCTTCCACCTCTTGGTCTTGTAAGAAACTCACTCTTGGTTAAATATTTCAACAAATTAAGAAGCTATGACAATCAGAATCGTACTTCTGAATATTTGTGTAAATGGAGAGATAATCAAAGATTAAAGAGAAATAGCCCTTTCGGCTTAGCTGATAAAATGAAGATTATTTCCCATTCGGTAGAGCAATCTTCTCTAAGACCTTGTGTCAGCCCGATTGAGGACCTATCCGGAGTTCACTTCCACACTGAACTTATGTCCGACACTAACAAGAACTCAGATGCTCCCGATTACCAAAGACAGTTGGCCCTAGAGGTCATAGGTGGCATTCCCAGTGATGCCATGTTGATTTACACAGATGGCAGTAAATACGAGTTGAATCACACTGGGAGTGGTGTCTTTATCGAGAATCTTTCTGTCCGGCTTTCCAGACGCAACCCAGAAAACTGCTCGGTTTTCAGAAGCGAATTAATCGCCATAAATGAAAGGTTAAAGTCCATCCTCCATGACACTAATTGTAGTGACATTTGGATCCTTACTGATAGCCGTAGCTCGATTCAGTACTTACAGGATTGGATTAGTGTGTGCGATCTTGTAGGCAGGCAAATTATCACTAATCTTAAAATTTTAGCCAAGGGTAGGGATGTCCACTTTCAGTGGATTCCCTCCCATGTTAATATCCAAGGCAACGAAGTTGCAGATATCCTGGCTAAAAGTGGTTGTTCCGAGCCTCCCAACGAGGATTACACGCTAACATATAAAGAGTTTTTCTCTATAAAGAAAAAAGAAGACAGGCAAGTCTGGCTCACCCCTCCCACCCATCCCTGGTTCAGCAGGAAGACCCCGGGAGGCGCGTTAGAATTTGGGGGTGAACGACATGATCAAACGGCCGCCTCAAGACTAATAAGTGGGCATCTGAAAGGCATGACATTCGAATCTGGACGCAGGGTCTTTTCGTTGTGCACGAAATGCAATCTGAGGCCGGCTTCCCCGATCACATCTTGGAATGTTTGGGATTCACTCTAGTGGATTTTTGCGCCGATCAAGTTCTGGTGCTTGACTTCGCTAGGGTTCATGGCATCATGGATCTGATTTAGATGCTGCTAGATCTAGAGGGATTGTAAACAACAACAACAACAACAGAAATAAATAACCGATATGTACGCTGCAAAGAAAATAATTCCAATTGTAGAATTTGTCAAATATTTATTGGTGATTGAGAAATTGCAGTCATTGAAACCTCAATGGAAAGAACATCATCTAACACGAACTGCTATGCAGAATTTAGAGGACTTGAAGATAAAAAAATGCATGCAACACGCCTTTGTGGGAGTTCATTTTTAGATTCCATTCTTCACACACATACTTTTTCAGGAAGAAGAAAATTGAAAGTACCTTTTCAACTATCGACGATATAAAATTGTCTTTCAACTTTAAGGGGACAGTGGACTTTCAAAATTGTGAAATTTGTCCCAAAAATTTGATTTTTTTATTTTATTGAATTGAAAAACTAAAGACGAGTAGGAATGTGCTGCAAAAATAATTTTTAATTTCTGCGATTACTTTTCTAGTTATAGGTATTTGCATTTAATTGAGATATTATGTGGTTACTAATAACAATAACTTTAAATGTGTTTTTCTCAAAATAAAAATTTTCATGTCATACGAATATTCAAACTGCTCCAGGCACATTTCTAATTATCTTATTGCTCTGAAATTGAAGTTTTATTTACTTAACTGTATATCAAATAAATCTTATTGAAAAATATTATGCTTCGTATCTCAGAATTTCTAAATTTTGTACTTGAAAAGATGATTTATAGGTATTTTGCTTAATAAAAAGGGTGTTTTCACTATTATTATTTTTTACTCTTTATATTTTTAATGAATGCTTAAAATAAGCAATAATTTTTATTGTTAGTTCTATAAGGTATCCTGTAAATACAAATTACCATATTATATGCAAAATAAATACGCATGGAGCATTTTTAATTAGGCCAATTTTTGATATAATTAAGAATTCATAATTCATAAATTATTAATATTTCATCTTTAAATTTCAAACCACTTTTGCACATCTATGGTACTAATCACATATTCAAATTTCAAGCAAATCCATTAAAAACAAAAAAAGTTAGGTTTGAAGGTCCACCGTCCCCTTAACTTGCAGGTTAATGAAAAAAAATGAAAAAATTACTAAATTCCATTTCATATAATATCGTAAAAACATACCTGAAAATACCATTTTAATACCTAGTTAATAATTTATACCACATTTATATACAATATAAAATTTCCCAATCTCTCCTAACCATGAATATGTTTCTACTCAGAAAATAATAATTTCAACTATGCGATGAAATTTCAGTAGAGCATGGTTTTAGATCATTGATTTTTTTACCAAAATAGCTAAGACGTAAGTAATGTATTGTTAAGAGGAGAAACAAAATGGCAGATTTGTTGAAAGGTAGAAATACTTTATTTCTTTAAAACACTCGACAGTTAGATTGAAGATATGTCTGTAAATAAACTGTGCTACGGGTATGTAATTAAATAAAAGCAGTTAAAGTAATTTCCCTAAAAAGATAAAATTCTTCAAATTCTGACATATTTATATACACAGCTTTAGTCTTCAATGTATCGCAGCTTTAACTAACTTAACAATCTTGTAGTGTGTTTAAAACAGCGTATAGTAAACTATTTATTCGGAAATAAGAAATAAAAATATGAATTATTGTTTTGTAAAATGTATTGTTACCGTTTTGTTTTGCCGATTCTACAACAATAAAACTTTAATGAATAATGTCGTGGATATTACATACGTTATAGTCCTTTGAAGAACAAATCTTAGTAAATAGCTTAAATATTCATCAATATATTTCCTATTAAAAAAGACAATAGTCGTAACAATAACATTGATACAGAACTGTAATATCATACGAATAATAAAATTATATTTTTGTAATTTCCCTTGTCACAAAATCCTTGATGCTGGGATGAAACTTTTAGAGAAATGGAAGACCTAGTCTTCACTGCTACAACAAATTTAGCTCCCCAAGTGATCCAGACAATACAGGCTTATAAAACAATTAGAAGGTAACCCGTCATTTTGACGTCATAATGCTAATAATGACGTCATAATGGAAAAAGTATATGAAAGTTAAAAAATATCCCGAATTATCTAACAATATTGCATTTAATCCACACCTTGTAAAAGCAAACCCTTTCATTTTTTTATTTATTTAGTTTTTCATGTGATTGGAGTAGTAGACTGCCCTCCAGTTTTTTACAGCTCACTACGCGATATGAATACTTGAGTTACTTGATTCATTCACATTCAACTTTGTTTACTTTCAGAATTCATCGCAAAAGTAAACAGATTTTTAAAAACTGTTAAATATACAGCTAAAAGCATCCAATTTTTTTTAGTTCTGAATGTTTTGTAGGAAAATAGGCTGAACAAACGTGATTTGATGGAGAAGACATTAGTTTTTAGGTAAGAAAAAATTCTGATCAACATCTGAAATTGAAATTAAGCTTTATCGGCTGTTTGTTTACTGAGGGCTTCAAATGAAAGATGAGTACAGCCCGGAAATGTTATACAGAGACAGCGGCTATTACATATATATAATAAATAGTACGATTTTATCATATATGAAAGTCCTAATTTTAAGACCTAATTTTAAGCAAAAGACAAACATAATCAACAAGGGACCCTATAATTACATTGAAAATTCAGTTCAGATTTACCGTAGGAAAACACATACACACAAATATATATATATATATATATATATATATATATATATATATATATATATATATATATATATATATATATATATATAGAGAGAGAGAGAGAGAGAGAGATATATGTGTGTGTGTGTGTTTGAAAATATTTATATAATCTATTTATTATCATATATATAAATATATAGTCTCATAAATAATAAATAGTACGTTTTTAACATATGTGAAACCTCCAGATATTAAAATATATTTGTCCTAATTTTATGCAAAAGACAAACTTACTCAACAATGGCCCCTATAATTACAGGGAAAATTCATTTCAGATTTACCGTAAAAAAAAAATAAATATATATATATATATATATATATATATATATATATATATATATATATATATATATATATATATATATATATATATATATGTGTGTGTGTGTGTGTGTGTGTGTGTGTGTGTTTGAAAATATTTATATAATGTATTTATTATCATATATGTAGCTCTAAATGTATATAAAATTTTTGTCATACTCTTTTGCATTCTTTTGAAATGTGTTTATAAGAGAAAAGTCTTTAGATATATAAAGTCTTTAGTTATTTTAAATTATTTCTTGATGACATTCTTTCACATAAATATTTTAAAAATCATTTTAGAGAAAAACATTTGATGAAGCACATTCTAATAATATCAACTTTTTGGCAGGTCATCAATGTGATATGTGCTTCGATGGTTATTATGGGGATCCTCTAGGTAGATTAGGTTCCTCCTAGACCTTGCAGAAAGTGTGAATGCAATGGCGATATTGATCCTATTGCTGTTGTAAATTACAATACATAAGATTGCAATATCATTATTTCTTTTTGTTTACTACTTTCAATAATCTTTCATCATTTATTCCTTTCTGTTACTGAAAAACAGATAGCATAAAGTGGCCACTTTTTTCCATGTTTTTTAAATCGCTTTCTTCTTTGTGTGTGTGTGTTTGTACAGTGCAAATCTTGCAATTAATTTTTAACTAACTTTCCGATTAGTTACACATTTGAAACCTTTAGAACAGCTCAGAACACGATGACAATGCATTATTTTAATACATTTAGCCATCTTTAAGCAAAATTGAATTCATTTTCAGTTATTTTTGTTTAGTAGACTGTTGCCGCCATCTATCGGCCGAGACGGGAACGAAAAGTTCAACGCAAGTTAACTTCCAATTAATTTCATTTTCTTTCAAGTTGATGGGATAATTCACCTAAAAAAGTATTCATTTTTAAAAAGTATTTATTAGTACTTAGAATTGTTAAGTTTATATGATTCAACAGAAAATTTAAAAAACATGGTATATAAAAAAGTTATTTTTATCTTGTAATTATTTATTCCTTTCTGCTACTTTAACACGGATAGCATAAAGTGACCACTTTTTTTAAAACTAAAATTATACAAATTTAAATATCAGATGCAAGAGAGATAGGTATGCAATTCGACGTCACAGGGTTTAGAAAAGTGACGTAACTCGAATGTAATGCTCCTGTAATCTAAGTCTTCTTTTACAAATGGTATTCACGGAGAGCAATTTCTCTTATTCCCTTTCTGTAACGTAATAGGTTCCAAACCGTTTAGCAGCTCAAGAAGCCGAAAGCCATACGTCCGTATAAAAACGATAAAAATTTCAAACAAAATGACTCAATAATCGTTATAACAAATGCACGTCGGTTTCATTTTGTTCCCATTTCGAACATATGGAGACGTGCCTCCTGCCTGCCTCCATCATTCGTCCGGCAGGCTAAAGCCGATTACAGTTAAGTATCTTTCTCCACCTTGATGAGCCGAAGTCAATACGTCCTCGGGCAATCTTTGGAGAGTAATTCAATATTGCTTTTGCAGCCACAATTTTCCGAATTAGCCGATGTAATTCTGCAGAAGCGAGAGCCACGTATCAAGAATGGCTGTAATTGTGAGGAATTGTTTAGTTAGAGCGGGAATGGCATTTTACGTGCGGAAAATGGGAACATTAAATTAGTTAAAGCGAACTATTTATATTTTTTATTGTGCAATAAAAATTACTCTATTATAAAATTGTAGCATACTTTCGAAAGCGACAGCAATTTTCAAGATTTTTCTTTTTGAAAGAAACGTATGTGTGCATAGCTATTTATATTTCTAGTTGACTTAAAATCTGGATGCGTCTTATGGTTCGAAGGTAACATTAAAATAAAATGAATATTTATTATATACATATATATATATACATATATATATATATATAATATATATATATATATATATATATATATATATATATATATATATATATATATATACATATATATATATATATATATATATATATATATATATATATATATATATATATATATATATATGTATATATATATATATATATATATATACATATATATGTATATATATATATATATATATATATATATATATATATATATATATATATACATATATATATATATATATATATATATATATATATATATATACATATATATATATATATATATATATATATATATATATATATATATATATATATATATATATATATATATACATGTATATATATATATATATATATATATATATATATATATATATATATATATATATATATATATATATATATATATATATTTATGTATGTATGTTCGTATGTATGTATGTATGTATATATATATATATATACCCAACAAACACAGAGGCATCGGGCCGGGGTCGGAAGGTTCCGGCTAGCCGATTTCTCCATTGCCGGGCCGGCGCATTAGGTCAGTATCGTTTCCGTCACGGTCGTGTCCTCTCGCCCGCGACTACCCCGTCGAGTTCTGGGCCGCTTCCGGTAGGAATAGAGCCATCGTTCATCCGACTACGAACCGTCAGACAGCCGCGACGAAGCCATCAATGTGGATAGAAAGCCGTCGCGTAACCGGAGGTTGACGGGCCGGTTACGGGAGCAATAATTGGTGCCGACCGGCCGTCAAGTACCCATCTCGCAGCCAGCAAAGCGCCGTGAATCAGGGCAACTCGCCAGTAGTGAGCCGGAATCGGAATACCGGCAGATTTTCAAAGTTTTTCGTAGAACCCTTTCTTTCACATGCTTTTTATTTTTATTAATGAGATTGTTTTTAACCTTTATATATAATATGATCTGATATATACCCTTTCACTTTATTTTTTTTCTGGCTCTCCATGTATAACTAGTATTGATATTTTTAACTGTTCCCCTTTTCTCGTGTATTTTCAGGTAATAGTAAATATTAATCTCTGCTATTACCTAAAATTTTTATTCAGAATAATTCCTGAAAATCAGGAATTACCCGATTATATAATCTTAATTTATATAATTTATTTGAAAATGATTAAAAATTAAAATTGAATGTAGTTCAATGTTTTATGAATTTTATTCAGTCTTTTTTTTTAGTAGTTGACAAGTGAAAAAAATGTTTCATTGTTTTGCATATCAAAGAGTGATTCGTTGTTAAATCTTAGCTGTTCATGAAATATCTTTTTTGAGACATCTTCAAATAGGTCTTGAAAAGTTTATTCTTTGGAAATAAAAAATAATAATATTCTGTCATCCTACAGTCTTATCATATTGCTGAATATGATAAGACTGAAAATTAAACATACCTTTCGGTCATTGTCCAATGATGGTATATTTAAAAAATGTTGAAAATAAAAAAAAAATCCCACACAGTCGAGCAGCGGAGAGATAGCAGATGTGGTGTTTCTAATCCCTGGTGTAGGAACTCCCTGGTGTAGGAAAAATTATAACTCCCTGGTGTAGGAAAGCATACACCGAGTCCAAGAGATCCCGCCGTAAAAGAGAATCACAGACAAAATCCTGCTCAACCGACAGCTGTCTCAAAGAGACGCCCATACATTCTGTGAGTAGAAGTGGGGAAAGAGCAATGACAAACAGAAAAAGATTTCTCCCCCTCCACGAATTTCATTCTACGGAGGTGTTCGCTTCTAAGTCCCGCCATGGCCGCAAATGTCCAACCTCGAAGTAGAGAAATAAGACAGCAACTGTGTCGAAATATAATTGGTGTAAATAGCGTGCGCCAAAGTTTCGCCAAAGTTTCGCCAAAGACTTAGATGACGGAAAATCGCCAATCTGTGTACGTCATGATCGCACGCTCGCCAAACGTATTTTGTCAATAGATCGCTGAACTTATATTTATATGTGTAGTAATTTACACGGACATCGAAAAATTTAAAACAGTACTTTGGGGGGCTGGGACTGAAAAAAACTCTTCTGGAATAAAAGTCTTTTTGAGTCCATAGACACTTTTCTTTTATTAATTTTTATTTTCATTTTCTGGAAATATTTTTTTTTAACTTTCAGCTTTCTTGTGATCAAAATGTTTATGCTTTAAAACAAATACTTAGATTCTGATTTTTCAGCTTCCATCAAAGAATTTTCAGCTACGGCTTAAAATACATGAAAAGTTAAATAAATTTTTTAGACTAAATTAGCCATGTTTCAGAATTTCAGTAATGTGAAATACTACTTTTCATGCGGGAAAAAATCCTTTTATGTAGACGATCAGCTTAAAGCGTTAAAAATACATATTAGATAAAGATTAGGTTAGTAAAAAATTATAAAGATTTTTTTTTCCCTGAGGCTTTGAAATTTCTTGTAACTTCTCGTTGAAAGCTTTTAATAGATGGCTCTCTGAACCCCTTGAAACGATTTAATGGATGCCACTGGCCTAATAATTTTTAAGAAACTTAGAATTAAATTTTCTCATTCTGGAATGTATACATGTGTAGGGGGGACTACAGAATGCCTGAAAGAAATAGGAAGATGGGAAATATTTAGGTACATGAAAATGGAACGAATGACTATCGAACATGGGGACATCTATATCTGTCAAAATTTTCTAAATTATCTGCAAGTGTAAATAGCATCATTGTTCTTAATATATATTAAGCACATTTGCGACCGTTTCAAGATAAAAAATCATTAAAAAAAACTGCGTTCTTTACATGTTTATTTTTTATCAAAATGTTGTTGTATTGATATTAGGAGTTTAGATGTATAATTGAGATAGTCATTTTATTTAACTGGCATCTGTTTTTCGACTTAAAAATGGAGAATGAGTTTTTAAGTCTTACGTATTGACAAAAAGTTTCCCATTGTTTTAAAGGAGTGGGGGTGGGTAAGAAGAATGCTTCTAATAAAATCATTCACCGATTTAACTTGCTTAGGCTTGACCTAGAGAAAAACTTTTTTAATGACTCATGCACAGTAATTAAACCTCGGTCCTCGGTGCATCAGTGCCTCGATCATTTATTTTTTTTCAGCGTATCAGCGACTACGAAAGTATGTATTATAATTATTGTATGTTACCTAACTGCATATATTGATCTAATAAGTAAAGATAAATTTGAAGAGAATCACTATTCTTGGCTTGCACCAAAAACTATTAACTTTTGGAAATTTAAATAGTTACATTCATTAATTTTAAGGCCAAAAATCTTAAATAATATCTTACAAGTCCAGTTCTTAAAGAAATTAATTAATTTTTTACTCAAAAATGGATGGCTCACTATTATGATATTACAGATTTTTTTTCTTTTTCTTAAAAAAATATGATTTAAATTAAATCCATGAATAAAAATCTGGACGACCCATAAGACCTAATTTTTCAACCTTTACCCTGACGGACTGCCGAGCGAGGGCAACGCCCCCTTCTCACTTGAGGGGGTGTTGGCGAGAGAAAGCATTCCCCATATGTTTTAGATGCGAGGGAAGAAATTATTCGCCCCAATTCTGAGAAAAAAGGGGCCTTTACTTGCCACCTGCAAACAAAGAGTGTCCACACAAGGGGTTGGGCGGGAGAGAAAGAAAACGACTTCTCAGAAGGTTTAAGTCCCCAGAATTGGTATATGTGAGAGACAAAGAATCTGCCCCTGAGTGGATAATAAACTCATGACAAAAAAAAAACAGGCTGTCGAGAAAGCAAGCTGATCGTTTGATTTTACTGTTAGATTTTTAAGTTCGATTCCGGTATACGAGCAAACTGCTCGGGTGAAATTCGGATGAAATCCGACGAATAGGGAAATCTCTCCGTTAAAGACCATGAATGGTCTTAGTTGAATAATTATCTCAATAAATTATTACTGTTATTAATTAATATCGCTTAAAAGCCTTTTATTCCCGAATTTTCGCCTAAAAGTAGTAAAAAAATATTTTCGAATTTATTCGCATGCATTTCGTAAATACGAAAATTAAGTATCCCTACTAAGTATCCTACCTCATTGTACTCGGTGACAGTGATTAAGCATTATCAGAGACTAAATAGATGCCGATGTTTGGCACGTGAAAGAAAGTGCATTTCTTGTGGGCATTTCTCATGGGTGAATGGAACAGATTGTGTTTAAATTTTACCTCTGCGAAGCTATTAGTAATTTTTTTGAAAAAAATAAAATATTTATCTGAATCTGAATGTTTTTATCTGTTTATGAAAAATAATCAACAATGAGGAAAATATTGTTTTTCTTCTAACTTTAAATAATTAAGAAAATATTATATGACTGCAAAATTGTTATTCAAACTGAAACATGAAATTATCGTAAAAAGCATTTTTATTTTCATTAAACAAGTGCAGCTGCAAAGGTGAAGACTTGCATCGCAAACAAGATATACGCAGAATCCTTGTATCAAGAAAAAAATTAGTAAACTATCTATTTACTAGCACATTAAAAGCTACTAAAATACTCTCAACATTTACATACGTACAAACACACACTTTCTAATTTAATCTATGATGACATTTTTTTTTATTTTTTTTTTTTTTATGAAGCGTTTTCGGAAAACTTGAATACCGTTCATATCAATGGGTGTTAGAACTTTACATCTACGTTGGTCAGCTATGTGAAATTTATTTGCAGTCAACAATATCCCCCTTGAAGTTCCCCTTGAGGTAATTGACATGGTTAGGCTCCCTGATGACGAGACCTGTCGGTTACCTCTGTTGTTTTATGGTTCAGTTCCGGCACTTATACAGAATCTTGCCGTTGGTGCGTGGATGCCCAGAGTGCTTGATTTCTGTTTGTTTTTTGTCTATTTTAGTATAATTTTTTATCTATATCTGTTGGATTATTTATTTGTTTTTTTTCATTATGGGGATATGAAGCTTCTGCGCTATCCTTTATTGAAAATGTTTTCTTTGCAGGATATATTTTATGTTATAGTAATTTAGCAGTCTATGCTTGAATTTTAATTTTGTTTATTTCTATTATTTACTTTTTACGTTCTATACATCACTAGGTATAAAGTATGCGAATAAATACTGTTAAAAATGACGAATATAATTCAATGTAAATCAATATTTTAATAACAATATTTTGACTGTATAGAGCAGGGGTGGCCAAAGCGGCGACCGCGGTCGACTGGTAGACCGTGTAACTATTCCCAGTCGCCCGCCTGCCTAATATGTAATTGGTTGGGAATCAAAATGGATTTATTACTCTTTGTAAAAGTGATGATGATATTCCAAGTCTAACAAACTACCATTGCATTATCCAACAGCAGGCATTGTGCTCAAAAATATTGAATTCAGATGTGATGAATTTCGCATTTAAAATAGTTAATTCTATTCGTGGAAGAAGTTTGCAAAGACGCAGATTCAGAGCATTGCTAGAGGAACGTGAATCTGATTTCGGGGAACTACTTTTACACACTGCCGTACGCTGGCTAAGCCGTGCTAAGTTTTAAAAAGATTCTTGGATCTTTTTCCTGACATAAAATAATTATGGCAACTGTTAATACATCATATCCTCAATTGGAAGATAAGTACATTACAGGAAAGCTAAATGAATTAAATTTGCAACTTCAAGGAAAGAACAAAACATTAACTGAAATGGTTAGCGATGTTAATGCATTCAAGGGGAAACTTACATTCCTAGAAGCACAATTGAGGAGAGGAGATTTAAAACAATTTGAAAATATGGCAGCAAATTTTTAATATATGCTCAAATGAATGCGATCAATATGCTGATAAGATATCTCTGTTACGAAATGAGTTTCTAGAAGATTTAAAGATATTTATAAAACAGAGGATATAATATTATTCATGTCATTCCCATTCAATGATGAAATAAAAAATAGAAGAAATATCAATAAAATTAAAAGAATTTTTGGATGTGGATCAAATGCTAGTTGAGAATGAAATCCTTAACCTAAAATGCGATATATTTTTGAAATCAAGAGCTTCGTCTCAAAATAGTTATTGGAATTTACTTTGTGGAGAAAAATATTCATGTTTATGGTGCTGTGGCAGCATATTTAACAACCATTCTCGGCTCTACTTACCTCTGCGAAACATTTTCTACCATGAATGCAATCAAAACAAAACATCGCTCCCGTTTAACAGATGACCATTTGGTAGTATGTTTACGAATAGCTATAAGTACATAGGAACCACAGTATGAAAAGCTTGCCGAAAATATGCAATGTCATGTTTCCAGCGCGTCCTCTAATATAAAATAAAAATAATAGTTAACATTAATTTACAATAATATTGTTCGCATTAATAAGAAAATAAAAGAACATATTGTTTTATTTATAAACTAATTACTTTTTAAGAAGAAAACCTTTTATCTCTTATTAACATAACTTGATATTGAATATAATTAGTAATATGTATGATTATTTTAAATTTAAACTAATTTTTGGCTTTATATTACTAATTTTCTTATGATCACTCAACACATACGATGTTGGTAGACCGCAGCCTATAATTTAAATTATAGGTCGCCGGTAGTGATCAAAAGTTTGGCCACCACTGGTATAGAGGTATAAAAAGGTATGGTATGTTTTTAGTGTTTAATCTGTTAAACACTTATTAAAATGCATTGGGACTCAATTTCTTTTAAAAGAGAACTGTCACTCGAAGCATTTTACTTTATGCTATGGATATATCTATCTTCTAATAAATAAAAACGGTAGTGTTATTCATTGCAAAATCAGTACTCTTACCCCCCCCCAAAAAAAAAAAAAAAAAAAAAGCGCTGAAAATAAACGAAAATGGTCATGTTTAAGTAAAAAAATGCCCAGCGCCACGAAATACTTAGATCATGAAATAATTTTCAACACCATCACCGAAAAATAACTGTAGTCCAAATAAGTGTAACCCAGTGGTCTACCGAAAAAGGAAATGAAGCGCCTAACGAAATTTATCTTGGCGATAACCATCTTCGGGCAGGGTTGCCAGGTAAATCGAAGAGAACCAGGATTTGAAATGAAGCCCCGATAGATACCCGCTTTGGCATCCAAGAGAGTCTACTGAAAATTCCGTCTTAATCAAAATGAAAATCAAATTTAGGCAGGTACTATTTTTTCCTCTCTTGTGCATAAACAGAGGCGAAAAAATTATTCATTTGTAAGTGGATGTTTATTTCATTTCTATAGGAGTTGATGAAAAATGTACAAGGGAATTTTGTGTTTTTTTCAGCTTCACCGGAGCTTGGAACGCAGACCCCCCCCCCACACACACACACACACATACACAAACAACAACAACAACATACACAAACGCACATACTTGTGTAATAATACCACTGCGTTCCCCTGTTTGAAAAGCATTGTGTGCGCGTTTGTAATAGGAAGTCTTATGTCTTGAAGCTTAAAGAATTGGAAATCAGAAGGATACACGTTTCATAAATTCCCTCAAACATCAATTTCTAAGATAATATGGAATACAAACATACATATCTTAAATCAGAAAATAAGTTGAGCTCAAATATTCAGGTAATAAATGCAGCCCTATACAGAAAGTCGTTCGCACTTTGTGAAAACGATTTTAATAGTTAAGTTTTAAGTATAAATTCTTATTTTTTTGCTGCGATTTGCTTCTATCTGATAGCCATGGTTCTTGACAATAGACTCTAGCTCGAATTTTCCACGAAAGTAAACTTTTTCTTAGTACTGTCATGTCAATTTTACCCATTCCTCTTCGACCGTTTTCCAAAATCCGTTCAGTATTCTTGGATGCCGTTTCCCTAAGGATGACGAAAATAAATTACGATATCGATTCCATAAAGTGCGAACGACCTTCTATATTTCTGACATAATATAATCTAACATGATATATATCACGCATATATGACACTAGCTTTATAATGGCGTTGCACGGGTGTACCCTTAATAAGGCTTACTTGTATATTATGTACACTTGTAATTTTGCCAATCGATACCTCTCCCCACTTCTCAGCAACCCATCACCATATTATAATCCCCCCCCCCAATGCTGTCGTTCGGCATGTATTCGTCTTCCTTTTATTTTAAAGCAAGAATCTTATGGATATACGTTTCCTACTTTGAGATATGAAGGTATATCTGAAAAAAAAGTTTAGCCCCCCCCCCCCCCCCCTTGGGGCCGAATTTTGAAAATCCTGAAATCGATTTTAGGTAATCAAGTTCCTTACATTTTAAAGCAAGAATCTTAGGGCTATCTATTTTCCTCTAAGAGATATGAAGGAATATGTGATAAAACACGCAAAAACACGTTTAGCCCCCCTCCCCCCCCTTGGGTGCCGAATTTTAAAATATCCTGAAAATAATGTTTAGGTATTCATGTTCCTTACATTTTAAAGCAAGAATCTTATGGATATCAATTTTCTTCTATGAGATATGAAGGAATATGTTAAAAACACGTTTTGCCCCCCTCCCTCCCCTTGGGGGCCGAATTTTGAAAAATCGCTTCTTAAATGACGCCTTCAGCACAAAAGTAATAATCTCCGAAAATTTGATATCTGTATCTCCAATAGTTTTTGCTGGGCGTTGATACGTGAATAAGTCAGGACTTCTGCCTTTATATATATAGATAATATAACCGAAAGATTATATTATGTAAGCCGTATACTTCTGACATAATACAATCTTTAAATACAAGGAAAATTATGTGAATTTTCCGTGTAAAAGAATTTTCACAAAAATGAAATAAATTTTTATTAAAAGTCTCTTTAATTTAATCTTCGCCTTCCCTTTCAAATCCATAATTCTGACGCAGATTTCTGTTACTTATGGTTACGAATCGAACGACCGATTCCGGTGCGATGAAGTTTTATCGATGTCGCCACGATTCTGAAAACCCGCCACAGGCCCACTCACGCGTTCGGACGGGGAAACGCAAAACATTTCCCCTTCGGAGTTTCGTAAACAATCCTCCAGTGGGCCGGAAAAATTATTCCGTACTTGTCGCTCTAACGGCACCTCCAGCACTGGCCCGTAAAGCTGCCGTCAGTCCTGTGTTTGTTGGGTATATATATATATATATATATATATATATTTATATATATATATATATATATATATATATATATATATATATATATATATATATATATATATATATATATATATATATTATATGTATATTTATTATATATATCAGGGGTGGGCAGACTTTTCCAGGGTACGGGCTACTTCTAATTTTTTCAAGGTGTGGTGAGCAAAAAAAAAGGTCTACGATATTTATTATAACTTAATAATGTATATGGAATATATACTTACCTACATAACTACAATAAAAAAACTTACTCTTTTAAAACCAAATCAAAACGCAAGATACAAACATAATAATAAAAGCCACAAATATAATAATATCAAATGATGCATTTATTATCAAACAATTCAAAATACATTAAAAAGTTAATCATTTTCATATAAAGTTAGTCCTCGTAGTTATAGTTATTAGATTACTTAGTCTGCATACTTAGTCTCCATAAATGTGTTTCTTTCAGTATGCTCGTCTTAGGTCTTAGTAAAGACGGTCACCCCAAAATGTCTTGGTGGTCCACCGGTCGATCGCGATCGACTTAATGCCCACCCCTGATATATACTATAGATATATAATGTTACGAATTTTATAAATATTGCATTTTGTTTCGTTAAAATGGCTTCTATGTAAGAGCTCGTATAGCTATATATTTTACATGGCAGTCTATGGGAATATCGCCAAAAATTTGAGTTATTGTGAAATTGGCTATGGATTTTGTGGCTTGTTTTGGTCGTCAGATTTTGCGATATTTTGCCAACTTGTCGACTAAACCATTCTGGAAGCTTCTAGAAATACCTAGCTGTGACTGACCTATAGAGGGAGCTTTAGAAATCTATAAATATATCTGACATTGGCATTGGAACTCAGTTCAGTTTCCTAGTGAGAATTGAATGCGTTGTAACTGCGTTAATTCGCGTGTATTGAATTGAAAATATTGGTATCCTGACTTGTGTTTTTAGAATTTTCTGCTGTATAAAAGATATTTGTTATGTCTTTTTATGTTTAAATTTGTGTATACGCCTGAAGAATTTACAAAATAATAAGTTTATTTTGTGTGAACTTTCTTATTCAATCCCAACGAACCCAGAAAAAAAACGGAACAATACATATGTACTATAAATAATTTATTATATTTAGCTTATATATTTTTCATGTTTATTAATTAAGAAATTGAAAATACCTTTATATGTCTAACAAAATACAAAATTTCATTTCTTAAATTCCTCCCATAAATTTGAGGTGTATCTTATGGTAAAAAAATACGGAGATATAAACTTATTTTAGCTTAATATATTGCTGTGTGGCTTTACTTAAGTTTTTTGTTAGACTTTACGTTTATAAAGAAGTAATAGCTTCACTTCCATTATATTATGTAAAGGCATTTTGCTGCATATGCTAAACTCTATTTTTGTTAAATATCTATTCATATGGACAAATCGGGTAAAAAATTCTCTTCTAAAACATAATGACACATAGAAAATATATTTTGTATATGAAGTGCGTGGAAAGTAGACATACTCGCCGTTTGAAGGTTCGGCATCTGAACATAATTGGCACAACTGATGTTATAGCAAAGTCCTCAAAAAGGCACTTTTACGTACATGCTGTGATAAGGACATCCGAGAGATTAAAGTACAAAAGAAGCAGAATGACCACTTGTGGAAGGAGTAACATAGATCAGAATATAAATATTCTGCTTACACATGCTGAAAAATTATCTATTAACCTTTTCCATACGGGGTGGGATAGCATGTATCCCAAGAATATGGGCCCAAGAATTAATGAATGAATATATATATATATATATATATATATATATATATATATATATATATATATATATTATATTATATATATACACACATATATACATACCCCCCACACACATATATATACATACCCATTCACACATATATATATATATACACACACACGTATATATACATACCCACACACACATACATACCCCCCCCCCACACACACATATATATATATACACACAATATATAACCCCTTAATGGCCGTTCTTACAAAGGGGTATGGAATTTTCCGTTCTAAAGAGGGAATCGGTAAAATGGGCCCCGTAAGCTAAAGGTTAAGTTATTGATATCTTAAAGCTGGAATTTTCAATATATATTTGATATACAATGGTTATTTGACGAATATACATCAATTAATTAATTAGTAAAGTGTGTGTGTATTTATGAAATTAGAGAAAACCAAGAGATAAAAGAAATGTTATCTTTTTGACAAGCATGTATATGCATATAAATAGTGAACATACAATCTTGTACGTATTACTTGCGTATAAAATATAATTTATGTGGTTACGAGGAATTTTCCCATTTCATTGTTTCCTCAGTCGGAAACATCTTTACTTAAATAAGTCTATTATTAATAGCATAAGTACCTCATATTTTGTAAAGAAACACTTGTTTATTTATATATTGTCCCTGTTCGGTAGTCTCCAGATCAGCAGCTGCATTTGTTAAAACAACAACTCCAGATATTCTACCTTAACAGAGTCAATAATGCTGTATTTATACTATTCAAACTTTGTGTTGTTTTTAAACCAAACTACACATGTTCTTTCTTCTTAATTTATATTGCATCCGAGACTCTATTACCTTAATGGTAAGGAAAATATTTTACGATAAATACCAATACAACTGATTGGATAAACATACATATTTAAGACGAAATGATAAAAACATGTATGTCTGACTTATAGCTGGTTCATGGGAGAAAGGATAATTCATTAAAAGCTTTTTTTGACACTGTAAATATACGCTCTATTTTGTTAATATAAATAAAATTACTCACACTAGATTGTACGTAAGAATGTACTAGACTTCTTTCAAACCATTACTAATACATTCAAAGCTGCACAAATAAGATTCTGCATTCTGATCTGGGAAAGTTTTTATCTAATAAATATTCTAAATTGGGAAAAAATGAGAATGGTATCAGGTAAAGACAGCTAACGTCTCTTTACGGCCTGAAATGTTGGCAGAAAAATTGCATCATTTGGTTAAATCCTTTGTATTTTAATTAGACTTTAAGTTCTACCTCACAAAATAGCATAGTCGAAAATTTTTAAGGTAGGCCCTATTGAACAAGGGACCAGATTCAGGAAATAAATCAGAATACATTGGTTAATTTAATACTGCATAATTATATATGAATCTATATACGCTTCTAGAGAGAAAAACCACGCATCAGCGAATAATATTTTCCATCTTACACGACACCCTTCATTATTTTCTTTAAGGTAGATTTGCAGATTTCTGAAAATGGACAATTTTGAAGAGGTAGAGCATTTTCTTATTTACTAACACCAAGTGTGGATTAGTAATGCGGGGAAAAGCTGCTTTTTATACAAGGGACCCTGTGACGATAAATCTCTTGCCAGAATGGTCACCCGTCAAACGTAACAGACAGAAGAAAACATTCACTAGTTACAAAGAAATTTATCTGATATTTAAAGCAAAATTTACGGTAACAAATAAAAAGTTAAACGTTTAGTATTTTTGTAAATGTTTCGAAAACCTGCTTTTACGAACACATAGTTTCAACGACCAAAAATCGCCTGTAACGGGATTGTTTGTGATTACATTCGTATTTTTCCGTTGTCTTATGGGGGACCTACCCCATTAAACCATAGAAATTAGATAATTAGTTTCTAGGTATTATTTAAAAGTATTTATAATTAGCTAAAACACTCATAAAAGTAACGATTTTGTCTTTTAATTGATCAGGAAGCCAAAAAGTTACAGGCCATCGACTAGTACTGATTATTCATTTTCCTATTGCCTCCAACTACGTGCAAAATCTACGAGTGTATGATTTGTCAATGAGATTTAGGCTACTTTTACCCATTCATTCAAATCTATTTCACATATCAAAAAGATCGTGCGTGCTTTTGCTACACTTATACACATATCACTATGTTTTACTACCCAAAATTCAAGGTGTTTTGATAGTCACGAAGTTTTCTACTACGTTCCGCAATTTATGCTTCGTTTTTGCTGTTTAGAAAGCATATTCACGGTTTATCTGTGAATCTTTGAAGTGTTTTCTTTGAAAAGACACTAAATGATAGATTGATTTCATTCCACAAAATGCCCAGAAATATATTTTCCTCGACTAAATATTTTCCAAGGGTTAGATACCACACAACATGCAGGGTAAATCAAAATGAATGCCCCAGTTTCATAGGTTTACTACGCAAAATGTAATCAATGCATTCATTCAAATTATTAATACATGCAGAGGTAATATACAAAACTTTTGAAAGTTCTCCTCACAAATGTTCGATATGCGCTCCTTTTGTTATACGGCATATATCAGCTCTGAAAAGTAATTCTCGCCAAACTTTGTGCAGCATGTCTGCATCGATGCTGGCGATAGCAATAGTGATACTGGCTTTTAAATCTGTCATGGTCGTTGGACCTGGAGGCACATACACGCGATCGTTTACGAACCCCCACAGAAAAAAATCGCACGGTTTCAACTGCAAACGCCTCCTGAGAACTTCTCCACGTCGCCATTTTACCAACGCTTAACTGAATGCAGCATCTGGCTATTTTCTCTTTGCAAAAACAACTGGAGCATCCATCTATTGGCGAATATAACGTTACAAACTACGTATATTCGTCACTTTTGTATATTACCTCTGCATGTATGTATATTTTGGATGAATACATTGATTACATTTTACGTAGTACGCCTATGCAATTGGGACATTCATTTTGACTTACCCTTATGCTGTTTAACTACTTTCTAAAGCCACATATTTTGTGAAATTATTTATATGACTTCTGCGATAATTCTTTTCAATAGTGTTTCCTATGTTTTAAGGGAAACTCACTTATGAAAGAATGTGATCTTGTTCTACATCTAATGCATTTAAATAATACTCTACCTTTCATGCATTTAAATGCTTGTTTTGTCCCGAGGAACCATTATCTATGTCTTTAAAGCTCAGACATTAGAAATGACGTATACAAACCCCTTTCTTGTAATGGATTCGGCAAGCTATTAAAATGATATTTGGAAATTTCCTACGCATTTACAAACGAACGGATCGGGGTATGAAGCGCCTTCTTTCATATGTTAATGGAATACTGGCAGTCTCATAAGGGACACTTGATAATTCCGACGCCCCAAGAAATGCATTAACTACTGAAGTTAAATCTGATTAAGTCTGAGTAACGGCATTTATGTTGATTAAGAGCGCCCGAAAGTCCTCGGGCAAGCCAGGCAATGCGGGCACAGAGAATTTCTGCATAAAAGATCTCATCTTTGAATCTGTCGCAACAAAGTGCGTGTGAACTAATAATAAGTGGTCCTTTGTGAGGAGTTACTGAAAATGTTATTTATCGAAAGTCAATTCGGGAACTGAGGCGTGGTGTTTTAATAAGTTTTCAAAAAATTGAAATTTTCCGCTTTGTATTTTCTTCTAATTTTCAACGTATGGTGTAGAAAGATGCACTTTTGCGAAAACTATGTTAGTTTAATAAAGGATATTTCTATCAGTGAAGACAACTGAGTTGACTGCTGATATATATATATATATATATATATATATATATATATATATATATATATATATATATATATATATATATATATATATATATATATATACACATATCTATATATATATATATATACACATATCTATATATATATATATATATATATATATATATATATATATATATATATATATATATATACACATATCTATCTATATATATATATATATATATATATATATATATACAGTGGAATCTCGATCGATCGTTTTCGGATCCATCGTTTTTCCGTATGTGTCGTTCATTTTATCCAGTCCCAACGATCATATTGCTTTGTTATGTTTCCGCATTTATCGTTCATTTCAATAGTTCCCTTGAAAAACGATAGATGGAGATTACACTGTATATATATATATAGACTGCCTGCTATATGTTTTACGCAGAAAAAAGAAATTAGTGGAGACATGTTATAAGGGTAGGATTTATCTAAAATATATTCCAAAATTTAAGAATTTAAAAATTAAAACTTAGAAATTTCCCTTACACGAGTATTTGAAGAATATTTGCATCTATATAAATTTTAGAAAAAAATTAATTATCCAATGAAATTAAAGTGATATTAAGGTGTACAAATCTGTACACTTTAGCAGTTATAGTAAACAAGTTTACTTGGACATAAAAAAGTTTAATAAAACTAATGATATACAATATTTTAATTCAAAGAAATATTTTATATTCTTCTTGGTTAACTTTGCTATAATTCACGAATGCAAAGTTCAATAAGTGTTATTCTGGAAGAAAACATAAACAACATTAATTTTTCTTCACTATTCTTAAAGAATTATTAATCTAAAGCAATGCATTCTATACTGAAAAGCGTTTAAATACATTAATGCTCTTATCTATGACTAAAAACTACTTCATAAATAGAAGTGGTTTAGAAAAAAGATAATTTTTTTTTGTGCGTGAAAGAAGAGTTTACGCCTTTTGTTCATCTGCTATCAAAAGCTTTCAAGGGTCTTACATTTTAAAAGGAAGCATAAGATGCCACCTATGCAAACGAGCCCAATAACTCAAGGGGTGTCTGCATGCGATAACATTTTTGGTGTAAGCTGTGATAAAAGTTTTGTTAGATTATTTTTTCGCCTTTCATCGCTGATACTTAATTAACATATTAGTGGCTCACAATAAAGAAAATTTAATTAATTCGGCCTCAAAAAAAGTTTTAAAAATCAGAATAAGTAAAATATCAATAAAACATTAGCGCGTTCCGTTACCAGGCATTTTATGAGTGCTGTTAATCAGTATGATACGTGTTATTTTTAAACGTAGACAGTTAATGGCCCTTTGATGTAAAAATTTCTCACCGTCTCCCGATTGTAATTAAAAATATTTTTCAGAGGTCTACACATATGTTGGTGCTGTGCCCTTTCCAAATCGGGAAAATCCGTTACAGACGCGACCGATTTAAGAAAAAATCCACAGTGGTTGTTAAACAAGTCGTAAAACAGGTTGTTAACGGAAAGTTCAAACCAAACTAATTACAGACACTACAGGGTGACCAGATGCTCCGACACAGTGACTGACCGGAAGCGACGGGGAATTTCCCACGCCTATGCCGGAGCTTCTAGAATGATCGGGAGTCATCTGAAAGAGGGATATATGAAGGCCTTATTTGACTAGTGGTCCGACTCCAGTTTTTGAAAAAATGCAGTTAGCCTCACTTTTATGTTCATACAAGTCATTTATATCTTATTTTTAAGCTGGTACACCTCCGGCTTATTTCTGCTGCCAACATAGGGCATTGCAAATCAGACTTCAACAGTAATTTCTCAGCTCTCCTTAGACTTTAAGGCTCTGCATCTCAAAATGAACAAGAATGTTGTTGGGCCACTCTTCAAATAAGGCCTTCATATAAAGGGAAGAAAGAAAGAGAAGGAGAAGAGAGAACTATGGGACGTGCTTCCCGTCTCTAGGCTGGAATTTAGACTCAACTGAATTATGACTCTCTCTCTGTGGTTTTCGGGTGATGATTTTTATCATTGAGGATTAATGATGATCAATTGATAATGGAAATGCTGTATCAAAGATGCTATAAATATATATTAATATACAAGATATATCTATATATATATAAAACAGTTCCGTAACTGACTGACATACAACGCACAGAAGAAACCGCTGGACCTAAAGGGCTGAAATCTTGCATGGCGATTCTTCTTATAGTGCAGGGGTGCGCTAAGAAATAATTTTGAAAAATTCTTCGTAGATTTTTTAAAATTAAATTTTTAAGCTGTTTTTGTAACTTTTTTAAAGTTTGAATTTAAAATAATAATTTGAAGGTTATAAAATTTATATCACGAGAAAGATCATAAAAACTCCTTTAAAATGATATCTTTTTCGAATCTTTACCTCCATTTTCTGATTTTTTGGGAATTTTTAAAGATTAATTTTTAGAATTTAATTTATTAAATGCTGATCACATGATTTCTTTTTCTGGCACGTTAAAACTTCATCGTTACGTTCATAAACACTAAATAGACAAAAAAAAAATTTTTCTTTCTAATGCGGGCAGACGATTGGACATTATCCAAATATTAACATACAGTAAAAGAAATGTCCTCAAACTGTACTATATTAGCTGTACTATGTTCTTTAGTATGTTCTATTACATTTAATTTGAATATTTTCTTCTACATTATTTTGTCTATAAAAATATCCGTTACGATTTTTTTATAAATATATTTTTTCCTTTTTTTTTACATGAATTGCATACATTGATCGTTGTATTTATTATAAATATATTTATACATATATTTGGCATTAATTGCATAGATTAATTGCATAGATTGTGTTTAATTTGAATGTACTCCGTAGTGAAGTACGGGTTTTCAGCTAGTGTATATATATATATATATATATATATATATATATATATATATATATATATATATATATATATATATATATATATATATATATATATGTATATATATATATATATATATATATATATATATATATATATATATATATATATATGTATATATATATGTATATATATATGTATGCATATATATATATATATATATATATATATATATATATATATATATATATATATATATATATATATATATATATATATATATATATATATATAAGGAAAGAGTAGTTTATTTGTCCATGGAAACAATAAACAATCTGCTTAACCACGGGGTCATGACAATATTTATATCATTGTAACAAATAATGCTAAAGCTTTTCAAGCGGTTACAGTTTTATGGTCATTGCTGAATTTTATTGAAATATTTTAATGCGATAAAAACTGTGAATAAATCTAACCTTACTACCAAAATAAGTGACTTGATGTTGCCAATAGTCTGTATGATAAAATGAAACTAAAACTCAAATGACAAACAATAATTTATGGCCACGCTTCTTAAACAAAGTTTTGGATAACGCGCTACTAAATAAAGTATCGGACAATAATATTAACAAATGATAGGGTTAAGTGGAGTTCCCTCCCTCTAAATATCTTAACGTTTAGTCCGTTATCCATCACCCCAGACCCCGACAGCTAAATTCATATATACAGAACTGATACATACTTCTTGATTATGCTTCTACCTGAAATTCAATAACGGTATCTCGTAGGTTAGTTACTGCTTAGGGCTAAGGTGTACTAACCCTGTTGGCTTCGCTCACTTCACTGGTAACCTATGGAGAAAATTTGTTTACTTTGAGGATTTGTATCCTTTTTGTATCCTTAAACCCCGAGTTTTGTATCCTTTAACCCAATCAAGAAACCAGCTTGTTTAAATATATGCAGTCGATTCCGCTTAATCAGACCTCCTGTTAATCGGACCAGCTGCTTATTCGGACCGAATCCTTCGGACTGAATCCCGTATTTTAACATAGGAAATGGTTACAAGACGGGGATTAGGTTATTAGGTTATTAGGTTATTAGGGTTATTAGGTTATTAGGTTATAGAATTATTAGGCTATAGGGTTATTAGGTTATAGGGTTATAGGCTTATTAGGTATGTTCTATTACATTTAATTTGAATATTTTCTTCTACATTATTTTGTCTAAAAAAATATCCGGTACGATTTTTTTATAAATATATTTTTTCGTTTTTTTTTTACATGAATTGCATACGTTTATCGTTGTAATTATTATAAATATATTTATACATATATTTGGCATTAATTGCATACATTGACCATTGTGTTTAATTTGAATGTACTCCGTAACGAAGTACGGGTTTTCAGCTATTGTATATATATATATATATATATATATATATATATATATAAGGAAAGAGTAGTTTATGTGTCCATGGAATTCGCTTAATCAGACCACCTGTTAATCAGACCAGCTGCTTATTCGGACCGAATCCTTCGGACTGAATCCCGTATTTTAACATAGGAAATGGTTTCAAGACGGGAATTAGGTTATTAGGTTATTAGGGTTATTAGGTTATTTGGTTATAGGATTATTAGGCTATAGGGTTATTAGGTTATAGGGTTATAGGCTTATTAGGTTATTAGGGTTTATTAGGTTATTTGGGGTTATTAGGGTTATTAGGTTGTTAGATTGTTAGAGTTATCTGGTTATTAGGACCAAAATTTATCGCGTCGCGATGTGGTCCGATTAACAGGAATCGACTGTACATAGTTTATTCCAAGACAGAGCACAGCACGGACGAACACAGGACAACTAGTTAACACATACAACGAAACTAGTTGCATGAAAAAATATAATAGGATTAACTGATAGTTCCAAAGAACATGCCAGACACGTCCGGAGTTTACAGTAACCTCAAATGTTCTCTGTAGTACCATTAACCCTGCGATAGATGGCGTTATTGAGCCTGTAACGCTAATTCGCCTGTCTCTACATCTACTATTAACAGCTACATAAATGCTGATAATCCACAAAAAAATCGTATTTTCAGATATCCTGAACTTTTCTGCACCTTGCAAATGGGATTCATTTTATAAACTTCGTACACCAAAGGAATTGATGCGGTTTTAAAACATGCTACATCAGATTTTTCCCCCGAATGATTTAAATTTTAAATTATTATTTATTAAAAAACGAAAAATGCCCCAAGGTGTAAATTTTTTTTTCTTTATTGCGGAATGCAATTTTTTTTTAAAAATCTTTCAATCCAAGTCGACAATCCTTCGACTCGTTTTCTCTGTGTTTAACATTGAGGTGAGAGAATCCAATAGAGTTACTACACCTCTATTGCTTGTGAGTGTAAACATTATTTCTTATCCACGCTTCTATCTATGCAAAAAGGTTTTGTCGCATGGGCCACGTTATAATTTCGAAATTCTCATTTCTGAAACCTAGTTTTCTTGAAATTTTGCATTCGCATTTTCGAGTTCTGGTCAACATTGCAGCAAGAAGATGGAAATAGAAAATTAAAATTGATTTGGAAGAGAAAATAATAGAAGAATACTTTGTAAGACACTTTATAGAATTTTGCTAGTTGAAAAGATTTTGTTAACGATATTTACTATGTACTATAATTTAAAGAACAATGTACTAATTTTTTTTAATAAAGCAGCGTTATTACTTTGTAATTATTACAATATAAAAGGTTTAATTCTACATTTTAACAATTTGAGTGGGATGTTTAAAAACTAAAAAATGGTCATCAAGTGAGATAATGTTTTCTCAATTTTATTTGGAAAAAAACTACTCCTACACATTTCCAAGTGTGGGACACTTTTCCTAGAGAGGTTTTTAACCTTTTCCATACGGGGTGGGATAGCATGTATCCCAAGAATATGGGCCCAAGAATGAATGAATGAATATATATATATATATATATATATATATATATATATATATATATATATATATATATATATATATATATATATATATAATATATACACACATATATATACATACACACACATATATATATACACATACCCACACATACATATATACATACCCCCCACACACATATATATACATACATACCCACACACACATACATACATACATACCCACACACACACATATATATATACACACAATATATAACCCCTTAATGGCCGTTCTTACAAAGGGGTATGAAATTTCCCGTTCTAAAGAGGGAATCGGTAAAATGGGCCCCGTAAGCTAAAGGTTAATAAGTTCATTCAATATGTTATTAATTATTTGAAGGTTTAAGCTTGCTGTGTATTAACCCTATTGGGTTCACTCTCCTCATTGTTAACCTATGGAAAAAAATTCTCTACCGTTTACTGCTGCATAGATTCAGATAATAAAATATAAATAGTATTTTTCATGGAGTAAATAATTCTGCAAATAGGGGGTAAGAACGAACTTCTGACCCGAATGAATTCGCGGAATTAGGAGTCAGATGTTTTCTCTTTCAGAATTATCTCTCAGAAACACAGTTCGATGATGTCACTGAACATATTACGGAAGACCAATATGACGAACTATTCAAGTTATTCGATAGTTAATTTTCTAAGTTCATAAGGTATGTAATTTCTTTTAAATTAACAGCATTTTGGTACATGTAGAAATCTAATTTTTTTATGTTCATCTTTTCTTTATTTTTAAATCTATCATCTTTATATCCGGCGTATAGCGCTCACCCGTAAATTTCAATCTTATTTTTTTCTATTAAAAGTGCACGCTATATACCAGATAATACAGTAGTACTAAATTTCCCTTTCTGAAAAGATTTTAACTTCTTATTAGCTATTCACTTCTGGGGAAATTCAGGATTTAATTTCAACCGCAATAACAATTTACAATTATGTTAAATATGTAAGAGGTTGAACTGTCAGTCGTCATAAAACAGCCTTCGCAAATAAAACTAACTGTGTAACAATTTGCTACAATTAATAGGCACAAGGGCTGCAAAAGAAAGAAAAAAAAAGGGTTTTGTCACCTCTAAAGAAATAAAATACAACGCTCTCAGGTTATACGAACGGAAAGAGAGATGAAAAGAAGAAAATGAGATTCAGAAAGTATCCCATGGGAAATATTTAAAGAGAAGAGAAAATAGAATTGAATAAGGTTTACTCCTGCTGGAGATAAAAAAAAAAGTAAATTCAGTGCTCATGAATAAAATCTAAAGGTTTCCTTTACAAGGAAATTTACAGACCTTTTTAATAGTTTCATATTGAAAATAAACTTTTATTTCTTGGTTAAATATTAAATTTAGTGATGCTATAATTGGTCATTGGCGGAGTTTCACAGATTTTCCGCACTTATATGATGATAATTTGTTCAATGAATTATCATTCTCGATTATAGTACATTATGCTTGAAACTTTCACATAAATTCTGCGACGAAACATTCAGCTCCGAGGCTTACCCAAAGACCATCCCTGTTTACTTTCTACATGTTGACGAACGTTGTCATCAATTTACTGAAGAATTAGTCTTAATGTTCTAAGTGGTATCGGTTCTAAGAAATCAAATAAGATATTGTTTAAATTGTTATTTGAAGTCCATTAATAAGTTATTTAGAAACAAGTAGTGTTAGTTAATCATAAATTTATTGCATTTAATTAATTGTTTCGGAGATATAATATGTATTATACATTTGTATATATATATATATATGTGTGGTTTATATCGGCCAAGGCACCGGTCTAGTGATCTGAACATCACTGGTTCAGTCCCCGTCGCTGACAAATCCACCACCGTCTTCAATAATGGTGGCCGGTACACATAAAATCTGTCGTGACAGCAATGTCCTCCAAGTTACCTCTGGAGATGCGTGGTCAAGTGTTCTGGTCTTGTCACTTGATTCTGTTCTAAATTACGGGACCGGCTAGTATGGTTCAATGCAAGCCACCTATAGATGCCCCCTTAAATTAATGGGTCATCCTTTATCAGCCAATTATCATAGCCAATTCTTCTGGGTATTTGTAATAAAATAAATTTAGGATGAAGTAAGAAGGAGCGTTGATGCATAATAATGCACACATACAAGTAAACTTGTAGGAAGGAGATTCAGACACAATACCTTGAAAATTTATTGTAGATGCAGTTGTCAAATCGAAAATAACATGGAGAGCACAGGCATTATCCAAGTATTCATTCAATCATTGTGAAGTCATTAGCAGTATTGCTCACACTGTAGCAAGCATAAGAAGATTGCCGGAGAGTGGTCAGAAAAGATGTGTGATATTGTTTACAGGATGAACATTTGCAAAATGCGCCGTGGCCTTACATCTCGGCAACGATTTCCAAAAAGCGGTAAAATCTTAGGCGTATATGAAATGGACATTTCCTTATTTTACCACAAGGGTTGGAATTATTTAATTGCATAGAATCAATCACATGGCATATCCTCTTGAGTCCCACGGTAACCAATTGGGTACCTTTTTCAAAACTATTCTAGAAACATTAATTCGCTTTATCATCTTCGAAACCGAAGGGACCCAACTAGGTAAAGTTTATTTTAATCGATTCCTGATAGATGGTGCTACCAGTTCCAGATCCGAAGTCAGGTTCTTCAGTTAAAGTGGCGGGAAATCTGAAAATGGCTTCTAGATGTACTAGAGGTAAGAAAACTATTTATTTTTAGTCTTTAAATTTTTTCTTTTGCACTTTGTGTTATATTTATTTAAAGTTTAGACCATAGTGACTATATAAACATGAATTAATAAACATTATTCATATTTATTTCTGATATTAACGATGTTAAAAAAGAAGGTAGCCAATTTTTTATCTTTTACGGACAGGTTTTTCCCAGGTATACCAATTTTTGGTTACCTTAGTGGCAGAGGTTTTTTTTTTTGACTGGTACCGTAATGAGCAAACGAACTGATGGTACTGCAGCTAATTTTCCACAAGATGGAGATATGGAAAGAGACAATTTTAAATTCCGAACTCGTGAAGGTGAAAAAGCCTGTTTAGTCTAATGGAAGGACATTAAGTCGGTATTGATGTTGTCCAGTGCATTTTGCATCAACCCAGAAGGAATTTGCAAGAGATGGAGCATGGAAGCAAATAGGAAGGTAGATTTCAAGCAACCTGCTGCTGTGAAAGCATATAATACTTATATGGGTAAAGTAGATCAAATGGATAGATTCATTTCATACTATCGAATTTCAACACGCACCAAAAATGGCCAATGCGTATTTTTTGCACATTTCCTTGACATGGCAACGTGTAATGCATGGATACTCTACACACGCCATTGCAAACAAAGTCAGGTGCTAAGAAAAGACTATCTACAATTGATACAATTCAAACTTGTAATTGCAGAAAGTTTAATTCTTAAAAAAAACCTGAAAATTATTAGAAGAAGTCTCGTCAGCGAAATATATGTCCAAAAAGTGATTCCCATACCAGGCAATCATATGAGGTACGACAAAATGGGACATTTCCCAGTGCGGTACAAATTGCAAAATCAGAAGAAATGCCGCAATTCAGGCTGGAAAGGAAAATCCAGAGTTAGATGCATTAAAGGTAATCTATTTTTGAGTTTGCAAAACAGAAACTGTTTCTTAGAATTCCATGAGAAGTAACTGATTTTTGTCTGTATATAAATCCAAGGTACCCATTTGGGTACCGCTTAATTAACATAATTAAAAATTTTGAATTGAAATTTTTTGTTTATATTTGTTTTACTTAATGCTATTTATACTAGATAAAGTTAAAAATTGGGAATAAAGTGCATTATTTTAGGCTCGGGTCTCTAGAGGCTATACCCGTGTATTTCTCGTGTGTTGTATGATGAAGGAGTCACGCCAGTTATTACGTAGTAGGTAGAAGTTTGAAAACATGCCTTATTTATTATATACATGGGGCCTTCGGATCGTAGCATATATGGTAATATTATTAAACATCGATTGCGGGATTGGAATATTTATAGTGTCTGATTCAGCGACACGTGCATTAAGGGCAAATATAAAATATCAATTAATTCTTGGGTCCCATTCTAGATGAGGGGGTGTGCTTTATTGAAAAAGGTAGTTTAGAAGATGCGTTGGATTAAAAGTAGGACAGGCATTTTTCGTTATAATATATATATATACAGTAGTACCTCGGAGTTCGTCGCTCTCAGTGTTCGTCGGCTTCGGAGTTCGTCGGTTATTTCATCGCAAATTTGTTACCGGAGTTCGTCGGTCTCGTCGGAGTTCGTCGCTTTTCCCCCCATGCACCCGCTAGCTGAGAGCGCATTCAAACAAAGGACCCAGTCCAACACTTTCTCTCAGCGGAAACATACGTCACGCATTTTGAGGTCACGTGAGAGCCGGCTTTCCGCTGAGAGAAGGTGTTGCCCAGTCTCGCGTCGACCTTTGTGTAGTACACATCGATTGAAAGCAGCACTTTGTGAAACAAAACTTCGCATTGATACCCATTATAAATTGCGTTTAGTGCGTATATATATACTGAAGTGTAGTGTATATACAGTGTACTGTATTTATAGTACTGTATACAGTGATTTTTTTATATAAATTGTTAAAAATAGTATTCGAAAATGGGTCCGAAAACAGTTGCTGCTGCTGACTCAAAGCAAAAACGAACAATGAACTTTGTATCAATCGAAACTAAGAGGGAAATAATCTCAAAAATTGAGCAAGGCATGAAAGTGGCAGATGTAGCTAGACAGTATAATTTACCAAGATCAACGGCAAGTACATACAGGAATCATAGGCACAAAATAAAAGAAGCTACTGTTTTACCAACGGTGTCACATGCGGTGAGTGCTAAACAACGACCACATGCTCTAAACGAAATGGAGAAACTTCTCTTGCTGTGGATAAAGGAAAAGCAGCGTGCTGGTGACAGTGTAGATCAAAACATTATTTGTGAAAAGGCGAAAGAGATTTACACAATCATAACGAAAGACGATGAAGAAAAGATGGACTTTCTAACATCTTCAGGTTGGTTTTGGCGTTTCACACGGAGACATGGCGTACACAGCGTCGTTTGACACGGCGAAGCAGCAAGCGTCGATAAAAAAGCAGCCGGTGAGTATGTGCAAGAATTCGGTGAATTTATTGAAGCTGGGGGTTTTGTTTCATCTCAGATATTTAACAGTGATGAAACAGGTTTATTTTGGAAGAAAATGCCCAAAAGAACCTACATCACGGCAGAAGAAGCAACTCTTTCGGGTCATAAACCCATGAAAGACAGACTCAAGCTCCTCCTGTGTACAAACGCGAGTGGTGATTTCAAGGTTAAGCCTTTATTAGTGTACCACTCTGAAAAACCTAGGGAATTTAAGCGTTTCCATGTGTGCAAAGACAGTTTACCAGTGATGTGCCGTTTTAACGCTAAGGCATGGGTAACTCGGGTATTGTTTCTCGAGTGGGTCAGGAAAGTGTTTGAGCCCATGGTGAAAAAATATCTGAAGGAAAAGGGGTTGTCATTGCGATGTGTTCTCGTCCTCGATAATGCACCGGCACATCCACCAGATTTAGGTGAAGAATTGGAAGCAGAATTGCTGGGATTTAGGTGAAGAATTGAGGGGATTACTGTGAAATATCTGCCACCTAACACTCCTTATCCAGCCCATGGATCAATTTGTGATGGCCAATTTCAAGAAACTATACGAAACACGTTTCAAAAGTGTTTCGATAATACCAATTCGACCGCTTTGACATTAAAAGATTTCTGGAAAAACTGCTATAATGTCTATCAGGTTGTTCAACTGATAGATAAGGCTTGGACCGAGGTCACGAGAAAAACTCTAAACTCTGCTTGTAGGAAGTTATTGCCATCAGCTGTTTCCTAACGAGACTTTGAGGGGTTAGAGACGGAACAAATACGGGAGGAGGCGAGTATGATGAGAGAGATTTTAGATCTCTGCAACGATCTACGTCTCGAAGCAAATGCTGACGATGTCGAGGAGTTGGTGGACTCGAATCGTAAAGATCTCACCACGGAAGACTTGCAGCAGTTGCAGGACGAAAAACAACGTGCTGAAAGGGTCGAAATAATTACTGCTGATAGTTAGGGGGAGGAAGAGGAAGAGCAGAAAGCAATAACGACAGATGAACTGAAACAAACACTTCGTATGTGGACAACAATTGAAGTTACAATAGACAATTTCCACCCGAATAAAACCATGGCCTGTTCTGTCATCAATAAGATGAACGATTCCATCATGCAGTTCTTCAATAATTTACTAAGAAATCGGAAGAGGCAGGTAACGCTCGACTGCTATTTTAAGCAAACCCCTGTAGAAAAAACAACTAGTGATGAGCCTCAACCAGGTCCTAGTGGGATAAAAAGGATGCGCAGAGAAAAGACTCCTCCAAGTGAATTGCCTTCCGTCATTTTCTAATTTAGCATTTATTTCTTTACATTTCTTGTAATAACAATGTAATTCAACTTAATTTGTTATTATTTAGCAATAATAGTTTAAAAACAAGGCGAAAATAATAAAGATAATGGTCGACCACGAGGTCGTGGAACGGATTAATTCGTTTTACATTAATTCTTATGGGATAATTTGGTTCGGAGTTCGTCGGTTTCGGGGTTCGTCGGTTTCCAAGGAACGGATTACCGACGAACTCCGAGGCACCACTGTATATATATATATATATATGTGTGTGTGTGTGTGTGTGTGTGTGTGTATATATATTTGTAAGGATGCATGTGTTACTGTATGTTTCTCTACTCTTTAACATTAAATAATTATAAAATATATAAAGCGTCGGTCTTAGAATATCTTTATAACAAAAAAAATCTACAAAAATTTTAGTTGGAAAGTATAATTTGATTTATGATACTAAATACTCTTATAAATCGGTAGAATTATGGCAGATGTGATATATGATTTTTTCATGTTTTCCTCAAATTAAAATTAACTTTTTTTGTGACAGAAAAATTCGCTCAATTAAGTTTTTCAATCCAAATATTCTTTAATTAATACTCAATATTCAACCACAATCATGTGGCTGGTCTTCAATGAAAATTCTCAATTAGGGACTACAATATTCAATTAGGGACCAATTAATACCTCTTTTATACATAACAGCAATTGCCAATACGAATAACTTAGTATTATTTCATAATTCCACTATCAACTTTTGCCACGTTAAAGAACCAATCAGCTATAAATAACATATCAATTTAAACATAAAATTGAATTTTCCGGGCTTATCAACTTCTGCCATAACGCCACAGAAGTATATAAGTATCGTTTGTATTAATTTTCAGTAATTATAGCTATAAGGTTTACCATACGATATCTGTGACGGGATGATCCTTCTGTAAATCGTTTATATCCCTGTTGTATATTTTCCGTTTAAAAATTGTGGAGGATAAAATACAAGTACCACATACATTTAATTTTTTTTCATACAAAACTAATATTCCAAAACAAGACATCTACCAGCCTGCATTCGAAAAAGTGATATATATTTAGAATGTAAAAAGAAATAAATTCATGAAATTAAGGGGGCAAGGGACCTTCAAATTCGAATTTTTCAATTTACAATTTTTAACTCTATATACAAATTGAGAATAATTAATTTTCTATTTTACTACTTTGAAAACCCTTAAAATTCAAAATAAGGACTTTTTGGTAGAATAAATGCATGTTTGTCAAAATTTTTTTCAAAAATGCTAACGTTTTCCAAAATGCAGTATGAGCATTCTATAGTAAATAAAATCGTTAAATTTTGTATTATAAGTTTACCATATGTATATAAATGTATAAACGTGGATTTATTCTTTTTTGTAAGAATCAAAAGTCTTAAATATATATATTTTTTATATTCTGCCTGTTATTTTTTAAGGTTTTTATGTTTTTACTTTAATTTATGGTATATAAATTTGAAAAATATTTGTGATTTCAAAGAATTATGCACAGTTGTATGACAAACACTTCAATTGACAATTCTGAGAAATTTGGAAGATATCAGAAGAAAATGAATACGCGTGGAGCTTTTTGAAAAATTGTAGCATTTTTGAAGAATTTTTTGATAAACAGGTTTTATTCCTCCACAAAATACTTAGTTGTGAATTCTAAGTATCTCCAGTATAGTAGAAAAGAATATTAATTATACTTATGGTGTATATAAATTAAAATATTGAAATTTAAAGAAGAACGATATTGAAGGTCCCTTGTTTCCTTAAAACAATAATCCAGCTAATAACCCATTTGTATTATCAAATTGTTTATAATTCTCTCTCGTTATTTCGACTTTATCTTTAATTTGACATTAGTTGGAGTTTTTTTAATGCCAGCAGAGACTAATTGGCAAATTAAAATTTAAGTGTACATGGCTTAAATCTTAAAATGGGCCAAATCGCTATAAAAAGAAGATTTCAAAATGTTTATGTAATATTCAGAGATTATATCACTTTTGTCAGAGAAAAGTCTGTAATAAAGAAAATACTTTTTTTTCTTAACTTCTCAGATTAGTTTAAAATAGGTTTTAAGGAAAAGAAATATTAGTGATTACGTCTTTGGTGACTGGGCTTTCAATTTCAGTTATGTATTTATTGCATTTTGGAAATATCTGCAAAAAAAGTTCTGGTTAACTATGATATATAAATTACGAGAAGCACCAGTTTTCGAAAGAGGAAAACAGTTGAAGAGCACATAACGTGATTTCCGTGACAAGGAAGCAAAGTGCTTTCTTTCATTACGTCGAAGAAAATAAGGAATATCAAAGGCTAAAAGTCTATCTCTTTCTTGAATGCATAGGACATAAGTAGAACTAGGTTATTGCGGCAAAAATATCAACATTAAAAAATCGAAAATTTTACATTTTTTTATATTAAAGAAGTTTTCATTTTTAAGGGGACAGTGGACCTTCAAACCTAACTGTTTTTGTGTTGAATGGATTTGCTTGACATTTCAATACATGATTAGTAACAGATACGTAAAAGTGGTTAAGAGGAAATATTAATAATTTAGGAATTGTGAAATATTAATTATATCAAAAATTGGCCTAATTAAAAATATTCCAGGTGCATTTATTTTGCATATAATACGGTAAATTTTATTTACAGGATACCTTATACAACTAACAATGAAACTTATTGCTTATTTTAAGCATTCATTAAAAATATAAAGAGAAACAAATGATAATAGTGAAAACACCCTTTTTATGACGCAAAATACCTATAAATCATCTTTTCGAGTACGAAATTTAGAAATTCTGAGCTACGAAGCATAATGTTTTTAATTAGATTTATTTGATATACTGTTAAGTATTAAAATCTTAAATTTCAAAGCAATACGATAATTAGAAATGCGCCTGGAGCAGTTTGAATATTCGTATGACATGAAAATTTTTACTTTGAGAAAACACATTTAAAGTTATTGCTATTAGTAACCACATAATATCTCAATTAAATACAAATGCCTATAACTAGGAAAGTAATCACAGAAATTAAAAATTCATTTTGCAATACATTCCTACTTGTCCGTAGTTTCACAGTTCAATAAAATAAGAAAATCGAATTTTTGGACAAATTTCACACTTTGGAAAGTCCACTGACCCCTTAAGGGGACCGTGGACCTTCATTTGAGCAAATCCTTTTTACTGTAATATTGATATGTTATTGTAAAGTATATATATTTCTGTAGTATAATAGTACCAAAATAGTTTTTCAAGTAAAAAAATCATTTATGAAGCTTCTACGAAGTAAATAATAAGGGTAAGTGTAGGAATAAACTTTAAATCCATTTTCCTCAAAGCAGATTTTTAAAGGTTTTTAGATTTTTTAAATGCTCCATGCGACTTAATTTTTGGTCTAAATTTCTGAAATTGATAAGGAAGAATTCTGACACTGTTTAAAAAGAAACTGGGTATGCATTTTACATTTCGACTTCATTAAGGTAATTAAATTTGATTTATAACTTATTAAAAGGCAAAATTTTGATGAAAATCGTGATGGAATTCAGAAAAAAGCTCTCAAAAATTAACTACAGAAGGGATTAAATAACTAATACTCAGATTCGTTTTTAATACAGTTTTGAGTGATTAAAATGGAAAATCGAGGAGATATTTTGAAAACTAAGTCGCAAGGAGCATTTTAAAATTCGGTTTATACATTTTAATTTTTTTAAAAATCTTAAAATTATAATAAGGTTGGAAATTTTTTTTAAAGTATTCTATATATTTTTGGTGAAATGTATATATGTACAAAATTTTATATCTATATTATAAAAAGTAAAAACAATTAAATTTTAACGTCTACCATTCCCTTAAATATCTCCTATGTTTCTACTAGGAATCATACTACCTCATTCTCAAAAGTTGATGGCCTATAATGAACTTGAATAAAATATTATTTCGGATTTCCGAAAAAAGTATAAAATCATTCGTATACTTATGCCCTGTTTTAAAAATTTATTTAATTCCCACATCGACTCATTTATAATGTATAATTCGGTATGTTTTATACTTTACAATTTAGGAACGTTTAAGCATCACACATAATTTACAAAACCCGTTTTAAACTTCTAATGATAAATTCCTATAATTATGTACAAATTAGATAATCATCACATATTTGGTATTTGCAATTCACGCGAACATTTTGAAAGCCTTAATGTTACAAATTCGGAGCAGAAAAGAACGACACTTATTAATTGTATTCAATGAAACGCAACCATAATTTAAATTTAAATAATAAATGTATTTTTTTTCTTATTTTATCGCTTATTTTAACCATCAGCTTTTGATGAAATTGGAATGTTCCTTAAAATATGTATTTCTAAGCTTATTAATATGCATGATTGGATATGACAAAGCCAAAACTAGCAAAGTCACAAGTGGATAAAGCCGTCTTTTGTGCAACTAAACTGGAGAGATGGGCCTGATATTAATCTATTCCATGAGATTTGAAATATAAGTACTTGTCCTTGTGCCCTCACAGTATTCAAAAGAAAATACGCGGGGCAAACCGGTATTCAAATTGTCGTATAAATATTAGACATTTAGCTTAAATTATGCCTTTTGAAGGGTTATGAAAGGATATTTTCATTTTTATTAAGAGAATAAAAAAGAATGAAAATTGCGTCAATATGGTAAACTTTTATTTTGAATGTTCTGTTATTTTCTAATCCATATTTGTTACAGAACGGATAATTCCTCATTCCCTTCATTCCGGCATTTACATGCAAACGTACTGATTTTTACAATTTAATAAAAGTGCAAATATTATTTAAAATTATTTACCTCATATTGAATACAATGAAATTCCCAGGCAGATGCACGTATTAAATTATTAGTAATTTTTAAAATATTATTATTAATGAATCAAAATATAAATTAAAGTAATTTCAAATCGTGTAGTATCAGCAGGAGAAATTAATCATACATTATTGAGTGTTTTATATGTCGTACACTTATGTAAAAAATTTGAGAATAGAACTATATGTTATATAAAGATTCTTTTAGATTAAACTTTACTCTGAACTTGAAAATTTAACAAAATTCGACATATTTTTTTTGCTGCATTATTTTAGGAATGTCATTAAATTCGAATAATTTTTAATACAAATAATTGTTTTAAGTGCAGGATGGGAATCGCCAGAAAAAATTTGTAAAATAAACAAAGAAAGGAAAAAATTAAAGTTTTTCTTCCTGCAATACGCGGTTTTTCACGACAAATATATCTATTTAAAAGTACAGTAAAATCTCATTTACCGGAATAACTGGGACCATACGCAATTCGGATAATCCACATAGCATGGATAATAAGCAAAACAAAATCCTTAACTAAGCAGACATACCGTTTATTACAATAAAAACTGTTTTGTAACAAAATTACATTGTATTCTTTATAAGAATTTCAAACATATAATAAAAAAAAACTTTTCACATCATTTCTTAACAAAGAAGTGATAAGTCTAGTACAGCTTTCTTAAACTCAACGAAAAGCATTTTATTACCATAATTTATTGTACATTCTATGCAGGAACTGTATATTGAATCAAATTAAAAAGGGAATATTTGGCGTACTTGTAGTTACTTCCTTGCTATCGTAGTTAAAAATAATTATCTAATGTGTCCATTAAATAAAAATAATGACTACAAATCTGATCGAGGTTTTACTGTATTTCCTTTTTGACCCGTATTGGATATAATAAATAAAAGAATTTTATGACATTTCATGTCGATTATTTGTCAGCCTGAAATGAAGATCTAAATAATTCGTTTTAAAAATAAACACCAAAACAAAATGAAATTTTAGAAAAAAAAGGAAAGCTTTACATATACAGTTAGATTCTGTCGCAAATACAGTAATGAAATTTCATATCAGCCATAATATCGCTATAGAATAGACACACTAACAGTCATATGTAATTTTCTAAATACAATATTATGAAAATTAAATATTATGAAATTAACAAATTAACGGAACATACTGAAATTTAATATGATTATAATCAATAAATGGTGTCGGCTCATTCCTTCATGAAGTATGCCAAAACAGAAATCATTTTGTCCTGTTTATGCTTCTCGTATTTTAAATGTAACTCTCTGCGAAATATCAAATGAACACGAAATTTCTCAGAAATATAGACACAAATAAACAATAAATTTTTAATTTTACAAGCTGAAGCCAATCAAGAGAAACATTTCAAACAGAAATATATAATTTCTGTGTATCGATCATTGTGTTGAAAAGATTAGATCTGTTGCCAATATTTGAAAAGCAAATATTTTTAGTTGTTGAATAATAAATAGAAGCAAATTAAAATTATAGGTTAAACCTAGAAAGATATTTTACACTGTAGTACGAGTATATCAGGCCTCTATTTGTTTTAGAGTTTCGTTCCCAGAAGCTAAACAAAAAAAGCTGTACAATAAATAGTAGATAATTCTGTTGAATCGATCTTAATCGATTTGCCATAGATATACTGCGTACTACTCGTATAATCTGTGAGCATCATATGAATCCTTAACCATAGCTCTCTTGGATAATTGCATACACTTTTCATTTTCCTGTAGTCTAAGTTTATCAACGCGTGACCCTTAGATAGACGTAAACTGATGAAAAGTGTTAAGGCTGTACTGACGGGGAGGAGGGGTCTAGTTGAGATGTGTAGAACTCACCATCCCAACGTACAAACCTTCTCGCAGCTGTTCAAAAGAAAAATGTCACCGAACGTGGTAAAATGAAGAGATGTAAACTAGTTTTTAAAAAAATCAGCATTTATTAAAAAACAACTTAAACATCGTTAGCAAATATACAAAAAGACCTGCAGGATTTACAGATCACTCCAACAACACCGCGGTGAGTGAGAGATCGAGAGAGATCGACTGCTTAAACCAGCCGATTATATATCAAACAGTTGAGGACAGCGCATGCTCGAACTAGAACTTTGATTATTAACTCTAATCACTTCATTTCAGCTCAACGCAAGACGTATGCAGGGTGAACGCGATTGCCGGAGATCGCCTCGCAACAGCTCAATGTCTCCATAAGGTCATCTTTCAAACTATTGAACGTTTATTTGGTTATATGTAATGGATATTTTAACTTACATGAACTGGACTGTCTCAGAAAAATCCTCCGTAGCTGGAAAACTGTGATTAGTTGAAGTTAGTGTCAGACGTTAAATCTTCCAATCCTATTTATATTTCTTTAGTCAGAAATTCAAGGTGCGCACATAAAGTAACCGGGCATTTTTTTTATAAATAAGAAAAATATTACTCACCTTCAAATAAATTTATCTCCTTCAAAATAATCGCCAAAGATGTCTATACAAATTTTCCAACATTTCTTCAAGTCATCGAAACACTTTTTATAGGCGTTGGAAAAAACCGTTCGCAAAATACACGTAACATTTGATTTAATATCCGAGATATTTTCAAATCTCTGTCCTTTTTTGGCCATCTTAGACTTCGGAAAAAGGAAAAAAATCAGCTGGCGATAAGTCGGGATAATATGGTGGGTGATTTATGACTGTAATTGAATGCTTAGCAAGATATTGTTATGCAGAAATTGCTGTATGGGGCCTAATATTATCGTGTAAAAGAGACCATTGCCCAGAATCAAACAATTCCTTCATAACTCGCCTAATCCTGTTTTTTACTCTAAAAAGCACCTCCTTGTAAACATACTGATTAATTGTTTGATTTTCAGGAACAAATTAGGGGGGAATATGTCCTTTGTAATCAAAAAATGCAATTAGAATCATCTTAGTCTTTGATTTCGACATCTGTGATTTTTTGTATGGGAGAAGACGGTCCTTTCAACTGTGCACTTTGTCTTTTCGTTTCTGGGTCGTATTGTAGACACCAGGTCTCATCTCCTGCTATAATACACTATAAATGTTGTCCTGTTGCTCAGTTGTCAGCAAATCTTCACAGCAAAGCTTTTCTGTTTTCTTTTTGCTGTTCTGTCAAAATCCGAGGCACAAATCGAGCACAAACTTTTTTCATTTACAGATTTTCAATTAAAATTAATCTACAGCTTTCTTTGCTTATCCCAAGCATGTCTGAAAGTTGCTGAGTTGTTACTTATCGCCAGCTGATTTTTTCTTGTTTCCGAAGCTTAAGATGGCCAAGAAAGGAGAAAGATTTGAAAATGTCTCAGATATTAAATCAAATGTTACGCGTATTTAACGATCGGTTAGTTCCAACGCCTATAAACAGTGTTTTGATGACTTGAAGAAACGTTGGAAAAATTATATAGATTCCTTTGGCGATTATTTTGAAGGAAATAAATTCATTTGAAGGTAAGTAATATTTTTCTTATTCATAAAAAAATGTCCGGTTACTTTATTAGCGCACCATGTACAAATTCCCTTTTTGAACCACGTACTTTCCCTGTTCTCTAAATTATTCATTTCAACTGTTAAAATGGTGCTCTTTTTTAACACGCTTTCGAAACATTCTCACGCGGAACTATCTGCCTGTACTCCAAAAAAGGTAACTATGATGCATTTTTACTAAGCCAAAAACCTACATCCCCCATTCAACTTCGCTAGAGATTGAAATTTGTCGTATATCTGCAAACTGCCTAGAAAATTCTAGCTTCAGGGTGCGTCTGTATATAACTTATTTTAAAGTGCATTGTACTGTTGGTATCAGTTTTGTAGAGATATTCCGACCAATATAGACACAGATTTATTAGATCTCCTGAATAAATTCGACATCAACGACTACGTATGAAGTAACTGCGTAGAAAAATCCCCATGTTATTTCATTTGCGAAGATTAAATTAAGTTGACTCTACGATTTAAAGTAAATCCTGTTTAAATTAGGTCCAGGTTGTAGGAAGGGTGGTCGATGATGTTGCACGATGTCGTCGAGGAACATACTGCCGGTGAATTTCAGCCGCGGTTATATGTTCCGCCCACAGAAATCGAATAACTGAGCGGATTTCTTTGCGAGACCATTTTTCCAAACGAGTCACCATTTCCGTTAACATTCAACTAGCGCTGTAGGTCGCCGGTAGGTGAAAATCTCCACAGTTAGCAATGTATTAGAATTACCGCACACAACTAATTTCTGTATAACAGACGAAACTCCAGGAATATCGACCTTGTAACCTTAGTTTTTGATCACCCCTCGTGTATATATATATATATATATATATATATATATATATATATATATATATATATATATATATATATATATATATATATACAGATGGAGTACAAAATAATACGAACACCTGTGAAAAAGTATGACGTATTTCACACCTGCAGTACAGCCGCGCCACTTGCAACAGAAGTCTGCCACTTAGTGAGCGTGAAGAGGAAGGTATCAGTCTCTCAACAGCAGTCACCTACGTTGCATGCTTCTATCGAACTGTCTGTGATAAGTTGAAATGTCAGACCTGTCAGAGTTCCAAAGAGGAATGATAGTTGGAGCGCGTTTAAGTGGAGCATCGGGTACGGAAACATCAAACCTTTTCGGGTTTGCAAAGAGTACGGTATCAGCCGTTATGACAGCGTACACGAAAGAGGGTAAGACGACGTCTTCAAAGCACAACAGTGGACGAAAGTTCAAGCTTGCTGATAGGGATAGACGGGTCTTGAAACGCATAGTAGCCCGAAAGCACAAGTAATCGTTATCCGAGATAACATCCGAAGTAAACAGTCATCTCCAGGACCCCGTTTCAACAAAAACTGTTAAAAGGGAACTTCATGCTGCGAACATTTATGGCAGAGTGACAATTCGTAAACCCTTGGTGACAGCAACTAATGCTTTCAAGCGACGCCAATGGTGCAGATATCACAAACGCTGGTTCCCACAGCAGTGGCAACAGGTAATATGGTCAGATGAATCGTCATTTACCCTATTTCAGACGACCAGACACGTTTATGTCTGGAGAACGCCCAAAGAAGCGTTTCATCCTGAATGCTTCTTGCCGACTGTGAAGCCTGGGGGTGGCTCCATTATGGTATGGGGTGCGATATCTTGGCGCGGTCTTGGGCCACTTGTTATTCTGCATGGGAGGATGAAATCCAATCACTATCTAAGCGTTCTAGGGGATCATGTCCATCCTTTTGTCTAGACTGTATTCCCTGGAGAGCGACCGCTTTTTCAAGACGACAACGCCCCTATCCACAGTGCTAGGTGTGTTCAAGAATGGTTCGAAGAGCATGACGATGCAGTTGAACATCTTGCCTGGCCCCTTCAGTCTCCGGACTTGAATATTATTGAACATTCATGGCAATATTTGGAGTCCAAACTTCGTTCCCGATTTAAGCCTCCATCCGGACTTTCGAAATTAGAGACAGCTCTGCAGGAGGAATGGCTTAATATTCCGTTAAATATTGTCCATGACCTCTCTGCATCTATCCCACGTCGCATTAAATCTGTACTTCAGTCAAAGGTTGGTCCAATCCCCTATTAATAAAGATTTTCCATTATTTCACAGATGTTCGTATTATTTTGTCCACCATCTGTATATATATATATATATATATATATATATATATATATATATATATATATATATATATATATATATATATATATATATATATATATAATATTGCCACACACACACAATTTATCTGTAAAAATAATTAGATTAGCCAGTGAGTTCAGGTTAAACTTCCGGATTTCCAGATAGGTGTTCTTAACACGTAATGTTGTCAAACATGTTCATAACCGACCTCCCACGTTCCTTAAGAAATAATGTCAATATGTGACGTTGCCTTCTATACTAAAAATAAGAGTAAATAGGAAAAAAAAATTACAGTAAATCTGTTAACCTCAGCAGGAAAGCTATTTTTGAAGATCTATTTATTAATTGCATTTACAGGTAAATAAAGATACAGCTATAAAATGTATAGTTAAAATAAAGAGAGATGTGTTTTATACCGAAGAAGGGAAATTTACAAACAGAAAAAAATCCTTATTTAATCTATAAAACAAAAATCTTTCATTCATGTAAGAATCATTTATTTTTTTTCATTCCTATATGAATCATTCATTCTTGCCATTCATCGATGAATCAAAAACTTTATATCATTTTTATGCCATTCACATTTAATGCATCATACGAATAAAGAACTTATTTTAATCCGATTAAAAAAAAACAACGAAATGTTGACATTATTCAGCATTTTAATTTCACTTTTACGGTTATTCACCCGGAAAACCCTGAATTTTGAAATTCTGTAGAAAAAAAAAAAAAATAAGAACCCCCTGTGTTGCGAAGAAAATTGATTTTGAAAGCGGAAAACAGCCTTTTTAAATTCGGTTGCAGCAAACTTAAGATTTAAGCGTCTCGTATTTACTTTTCTTTTTGTTCGAGAGACGTATGAGAAGTGTTGACAGAAATGTATTTTCAAGAGAAAAGTAATTGGAAAAAAAAATATGATGCAAAATCACGTTTTTTTCTCAGACATGGCAAAAATTCTCTCGAAGTTGATAAAATCTCTGATTCAGTCTGCTGTAGCTTGTTTGAGTAAATACAGCTCATTTTAAGGGGACTCACGACCCTTAAGTCGAGGAAATAAGGCATATTTTCATACTTTTTGACTCTTTGTAACTATTTTAATTTACTCCCAGTTTTTCCAAATTTTATGTATATGATAAATTGATATATTTATTTTAATAAAGAAATTTTCAACTCTCAAAATAATTTTATATAACTTTTTTTAAATGCTTTAGATATACCTTGTTTTTTAAGTATTTTTATTGTATACTGGCTTGCGCGCAGAACTATGAAATTAATTTTACACTTAAATGTATAAATCCTGTTTTATATTTCAAATAAATAATTCAAAATACAATTGAACATAAAACATTCAACATTAAACTATTTTTTTCAATTTTTTCAAAACTGCTCAAAATATACTTAAAATTTCCTTAAATTTTTGCATTAATTTACCCCTGAAAAAATTACAAAATGGGCAGTGGTTGCAATAATTCTAGTTCAGACACAATAAAATAACGTGATTATGCAGTCATAAAAATTTCATGGCATTCTGTTTCATATTTTTTGAGATATCAGTTACGGAATGATGTAAAATTATATTTTGAGAAAAATAAGTTTAAAATTTTTCTTACCATAAACTTGATCAGTAATTAAATATTTAGAATATCAATATCTCCGGAACTAAGCGGAATATTTTCATGCGGTTTGCTTTGTTTTGTTCAGGAATGATCAGGCTTTAACGTATATTTTTTTCAAAAAATCGGATGTTTTAAAGATTTAAGGGTAGTGAGTCCCCTTAAATTTAGAAGGTAGTAAAATAAAATAATTCTCAGTTGTAGAGATGCAGAAAACACTTTTATTTTATCGATGGTAAATACTGAACTATCCGTAGTGCATTTGATAAAATTTATTCATTATTCATCTGAAGAAAAATGAAAAAAATATTTTATTGAGGGTATGGGGGACATTACAAAGCGATTGATTTTTAAAATGTTTACCTCATAGATATGAAATTATGCATATATAATCATTAAAGTATAATTATATCAAACACCTTATAAAATTTTATAAATATTTTAATTTTTATACATATTTTAAAAATTGAAACTTTTATTGTTTTTTAAAATGTTCCTTGTGAACCAATTTTTAACTTTCCCCCTTAATTTTGCATTTATATTGTTTATAAATGCATTTTGAAGAGAGTTATGTATTATTTTAAGCTTTCGTTGAATAGTTAATCGTTAGCAAATATTTTTATGCTTGTACTCTGAATTTTCGGGAAATTTTTGTACTTTTCTACATTTAAGTTATATTTTGATAATTTGAATGATGTAAAAACCTGAAATGGATACATCACTTTATCTTTATGTATTAGAGGAATCTTCTCATAAATTTTATAAAATTTCGTCAAAAATTATAACGCGAGGAGCAATTTAAAGACTTAAAAATCTGGAAATGACACATTTTGAGGACAGTCATTTAAAACATATTTTTTTCTCCTACCTTCAATATTTACTTTTCTAAAGCTACCAAGTATTCATTTTAATTTTCATTAAATATTTTAAATGCATTTTATTCCGTTATTTGCATATTTGTAAAATATTAATACACCCCAAAAAATTTCCAATTTTTTTCGATTTTTGTTAATTTGAAAGTCCATCATCCCCTTGAGTTGTATCATAAAAAAGTAAATCATGACTAGTTTAAAACTATGTATTAGTTATTCTAGTTTTCCTGATAATCATTACTTTTAATGGTAAATTAAAATTTCTGTCCATTACATTTTTAATAGTTACGACAGAATTAATAATTTTATTACCTGGGAATAAAAGTATAAACTATGTGTCTTCATGCATTTTGCTTAGTATATTATTTGGCAAGTTCTTGAATGAATAAAAAGCTTTAATTTCTATTTCATTCATCATCTAGAGGTTTCGGAAAAAACATTTTAAGCAACGTTTTAGTTGCATTTTTTAACAAATAGAACTTTTCACCCTGAAATACTTTCAAAGTTAATGCATAACTCTACAAAGGATTTACGCCCTATTACTACTATCAAAGCTTCAGCTTCGCAATCAAGCTTTTGATAAGCGTTTTACTGTCCAACTTTGTGTGAAGTAATTTTTCCTCTTGGATTTCAAGATGAAAACTCAGATGTCACAAAGTAGCCCCATTCGGCTGGGCAACTTTGTGACACATTTTAACTTTAATTTCTCAATGGTAATTAAAGATCCGAGTTAGCGCAATGCAGTACTACGTGAGGAAATGATGTACCAATGTTTTTCAATGTTCGTTTTGGGCTGTATTTAAAACTAATCGGCCGGCACAGGAAAAAACTTAAAATCTGACATAAAGTAACCGCATTTTACGGTACCATATTTTTTGTTTACTTGAAAGATTATACTATTGAGAAATACATATAGAAGTTAATTAGTATTTGTTCGTGACACTAAAAAAGATACAATTAAATTAACTTTTTAATGCTTGTTTCCTGAATTTCACCTTTAAGTACAAATACATAGTCTTTTTGCATTTAGTCATATGTTTAGTACTAAGATCTATTATAAGAAAAGTAATTTCAACTTTTAAACGTAATTGTACTGTACAAGTTTATTTCTTTAATCCCCCTTAGAAACTTTCATTAAAATTAATTCCATTCGTAAAATAAAAACGAATATCTTTTGTGATATTTAAATCATAACAAAGTTCTTCCAACGCTGTCGATTTTTTTAATTATTATTCTGAGTATTATAACTTGAATATACAACATATGGGTTGTCATGAAAATTTTCAAATTTAAATATTTAATGCATATGTTGTTACATTTTTTGAAAGTCTAAACCTTTTGTCTTTTTGTTAATGTTCTTCCATTTCAATCCTTTCATATAATTAAATTGCAAACCTTGCATTCAGCCCAGTTAATGGTAAAAAAGAAGTTAACAGTGTATAATTTACAAGAATAGTTAGTTTCAGTTATATGAATATTCATAAGAATTTATTTTATTTTCAGTTTTGTTTTGCGTACATTTTTGATGCGTCAGTTAACTAAGCAGTAGGTATTAGTATCAGCAGTTTGTATAATTATTCGGCGACTGTTTGCTTATTTTGCCTAATACATGTGCATATAAGATGCAATACTAACTGACAATCAGCATTTTTAAGGCTGAAACATTTATTTTATGATTTATAATGGATGGTAAAAGTATATCTGTTGTGTTTATAATAATTTGGATTCATTTTTAGTTTTGTATTACGCTAGTTTCTATACTTTTGAGATATTAAGGCTGCGGTGTACTAACCCTGATGGATTCGCTCAGCTCAGTGCTTACCTATGGAGAAGGATTCATAAATCACGCCGTCCCACGCTTTCGCGTATACAATAAATTGCTGCTACTGATAACCGTCGTTACGAAGCTACATGCCAGTTCCAGAGGCTGGTCACTCGGTACGTCCCCCAGGCTCGCAACCGAGAGGATCTTCACTACCTCCAAAGTCATAGTCGTTATGCCACTTAATACCATTCACTCCAGCACATGAAATCAGACCATCCAGGAACCAATTCAAATTATTTCTTTCTTCAAGCTGCTGCAGTCACAGGGCAACCACCACACTGTCAAATACACCATCTCATCCCCCAACAAGGAGACACTTTTATTAAAACTCAAGAGTAACATAGTAAACATATTTCAACTCTTCACAAAAGCTCCCTAGAGCAAAACTACACCACTCGTTTAGTGAACATAAGTTTATTAACAAGACATCTATACCACCCGTGTAAGAAACAAATTGTAAGTCCTTTTCAGTAGCTATAACACTTTTCAAAGTCCGAATCATGATCTTCAACATCTTGGCAAGACATCGGACGTCTTCTTCCTTGAGGATCCATGACTGTGTCCTTAACTCCCTTTTTGGTGGTAGCCTCGAGCTGTGGACGTTCATCATTGCCTTTACTTACTTTCTTCATATATCCAATCACTTCCTTCTCGACGACATCTTTTCCTTCAGCAACCATCATCTGTGTCCTAGATTCGTAATCGGTCTTTTCTATAATACCTATTATTTCTGCTTTATGCCGGCCGCAGCCTTTATCCATCGGTAAATGACTAGTATCATCTTTACTCCCCGTTCTCTTATTATACCTCTCGCAATTTCCGCATAACAACTCCTTCTCGCATTTCTGCGGTTTATGTGCCTTTTCAGCACAAATTTTACCATTTTTCTCATTTTTACAGTGTTTGGCCACATGGCCAAATCTCTAGCAGTTATAACATACGATTGGTTTAATATATTCCTTCCATTTATATAATTGCCATCCTATACGTACTTTTCCCAACTTTTCCAATTTCTTGAGTGTAGCTCCTTCAAGGCTAAACACCTAGTTCTCGCCCCACTTAGATTTAAACTTAGTTATGACCTCAAGATCCTTCATTTCCGGATTCTGATCTATAATTTTCTGTTTCAGTTGTTCCTTTTCATAACTCTCATTCAAGTCATATATAATTATGCGAGGATTTCGTTTTCTTGCTCTTTGGATAATATAAGACCTTCGCAGCTCATCAATTCTATTATATTCCTTTATTAAAGTCTCCAGATTTTCTCCTGTTTCCGTCCCAAAATGGACTCCGCTATCTCTTATTTTTCGTTATCTCTTCAGGGGTCTCAGGGGTCTTAAAGCTTCAAAAAATCGGAAAAAATATTATTACGAATTATTTTTCTGTAATTAATTCTGAGCATATTTAAAAAAAAAAACGCATTAAAATATTCTTAATAGAACGCGAGTTACAGACTAAACAATCAACAGATACATGACATATCCGATGTTTGTTTACGTTTTGGTACGCCAGCTGACCCAGCACATGCAGTCAGCTGATTAAGAAACGCCTACTTGCGTTGCAACTAAAGTACTTGAATAAAGCAACAAACTTCTACCAATTTAACCCCATGGTTTATTATTTTCCACTTTCCGCTGAAGAACCGTGATAAAACTACTGTAACTTTCGCTCTGTTTTTGTTCTAAAACAAAGTTCAAAACAACGTGTTGTTAGTGTCAATCTTGTAAGGGATTCACCGCTATTTTGTGTTTATTTAAATATATATATATTGCTTATTTAATATTAAATCTTTGCAACTTAAGTTTAAAAAGAGAACTTATTAGTGTTTTCCAATGGTAAAAGCGTATAACCGATCTGTGGGTTGTAGAAGCAGGAAGCGAAAGTTTCACGGTAAAAAAACTGATACTGTTTATACAGGTAAATCAGAGTCTGCTAAGAAGCTGAAAATTGATATTACGTCATTTTCAAAGTTCAAAGATGACTCAAATTCCGATATATTACAAGGATATTGTTTCATCGATATAAATATTTTATTTAATGAGCTAAGTAAATTTATTTTTTGCAATTTGTGTCATTTAAAAGTCAACTTTTACGAAGGATCAGTTCGTGGCTGCTCTTCAGTTTTTACTGTAAAATGTGAACAATGTAATGATACCAATACAATAAACAGCTGTCCAATGCTTGGTTTAAGAAAAAATATCCCTGAAATAAATCAACGTGTTATTTATAGCATGCGGTGTATTGGTCAAGGATTGTCTAGCCTTCAAAATTTTTGTGCTGTGATGAACATGCCACCACCAGTTACACAAAAATGTTATGACAATATTATGAAAAAATTGTTCGTGCCACTAAAACTGTTGCTGAAGAATCCATGAAGGCAGCAGCAGTGGAAGAACAAAAAATAACTGGATGTTCAGATCTCTGTGTAAGTGGTGATGGCACGTGGAAAACCCGTGGCCATACTTCAAAAATAGGAGTGTGCAGTATTGGGACAGAAAGTGGGAAAGTTATTGATGTCGAAGTAATGTCTTCTTTCTGCAAAGCCTGTGAGATTTCTGCATCTAATTTGGATCATAACTATAAAAAAAACCGTTCGGGAAGTGCAGGAATCATGGAAGTCATTGGAATGACAAGAATATTCCAACGTTCTGAATTTTGCAGAAAAGTTCGGTACACCAAGTATCTTGGTGATGGTGATACCAAAACTTACAATGAACTTTTGAAATCTAAGCCCCAGGATTGTGAAATTGAAAAACTTGAGTGCATAGGGTGTACAAAAAAGAATGGGAAATCGCCTAAGAAAATTGAAACAACAGTTGCGGGGTGAGAAATTGTGTGATGGGAAACCACTGAGTGGAAAGGGGCGGCTAACTGACACACTGATTGATAAATTAACAGTGTACTATGGGAATGCAATTAGATCAAATAGTCATTCTCTTCGAAGCATGAGAGAAGCTGTATGGGCAACATATTGTCACATGAGCTCTACAGATGATGAACCTATGCACATGTTCTGCCCAAAAGGTGCGACTTCCTGGTGTAAGTTTCAAAAGCATGCTGAATGTGTTGATGATAAAAAGGGAATTTATAATCACACCCCTTCTATACCCTTGGAAGTAATGAAATGTATAAAAAATATATACAGATTTATCAGCTCCAAATTTGTTAAGACGATGTCTAAGTGGGAAGACACATAATTCAAATGAATCCTTCAATTCTGTGATTTGGACATTTTGCCCGAAAACCTCTGGTTGTGATAAAACTGTTGCTGAAGCTGCTGTGTATGAAGCCGTGATTGATTTTAATGAAGGTAGTGAGGGTCGCTTGAAGTCTCTTAAAGAAATGGATATAATTCCTGGGGTTTATGGAACAACAGCAGCTCTGAAATCTGATGTGAAGCGAGTGAAAACAACAGAAAAACGAGCCGATCTGCAAACATTACAGGCCAGACGGGCTAAACGAAGGCTTGTTCATGCTAAAAATGATAAGCTCGAGCTAGCTGAAGGGTGTCCTTACACACCTGGGGGATTTTAAATTAGGTGAGTCTATTTATGTCTAACTTCATCAAAATTTTAACTTTACACGCTGTTTTCTCAGAACTATGATTTTCACCACTATCCGTAAAATAAAAAAATGTACTGAATATATCTGTTTAAAATTTTGCATGCTTGTATACATGATTATGGTCTTTAGAATGAATCAATAGAATCAATATTTTGCTTTTTTCAATATTTTTTTTAATTAAAAAAATAAAAAAAAATAATTTTTTCAATGTTGTATGAATTTTTATAAATGTTGCTGATATCATATTTTTACATAGTTGATTCATTCTATAGAGAAAATATTTCTGATCATTTTAATATAGAATTAAAGTTTATATGTTAATTCTAACTTAGTTACTTTACGGATAGTAACTGACCATTTAAAAAAAATCTGAAAATATCGTTGTAATTAATATATCATATTTTTTTTAAAATTTAATATCAAAAGTGTTTATTTTATGAAAATATTAATTTTGAATTAGTTCTGAAGAGTATCACCAAATTTTGTCTATTTGTTATAAGAATATAATTAGTTATTGGATGTCGAAACTAGAACACATTTATTCTTTTACATAGCAGTTTAAGACCCCTTAGACCCCTTAATGCCAATTCCTAATCTAACAGATTCAATCTTATCTTGTACAAACTTTTTGGTAGTGTCTGAATACTGCTTTTGCTGAGGAGTAATTATAACCTCACTCATGCTCTCCTTGGGGTTAGCCCTTTTAATAAATCCTTTCTTATCGCCTGGTCTCTTTCCAACTATCTCAGCATAAGACTTCCTCTCTTTCTTTTTATACCAGCTTAATTGTCCTTTTAAATACTGGATTATCTTTTGTTGCTCCTTACTTGAGTCCATAATTTCAGACAGATCCAATTTACTTGCCTTTTTATCTCAACCGTCAACTTCGACATACTAATCACATTATTTATACTATTATACTCCAACTTCACCAAATCCTCTGTTAAAGTTCGCATTTCTTCCATGCTGAAGTCTTTGTTTTCCATTTTCAAATCTAATTTCAATTTGACAGTTCTTAACCGCTACTGTACCCCAGCATCTTTGACGTTCGCGATCCACCCGAAGGTAAACACCCAGGGCCCACCACGTGGAGGTGCCGGAGGAAAATAAGTAACACTCAAGTAATCAAAATCAAAATGCACTACCACAGAATACCACACCTTCTCTGTTCAGTAACAATCGCTTTATTTCAAAAACTTTCTAGATCACTTCAACTAACTGCGTGGGGTTGGCTAATACGGAGTTAGTTGACAACTGCTGCGTAGTTGTCAACCTATGGAGAAACCAACCTATGGAGAAAATTCATCCAACCTATGGAGAACGTTTCAAATACCTCCGGCCCCCACCTCCTTGCGGAGTATCAGCCATGTATTCTCTGATGACCGGTCTCGCCATAGCAATCCCGCCGGTCCGACAGGACCCACAGGTCAGGCACATGTGAAGCAATTCTATTCGAGTCCAGTTCAGCTCACAACACCGCTCGCTCTCAACCTCTATGAGCCAGAGCATCGACAGAGCCAATCCTAAGTTAATCGTCAGTGTCGGTTTACGATTGTTTCCTATTAAAGCATATTTCCCTTTTATAGTCCGCAGCCACCAAGCTGCAATCTACATCACTTTTCCAACTTTATTGATATGTAGGACTTATACATAATACCTGCACCACTCGTGCAGGTAACCAATAGAATATCATAATCAGTTACATTCTTATAAGTGTGTGCGCACCACTCATACGACAAATAAATTCAAACAATCAATATTACAAACAATAACTAATATAATAATATAACAAATGTACATAAATTCAATGCTTAAAACAAGTTCGAATTAAACAAAGTAAAAACATAAACATTCGTGTGTCCAACTCTAGACGAAATAACGAAGTACTCCCAAAGGAGTTAGCGACCTTCTCTAAAAGTTCCATAATCAGTTCTTTTCTCCATAATCAGATAAGTTTCTTTATTTCATGGGCGTACCTAAGACAACTCATGTTCGTGGATAGATGACTTGCTACTTCACGTAGCTGTTCTTTATCAAAATAATCGTTCTTATCGTGAAAGTGATAGCAGTTCACACATTCTGGAACAGCTTTGCAATCTTTCATATTGTCATGATTCTTCCTGCACCTTTTGCAGGTTTTTCTATATTGACAAACTTTGGCTATGTGTCCATAGCTCCAGCAACTAAAGCAGATTACTGGTCTTAGATATTCTCTTATGTTGAACCTTTCCCATCCAATCTTAACTTTTCTTAATCTTTCAACTTTCATATAGGCATCTCCACAAATGGTTACTATCCAATTATCACCAGTGTTTGCTTCGTAATTCGTAACGACATTCACTTCACTATCCTTGAACTCCTCGTTCTGTGCAACATCGTCTTAAATTCATGCTTTTTATAATCCTCTTTGACACCAAAAACGATAAAATGAGGTCGTCGTTTCCTCGGTTTTTCTATATTATATTTCTTTTCTAATTCATCGATGGTTCTGAACTCTTTAATTAGTTTATCCAAGTCTTCTTCTTTTTCAGTCCCTATAACAACTTCTCCTTTACCAATTCTTCTGCAGGCCTTGATACCTATTTTCAATTTATCGTGTTTTATAAGTTCCTGCAATTGATCTTTCGTTACATTAGATGTTTGATCTTCCTTAGCCATTATTCTCACTACATGCTCTCTTATTTCTTTACTCTTTCCTTTTGGTGTTTTATCAGATGGTAACTTTTTAGCCACCTCAGCATAGCTGACAGGTTTTCTTTTTTCAAGCAAACCTGTCAGCTCCAACCTATGGAGAAAATTTGTGTACGATTTAAAGCTCCATAAATTCTGATAACAAAATAAAAGTGGTAGTTTTAGATCGCCTGAATTTTCTGCACCTCGCAACGGTATTTATTTTATGAATTGCGCCCACCAAAGGAATTAACGATCGGTTTGAACGCACTAGACCATATATTTTCCCAGTATAATTTAAATTTTTAAATATTATTTCATTAAAAACACAAAATAATTCCCAAGGTATAAACTTCCTTTCTCTATTCCCGAGTACAATTTAAAAAAATCTTTGAATCCAAGTCGGCAATCCTTGGACACATGTTCTCCTCAGGATAACATTGAGGTCAGCGAATCCAATAGGGTTAGTACACAGCAGCCTTAAACGGAACATTAAAAGTGGCTGTTGTTAATCTGCCATTTCAAAAGTATATCCTTCTGCATCTGTAAGAGATAAAAAACTGACAATTAGAACAGGTTATGAGTGGTCAAAATCAACAAGCTGCTACGCCACAGGTCCATTGTTCGAGCCTACGACTGGGCATGGTCGATTCATGCCTTTCATCCCTTGAGTGGGTCGATAAAATGAGGACCAAGTATACTTGGGAACTAACTCTGGGGGTCTCGTGTGCGGTTGACCACCCGAGACATATGCTGTATGGCACCCCAAGACCTCGGCCATGAAAGCGGAGATGGACACCGCGGGCCATGGTCCACAGTGCTGAAAAGCAATTCGGACTGTTGTGCCATGAGTTAGTTTGAAAATGTTATGAAAAAACTGAATTTTTACCATGTTTTTATTAACTCGCTTTCTTGTTTGTTTTTTTCGTTTGTGTGTGTGTGTGTGTTTGTCCAGTACAAACCTTGCAATCGATTTTTAACTAAATTTCCGATGAGCTACACATTTGAAACTTTTAGAATAGCTCAGAACACGATGACAATGCATTCTTTTCATACTTTTAGGTATCATTAAGCATAATTGAATGTATTTTCAGTTAATTTTGTTTTGTAGAATGGTGCAGCCATCTATCGGCCGGTACAGGAAAGAAGAGTTAAACGCTATTGATTACGAATTTGATACCTCTTTATTTCGCATTTGATCATTGGTTGGATTATTGTTAAGTTGATGGGATTATTCATCAGAAAAAATTTAAAAGTATTTATTAATACATAGAATTGTCAAGTTTATATGATTCAACAGAAAATTTAAAAACATGGTTATATAAAAAGTTATTTTTTCTTGTAATTGTTGTTTAAGTGTTGCTTTGAATTGCATTATACATTGCTCCATTGGTTTGGGTATACATAAAGACTTATCGGATTTTCGGTTTTTACAGTTTGGGGTCCTAAACCATACTCTAAATCTTAGCTTTTGGGTCTACGCATTTCATAATTTTGTCTTTCTGAACCAAAAATTCCTAGAGTCCTGACTGATAGGAAAGTTTAAGCTGATAAATTGAGTTGATGATTAAAGAAGGAATCTGAATATTTTTAACGTCGAAATCGTACTGGAATATTCCTTAAAACGCTTTTGATTTTGAGTCTTGTGGAGAATTTAATTTTACTGTTTATGTGTTATAATCTAAATTTCGAGTTGGGACCAAGTTATTTCACCATTCCGCCATCCTGCGTCTATATAGGGAGCAAATCTCAAAATCAGCATCACAATCACTGGACATTACAAAGCGCTTTTGAATTTTTTACCTCAGATGACAATAAAATTTGTAAAATTTTACTGTTGATAATATAATAAAATTGACAATACTGTGAATACTGACAATACTGTGAATAAAATTTTACAAATACATTTTCATTAAAGTATAACTATATTAAACACCTTATAAAATTTTATAAATATTTAAAAAATATATTGTACTTTAAAAATTAAAAATTATTTTTTGAATTGCTCCTTGCGATAAATTTTCAACCCCCTCCCGCTTAATTTTGCATTTATATTTCTTATAAATACATTTTGAACAGATTTATGTATTACTTTGTGCTCTCGTTGAATAGTTCATTTTTCGAAAATATTTTTATGCATGTACTCTGAATTTTCGGCAATTTTTTTGAATTTTCTACACTTAAGTTAGACTTTGATAATCTGTATGATGTCGAAACCTAAAATGCATACATAACATTATTTTGATGTATTATAGGAGTCTTTATTATATATTTTATAAAATTTCGTCAAAAACTATGACGCAAGGAGCATTTAAAAGGTGTGAAAATATGGAATTGACTCCTTTTGAGAAAAAGCCATTTAAAAGATGTTTTTTGCCCTTCCTTTAATACTAACTTTTCTAAAGCATCTAAGTTTTCATTTTGCTTTTCACTACATATTTTAAATGCATTTTATTCCAATATTCACGTATTTTAAAAATATTAATACACCAAAAAAATTCAAATTTTTATTCGATTTTTGATAATTTGAAAATTTACCATACACTTAAGTCAGACAAAAGTGTGTTTATTGCTGTTATTACTGAAGAAGAATATTCATTTTTGCATTCATTAATTTAGATATTCGTGAAAATTTTCAAATTTTATCTTTATTACCGGAACTTTCTTAGCTCTTCTAAAACAGAACTTTGTCGAAATTATTTTCAGTTAACCTCATTTTCTACTTGAAATGTATAGGGATGGTCAAAATGACTGTCTAATAATAATGTTAAAAAAATTTGGATAAATTTAGTCAGTGCGTGTTAAGAGAACTAACAAAAGAGTGGTGGTGTGTTTTCAGTACAGACAGGAGTCTAACAAGCTTTTGATATGATTAATTTCAGATTTATGGGATATTTATAGCCTAGTGGTAGTGCGTCGGGTTTCTACGTGACGGGTGCTCAATTCGAAACCCGACGAGTGCCATTAAATGTCTAGGCTGGATACGGACACGTTAGCTCGTAGACTAGGAAAATTATTCCATGTGGTCAAAGGGAGGGTAATGTACGAGCCTTCTAGATGTCACCCCTGGGGTTACTTGGTTAGTAGGGCAATGCTGAGTTGGACGCCGAACCTTGTGATATCACTGTAAACCAGAGCCACATTCTTATGCCCTGTGATATCTATGATTTTGATCTGGCATGTTGTGGCCCGGCACATGCAGCAACAACATAAAATATCGAAGAACTAGCAGAATTAAAACATAGGCTTATTTACAGGAAGTTGAAATACTACAGATTATAGATCGTTAGAAACTGACTACATTTCTTCTAACACAATCTCTAGTTCACAGAAGTACGGAGAAACTAAACACAAAAGACGCCGCCCGGAGTCGCACTTATCGCCGCAAAAATCTCAGCAATTCTCCGATGAATATCTGAAAGCGAACAGCGGCAATTTTGACAAGCTCCAAGCACAATTCAAAACTGAACCCGGACTGAGAATTCGTAACAAATTGGTGTCAGAAGTGGAATTAAAACTTTAGTAAAATTCAATGTAGCTGTGTTTACTCCCCAAAAAACTTAATAAGATGTGAATGCTGAAACTAAGTAAATTTTCAAATTTATACCTTATATGCTAAACAGTTTGGTATAACAACCTAAAAATAGATCTTTCATAGAAATCTATTCCACATTCCTTTTTAACAAGTATATTTATGTCTTTTCCAGGAAAATAAGAGGAATTTAGAATTTTTTCTTCTTAGTGATGTTAAACATTTATAAAATAACCAAAAGTCCCTCTTACATATTTACTTATATTTACTTATTATATAGAGTTTTACATATAGAGTTTTCAAACATTGCTAAGAAACAGTGAGAGAAACCTCTCTTATTTTCACTCTCTCATTTAAAGCTTATATTCCAACTACACAAAAATAAATAATAGAGCGAAAATAATTACACTCAACTAAATCAAAATAAAATTAATGGATAAAGTCATTACATCACTAATATGAACATATTAGCTAAGCTAGAGAGATATTGCTCCAAAAATTTATTGTAAGTCATATGCTCTTGATAGCTATAACTGAACAGACAAACAACAACAGAAACAACAACATAATAATAATAATAATATAAACAATAAACTACAATCAATTTATGTGTATGAGAGCAGAAAGTTAAAAAATTTCGAACTGTTATGAGACATTTCAAACTGGGAGGAGAAAAGGTGCAGTTTTCTGGAATGTTATCAATTTCTTTCGATGTTTTATATTTAATTATCTTCTCTTTGTACTCACAGTATATAGTACCATAAAAGTCAGACTATATTTTATACAATACGCTGTTTATTTCAATTATGAAATATTTAGTTAAAAGTACTTTAGGTAATAAATTGATTTATACCAAAGAGAGATTTTTTAATAAATCTTGAAAATCTTTCTGCTTTTATCTTAAAGATGAAACTACGTACTCGTAAATTGCTTTAACTCTAATTTAAAAGAATTATTTTTTGTGTACACAGAATCTATCATTAATTATCTTTTTAATTACATAACGCACGTGATATATCTCAATTTTTGTTAAATTCACAAGCTTCAATAAGAAATGTACTACTTAACCCTTCAGTGGGCACGCCCGTGTATAAAGTGCAACATTTTCGCAATTTTGAATGGTTTGTTTTTATATGTAAGGATTTGAAGTTGTAAGCAGTTTCTATTTATAGCTACACTCTTTCTAATGCAGATCTGATCTTCTGACCCTTGTATTCCTTTCCATTCAATGTTAGTCGTGATTTAACCGTGGTAAACCAGCGATTATACTGGATTACAATACGACAAAAATAGGAGTTGATGTCGTCGATCAAATGTGCAGCTATTACACGGCATCCCGCATATCACAAAGATGAACAATTTTATTGTTTGTTAGGTTTTTGGACATCAATAGGAATTAATACGCAAGTTGTCCTTAGATCCAATAAACCGGGCACTTTTGAAATATGGCGATTGTATCTGCATTCTTTGGCCTTTAATTATAAATATATCTCAATATTATCAACATTTTATATCTTATCATAAAACGCAGAATTTTAATTTTCAATTTGAAAAAAAGGAGTTGATTACAAAAGGTACATTGAGGGTTGAAAGAAAGATTTCACTTTATGCGTCTCGCGCCTGCTGGTGTTCCAAAAATTGGCGAGCACGCTGAAGGGTTAAAATATTAACTTTGATGGGGCTCAATCGATTTTTTTAAATTTATACATTGGTACAATAATTTATATTTACAAATAAATAATTGATCTAGATTTAAATCAAAATGCAGTACAACTCTTATTTCATAAGGAATTCATCTATGGAATGTACCTACCCTCCCTTTCCATCTTCAAAAGCAGCTTCTTTAGCTTTATGTTCGACAATAGGTTTTGCACAAATAGGGCTTCGCAGGAAGAAAACAACACGCCTTTTAAAACGTACAAAGCACACTACATGAGTTGCAATTAGAACAACAAGAACAACAGCAATCATGATGGTAAGTGCAGCTCCAGTGGATAATGAACTTGGTACTGACCCATGGTAGCCATCGCTTTCGTGATCATGCTCACACCCAGGCTTGTGGATGTGAGAGCAACCTTGTGTACATTTGCTGGGATCTGCTGCTGTTCACGAATCCTCTCAACATACAAGTGAATGTTTGTGAACGTCATTGAAATTGGTAATAATCTTACTTTGGATTAGAATAACAAGAACAACAGCAATCATGATGGTAAGTATAGCTCCAGTAGATAATGAACTTGGTACTGTCCCATGGTAGCCATCGCTTTCGTGATCATGCTCACACCCAGGCATGTGGATGTGAGAGCAACCTTGTGTACATTTGCTGGGATCTGCTGCTGTTCACGAATCCTCTCAACATACAAGTGAATGTTTGTGAACGTCATTGAAATTGGTAATAATCTTACTTTGGATTAGAATAACAAGAACAACAGCAATCATGATGGTAAGTATAGCTCCAGTGGATAATGAACTTAGTACTGTCCCATGGTAGCCATCGCTTTCGTGATCATGCTCACACCCAGGCATGTGGATGTGAGAGCAACCTTGTGTACATTTGCTGGGATCTGCTGCTGTTCACGAATCCTCTCAACATACAAGTGAATGTTTGTGAACGTCATTGAAATTGGTAATAATCTTACTTTGGATTAGAATAACAAGAACAACAGCAATCATGATGGTAAATACAGCTCCAGTGGATAATGAACATGGTACTGCCCCATGGTAGCCATCGATTTCGTGATCATGCTCACACCCAGGCATGTGGATGTGAGAGCAACCTTGTGTACATTTGCTGGGATCTGCTGCTGTTCACGAATCCTCTCAACATACAAGTGAATGTTTGTGAACGTCATTGAAATTGGTAATAATCTTACTTTGGATTAGAATAACAAGAACAACAGCAATCATGATGGTAAGTATAGCTCCAGTGGATAATGAACTTAGTACTGTCCCATGGTAGCCATCGCTTTCCTGATCATGCTCACACCCAGGCATGTGGATGTGAGAGCAACCTTGTGTACATTTGCTGGGATCTGCTGCTGTTCACGAATCCTCTCAACATACAAGTGAATGTTTGTGAACGTCATTGAAATTGGTAATAATCTTACTTCGGATTAGATTAACAAGAACAGCAGCAATCATGATGGTATGTATAGCTCCAGTGAATAATGAACTTGGTACTGCCCCATGGTAGCCATCGCTTTCGTGATCATGCTCACACCCAGGCATGTGGATGTGAGAGCAACCTTGTGTACATTTGCTGGGATCTGCTGATGTTCACGAATCTTCTCAATGTACAAGTGAATGTTTGTGAACGTCATTGAAATTCGTAATAATCTTACTTCGGATTAGATTAACAAGAACAGCAGCAATCATGATGGTATGTATAGCTCCAGTGGATACTGAACTTGGTACTGCCCCACGGTAGCCATCGCTTTCATGATCATTCTCACACCCAGGCATGTGGATGTGAGAGCAACCTTGTGTACATTTGCTGAGATCTGCTGATGTTCACGAATCCTCTCAACATACAAGTGAATGTTTGTGAACGTCATTGAAATTGGTAATAATCTTACTTCGGATTAGATTAACAAGAACAGCAGAAATCATGATGGTATGTATAACTCCAGTGAATAATGAACTTGGTACTGCCCCATGGTAGCCATCGATTTCGTGATCATGCTCACACCCAGGCATGTGGATGTGAGAGCAACCTTGTTTACATTTGCTGGGATCTGCTGCTGTTCACGAATCCTCTCACACATACTAGTGAATGTTTGTGAACGTCATTGGAATTGGTAATAATCTTACTTTGGATTAGAATAACAAGAACAACAGCAATCATGATGGTAAGTATAGATCCAGTGGATAATGAACTTGGTACTGGCCCATGGTGGCCATCGATTTCGTGATCATGCTCACACCCAGGCATGTGGATGTGAGAGCAACCTTCTGTACATTTGCTGGGATCTGCTGCTGTTCACGAATCCTCTCACACATACAAGTGAATGTTTGTGAACGTCATTGAAATTGGTAATAATCTTACTTTGGATTAGAATAACAAGAACAACAGCAATCATGATGGTAAGTACAGCTCCAGTGGATAATGAACATGGTACTGCCCCATGGTAGCCATCGATTTCGTGATGATGCTCACACCCAGGCATGTGGATGTGAGAGCAAACTTGTGTACACTTGCTGGGATCTGCTGCTGTTCACGAATAATCTCAACATACAAGTGAATGTTTGTGAACGTCATTGAAATTGGTAATAATCTTACTTGGGATTAGAATAACAAGAACAACAGCAATCATGATGGTAAGTATAGCTCCAGTGGATAATGAACTTGGTACTGCCCCATGGTAGCCATCGATTTCGTGATCATGCTCACACCCAGGCATGTGGATGTGAGAGCAAACTTGTGTACATTTGCTGGGATCTGCTGCTGTTCACGAATCCTCTCAACATGCAAGTGAATGTTTGTGAACGTCATTGAAATTGGTAATAATCTTACTTTGGATTAGAATAACAAGAACAACAGCAATCATGATGGTAAGTATAGCTCCAGTGGATAATGAACTTGGTACTGCCCCATGGTAGCCATCGATTTCGTGATCATGCTCACACCCAGGCATGTGGATGTGAGAGAAACCTTGTGTACATTTGCTGGGATCTGCTGCTGTTCACGAATCCTCTCAACATACAAGTGAATGTTAGTGAACGTCATTGAAATTGGTAATAATCTTACTTCGGATTAAAACAAGCAATCAACATTTAATGGAAGGAACACATTATTTACAGATTAACAATAAATGGTTTGGCAGCTTAAAGGACATACGCATCCCGTAGCTCTGAAACCTACAATAAATAGAACTTGAAAAACCAACTGTTGCCAAAGCTAAAGTATAAATTACACTGCTACCAATTTTAGAAAATACTGCAGTAAAATGATAAATAGGGAAATACAGTTACATGGTGTTAAACACTCAGAATAAACATATGATGCACGTCAGTATCAGGGAATGTGCGAGAAATCACGTAACATCTGCTGTCTAGAACAACATAGTTGCATCCATGCTAAAACAAATATCATTGTGAGCGATGACTTCACCTTTGTAGAAAGTATTGATTGAATACTTGACATTTTCAACCTACTGTAATTTTTTTTCTATTTTCAATTCTGAATTTACCTAAAAAATATAAAAAAATAAATAAAATAATGTTTAAATATTTTGTTTGAATTTTATTCAGTTACTTTTACTTTAAAAAAAATACATAAATGTTTCATCTTAATATTATCTTTAACAAAGGTATAACTATTTATAATTATTTTTACCAGTATCAAGTAATTTTTAATAATTTCAGTTTACTTTTTTTTTTCAAATCCCACATGTAATTATATGCAAAGTATTAAGAAAACATTAAAATGAAGCTTGAATAATAACCAGTTAAAACTAACAAAATACTGCAATAAAATCCTCTTATATTAGATTTCAAATAAAAAAGAAAAGAAATGTATGTTTTTTCACGAGATTAGCAAAGTGTAATGAGAAACTTATTTTCTCCTTCAACTTTCTGCCCAAATTTTATTTTCAGTTTAGCGGCATTTATTTCCCCTAAATTTTATGCATGAAAATAAATCTGTTTTTTTCCCCCAAAAAATTACTTTTGTATTTCTTTGACCATTAAATGAGGATTTATTTTACTTTTTCATTGTTTGGCAGCTTCATATATTGTAAAAAATGTATATGCTCTTCATCAAGCAAAAGCGATATTTAATTTCTTCGAAACTACCCACTACGAACAAAGACACGTTATAAAACAAATGATGAAACAGCCCGCATTCAAGATGAATGGACGCAAAAATACCGTCTATTACGTTGAAGTGGAGCGTCTGGATTTGTTTTATTAAAACTTTCGAATGGAGAATGGCAACAGCTGGCTATCCAATTTCTTCAGGCGCCCTATTTACTGACGCGGATGAAGAAAATACTTTTCAGCGTCCACAAAATCGTGTATCAACACGCGAAAGATCTTTTTCGCATTGTTAGATTATTTTGCTTCTTGTTCTGTGAATAAACTTACAATAGAAACTTTATATATATAGATAGATATATATACTCCTTTTTTTTTATCAGAAACTTTCAAGACAACAGAATGCCGTAAAAACGATTTTGAAATACTGGGTTTTTTTTTCCACCGGAAAAAAATGCTATGTTATAAAAATTGCTGATCTTTGAAAAGAACAGATGTTGACTTCCTAACAATGATATTCAGCCTTTGTTACTAGATGCAATGTGCGTGAGGAACAATATGAGTGTATGTTCTGTTAAAAAACTCTAAACAATGTCTTTGAAAGAATTCCCTTTTCAAAAGTTCCTGAAGAATGCATTGTAATCTCCCAAATACTTAATATATCCCTTTTTTTATCAATATTTACGTTGTGGAATTCTTTACTTTTTCTAAAACTTTCTTCAGAAAAATGTCCGGAAATCATCTGATTTGACTAAGAGTATGTCATAGGTCAGAAGAATAAGTTTAAAAATAATCCATGAATACTAAATTCTCATTTGAATCTATATATAACTGACTATATATAGCTTAAATGCAATTTGTGAAAAGGAAATGCTTAAGATTAAAAAAATGATGTTTTTCCTTCATCTAAATTTTCGAAAACAACGACTTATAAATTACATTGTCTTCGAGTGCTTTTTAAAAATAGTTCTAGCATAGCAAGATAAGTACATTATATTTGAAAAATCTTTTAGCGACAAAGATAATGCAACAATGGATATTGTAAATGATAACTCATGTATTGATGTATGTTTTATAAAAACTCAGGAAATAAACTTAAATAGAAATGGAAATGAATTTTCTGAATCTGAATTTTGGAAAAAAATTGTTAAAATGTCATCTTTTGGTTTGAAAGAAGGCACAATTTATAAAGATAATTATTTTTATAAATAATGAAAAGACTTAGTACGTTGAGTGTTTCATTTGCGATAATTGTCTTTTTCTTTTTTTTAATTTCAACCAGAATGCATACTTGATACTTTTGTTTAAACTGTAGCGAAAATTCTTTTCACCGTTTTCCAATTAATTGCTTTTGTATGTTATTGGTATTGACAAAGCATTCATCCAAGTCATCTACATCAAAATTAACAAGCGATGAAAATTATACTTGAAGATATCTTCTTCTTTAAAAAATCGATTGAATTCTACTATTAGATTTTCGAAATGTCTAAAGATAATTATTTTGTTAGTCACCTGCTTTTGAAATTGATGTTTTAATACAGGGTGTCCTGGCTAAAGGTATCCAAAAGTCATGACTTATTTTTACGGAACTACACATTATAATTTAAAAAATATATTTCAATAGAAAGAACATCTCACCAAGTTTTAGTATCAATCATAAATTCCGATCATAGTGTCATAGATTTCGATGTGTGCACCTTTTGCTGCACGACTGACGTCTATATAGGAATTCAGTTCCCTCCAAGTGTTTCGTAGCATAACAGGCGTTATTAGACATTTTTGCTTGGGGATTCATTAAATCCGTTGGGTATAAACAAAAAATTGAAACTGTGGATGAGTTGAAGAAGCGTATCATTCAAGCAATTCGCGTAATAACTCCTGATATGCTACGAAACACTTAGAGAGAACTGGACTAACATTTACACGTGTGTTGTGCTACAAAATGTGCACACATCGAAATCTATAATACGAAGTCTATGATTGATATTAAAACTTGGTGAGAAGTTCTAAGGTGACTGCCTACGTTGAAAATGCCATTTTTTGACTATTTTGATCAATTTAATTTTTTGCAAGAATCTTGTAATTCAATCTTTTCTCTTTTCAAAACAGTTTTGATTTTCATTCTACGTCAATTAGAAGCAGAGTTATAGCTATTTTAAAAAACATCGTCTAATACAAAATTTAAGTGATAAACAACTTTAAATGCGTCCATTTTTTGACCATTTTGGTCAATTTTATTTTTTGCAAGAATCTTGTAATTCAATCTTTTCTCTTTTCAAAACCGCTTAGATTTTCATTCTACATCAATTAGAAGCAGAGTTATAGCTATTTTAAAAAATATCGTCTAATACAAAATTGAAGTGACAAACAACTTTAAAGGCGTTTTTCTCAGAATTATGTTTTTTAGCACAAATCTCTACCGTTATCATGATATTTCAGATAATAATGTATATAATTTGATAAAATTTTCAGGAAATGTTTTAGATGCTATTGTTAATGAAATGACGTACAATAATTGATGTATACTAAATAGTTTTTTGTTTGGGGCTGTTTTTATAAGGAAAGGAATGACGAATTGGGGAAAATTTTCATATTGGAACATAAAATTGTCTTTATTATTTTTGCATTTTAAAATTTCTCTTAGATTGTAGGTCATTTTGAAGATAACTGTTATATGTATCATGTGTGAGAAGGAAATTAAAATCGTAGCATTAGAATTTTGTTCAGAGTGATAAGCGTTTTAGCTAAATTTCATTAAAAATTACTTCAAATTGACCAATTTATAAAAAAAGTATGGTGTTTACAGGAAAGTTTTTTTTAAATTTTTTATTTTTAAATGCTGTTTTACCATATGAGACCAAAAAATCCTTAAAAAAACAATTTTTAAAAAAAATTGGCTCCGAACGTAGGCAGTCACCTTATAATTTTCTTTAAAATTCTAATGGGTAGTTCAGTAAAAATAAGTCATGACTTTTGGATACTTTTAGTCCAGACACCCTGTATTTGTAATGTAAATATGTAGTGTAGTCAATATGTAATGTAGTGTAAACGTAATATCAGAAAGTTTATTAAGTTCCAGAGAAAGACAAGTTTTCTTCCACTTTTTTACTCTATAATCCACTTTAGCTTACGTGTGGAACATATTATATTTTCAGTTAATACAATAATCTGTCGTTGCACCCTTGCATAGAAAGGTTTAAGTTGATTATTTGAGAAATAATGTATGAGAGACAAGCTGCTTGAAGAAATTATTTTCAATCTGAAAATCTGAATACTAGAGGGAGATTTTTGGTACAGATGTGTTTCACGCACCTTTTTCAATTTGGCGATTTTTTTTATTTTTAGCGATTTTTTTGTTTGGTTTGGCAGCCATGCGTTTTGGCGTGATGTTTGTTTTTTGTTGCAACCCTTGATAGGTGTTGTGGTATTGTGTAGTGTTTTTGGAAGTTTAATATACCGGTGTTCGATATTTTTGTTGGCATTTCGTAGTAGCGGTTTAGGATATATGTAATGTTTTTGGAAGTTTAATGTCTTCGTTTTTTGATATATCCGGGTATGTTTTAAATAGATGTTGCGGATATGTGTAATGTTTTTGGAAATTTAATGTCTTCGTTTTTTCATATATTTGCGTATGTTTTAAAGTAGCGGTTGAGCATTTCTGTTCAGGTTTTGAATTTTAATATAGCCGTTTTTAGATATATTTGCGTATGTTTTAAATAAGTGGTTGAGTATTTCTGCTGAGGTTTTGAAGTTTAATACAGCTGTTTTTAGATATTTTTGCGTGTTTTAAAGTAGCGGTTGAGCATTTCTGTTTAGGTTTTGAATTTTAATACAGCCGTTTTTAGATATATTCGTGTATGTTTTAAAGTAGCTGTTGTGGTTTTGTGACATGTTTTTGAAAGTTTATTATTTCCATTGGTAAGTTTGTTTTGAATTTATTTTTATATTTGAGTTGTTATTGATATTTTGTGTATATTTGTTATTTTAAGTGTAAAATGTCCGCGTAGGCCTGTTTTGGCGACAAGTTGGCGACAAAATTTTTTTGACGAGTATTTGGCGTCAAAAAAATTTTGTCGCCAAATTGTCGCCAAGGGAGGTGCGTGTAATACATCTGTTCCAGATTTTTCTTATTAAGCACGGAAATCGGAATACATCTGGTAAAAAAACCGACAGTTAAAAGTCCTTCATTATTAAAATTAATCAAATCAGTTTTCTTTCTAAACTCAAAGTACAGTTCAGGCGACGAATTTATGAAGCAATATTTTACCTGTATAGGAAAGAGAAGTTTTATCCTGTAGATAAACTGCATTTAGTTGTCTAGTTTAAAAGCATTTTCATGCTCCTAACACTGAAGGTGTATCATTGGTGCATACACAGATGAACTGATTCCAATTCTATTCTCCTTCCATTCAAAAGAATGTACCATATGAAAATTATCTTGACCAGTTATAGTTGCCATTGGTCTGCAAAATAAGATGTAATTCTGCAGAATTTTAGACCTGAATACTGTACATAACCATGAGTTGAGTGCTGTTACTCATATCAGTGGATTCATCAAGGTGAATACTAAATAAACCTCCAATTTTACAGCCGTAATTAGCTGATGTTTAATATCTTTCATTCATGAATTGACGAGGCATGTTCTGCTCCTCTTTTACACATTCATCTCCACATGTGACACGTACCTTATCATTGCTCAACTTGTATTATAAGACTTTTCTAATGGTATGAAGCTTCTTATGCTTTGCAGTCTGATGGGTAACATAAAAGGAAACCAATGTACCTTGTCGACAGGAATGTACAGTACTATTATTTGAAGCATCCAGACGCTGCCTTTTGATTTGTTCTTATTTTCTTTAGAAACACGGCGATCTTTAACAGAAAATCTTAAAATTTTGTGTTTCATACTGAAATGTCTTTTGATTTAATTCGAATTCAATAATTCATTTCCTAATGTTTCACAACATAGTTCTCACTGTGGTTTGCCCACTCCGCAATTATTAACGCAGGTGAAACCTGGTCTCTGAAAAGGCGTCTTCGTATTCCCGTTTAGGCGTGGTTTAATTATGGGTATTTAAACGAAATGAGTAGCCCAGTGCTGATAGATAGAGCTAGCAAAATGGAGACACTATATCCCACTTCATGAGAAATCTTTCATACCGCAAACAAATTGTAGATATACATATTGTATTAACAATATATATGCATAAAATAAAACACTTCAAACTGAAGAAGGTACTGACTGCATCTGCAGGAAATTCCATGCTACCTGTTCGAACGTCCATCTGTCCTGATACTTCTACTTAAAAATGAAGGCCTTAATTGAATTGTGATCCAACTCCACTTAAAAAAATGGAGTTAGCCTCCCTTTCATATTCATACAAGTCATTTCTATCTTATTTTTAAACAGGTACACCTCCAGCTTATTTCTGCTACCAACAGAAGGCATTACAAATCAGCAGTCATTTCTCAGCAGTCACTAGCCTTTTAGGCTCTGTATCCCAAAATGAAAAAGAATGGAGTTGGGCCACTATTCAAATAAGGACTTCAAATAACCGTTATATCTCCAAAAGCCACTTGTTAGAGACTAGAATTATCGATATCAGCAAGGACACGCTTTCGTCTGTGTGTAATGCTTTTTTTTCTGAAATAACTAAATTTAATTCACGGACAACGATAAATGCAAGTAACATTGAATAGCTGAACTTTGTATAGATCTTCAATCTTCAGAAAATAATCACCATTTAATTGATTCACTTTGCAAATTTCGTAAACATTTCTGATATATAAAGGTGTTATCTACTTGGCAAGAATTTTAGTCATTTTCTACTGATGATATAGAAATAATGAAATGATTGCCACATTCTCTTAAATTTATCAAATAAGTGACATCCGATAATGTTATAAGTTAGTAAATGTTCTGGAAACGCTGTTTATGTACTTATTGTTAAATTGTAAACACATTTTATGTAATGTAAAACTAAATTAATTTAAGCTGTAGGATATTTTGATAATTTCTCTTAGGTTCATAAGGAGAGATTCATGTGGTATAGGTCAGAGGTGGGGAACCTTTTTACCATTAGAGGCCCCATGTAAATTACGTAGTAATAAAGGAGGCAACATAAGTTGATGAACCTATAAATGCGACTTTTATGAAATTATTATAGTTACATATAGTTTTAACAATTTGGTGCATTATATAGAAAAATAACAAGAAAAATTAAGTCCTTATTTATTTATTATTTGACATAAAAAGTTACAATATAAAATATTTTTGTATTCATTTAAGGATAAAAACTTGTTACAACATTAATCATTAATTATTATTTCAATAGGCGACCGTTCTCTTCACTGATGAGTCCCGGTTCAGCCTAAACACCGATTCTCGCCGCACGTTCATATGGAAAGAACCAGGGACCCGCTACCTACCCTCCAATGCCCGCGAAATCGACCATTATGGCGGAGGATGTTTAATGGTCTGGGCAGGCATCATGTTGGATGGCCGCACACCTCTCCATGTCTTTGAAAGATGCACTGTGACTGGTGTGAGGTATAGGGATGAGGTCTTGGAGCCCTATGTTTGCCTTTTCGTTTGCCTTAATGGACGATAACGCGAGGCCACATAGAGCTATTCTGGTCGACGAATTTCTAGAGAGTGAGGATATTCACCGGAAAGGATTAGCCAGCCAGATCTCCAGACCTTAACCCTATAGAGCATGTCTGGGACGCTTAGGGGAGGGCAATTGTAACTCGCAACCCCCCTCTGATAACCATCCAGGGAATAAAAACAGCGTTGCTGAACGAGTGGAACAACTGCCACAGGAAATGCTAAACTGCCTTATTTCAAGTATGAAATCATGCAGCGAGACCTGCATATCTGTAAGAGGGGATCATATCCCCTATTAACCCATATATTAACCCAATTTTGTTATTCTGCAACCGCTATTTTATACCTTCCGACTCCAACGAGTGTTACGTACGATCATGTGGGTGTATTACAATTATTGAATGGTTATTTCTTTTGAACTGTATCAATGTATGTACATATTAAATTTCATTAAAATCGGTACTGTAGTTCTAGAGATAATCAACCAAGTGTGCAAATTCTCTTAATTTCTTACACCAGTGTATATCATAGTACTTCTCAGTAAATATCTTTGATGAAGACGAGTATAATTCCTCCTACAATGAATAAAAATTCGAGAAAGATTGGGAGGAACGATAAAGTAATAAAATTGTTTTATTTCTTTCTTATTATGTTCGTTGATCAGTGATTTTTATCAAAATTGTTTTTTTAAAAATTACCATTTTCAATATCAGAGAAATTAAATCCTTAATCCTTTCAACTTTAAATCTTAATTTTTTTGTTTATTGAAAGTTTTTAGAGCATTGCTCACGTAGTAAAATTAAGACATAACGTTTTATATGTGATATTTGTTTAATTAACTATTCCATCTTGTTCAACAAACGAAAACTATATATATATATATATATATATATATATATATATATATATATATATATATATATATCCATTACATCCTTAAATTATACTCTGAAAGAGAAACTAGCTCATATTTACATGACTGGAGTTATACTCAGCCTGAAAGGAATAAAATTTGGATGCAGTCTGGCAGAATCGCTTATTAGAGCGACAAAAGTACATCCGTCCATTTCAGAAGACAGCTCGGAAACGAATATCACCTTTCAACCTTACGCGCGAGAGGGGGAAAAAACATGTGGGTGTTATTTTGTAGGATCAGCAGATATTGCTGCTCGCGATGCGAACCCACGCCTTTCTCCAGACGTATAAACGTGTAGAAATGTAGAGGCATGCGATTCATGGGATATTCTGTTGCTAATGGTTTTAAAGCGATAAATTAAGATTACTGCGGATTGGATTTAGGAAAGGGAATTTAAATGCTAGAATGGAGGGCATAATATTTAATTTATTACACACACACACATATATATATATATATATATTAACACTCAATGGTCGAAATCAAATTGACAGCGCTAATATTATATGACACAAAGTAATTATTCGTACAACCTAATGATCAGTATTGCAATTCATTTGGAAATTAAAATATTTAGAACAAAATGAATAAAAGATGTTATAAATAATCACTTCATGGTTTTTTTTTACTTATATTTCTTCAAAGAATTGTAAAGACAACTGGGAAGTTTAAAACAATATGCATGCAAATACGTTTCTTGGAATTGTTAAACAAAGAAAATTAGCTAAACAAAGAAAATCTCTCTTGCATTTACGTAGAATGTTGTATATATTAGGTCTAATATGTAATTTAGTCTTGTGCCTAGTTTTAGTAAATTTTCGTTTCATTTTGATGACTCCTTCTTTGTGCTCTAATTTTTTTGTCCATGAGTGTATATGTCAATGACATATTTTGGTACATTTCTGTTTAACTGTTTACTGCTTGTCCAAGCGGTACAGACTTGGTTTTTGCGCGCTGCCAAAATTATAACTCGCGAGGTTCGGACGGACGGTTCTAGCTTCTGAAATTTTCCTTTCTGGACGACCGTTACGGAGGAACGTAATCCTACGTTAAAAATCTAAAAATAAGTTTAATTTTCTTTCATAAATTAAAAATGCTTAAATGGACGACATTCCCTTTAAAAATTCGCTCCCCTTTGATATGTGAGCATACACAATTTACTTTTATCGGCACTTCTTATTTTACTGCAAAGAAAATGAAGATGTAAAATTTTCCTGCCGTATAATCTCAAATCAAAACTATTTAAAGGAAAAGTAATAAAACGTTAATATTCTTGAACTTGTTCCTAATATCTAATGAAATAACTTAGCATTCAGTCATCTGCTGATGCAAGGCATTTTAAACATTGATTTAATATTGCACAAATTTATATAAAAAAAAGAAATACAAACCCTTATGCTGTAACTTTTTTTATTGGAGAAACAGATTGCTGTTGTACAGTTTTTATGACTACTTCTCCAGCGAAGGGATACTTTACAATGCGTAAAAGCCATTTGGTTTGGAACGAGGCTCCTAGTACGAGATACTTTAGGAAAATAAAAATTCACCACTTAGGAGAAAAGCAATAGCATTTTATTGCCTCTCTCGCAACCAGTTAAGTGTTTTCATATTTTTGTGTTTACCGGGAGTGATTTCTTATAAAAACGGGAGCTAGTTGTAAATTGCCATTTTCAATCATTTCTAAAGCCACGTAATTAGAAAAAGGCATTCATATAAGTTTTTATTCCTGGCTTTAATGTTTCCGTGTTTGCGCTATTAATAATGCGGAAAATTAATGAATGTCTGCAGTGATTTTTCCACTCTTCGCTTGTATCATCGCTCCGAATTGAAAGATTTGTGTTCTTTATGCTGTAGGGGATAATTCAATGGCTCTTCTTTAAGCAGATTACAGTTAAATACACGTATAGAGCAGAAATTGTTTTGCAGGGGAAAACGATAATTATATAGGTGTTCAGTCTTGACATTGAATATAATAATTTCCATAAATTACATTTTTAAACAGGGATCAAAGTATGAATGTATTATAGAAAAATAACTTTTAGTTTTATTTCTTAAATATGTTTTTAATCCCATGTATCTTATAAAATGTATTTATTTCGTAGAAAATTACCCTGTGATATATAATTTAATGGCATGCAACTGATAATAAATATCCAGTAATCATAAATTAAAGCAATTTCAATAATATATTTTTTATTTCGTTGGTATTTGTAACATTTCAGTTCATTTCTTTTTTTATGAATTAAGACTGCTGGATTCATTCCATATTGGATTCGTTCCCTATTTGATTCGACCCTACTGGATTCGTTCACCTCAGTATTAACCAATGGAGAAGATGTGTCTATTATTTACAGCTCCATAAATGCTTAAATGGTGATAATCCAATAGAAATTGCATTTAAAAATAGCCCGAAATTTTCTGCAACAGGATTTTTTTTATAAATTTCGCGCACCAGAGAAATTTAGGAGCGTTTAAAAAAACTATACCAGAATTCCTCCCCAAATTACTTAAATATTAAAATATTATTTGAATTTTTTTAATCGAACACCGCTCCAAGGAGAAAATTTTCTTTCTCTATTATGGAGTACAATTTTTATAAAAAATCTTTTAATCCAAGTCTGTAATCCTTGGACACATTTTATCCATGGCCACCCAGAGACTTTACGGGGCCTGGGGCGAACTTCTGTTGGGGGCCCCAAGAAATCTGATTAATAGAATTTTTTTTTTCAGGGGGGGCCCCTTTTTTTAGGAGATTATTTTGAATTTTGAAGTACGGTACAAGTTTTAGAATTTTCTTTCGGAGGAAATCTATTAAATATTTAAAAAAAAAGTTTTTGGGGCCCCTCAAAAAGTCAAGGGCAGTTGGGGGGCCTGGGGAAAAGTGCCCCAGTTGCCCCCCCCCCTCTGGGCGGCCTCGATTTTCTCCAGAGGTTACGATTAAAGGGAATGAATCCAACATGTTTAGTACACAGCAGCCATAACCTATTTTCCGGTTAGGCATGTGTATTAGTACCGCATTTATTTTCCTCTACAACTAAAATTTCTCAACCATATTAAACGAATATAAAACAGTACATTAAAAAATTCCTATTTCGAAAGAAAAATGCATTATCACTCCTAGAAATCAAACGTCTCTTAAATAGGGTACAATTCTGGGAAATATCTGAGTAGGTGTGTGTACTTTTATTCTTTTTGCATAGAAAAACAATTTTCGGTCTAAAATCTATTTTCTTTCCCCCTGGAAAACATTTTCTTAGTGATATTTCTCTTTGGTATGTATTTTTAAAGTTTCATTTTATTTATTCAATTCTATTTACACAATTGAATTGCATATGAAAAAATTGTACCAAGCTATCAAGGGAAAGCTTCTAATTTGTCACATCGTAAAAAGATAATATATATGTTATTTCTATAAGGGTTTTTTTATATGCAAAATTATTTTGAGAGAACGACTCAACCGTAAAAATATGTTTGGTGTAACATAATAAAGGTAGATTTGACATTCGTAGAAAAAATGCGATTGCGGGCAAGGTTTCGGAAGTGACAGATCGGCAATTTTGCTATGTTAAGGGGTCAGGTACCTATAGAGTAACTAGCTCACTTCTACCCAGACTTGGGTGTATATAATTTGAAGTGGCACTCTAAATGAATTTGATACAAACACAGTTTATACATGAAACAATGTGTATTGAATATTCTTGCACATGTAGGCTTTGCTTTTAACAACAAGATTCATACGTACTACTTGTACAGATATATAAATACAGCTTTCAAGAACAATATATTTTTCAATACTCACGAACAGTAAGTCAACCAGCAATTCTGTCACGTAAACTTTGGGCCCCCTGAGCACTAGCGAAGGATAGCACTCGAGCTGCATACCCTCGTAGCTCCCTCTCGCTTATCTATGAACCTTAACAACCTTTTTCAACCCTAACAACCTTTTTTATTAATGACGCTGAATGGTATTTATACTAAGCGCGTATGCCGAAATTAGCATATCTCAAGCAACTTCTTTAATTCATTCACTCAAAAGTTCGATTCTTGTGAATCGAATCTTGTGTATACCTTAGATACCTTTCAAAGACAAAGAGACCCTACTAACATATCCTATGATCAATCATCAGTAATAATTTTTCAGAAATATGAAAATTTTAAGGTGAGTTAGACACCGTTTATTCTTTATAAATAAGGCTCAAAATGTTTCAAGAGAAAGTTTTTAATTGTTTAAAACTTCAACCACTTTTTTTTCATTGTTACGTCATTTAGCACATGATATCACGAGAACAGTTGACTAGAATACCAAGTAATTTAATACAAGTGAAATACAATCATGTATGATTAAAATTACTGACTATTATGTCATTCCTACCATAAAAATTACAATTACAGTAAAATTTATCAAAAACTTTTTTGAAATTAAAATATATTTAAAAAAACATTTTTTTCCTATGTAGAACGCATAATTTAGATTCCAAAGTTGGTAATTTAAAAGATATATTATATAAATTAATTTTCAAACTAAAATAAATGTGTATATTCATTAATATACGGATTCAATACTGCGCGCAGTGATAATAACATTGAAAAACACAATAGTTGAATTTTTAAAAAATGTAAAACTTAAATTCAAGCTAGAAAAATTTTAAAGCCATAATTATAAAGAAAAACGTGTGTTTATCTCACAATAAAATTTTCATATTCCTGAATAAATGATTTTCCTAACTACTGATGATTGAACTAGTAGAGATATATTTGTCGAGGCTCTTAGCTTTTAAAAGATACCTGACTCTGTAAGTCTACGACAAAAGCGTGCACTCTCGCTTCTGTATTTACATTTACTTTTATTTCTCGCACTGAACTTTCAAATTAAAAAAAAAACACATTCTTTGTAACTCATTTTGATTTGTCATTGCCCTTATCTACATAACGCGCACATTTCGTTGTCATATTTGATGTGCTCATGGCGTTCGGAGATCAGTCTTATAGTAAATAAATACTTCAGCTTTAAATTAGCTCTATCGGGTTTTCTTTTACTTAGAGACCTTTTTTTGAAAGAACTGCTGAATATAAAAACAAAGTTGAGGCAACAAAATGGAGGTCTTCAAATAAATGTGTAGTTTTTTTTCAATTATTTGAAGTTTACTGTAGTGTAATGTTTGAAATGGAGCGCTTGTTAAAGCGAAAATGTTGTATCCCGTGATACCCCCCCCCCCTACCAATAAGAGGATTGGCTGCGGGAGCGTTGAATCCAAGAGGGGGTGATGATCGACGGGAGTCTGTAAATATAGACAGAAAATTCTGTTCCTATTCTACAGTCTGTAAATATTGTTAGAATAGGAACAGAAGGGTCGCGTCTCTTGTAGGAATCAGAGATCTGGCGAGATACATGCAGGCTCGTCTCGCCTCTGGTTATTAATTATTTGGTAATTAGAATAGGGACAGAGAGAGCGTCTCTGAGAGTAGTTTTAGGAGGCCTGGCAAGATATAGTAGTCTTGTCTCGCCTCCAGCGAATTAATTAATCGGTAACTAGATTAGAGTGTAGTACAGCCGAGGTCTGGTAAGATGTTCTAGGCTTGCCCACCTCGTGCTCAGAGTTGTTTGTAACTGTTATATTAATATTCAACTGTAAATAAATTTATGTTAGTGTCGTTAAGGGAACGGTGGACATTAAAATTTACTTTCCTTACTTTTCTCATAGAGATACGAAATGTTGTACATATACACATTTCACTATAAATAAGTAGAATACCTTAAAATAAATTTCCAATCTCATTATAATTTTAAGATTTTTTAAAAAAATTTAAATTTATAAACAAAATTTTAAAATGCTCCTTGCTACTTAATTTAAAGAGAGAGATATTTCCTCGATTTTGCATTTTAATCTCTTTAAACTGTACAACAAACAAATCTGGGTATCAATTATTTAATCCCTTGAACAGTTAATTTTTGAGAGATTTTTTTCTGAATTCCGTCCCAATTTTCATCAAAATTTTGCCTTTTAAAATGTTATAGATAAAATTTAACTACCTTAATGAAGTCGAATTGTAAAATGCATACCCAATTTTTTTGTAAACAGCATCAGGATTCTTCCTTATCAATTTCATGAATTTTTATCAAAAATTAAGTAGCATGGAGCATTTGAAAAATCTAAAAACCTTGAAAAATCTGTTTTGAGAAAAACATATTTAAAATTTATTACTTCACTTACCCATTATAAATTACTTTGTAGAATCTTCCTAAATGATTTTTTACTTGAAAAATATTATTTTGGTACTAATAATCTACAGAAATATATATATTTTTTACAATAACACATTCAGTATTTCAATGACGAGATTTGCTCAAATAAAGGTCCACCGTTCCCTTAACAGAGACTCGTTATTGCACTACCTCATTTTTCCCTATGCCGTAGAAAAGAGCCTAAGTGAACCGGTGAAGGAAAGAGAGTTCACGACATTTACCTTTGTTAATTGATATGAGTTTGTCCTTTTCGAAAAAAAATGACCGTGGATTTCGACGGGTTCCTACTATATTGTTTAGCAGTAATAATCTTCTGTTAAAGAAGTCAATCGGAAAAAAAAGTTATTTCCCCGGCCGTCGAGATATCTAACAAGCTGTCATTAACATGATTATGCCAAAAACAAGATTGGCCGTCAAGTAGCTTCACTGAAACTAAGCAAAATATTTTTACCGGAGTCCAGCAACCAGAAGATTTGATTTGATTTGATTTGATTTTTTTTTTGCGCAGGGTGAATCCTGAGACATACTCGTCAGCAACCAGAAGAAACAGCACCTATGAAAGAAAAGTCTATGATAGAAGCTGTAAGGTTTGTCATTACTAAGAAGCCCATTTGACTGTTCAGATTGAATGCCCGGGACAATCAGTTAAAGTTGATAAATTAGATACAAAGACTGAAATTCTAAAGTTCAATAAGGATTGAGCTGCGTAAGCTAGAACGGCATTTGTTACTCCGAAAATGGATTGAAATTTGCTCGATTTCAAGTAACGGGGCCTCTAGTCTGTTTGTTAAAAACGAAATATTTTTAGAATTACAAAGACAAAACAACTTTATAGCATATTTTCATTGAGGGTACCTATATATAGAATAAAAAAGGTGTTAGAGAAAGAAGGAAGAAAAAAATTTTAACAGCTAGAAATAAAATATAATTCTAATATTTGCCGGATTTTTCTCATTATTTCTTGTTAATTTTTGCACTTTCCCTCTCCCTCACACTGTATGTTTATTTAAAATGGAATGCTTACAGAATTCACAGAGATTTTGCCGTTTATTACTCTTCAAGTAAACAATAGAAACAACATTGAAAGGCTGAAAAATCAATGATACTGAACCTCGAAAATAAGATTGAACGAGATGCAAACAATTGTGTCAGCTGTTTTTCGTCGGCCAACCTCTGTGTGAGTAAAACTGTATAGAGAATATACTTCAAATCTACCCAGACTTGGGTGTATATAATTTGAAGTGGCACACTAAATGAATTTCATACAAACACTGTTTATACATGAAACAATGTTTATTGAGTTCGTTGCACATATAGAATTTGCTTTTACAGAAATAAGCATACGTACTAGTTTTACGGAATATATAAATACAGCTTTCAAGAACAATATATTTTCAATACTCACAAACAGTAAGTCAAACCAGCAATTCTGCCACGTAAACTTTGTGCCCCCTATGCACTAGCTCAGGATAGTACTGGAGCTGCATACCTCGTAGCTCCCTATCGCTTATCTATCAATTTTAACAACCTTCTTCAACCCTAACCACCTTCTTTTTATTAATGACGCTGCATGGTATTTATACTAAGCGCGTATGCCGAAATACGCAGCTTCTTTAATTCATTCACTCAAAAGTTCGATTCTTGTGAATCGAATCTTGTGTATACCTTACAACTAAAGGAAGTTAAAAGCACAAAATACAAATATCTAAATTGGATATGAACACAGCAGAGATGTGTTTATCTTAGCATCTGAATTTTTTTTAATACTGATATTTAGCTTTTAAATTCCAGTGGGGACACAGGCTGAAAGAGCTGTTTACTTTTCGTTTCAATATAATATTATTCACGCAGTATTAATGTTGCTCTCATTAAATATTTGAGAAAGGTTTCTGGGTTGTAAGAGCATGGTTTATAATTTCGTACTCTTACTTGTAGATCAATGATGTTATACATAATATGGCCTTTTTTATTCATTTTATAAGTATATACCAATAATTACATGCATCCTTTAATATCTTCTCAGACAGAATCTTGTCTTAGACAGAATTTGAAAAATTAGATATCCAATAGCCTGTGCGTCTATTTAGATATATACTTTTAATACATCTTTTAAAATATTTCCCCTATTTTCATTAAGGTTAAAGATGATTAAATTCAAAAGGCCCTAATAGTAATAGAATAAATAATAATACTAATAGAATAATACTAATAGACGTTTATTATCCGTTACACACTGAGGTAATTCCTTCATGAAAAAGTACAAATTTTGCGTAAATCATTTTAAAGTAAAAGAAATATAATAAAAATCATTGCCTTAATTTCATCAAAAACTTAGTACGGATGTATTTTTCAAAATATCATTGGATTGTAGTAAATATAATTAAATATAAATACTCGGAAGAAAACATGAGATTTTCGTAATTTAAAAATATAAAACTCTATCTGAATCGCAAAAATTGCATGATAAGATTGCAAGAAAATTGCATGATAAGATTAGCAAATTAAGTTACATCGTGCGCAAAATACATATGGGAGACATGGCCGATGGTATGTTTCAGAGCAAACCATTTAGTTAACAAGCCGTAGTTACTGCCCAGTCACTATACTTAATGGGGTCCAGGACACAAAATTGTTTGAATTTTCGAAAAAAATTATTGCATTCAAATTTTTTTTGTTCTTTTACGCTTAAAATGACGATTAAATCATGTTTCTATCTTAATTAGGACAGGATAAATTATTATTATTGTTTTTACAACATTCTAATAGTAGCCAAACTTTGTTTAAACCTGTAAGTGGGTTTTTCTGCATGATGGGGTTTTCCCCGTTTCTCGTCTTTAGATTGTTATAGGTCAATTACTGTTAGAGATATATGATTGAAACTTGGAACATGTCTTTTTCAACTATTTTACTTTAATTTCGATTCAGGAAATTTGAAAAAAAGATTTACTTTTGAAAATATAATTTTTAAAAAATAAGTTACATAATTTTTGTTTAAATTTTTAATCTAAATATTTTTAATTTCTGTAAAAATTAATATTTGAAAAAATGCTGAATCAAAATTAAAACTTATATATTTCTGTTTAATTAAATGAAAAAAATTTGAAATTCGACAAATAATACACTGCTGGCCACCCAAATTGCAACACCAAGAAAGACAAGAGATATCACAACAAAATTTATTTTGTAGATAACATGTTGACCAAGTATCAAATGGTTAAATTTATAGACTTCTGTGAAGTGTGGTTCCTGCCAAAATCAGTAGCCAGAGTAGCCGCCATTGTTGGAGATCACCGCTGCCACACGCCTCGGCATTGATTCAAAGAGACTTTGGATGAGTTTTTGGGGTACAGCAGACCAAGCAGCTTCCACACGTTGCCAAAGTTGATCTGCTGTGGCAGCTGGGGATGGAATCTGGGTCAATCGTAGAGCAACCATGGACCACATGTTTTCTATCGGCGAAAGATCCGGAGAGCGAGGGGGCCAGGGAAGCAATTCAATCTGGCGATTCACGAAAAACTGTTGGGCAATGCGTGTCACGTGTGGTCGCGCATTATCCTGTTGAAATATGGCTGTGCGCAAGCCCTGAAGGTAAGGAAGGACAACTGGCTCCAACACCTCGGAGATGTAGCGCTGGCTGTTTAAAGTACCGGCAATGCGTACTAGAGGTGTGCGAGAGTTATATCCAATACCGCCCCATACCATAATACCCGGTGCAGGACCAGTGTGGCGGTGCATAACGCAGCTGTTCAGCATCCTCTCTTCACGGTGTCTCCAAACTCGAATGCGACCATCGTGGTGTTGCAGACAGAAGTGTGACTCGTCTGTAAAGACAATTTCATTCCATTCTGCCGTCCACATCCTTCTGTCATCACACCATTGGCGGCGGAGACGTCTGTGGTTCTGCGTCAAGGGTAGACAAAGCAATGGACGTCTTGCGGACAGACCACTCTGCTGTAAACGGCGTCGAATGGTACGCGCAGACACTGGATGATGCGTTACAGACTGCATGTGCTGTGCTATGGTTCGTGATGTGACTGAGCGATCCGTCACTGCCATGCGCACAATTTGCCTGTCATCACGTGAAGTGGTGCGCTGTGGTGGATGCGATCGAACACGCCTGTCCGCTGTACCCTCCTGCATCCAACGATCACATATCCACATTACAGTTGTTTGGTTTCGTCCAACACGACTACCGATTTCCCTGAAAGATAATCCACAATCTCGGTAGGCCACTATCCTTTCTCTGTCGAACTCGGATACTTGATCAAAAGATGATCGCTGTTTTCGACGAGGCATAATTGATCGTTTTTTTGAAAAAACCACAAGAAAAACACAATTGCCGAACTTGAAATCGTCGAAATCTCCAAGCCTTAAATAGCTCTATAAAGTGGCGCCACAGGCGCGCGTGATGTGCGTCTGCGCTGAAATTCTAATCCTTTGCATATCTCACCTCCGCTAATGCATGTTGTAAATTTCATATTATTTGCATGTTTCCTTCAGGGTGTTGCAATTACAGTGGCCAGCAGTGTATTTCGAGTTATAAAGATTTTAAATTACCCCACTTTTATTAAAAATTTTAAATTTCAAAATTTTTTAAAACCTTTTAGAGAAATTTTATGATGTGATTTTGTTTACAAATTATATGGTTAACCATCCCATAAAAATTCAAAATTTTAACTCAATAAATAAAATATTTTTTTACATGTGTCTCGGACCCCCTTAAAAAAAATCATTGTTATAACGCATCTGTTGCTAGTTGTAGTGACAGGCAGTTTCCAAAATCCAAGGGAGTGAAGTTCGGGTTTATATTCACAGAACGAAGGGCAAATAATAAACTAGGCCCCGTTTCAAGAAATTAATTCGGCGTTCGGTTTTGAGTTCGGTTGGCCGTCCGCATTAACAGATCGAAAGATTTTTCAGCCGTTCGTTTATTTTAGTATACAGATTTGATATCATTAGATGAGTTCTATCGACAGAGAATTGTTCCAGTTCTGACTATATTGCAGAATCCAGTTTCAGATAACGAACAACAAAATGGAATTTCCAAGCAAAAAGTAAAAGGTATCCAAACTGAACTCTAGGTTCCGTACATATCCGGTGAACGACGGGTAAAGAACTATCTTTAATGTACCGCCTAACTAGCGAAACGTGGCAAAAGCAAACGAATGCGCGTTGTTCGTTCTTGCGCATACATTTATCGAGTAACTTCGCCTGTTACCCTTCATTCGAATTCGTTCGCTGCATGTATATGTGCCTTTAAAGTATTTATATTTTACTAGTTTCGATTTTCCGCGTTAAGGTTACGGCCACACGAGCGATTTTTCCCCTCACAACCGCAACGGGAAAACAAACACCAAAATATAGATAAGCTTCTGTAACATAGGGGTGGCCAAAGGCAGCTGTTTTTCTCGCTAGCGAGGGAGTTATCTCTCGCGGTCTCAAGGTCGCCCGCTGGAGGATAGAACGAGACCTATTTTTCTAGCGGTTTGTGTAGTTCTAGCGGTTTCAAGCTGAGGGAAAAGACCCAGCGGGAAAAAATGTGTGGCCGGCTGGTGTAGATTTTCAAGCTGGGGGAAAAGCTGTAGCCTAAGGTGTCGACGACTGGTGCCGTTGGGTAGCACTTCATCCTGCTGGTATATTTGACCTTGAACACTGTCTGCCATCTCGTTTTTGGTTGGGTTTGGAGCGCTACGGTCATTTTTTGCTACACGAGGGCTAACATGACCGGGACCTACTGCTTAAAGCCGATTCCGAACGGCTACAAACGTCCATGCCAAGAGTGGGACTTGAACCCACAGACTTTGGTACCGAATGTCAGCGCCTTTAGCCAGTCAGCCATTTCCCGACTACAGGGTGCCTACTCGCAAGAAACTACCCAGTATTCCTTTTATGCACATTTTCCTATTGGAATTCCTTTACTTAATTTACTCGTGTGCATCGCTGCACTTACTGCTCCAGAGAATAGTTTCAATTTTGATACACCAAGGAAAATGCATTCGGGCCGAGTTTAAACGGGAGCGCTCTCAAATGGTTTTTTTTAAAGTCATTTATGAAAAAGAAACACCCAGCAACATAAAAAAAATTAATAGGAAATTCAATTTGGAAAACACTTTTTCATGTAAATAATTTTTATGTAGACATTTGAGAAAAAAAATTAAATATTAATTTTTCACATTACATTTATAATACGTATATTTCAGAATTTTATTAATGAAGAAGGCGATTTGCGCGAAAGAATTATTTTACGCCGTCGGCTTAAGGCTGTGTATTAACCCTATTCGATTCACTCACCCGAATGTGGAAAATGAAAGCCTTATTTGAACAGTGGTCCAACTCCATTTCTGTTCATTTTGAGATATAGATCCTTAAAGTCTAATGAAAAGCTGAGAAATGACTTCTGAAGTCTGATTTGTAATGCCTTCTGTTGGAAGCAGAAATAATCTACCAGTGGTCAAATAAGGTGTACCAGTTTAAAAATAAGATAGAAATGACTTGTATGAACATGATAGTGAGGCTAACTCCATTTTTTTAAAAGTGGAGTTGCACCACTATCCAAATAATGCCTTCAATTGTACTCCGTAATAGAGAAACAAATTTTACACCTTGGCCCTTTTTTAGTTTTTTATTAAATGCAAATAATATTTCAAAATTTAAATTATTTGGTTAAAACATCTGGTATAGTGTGTTTTAAACTCTCATCAATTCCGTTGGGGGCCGTAATTTATAAAATAAATCCCGTTGTAAGATGTTGAAAAGTTCGGGCTAACTGAAAGAACCATTTTTATTGGATCACCAACATTTATGTAGCTGTCAATAGAAGAAACATTTTCTCCATAAGACAACACTGAGGGGAGCTAATCCGATAGGGTTAGTACACAGAAGCCTTAAGTTCATGATGTTGAAAACTTTTTGTGTAATATATCACCTGAAAAAATATATGAGAATATAACTGCATAAACGATACAGATTTTTTTTTTACTCACTATTGTTGAATTAATTAAACATATAAGCATGCTTGATGTATGTGTTCAATTATTTGATTTATTTTAATTATCTACGCATCATAATAAATTAAATTTTTGAAAAATCTTCTACAGAAGGTTAAGATTAGTTTAGATATAATATATACGTCTCGTAATCAGAATTTTCTTAGTTAGGTTTCACGAACATTTTAAATCTTTGGTGCTCAACAATACAGCTGAACACTCATTAAACATAATAGACGTTAATTAATGAAATGTAACATTCAATATTGATAACTGTTAACCACCAAGAAAAAAAAAATTTTCTCCCCAAAATCACTTTTTCCAACTTTTTATTCGTTTCCCTTCAATTAACTCTTCATTCTTTCGACACACGAAGCCCTACACTTGACATCGTCAAAAAAATCGATGTCTCTCGACACAAAGCTTTTTTAGCATTCCAATAAAATTTTTCTTCATTATAATACAAAAGATTCCAGAGCGAAAAAAAAATAATTCAAATGAGTGTTCATTCAAAAAATAACTTTCAAACATACAAGAAAGGTATTTTTTTTCGACAAAAGTCTAAATACTTAGGCTTTTTTTTAAAAAAAACTTTCAAAGGAATTTTTCCAAGGCAGAACAGCGGTAGGGCACGCGTTATCTCTTAGCTAGAGTTTTTCTTCTCCGAAGACAAGAAGAAAATTACCAAATATTAAAACGGAAGAAGAGTTATCATTTATGACGTATTCTGTTGGAAAATGATTTTTTTTTGGTAGAAGAAAAGATTTTAAGTAGATTATGGATAAAAGTTTAGATGAAATTACGATATTGATAAAGATTATGGCAGTCGGCAAATGATCTTATGATCTATTTTGCTGTTGTGGGGATTTTTTTAGTAATTATTAAAGAATTTTTTTACGTAATTTCAGCATATTATTTGATGCGTTGTTAAAGTAGATTATATAAAATGTAATTCTTTATTTTTTGATCATGTCATATGCGAAAATAGTTTTATAATAAATCTCTAACTTTAAAAATAAAAACTGGAAATTGTTTCATATAATAAGATGGCTAATGTTCCTCTAAATTTCAAAGGTAAGACTATTTTGAATATTATGAATATAAATATGATGTCTAAAGAACTATTTAATTCATATATTTCGTTCTATAGGATACCAATGCCTCCCATTTCTGAACTATGTGCTCAGTTGAAAGATCTCCCCTCCTTATCTGATCCACTAAATGCACCCATACTCTCCTCTTCCGTCTTGACTTTTCAGGATTTATATTGATGTGGAAAATCAAAAATCCCCATGATTATAATTCCTGAAAAGGACATCGTCATCAACATCAAAAGGGCATCCATTTTGGTTATGTCCTCCCTTAGAAGTACAGATGGTGGACAAAATAATACGAACACCTGTGAAATAATGGAAAATCTTTATTAATAGGGGGTTGGACCACCCTTTGACTGAAGTACAGATTTAATGCAACGTGGGATAGATGCAGAGAGGTCATGGACAATATTTTACGGAATATTAAGCCATTCCTCCTGCAGAGCTGTCTCTAATTTCGAAAGTCCGGATGGAGGTTTAAATCGGGAACGAAGTTTGGACTCCAAATATTGCCATAAATCTTCGATAATATTCAAGTCCGGAGACTGAGGGGGCCAGGCGAGATGTTCAACTGCATCGTCATGCTCTTCGAACCATTATTGAACACACCTAGCAGTGTGGATAGGAGCGTTGTCGTCTTGAAAACGCCGTCGCTCTCCAGGGAATACAGTCTGGACAAAAGGATGGACATGATCCCCTAGAACGCTTAGATAGTGATTGGATTTGATCCTCCCATGCAGAATAACAAGTGGCCCATGACCGCGCCAAGATATCGCACCCGATACCATAATGGAGCCATCCCCATGCTTCACAATCGGCAAGAGGCATTCAGGATGAAACGCTTCTTTGGGCTTTCTCCAAACATAAACGCGTCCGGTCGTCTGAAATAGGGTGAATGGCGATTCATCTGACCATATTACCTGTTGTCACTGCTGTGGGGACCAGCCGTTGTGATCTCTGCACCATTGGCTTCGCTTGAAAGCATTAGTTGCTGTCACCAAGGGTTTACGAATTGCCACTCTGCCATAAATGTTCGCAGCATGAAGTTGCCTTTTGACAGTTTTTGTTGAACCGAGGTCCTGGAGATGACTGTTCATTTCGGATGTTATCTCGGATAACGATTGCTTGTGCTTTCGGGCTACTATGCGCTTCAAGACCCGTCTATCCCTATCAGCAAGCTTGGACTTTCGACCACTGTTGTGCTTTGAAGACGTCGTCTTACCCTCTTTCGTGTACGCTGTCATAACGGCTGATACCGTACTCCTTGCAAACCCCAAAAGGTTTGCTGTTTCCGTAACCGATGCTCCACTTAAACGCGCTCCAACTATCATTCCTCTTTGGAACTCTGACAGGTCTGACATTTCAACTTATCACAGACAGTTAGATAGAAGCATGCAACGTAGGTGACTGCTGTTGAGAGACTGATACCTTCCTCTTCACGCTCACTAGGTGGCAGACTTCTGTTGCAGGTGGCCCGGCTGTACTGCAGGTGTGAAATATGTCATACTTTTTCACAGGTGTTCGTATTATTTTGTACCCCATCTGTAGTTCTACCATGACTGGTCTTTATAACTAGAATATCAGACATACTGATGCTGTTATGACCAGGGTGTCTGTCAAATATTCTTAATTACAGGTCTAACATTTTCCTACTCCAGAACAGTCGGCCAGCGTTGGAACATGTTTCCCAGACCTGTTATTTTTAAAATTAAAATGCCACGGAAATGATACACTTACCTTGTGTTCGAGACACGTTTTTCAATCTATATACACTGTCGCTATCATTTTCACTGAACATCACATTTTCCCCTAAACGGAAAAAAAATTGGTCAGTTATGTTGTAAAAACGATATTTCTTTGGGGCCCACTCCCACGGCTAGTCACCGTCAAACAATTTTACTTAGAAAGTTTTTCCCCTTTTCAACACTTGGTTTTCCTGTAATCGAAATGGATGTTTTCTTTTCCATTCAACAGTTAACTTTTGAAGCAAGAGCAACAGATTTTGAATAATTTAACCTCTACCTAAATGCTTCACATAGGAATATAATTGCTTATAACTTTGACCACCCAATGATAAATACTTTCGCAGTTCGACCAAATTCTGAAATGAGAATTTTGAATTAATTACCCTGTTTCAGGTTTTGACTGCCTAAAATTATGCATTTTACCTTGACAAATACTGTGTTCTGTCTCTCTCTGAACACTATAATTTCCAAACTAATTATATTTGACCCATGATAGAGACAGAGGGAAACTGACTGCGAAGTTCTCCTGAAAATGCCTGGCAGCGGAATGAATGTGGTGTATGTTACTCAAAGTTTGATAGACGAAATTTAAGCCGATGTGAATGTAGGAATAACCATTGAAGAATACGGTAAATTTGCTGTTGTATGGAGCGTTAAGTTTATTAAAGCTGTGAAATTCAGTTCATTAGCTGAAACATGAAGCAACATCTTTATGACCAACAATGCTTATCAAAAATATGTGTAATGTGAATCATACTTTTCTATCACTCCTTGTTAAAGAATATGTAGAAAACACCTTAATCAGTGATAGTAAAAATCATTATAATTAGGAATACGTAATTTTCGTATTTGCGAAATAGACGCGAATAAAGGCGGAAATTATTTTTTTGCTACTTTTCGGTGAAAACTCGGCGATAAACGGCTTTTTAAGCGAAATTAGGTAATAATAGTAATAATTTATTAACATAATTGCTTAACTAAGACCATCCGCGTTCTTTAACTGAGAAATCTCACTCTCTGCAGATTTGTCCCGAATTTCACCCGGACAGCTTGTCTGTACCGGAGTCGAACCTAAAAATCGAACTACAAAAATCAACCATAAAGTTTTGTAGATCAATTATATATATAATAGCCGTTGTCTCTGTATAACACTTCCGGGCTGTACTCATCTTTCATTTGAAGCCCTCAGTAAACGGTAAGGCTTAATTTCAATTTCATATGTGGATCAGAATTTATTCTTACCTAAAAACTAATATCTTCTCCATCAAATCACGTTTGTTCAGCCTATTTTTCTATAAAACAATCAGAACTAAAAAAAAAATTGGATGCTTTTAGCTGTATATTTAACAGTTTTTAAAAATATGTTTACTTTTGCGATGAATTCTGAAAGTAAACGAACTTGAATGTGAATGAATCAAGTAGCTCAAGTATTCATATCGCGTAGTGAGCTGTAAAAAGCTGGATGGCAGTCTACTACTCCAATCGCATGAAAAACTAAATAAATAAAAAATAATGAAAGGGTTTGCTTTTACAAGGTGTGGATTAAATGCAATATTGTTAGATAATTCGGGATATTTTTTAACTTTCATATACTTTTTCTATTATGACGTCATTATTAGCGTTATGACGTCAAAATGACGGGTTACCTTCTATTTAGTAGATTTAAGAACGTCTCTTGGCCGCCGAAGTCAAGGGTATTTCGGGTACTTACAGTAGTCAACCAAGATACTCCTGTTAATGTTATACAGATTTTAATTGCAACGAAATGCTGCTACCTTAACTTTTCAAAGTCAGCTAGTTATACAAAGCCTCTATAATCCCAAGGGGTCAGGTACCTTTTAGAAGCTAAGAGATTCGGCAGAGATATCCTTATGTTAAATCATTAGTAGTTATGAAAATATTTTATTGAGGAATATAAAAATTTTACTGTGAGTTAAACAGACTTTCTTCTTTATAAATATGGCTCTTAGTGTTTTCTATCTTGTAGATAAATTTTTTATTTTTTTAAATTTCAACCATTATTTTTTTTCAATTTTATGCCATTACGCGCAGACTTGCGTCCATATATTAATGAATATACATATTTTTTTTAAATTTGAAAATAAAGTTGCATGCTATATCTTTAAAATTACGAACGGTGAAATCAAAATTCTTAGTTTTTCATTGAATTTTTTTTTTTTATTTCAGAATTTTTTTTTTATAAATTTTATTGTAATTCAAATTTTCATGGTAGAAATGACATAATTGTTCGTAATTTTACTGATACCTGTTTATATTGAACGTGTATAAAATTTCACGTTATTCTATCCAACTGCTCTAGTGATATCATGCGCGCAATCACATAACAATGAAAAAAACAATGGTTAAAATTTTAAAAAACTAAAAAATTTCACTTCAAGCTAGAAAACATTGAGTGCAATATTTATAAAGAAGAAATAGTGATTAACTCACAGTAAAATTTTCATATTTCTTAATAAATTATTTTAGTAACTACTGGTGATTGAAAATAGGATATGTTTGTCGCGTCTCTTGGTCTTTTAAAGGTACCTGACCCCTAAGAGTAGATGCTGAGATATTTTAGTATGTACAACATAGTAATTAATGACAGAAGGCAAATACTTAAGGAACATAAAGTGGAAACTACTACAATGTTAGCTTTTAACTAAGAATTTTGATACTTACTTATTCAAGTAAGTAAAATTGTAATATTTTTTTAAATAAATGCGAAATTTTTAAATTTATATATTTTTTTCCGAATAAATGCGAAATTTTATATATTGCATTTTTTTTTTGTTTGCGAAATTTACGTATCCCTAATTGTAATTCATGTCCGATGTGATCATTCTTCTAAAAACAAAAGCCTAAAAAATAATTCATAATGTTTCCCTAAAATCCATGGAAAATGACCTGAGATTAATATTACAGTATTTCCGGCGTATAACGCGCACATTTAATACAAAAAATAAGATCGAATTTTACGGGTGCGAGTTAACGCCTGTTATAAAAATGATAGATTTAAAAATAAGGAAAAGATGAACATAAAAAAATTAGATTTCTACATGTACCTAAATGTTGTTTATTTAAAATAAATGACATACCTTATGAACATAAAAATTTTAATTATGTGATAATAGGAATAGTTCGTCATACTTGTCTTCCGTTATCACTGCAGGCACATCATCAAATTCTGTTTCCTCTTTACCATCACTGTTACTCTGATACATAAACAAATAATCATCTTCCGTTCAATCTAGATTGTTTGATATACTACTTTTTTTAAGTAACTTTTGAATCATGCTTTAATTTCATTCCGTGCTTTTATTATCCACTCACACACTATTTCTTGACTACATGACGCATTTGGTCTCCCGCTGTAAATGTTTTTTCATCTTCAAGCAACCACGTGTTCCACTGTCAGTTTAAATTTCCTTTGTATGGTTTATTGATACAGACATCTAAAGGCTGAACTAATCACGTTAATCCGCCTAGAATAACTGCCATGTATGTGGTGCACTCATTAATCCACTTCTTTGCATTATCCGTTAGATGGGATCTTAACATGTCCCAAACTAAAAGAATTTCTGGATTCTTTAAGGCATCAGGAATTATTGACTCCCTCAAGCATCTCCCCCACACACATACTATTCCCCTTATTGCTTGTCAATTCAATATACCATTGTTGAAAAGCCTGGGAAAATTCTTCGAATGACAGACTTCAAAAGATAAAAGCATCTCACGTGTACATTTCAGGTTTTTTCGTCAGTAAAATTTTGCTCGTTATACGTAGAATATATATAAAAAAAATGTAGCTTAAAATTATAGGGGCACGTTATACATCGGATAATACTTAGATGTGATAGACACTACAACGTGCAATTATTTACGGTTATACGCTATATGGAATATACCCTGGAACTTGTCCTAAAGTTCATTTTTGATCAATAGATAAGACCAACGCGTGAATATACATTTAAAATGTCCACAGGTAATTTTTCTCTGATCATACTTCCAATCCCCTAGTTCCTACCTTTCAGTTACTCAATATGACATCATATTCTTTGTGTAAATGTATATAGAAACCATATATATATATATATATATATATATATATATATATATATATATATATATATATATATATATATATATATATATATCGATAACAGTAGGAAAAAAATTAACGTAGACTTTCAAGAAATATCAATATCGCTTCACACCGGAGTGTAAATAATGATTATTTTTATTATTCACTGTGAGGTTGTTGTTCCCTTTACTGAAAGTAGAATTTCTTATATGGACGATATTTCTAATCTTCATGAAACTTTCGTAAAACAAATAAATTAGTTGGGAGTAACTGCCCTTTACTGACACTCGCTAAACATCAAGTGTTTACTCAGATCAATCCAGATTGAACGTCGTGATCTCCACCCCCATCTCCCTAAGCAATTCCACTGGCACTGAAGTTCAAGAGGACAGAGTTGTGTGAGAAACATTCGATAAATGCAAATCTCATCTTATAAAGAGATAAGATCTTATAAATTTTAATTATATATATATATATATATATATATATATATATATATATATATATATATATATATATATATATATATATATATATATATATATATATATATATATATGGCTGCTGTTTCGCCATAACCGTCACTTACTGAATTGGGGTGTGTAGGCACCGATTACTTTGCATTAGGATTTTTGTGTGCTTGCTTGTAAGGTGCGTTGAGCCCATACAGTAAGTTGTGTTTGTCTTTTCATTTTCTTCTTGACTAATTGCTTCTTTGTGGGACTCGGGGCCTTGGGATGTCTTTTGTTCTTACCTGCATCCTATTCAGAAAGTTCCCCTTCAGGTAATTGACATGGTTAGGCTCCCTGATGACGAGACCTGTCGATTACCTCTGTCGTTTTATGGTTCAGTTCCGGAACTTATACAGAATCTTGCCGTTGGTGCGTGGATGCCCAGAGTGCTTGATTTCTGTTTGTTTTTTATCTATTTTAGTATAATTTTTTTATCTATATCTGTTGGATTATTTATATTTATATATATATATATACATAGTAGTGTATATATAATAGTGAGCGACTAATTTAACATATGACATGTTCGTGTAAAATTTTACTTTACAAAGTAAAAGTATATAGTGTAAACGTCAATCGTTAAACATATTATAGGAAGAAAGAATGTAAATGAAATTCTTTTAAACTTTTTCATTTTGAAACACGGTTTTCACTAATACAACGTTAGTCTTTTGTAAAAGTGTAATTTTTTTTAAAGAATTTTTAAAGTAACACTTGACGTAATGGCAGTTTGCAAACAAATAGGTTTCAAAAATTTAAATATAGAATTTAGCTGACGTTTTGCGGGAAAGAAAAATGATTTTCATTGAAATCAATAGCGTCCAAGAGTCCTCCAGTTATCTGGCGGCATCATAAATATGCATGGCGAAATCTTGAATTTATTACTTCCTCGGTTTTGGAACAACGACGATAAAACTGAATACTAAACATGCATTAATTAAAGATAATTTTCGGTTCCGTCAATTTACAGTCACAGACATCCATTGTCAGAGGCGCATTAAAGTCTGTCCATAATTCCGCATTTATACGAGGGGAGAGAAGTACTGATTACATTTTCAAACTAAAACTGGAACGAAGATGCTGACTTTTGGTATTTGTTGATAATATTTTTATAAAATTTGCTTTTGAAACACAGCAAATTTTCAATTTCCGAGTCAGGCGGTTCTTTCAAAAATTGCCTTATTAAGAGAGTTCCTATTAGTTGTCAAATAATTTGTTGATATATGCAAAACAAATTTGTGATGAGCTTATCATAATAGATATGACTTACCTAAAATAAAGTCATTGCCCTAGGAAAACATTATTTTAATTGATTTCCTAATTAAGTTTTCATGTGAAGTCCTTCAACTTTTCATATCATATTTGTTTTAAAATAATAAACCCCTGCTAAAAGTTGAGATGCAAATTGATTTTCAGAAAATTAATAAAAAACGTTTTAAAGAGTGAATTAAACTGTTTGGAAAATATCAGTTTTTCTCTTTTTAATATAACTATAAATTAAATTGAATGATTATGTTTTTCCTATATATATATGAACGTTTAATCGTTGGGATTTAATTTTCAGTTATTAATTTTTTCCCTTTATTTTCAATATCCTTTCTCTCTTATTCAAGTTTGAATAATACATTAAAAATTAAAAATTCATTGAGAATGCCTAGAAAGGAATACTTTGAAAAATTTAATACATTGGAGGGTTTGCAATTGCGTTTTATTTTTTCATTGCAGTAGTCACAACATTGAAGCGTTAACATTTCTTATTAAAGTCAAGTTACTTTGGTTTTCAAATGATATCTTTTTTAAACTTAAAAGTTATTGGGCGAAAGTATACATGTCCAACTTTCAACTTAAAAATATTTTTTTCACTGTTTATTATTAGTTGTAGTTTGTATTTTTTAAAAGGCTACGAGACGGTACTTTTAGACTCTTTGGGACAACATGCTAGCGACAGCGATTCATTCGTCAAGTTACTTTGGTTTTCAATTTTATCTTTTTTAAGCTCAAAAGTTATTGGGCGAAAGTATACATATCCAACTTTCAACTTAAAAATGTTTTTTCACGGTTTATTATTTCTTGCAGTTTGCATTTTTTAAAAGCTTACGAGTTTGTACTTTTAGACTCTTTTGGACAACATGCTACAGACAACGATTAATTCGTCATGTTACTTTGGTTCTCAAATTGTATCTTTTTTAACCTCAAAAGTTATTGGGTGAAAGTATACATGTTCAACATTCAACTTAAAATAATTTTTTCACGGTTTATTATTACTTGTAGTTTGTATTTTTTAAAAGATTACGGGACTATACTTTTAGACTTTTTTGAACAACATGCTAGAGACATCGATTAATTCGTTGAGAAAGCTTTTCGAAATGAAATTGGGTTACGGAAAATCCCTCTCAACCTCTTAAGGGGACAAGGGACCATCAAATTCGAATTTTTCAATTTACAATATTTAAGGGGATGGTGGACTTTCAAATTACCAAAAATCGAGCAAAAATTGGAATTTTTTTGGGGGTGTATTAATATTTTAAAAACATGTAAATATTGGAATGAAATGCATTTAAAATGTGTAGTGAAAAGAAAAATGAAAAATTGGTGGCTTTAGAGTAGTAAGTATTAAAGGTAGATAAAAAATTATCTTTTAAATGACTTTTTCTCAAAATGAAAAATTTCCAGATTTGCAAGTCTTTAAAATTCTCCTCGCGTCATAATTTTTGACGAAATTTTATGAAATTTATAATAAAGATTCCTGTAATACATCAAAATAAAGTTATGTATCCATTTTAGGATTCGAGGTCATTTAGGTTATAAAAGTTTAACTTTAGTGTAGAAAAGTACAAAAATTTCGCGAAAATTCAGAGTACAAGCATAAAAATATTTTCTAAAAATTAACTATTCAACGAAAGTACAAAAAAATACATAACTTTGTTCTGAAAGTATTTATAAGCAATATAATTGCAAAATTAAGGGGAAAAGTTTAAAATTGAGTCGCAAGGAGCATTTTAAAGAAGGGTAATTTAATTAAAATTTTTTAATTATAAAATATTTTTTTAAAAACATTTATAAAATTTTATAAAGTGTTTAATATTGTTATACTTTAATGAATATATATACAAAATTTCATATCTCTGTGGTAAAAATTTCAAAAATCGTTTTGAAAGGTCCACCATCCCCTTAACTCGATATACAAGATGAGAATAATTATTTTCTTTTTTACTATATTGAAAACCCTTGAAATTCAAAATAAGGAATTTTTGGCTGAATGCTGCGTGATTTTCAAAAAAATTTCAAAAATGCTAACGTTTTTTAAAATGCCCTATGCGCATTCTGTATTAATTAAAATCCTTAAATTTTGTATTATACGTTTACCACATGTATATAAATATAAATGTGCATTTTTGTGTATGAATCTAAAGTCTTAAATATTTTTTTCTGTTCTGCCCGCTATTTTTATGTTTTTTTTTTTATGTTTTTACTTTATTTTATGGTCTATAAATTTGAAACATATTTGTGATTTCAAAGAATTATGCACAGGTTTGTGACAAACACATTAATTAACAATTCTGAGAAATTTGGAAGATGTCAGAGGAAGATGAATACGCACGGAGCCTTTTGAAAAGTTCTAGAATTTTTGAAGAATTTTTTGATAAACAGGTCTTATTCCTCCACAAAATACTTATTTGTGGATTCTAAGCATCTTCAATGTAGTAGAAAAGAATACTTATTATACTCATGGTGTATATAGAGTAAAATATTGAAAATTAAAGAAGAACGAGATTAAAGGTCCCTTGTTCCCTTAAAATGGTTAAATAAATATCTGATATGTTTTGCTTTAATTTTTATACAACAAAATTTTTTTTCTTGATCATCTACTCTTTAAATGTATCCCTGTAACACTTTTGTGAGTCCGTTTAAAAATTATTTAAATAAATTAAGTTCTTAACATTGCATTTCTTTTTTAGAAGATATGTCCCATTTAACATGAGAATTATATTTTTTAATCGCAGTATGTTTGTGTTACTCTTTACTAAAACTGAAACCTAAGCTGAAGTTCAAGTACCAGAGAAATAATTTTCCAATTAAAGTTCGAAACTCCCTGAATAGGTATTTTAGTCATTTAGGCCCGATGACGCGGAAGTTCCAAATAGAGAACCTCTTCAAAAAGGTCTTTTTTTTAATACTCAAAATTTTTCTGTAGTTAAAATACACAAAAATATGACGTTGCAAGCTTAATAGGGATAATACCAGTGATCTCTCATAGGACATGCTTCAAATGCTTAATTTTCTTCTGTACATGACATTCGTATTCTAATTTTGCTATAGTTACAGATTCTATTGCACAACCATAGTCTCAACCATAGTAAATTGATCAAGATTTGCATGTTTTGCAACTCTTGATGAATTTAATGTATTCCTATCTATACATTCCGGATGCTGGCCGACTAGCTAGGGTGCTGGTATGCGGCACGAAACTCTGTGGGTTCGATTACCCCTCTTGGCATGGATGTTTGTAGCCGTTCGGAATCGGCTTGAAACAGTAGGTCCCGGTCTAATGAGACCTCGGGTGGTAAAAAAAAACCTTAGTTCTCTGCTGTTGTTACTGATCCCTGTCTCCCAGCAGAGCTAGATTAGGTCCATGATACCACACACTATCAAGAATCAATGACCAACAATGGCCGCTCCAAAAGATCTTCCTTTTCATGCCCCAATCACACTAGTATAAGTCAATGTTCTGAGGTGGCTACTACGAAAACGATTTATTGTAGTTTGCTCCTGTGTGCTGCACCGGAGGGACAGAGAACCACAGGAGAGATTAGCCTGGTACCATTGGTGCACGGGGGAGATGGCGAATGCAGACCGTACAAGACCTTTATGTTTAGAATACAGTTCAGTATATGTCAGAGGCGCCGGCATATCCATAGACTCGTCAGCACCTCTTTTAGCCAGGGTGTCAGCAATATCATTACCGGCAAGGTCTACATGGGAAGGGATCCACTGTAAATGAATCTCACGAGATGAGGAGATCAGCGCCAGCTTGTCCAAAATAGCTACTCCCTTATTATCACTGACACTGTTCCAGTTAGAAAGATACTGGATGGCACTTTGGCTATCAGACCCAGAGAGCGAAAGGTCTGTGTCAAGACCCACATTAATTGCAATTAATTCGCTGTGAAAGACGGAACAGTCGTCAGGATTTCTAATTGAAATGTGATTGGATCCGCTTTGAGACTTAATAAAGACACTAGTATCGGAACATGTCCTATCATTCCTGCTATCATCCGTATAAATAAGTACAACATCATCAGGGATATTAGTGATCAATTTAAGGACAAGTTACCTTAGGTACACAGGAATATCTGAAAACTTGCTAACCTGGACATGAAGATCTGGATGAAAGTACACCCCGGTAAGACCCTCAGATGGGTCAATGCATCGATTCAAGAAATGCGGCTCAACAGTATTGGAGATAAAATTGTCACTGACTATCTGACTAAAAGGACTGTTTTTCTTGAGTCTGATTATTACTCCAGCCCCTGATAAAGACAGAAGTTCGATTTTGAGACCCATAACTGAGGAGTTTGTTAAAATATTTCACAAGATTTGAGTTTCTTCTGAATCTGATTGGTTGTAAATCCGCCTCAAAAAGAACAATGTCATTGGGACAGGTATTTCGAAGACCAGTTATAATCCGCGCAGCGCTCAGATGAATTCGCTCAAGTTTCTGTAGACTAGTCTTAGAAGCACAGCAGTAAACTGGGAATCCATACTCAAGGATGGGTCTTAAAAGCCAATGTAAGAATTTCGAAGCGTAAACGAGTCTGCTCCCCAGTCGCGTCCAGAGATGTATTTCGGGATAGTCAGGCGTTTTCTGCCTTTTTTCACAAGATGATCGATGTGCTCACTGCTGGTAATCTCGGGGTCCAAAACAAAACCCAGGTATTTTGGATACCTGTCCACAAAATGAGGTTGGTTATTCAAAAAGATCCTAGGCAGATAACCGTAAGCCTTCTATTGTTGTAAAGAAACTACTGCTAGTGGATTTCAAAGGATTAAAACTTAATATGTGGCTTTCAGCAAAGTTCCACGCGTCAACAAGAGTCTGGTTGACATTATTTTCAATGTCCACAATATTATCACCGAGTCTCAGAGGACAATATCGTCAGCAAATAAGCCCACTTCAAATCTCTTGGAGATAACTTTCTCGATGCCACTCCAGAAAAGAGCAAAAAGAGTAGGACTCAAAACGGAGCCCTGTGGAAGACCTTGACTCATCTTAAATCTATTCGACATGGAATTATTAAATCTAACCCTGACCACTCTGTCCCTCAAAAAATCATTAATTGAAGGCAGGGCCCTATTTTGAATTCCGAAAGAATCAAAAAGCTTGGTAATAATTCGTTGCTTTCAAACACTATCGAAAGCCTTAGTGCTCTAAACCAACCAATTATCTATACATATTGGGGTAAATAAATTCATTTAGCTGCCTTACCACTGTCGTAGGCTGGGAAGAGGAAACATTTAAGTTGCATAGTAGAATATATACTTTTAGCATGCGTTGAGGAACTAGTCATGGCTTACTTTTGGCAAACGTTACGTGGTGAAACTAGTCTTAGATTATTTTGTAATCATACCAACCCGTGCCGTGAAGAAAAATCTTTTTAAATAGAACAGTTGAGTATAAAATTGTTTTTATGTACTGTCGGTTATTGTATACAGAGGCTGTTCGCACATTTTTTAGACAATTTTGGTAAGCGGTAATAAAAAATCGTTTGCTGCAAAAGAAATAATTGCAATTGTACTATGTTTTTAAATGTCAAAATTATCGTCTACGGCTTGAAAGTTTTGTTTGTATTCAAAATGGCGTTTTTAACAAAGCAGTGGTTCGAAGGCTACATTTATGCTCTTTCCGAAGAGAAATATGCATACTCCGTTATCCAAAAACGATGTGAGAGTCATGGTTTTGTGATATCTAACGCTTCGATAGGTAATATCGTCAAGAAGAAAGGAAAAAAACGTCCAATTGGAGCCTCAAGTGAAACAAAAATTCCAAACAAGTATCCAAGGAAAAAACGGACATCTTCGACTATTGCAAAGGTACATTGTTTAATGTTAAAAGAAAATCCCCCTAGTCAAAAGACAGTTTCAAAATCATTAAAATGCTCGGTGTCCACTGTAAACAAAATGATAAACGTTGATTTAAATCTTAAGAAAACGAAAAACGCAATGAGCATCGTCTTCTTCCAACTCATATCGCTGAACGCAGGACACGCTGAAGAATTCTATATGAGAAACACTTATCCAAAGAAAAATGGAAAACAATTGTCACAATAGATGAATCATGGGTGTATTTAAATGATTGCAACAAAAAAAGAGCCATTTATTATCATAAAAGGGGAGAAAAAAATTTAAGTACATGGTTCAAAGAATCGAAAGAAAGTTTTTCTAAGGGATTCATGATGGTTGCTGGTTTTTCTTATAATGGCAAGTTAAAAATAAAGAGAGTGGAAAAAAATGTCAAGATTAACTCCAAATACTATCAGGGACATATTTTATCGCCAATTTTTCTGAATGAAATACCATCGCTTTACCCACAGTGCCATCAATCTGTGAGACTCCATCAGGACAAAGCTAGCAGTCACACATCAAAATCCACTGTAAATTTCCTAAAAGAAATGGGACAATATACTGGTATCAAGGCCATACACTTCACTGAAATCCCTACTAAATCTCCCGGTGTATCACCTATGGATTTTTGTGCTTTCGGACTTTTAAAATCTGCATTATCCAAACGTCGTCCCAAAACTCTTACAGGACTCTGGAAAGCTGTTCAGGAGGAATGGGATAGAATACCTCTTCTGACACTTCAAAAGGCATTAATATCCTTTAAATTGCAGTGTCGAAAGATAGTTCAGAATAAGGGATGTCAAATAGAACATTTAAAACACAAGAATTTTATATAATTTAGTTATGTGAATACAATATACATCGTCTAAAGAATGTGTGAACAGCCTCTGTATTTTTTGGTAGCAAAAAAAATTTGATAGTGTCTGAGACACGAAATTCTTAAAAAAGCCAGTTTTTATTACTTGGATGTGAAGTTGATTTTAGATTCAATCCCACAAAGCCCGTTTTTCCACAATGTTTGCGTTTCCAAAACATTTTCATGCCGAACTGTCTATTGTAACATATTCTTAAAACTGCACTTTAAGTCTACTTATCTCGGAACACTTTATTTTCAGTTTTGCAGTCTTTAAAATGATTTATCTAGAATATCTCTAAAGGTGACTATATAAATCTTTGTACCACAATCCCTTGTTCTATTTTGAATAAACCTTTCTCAATGTTTTTGGTTTATAGTAAAAATTCTGAAATATTTCCCTAGGGGAAAAAAAAATTCGAAAAAAAATTCGTTAAGGCGATTAAAATATATATCAATTGATCTTTTACAAATAGAGATTTCTTTGAACCCTTAACGACGTACAAAAGTGAGAAATATTTTCATACGGATCAACTGGTTAAATAAATGTGTGAAACATTAAATATGCTATATCTCTTTAATTTTTCTGAGAACAAACATTCAAGTTCTTCAGCTTGGTAGCTCAAGTTCTTCTCACTGGGCAGGGGGCTCCGTTCGAATCCCGAAGAACGCCTTTAAATACCTCTGTGTCTAGGCCGTATAAGGGCACGTTAAATCTGTATACCGGAAATTCCTTCTATGAAGTCAGTGGTTGAGAGTAAGTACGAACCCTCCTGATGTCGCCGCTGGGGCTGTATGTTCAAAAATGAGCCGGGGAACAATGTTAACTCACATGTCTGGTGCTCTAAGATAACAATTTATCCACAAATTACCGCGGTTTAAAGTGTGAATGTCTCACGACAAATTATTCCACTTAGAATACAAAGGAAAAAATTTCTTCAGCTATTTTCTATGTGTGTAATAATTTTTTTATACAGAGGGCTTCCAATACACATAGTTAAATTGACCTGCTTGCATATCTGTCGACACGTCTACCTTAAGGCAGACAAAGATTATCTTTTCTTAGAGCATGAAATATTACAGAAATTTCACTTATAATAATTCAAAACAAGTAATTTTTCAGCTTCGCAGGCAATGCTGGCGAATCAAATCTCCAAGCTAGATAAGAATAATAATTTGTAATTTCAATTAATATCTTGTATTGAAATAATAGTTTATTCTATGTACCTTTTAAAGTATGTCTTACAAATATTTCAATCATTTATTTAATTATTAATATTAAAAATGGATGTTGAAATATAGATATGAAATGTGTGTTTCCTACAATCCATTCTTTAAAATTCATTATACTTTAACATTTATAAAAAAATATTTTAAAGATCCTCTGAATAGTGCAGGAGTGCGAAAACTATTGTTGATTTACTCTCACTTGATTAGTTATAAGATTAATTTTGAGATAAATATAATTAATTTAAACTATTTAGTTAATTTTAAAATTTAACTATATACTTTCAAGAATATTTGAGTAGAACTAAGTATCTGACCTTCGTCTGAAGAAGATGGTAAGTAAATCCCCGTGCAAGTGACTGTTGTTATATACAAAAAAATGTATATTTTAAAAGTAGTTTAATATGTGTATAATTAAGTAATAAAAGAGCTCGTTTCGTCGGCGTGTAGACATCGTGCTTTGGTTCAAAGACGCTATTACAAACACAAATCATGGACAAATACTGTCATCAGTTGACGAGAATTGAAAATTAAGGGAGGTATTTCACTTTGTGTCACATACGATACAACCGGTTTTAGAATCGTTGCTGCCGTACAGCCTTGTTAAAAAATATGAAACTTTAGTATGACATGTGATATAAAATTACCGAGGAGGTTATAGGAAACATAATCCCCTTCCAAATAATAACCCCTCTCCTCCTCTACTCCGCCACTATCCAATTAGGTCACCAACTCATTTCATTACAGGTTGAGAGAAGATAAATTGTATTTTATTTTATAAAATTCTTATTTTAAATTATATATGTTTAGTTTAAAGATTAAGTTTTAAAAAAAACCCGTCAATTTATAAATTCCACAGTAAAATGTGAAATTTCTGGTATTCAGAAACGAATTAATTCACTTTACATTGCTCCTTATGGAAAAAAAAACTCGTTAGATACTCGTCGTTTTTGGTGCTCGTCGTGACTTCTGGAGCCAATTAATGACGAGAACAATTAAGACACCACTATATGCATAAATTCGATATAGTAACTGTATAATTTTTAAGATAAATATTAAATGGAAATATTTTCAATGCATAAAATCAATATTAGAACTACAACTTTAATACATTAAAACGATTAATAATGAATGCATTGTATAACTCTAGATTAATTAAAAAAGCATCAGGGAAAACCAGAATTATTTTTTTAATAATTGAATCTTTCTAATTCTCTTATGAATGATGGAATCGTTGTTTTATTTAAATGAATGAATTAAAATATATTCTTAATGCACAGTTTTTAAACTACATGTAGTAAGGTTATCTATATGTATTGCATTACAATAAGCAATTAAATTTCGGAATTTTACAAAGCGATAATTCTAAATGCTACTATACGCTTAAATGCACAAGAAACATCGGATAGAAATTTTAATAATAAAATTATTCGTTGCAATAACGATTTCTAATAACTTCAGTTTTGTGTAATCGAGTTAACATACAAATTAGGTTTCGAGAAGGCGAATATATGACACCCCCTTTCAATTTATTTGAATACTTGCTCATTAATAAAATTTTGAAGTTCTATGATATGAATGGCAGTATAGAAAGTCAAACATTATTAGTGGTATTATAAATTAGGCTAAACTAAGACTCTAAAATTTAATTATCCATGGCATTCTTTATTGATTAGTAAATATTCTACCATGAATGTGTTAATAGTCCATTTAATGAGATTCATACTGCTTATTTTCAATTGATCTGTGTATTTATGATGCTCTCATAAACAACAGGGAATGTTACGGTCTATGTAAGTATATAAATAAATCTATCGCGAAATGCCAATAATTACGAAATTTATTGATTCAAATTTGGCGGATTTCTTGTTTCAAATGAATCAATCACATTGTAAAAATCAATCGAAAGTTATTAATCAACAGTTGCCATCCAGTCAAAACAAATTTGATACATTTCACACTAAGTGGACTTTTTAAGCATGGTATGATCTGAAAAGGTATATTTTAAATTATGAATAAAAAAAAAGGTGGGATTAAAAAAAAATAGGGTAGGAGATATACAATTTGTTCAATAGCGGTATCGAGATGAGGAATTGGAAGGTTAGTTTTTGTTCCTGGTTGAAGGGTCCATACCAGAAGTAAGAATAGTTAAGAACTTTAGTTGTAAATAATCAAATACTGAATTTCTTATCCAGGAGTACTTCGAAACGTTTTTTTTCCTTTTAAATTATTAATTTTTAGTTGAATTCATCGATTTGGGCATTTTAATGTGGAGATGTCAAAAAACTTTTGTTGTAATTTTGTAATTATAAACAAACAAACAAACAAACAAACACACACACACACACACATATATATATATATATATATATATGGAATATTCATGATACTCTTCGGGAAATGTGCTAAAAGTTAAAGTTCTGATTTTTCGTATGCTTGTAAGAGGAAATAAATAATAATTTGATTAGATGCACATCATTTTGATTTCTGAAGGCTTATCAATCAGGAAATCAGTTTTTTCTGTTTAAAAGTACACTGCTGGCCACCCAAATTGCAACACCAAGAAAGACAAGAGATATCACGACAAAATTTATTTTGTAGATAACATGTTGATCAAGTATCAAATGATTAAATTTATAGACTTCTGTGAAGTGTGGTTTCTGCCAAAATTAGTAGCCAGATTAGCCGCCATTGTTGGAGATCACCGCTGCCACACGCCTCGGCATTGATTCAAAGAGACTTTGGACGGGTTCTTGGGGTACAGCAGACCAAGCAGCTTCCACACGTTGCCAAAGTTGATCTGCTGTGGCAGATGGGGATGGAATCTGGGTCAATCGTAGAGCAACCATGGACCACATGTTTTCTATCGGCGAAAGATCCGGAGAGCGAGGCGGCCAGGGAAGCAATTCAATCTGGCGATTGACGAAGAACCGTTGGACAATGCGTGCCACGTGTGGTCGCGCATTATCCTGTTGAAATATGGCTGTGGGCAAGCCCTGAAGGTAAGGAAGGACAACTGGCTCCAACACCTCGGAGATGTAGCGCTGGCTGTTTAAAGTACCGGCAATGCGTACTAGAGGTGTGCGAGAGGGATATCCAATACCGCCCCATACCATAATACCCGGTGCAGGACCAGTGTGGCGGTGCATAACGCAGCTGTTCAGCATCCTCTCTTCACGGTGTCTCCAGACTCGTATGCGACCATCGTGGCGTTGCAGACAGAAGCGTGCCTCGTCAGTAAAGACAATTTCATTCCATTCTGCCGTCCACATCCTTCTGTCATCGCACCATTGGCGGCGGAGACGTCTGTGGTTCTGCGTCAAGGGTAGACAAAGCAATGGACGTCTTGCGGACAGACCACTCTGCTGTAAACGGCGTCGAATGGTACGCGCAGACACTGGATGATGCGTTACAGACTGCATGTGCTGTGCTATGGTTCGTGATGTGACTGAGCGATCCGTCACTGCCATGCGCATAATTTGCCTGTCATCACGTGAAGTGGTGCGCTGAGGTGGATGCGATCGAACACGCCGGTCCGTCGTACCCTCCTGCATCCAACGATCACATATCCGCATTACAGTTGTTTGGTTTCGTCCAACACGACTACCGATTTCCCTGAAAGATAATCCACAATCTCGGTAGGCCACTATCCTTCCTCTGTCGAACTCGGATACTTGATCAAAAGATGATCGCTATTTTCGACGAGGCATAATTGATCGTTTTTTTTTAAAAACCAGAAGAAAAACACAGTTGCCGAACTTGAAATCGTCGAAATCTCCAAGCCTTAAATAGCGCTTTGAAGTGGCGCCACAGGCGCGCGTGACGTGCGTCTGCGCTGAAATTCTAATCATTTGCATATCTCACCTCCGCTAATGCATGATGTAAATTTCATGTTATTTGCATGTTTCCTTCAGGGTGTTGCATTTACAGTGGCCAGCAGTGTAATTTAAATGCCGTATTATACATTATTTCCTGGAAAAATTATCGCCCTCTTTTGACTTTTAATGAAGTTCAGTCTTTTAATAATGCGCGTGCTACATAAAATCATATTCTTCCACTGACGTGTTTCAGAATCTATGTATAAAGATAAAGGGTAATCCATGACGGAGGGATGAGCCAGCTAACTAGGAAACCATTTGATGCAATTTATTGGAACTTGAAATTATATACGCCAATAGGACAAATTCCTCGGTGAGACTGAAGGAAGTGACCCTCACATTTATTATCTTTGCTGTCTATCGATAAATTTCTCTTCACGCCACTGTCTTTCTCTGCAGTCATGTTCCAAACTCTTCATGAGCTCAATAAGAATTCTTGCCCTTTCTCTGGTTTATGTGATTTCTTAAAACGTGGTGGATAATTGAGAGCATTCCTTACTGTGCTACAGGTTTTCAAACCTTCGCATTAAATCTTTTATAGAAATGGGAAAATTATTTACTTCCAACAGTGCCTTTTTTCATTCTTTTATGTCGTCAATTTTCTTAAGGTGTGGAATAATCAGTGAAAAATTCCGTTCCCATAATATTAAAAAGACATAAGAAAAGAATCTTGCGCAAAATTTACCTTTTCAAAACTCTCCCTTTGAAATCTTAGATTGAAAAAAAATCTATCGAAAGATGAGGAAGCATTTATGAAATCTTAGGTTTTTTTCCCAATTGAAAATGTATTCCATGAGGTTTGCGGTGAAATCCGCCCAACGCCTTGAGGTCATGAAGTGCTGAAAAGAACAGAGGCGTGCTCTGGAATACGGTTTTGATACTGACTGAGAAATAAAATGTTAATGATCATACTTTAGAGACTTTGAATTTCAAAACTATTTACTCATAAAAGAAAAGGAAATAATTGGCCTCAGGCTGAGTCTTTCCTGATTGCGTATTAGTTGCGCCAGAGGTTATAAACTTTTTTTAAACAAAATGCAGTAATCTCGTTTTTCTTTCCGAAAACATTTGTTGTAATTTTATAAAAAAATCTGTCCAAAATTTTCCAACTTCAAAGAAATCTTAAATTATATTTTATAAAAGATTTTTTATACCATGGGATTTCTATTTTAATCATGAAGAGGAAATTTAAATTTCTCTACTATGGACGTGACCTATAAACTCTGCAAAAGCTTATGAAATTTCATGTTTGTAAGAGTGACATTTTATACGAAGCTAAACATTTCGAACGACGCAAAAGACATAGACCTACGCTTCATCCTTTTTATAGGTTCCTTTTAGGGGTAGAAAATGTGTGATTGATTTTGTATCTGGCTACATGAAATAATTATAAGGTCATTCATGCTCCCCCAAAGCAAATTTTGTTGGCTACTTCATTATGAGTGAATTCAATGGGTAAATCAACATTTTATCCTAACGTGATTACACTATTGGAACTTTCATGATATAGGTAGGATTTCAACCGAGCTAATGGCATCTTACTCGTACTCTTGTTACTAATATATAATGACTGTGGCAAAGTGATAAATTTCCAAACTTTCTCTGTAGTGACGGACAAACTCAGTGTAGACAAGGAACAAAAAGTGACAAGAATCTTTACCCATTTCCAGATTAACCCCTTAACGATAGTATAATTTTCAAGAAAAAAGTCATAAAAGTGCCTACTTTTTCCGGAGGAATCCATTTATTTATTGATCTGCCACATCTAGTTTAAAAAAAACCCATCCCCAATTGCATTATAAATAGTCTGGTGCTGCCATCTGGTATGTAAAATAAGAAATAAAAAATGTTCACGGGGAATGAAACGGATTATTTTAATCTTTTTGGTGAGTTACTTTTAAACACTCCATCCCGGAACTATCAAGGGTACGAGAAATAGAAGGAGAAACCTCACCTTGTAATTTTGACGGGAGCGAGAAGAGAGGGGTTGAAAAACTTTAGTTATTTAAGCACGAAGATTGTAGTATTTTTCATATCCTTATTAGGGAGGTCACGTAGAGTTGAAAAATTACATGACCCCCCCATATAAGTATTAATGGCTATTTAAACAAAGATAGATACTTGAATCGTAGCCTGACAGCAATGGACCTTTATTTAAATAACTGGTTCTCAATCTGGAGAATGAATCTACCCCAAAGGAGTCGTAAGTGGTATTCAGGTGGGAGGACATTGTAAGTAAAAAATTTCTACATATATTCTACTAATGTTACTTACGTTTTGGGGGTCTAGGGAGGGGCGTAGGATCTGACGGTCATGAAAAGAGGGTACTAAACATAAAAATATTGAGAATCACTGATTTAAATCATTGATTTAGGACCTTGAGTAGACTTTTTAACTTACTTAAGAATCAAGAACCTAGAATTAGAATCATTGGCAAGCATCTCCAGTGAATTCAGTAGCTACCGATCTAGTGGCCATTCATTACACATAGCCGAAAAAATACGCTAGAAGGCATAAAATTTCAAATGCGGTTGATGTTATCAAAATTGATGTTCATAAAAACGCTGAAGCGTAAGAATACCTATCGAAACGTTAACAACGTGCAAAGACTAGTTTTAAGTACTTGGATTTTTTCTCATCGAAGTTATTTCGACATGCAAAGATACCCAATTGGAATTGGACTTGAAATTTAACGCTTGCATTTCTGAAAAAATGATCCTAAGAAACTTTACATTTCAAGTGTTCCTAAATACAAATGATAGACAATAAGCTATCATATATTGTTAGCAATATTAGTAGCAAAAAAACTTTTATGAAAAGTATTTTACTGTGATTATGTTCCTAAAACCGGCGAAAATAATTCCTTCATCCTTTTATCGACACTGAATAAGTCCATCCTTCCATTTCTCAAATTTAACTTCGACTGTTAAAGACACGAGAGGTACTCTTAAATTTATATACAAAGAGAAATTGGTTCCCCGGAATTAACTGAAGACGGTTTCTTCCAGAAAAATACAACTCGGAAGGTTTTGTAGTTATTTATATATATATATATATATATATATATATATATATATATATATATATATATATATATATATATATATATATATTTATTTATTTATTTATATTATGTGTGTGTGTATAATATCTTAAATATCATACCCTCCATTCTAGCATTTAAACTCCCTTTCCTAAATCCAATACCCAGGAATATTAATTTATCGCTTTAAAACCCTTAGCCACACAATTTCCCATGAATCACATGCCTTTGCATTACTACATGTGTATATGTCCCAATTCAGGAGTGGGTTAGCATCGCAAGCTCTAAAATCTGCCGACCCTGCAAATAACAGCCACATGTATTTTCGCCCTCTCGCGTTGAATGTTGAAAGGTGATATTACTTCCCAGCAGACTACTTCCAAATTTAATTTTTATTCCTTTCAGGCTGAGTCTAGCCCCAGCCATGTAAATATGAGCTAGTTTTCCCTTTCAGGTTATAATTTAAGGGCGTGATGTAATGGGTTTATTACACTTACACACACACACACACACACACACACACACACACACATATATATATATATATATATATATATATATATATATATATATATATATATATATATGTGTATATATATATATATATATATATATATATATATATATATATATATATATATATATATATATGTATGTGTATATATATATATATATATATATATATATATATATATATATATATATATATATATATATATATATATATATATATATATATATATAATCTTTTTATGGAAAATTCAAATATAATTTTCTTGGGGTTGTTCTTAACTGTTTTCCATAACTGTTAAGAACAACCCCAAGTTTGGTCATAAAAAATTCCAAACTCTGACCAGTATGTGGTGGAAAGTTTGGAATTTTTTATGGATAATTTGGATTTCAAAAAGAAGAATACAAGGAGCTGTAAGTTTTTGGGATATCGTCAAACAGAACTGAAAAAGAGATGTACACTGCTGGCCACCCAAATTGCAACACCAAGAAAGACAAGGGATATCACAACAAAATTTATTTTGTAGATAACATGTTGACCAAGTATCAAATGATTAAATTTATAGACTTCTGTGAAGTGTGGTTCCTGCCAAAATCAGTAGCCAGAGTAGCCGCCATTGTTGGAGAACACCGCTGCCGCACGCCTCGGCATTGATTCAAAGAGACTTTGGATGAGTTCTTGGGGTACAGCAGACCAAGCAGCTTCCACACGGTGCCAAAGTTGATTTGCTGTGGCAGATGGGGATGGAATCTGGGTTAATCGTACAGCAACCATGGACCACATGTTTTCTATCGGCGAAAGATCCGGAGGGCGAGGTGGCCAGGGAAGCAATTCAATCTGGCGATTGACGAAGAACCGTTGGACAATGCGTGCCACGTGTGGTCGCGCATTATCCTGTTGAAATATGGCTGTGGGCAAGCCCTGAAGGTAAGGAAGGACAACTGGCTCCAACACCTCGGAGATGTAACGCTGGCTGTTTAAAGTACCGGCAATGCGTACTAGAGGTGTGCGAGAGTGATATCCAATACCGCCCCATACCATAATACCCGGTGCAGGACCAGTGTGGCGGTGCATAAAGCAGCTGCTCAGCATCCTCTCTTCACGGTGTCTCCAGACTCGAATGCGACCATCGTGGTGTTGCAGACAGAAGCGTGACTCGTCAGTAAAGACAATTTTATTCTATTCTGCCGTCCACATCCTTCTGTCATCGCACCATTGGTGGCGGAGACGTCTGTGGTTCTGCGTCAAGGGTAGACAATGCAATGGACGTCTTGCGGACAGACCACTCTGCTGTAAACGGCGTCGAATGGTACGCGCAGACACTGGATGATGCGTTACAGACTGCATGTGCTGTGCTATGGTTCGTGAGGTGACTGAGCGATCCCTCACTGCCATGCGCACAATTTGCCTGTCATCACGTGAAGTGGTGCGCTGAGGTGGATGCGATCAAACACGCATCCACCTCAGCGCGTTGGATGCCGGTCCGTCGTACCCTCCTGCATCCAACGATCACATATCCGCATTACAGTTGTTTGGTTTCGTCCAAAACGACTACCGATTTCCCTGAAAGATATTCCACAATCTCGGTAGGCCACTATCCTTCCTCTGTCGAACTCGGATACTTGATCAAAAGATGATCGCTGTTTTCGACGAGGCATAATTGATCGTTTTTTTGAAAAAACCACAAGAAAAACACAATTGCCGAACTTGAAATCGTCGAAATCTCCAAGCCTTAAATAGCGCTTTGAAGTGGCGCCACAGGCGCGCGTGATGTGCGTCTGCGCTGAAATTCTAATCATTTGCATATCTCACTTCCGCAAATGCATGTTGTAAATTTCATGTTATTTGCATGTTTCCTTCAGGGTGTTGCATTTACAGTGGCCAGCAGTGTATTTAAGGGTAAATAGGGTGAATTTTATAAATTAATGCCTTTTAAAGTACTTTAATACTGATTTTAAACGTGGTAAAGACTTTTAAGAGAATACTTAATGAATACAGGTAGTTAAACATTACTAAAATTTATTGCTTAGGCAATTATGAACCATGCGCAGTAGAGGAATTCTAAAATGCAA